>LR990163.1:6556343-7775516 GCA_905147325.1 Notodonta dromedarius | reverse complement strand
TTATCATTGAGAAGAAACGAGAGAAAGAAATGATAAATGATCTACAGAGACTAAGGCGCTTCGGGTGGGAGCGGGATGGCGATCGTATTCGATTCGACTTTACTGTCCGAGGGGATGATTTATCGTTTCTCAACAGGGATTGGCCGATGCAGTACTTAAAAGATTTATAGATCTTTATGGTGCATGCGCGGTAGGAGCGTTTTCTTATTATAAATCTCACTCCTGCGCATGCACTCGCGATTGCCTCTTTAGCTGTCTGGTGGAGAAATTAAAAAATATGTTAACATGTAGCGTGTGCACTGCGCGGGCGCAGGCGCGGGCAGGCTGAGGGCCGCGGGTAGAACACCACGGATAATTGGCCGGCTAAGTTAATGCACTTGTGCACGGACAACGCGCTCGCTGCGTGCGACTCGCTCGTACAATATTACATACCTACATACATAATAATTGATTACGACAACGTTAAAACGTATTGCAAATTATTTCAAGTTCGGATTTAGTTTACAACAGGATATTGATTCAAAATGAATATGAATATTGAGATTAGGAAGTATAAGAACTCCATGAAGATGAAGCTTACTACCCTAAATCTACCATCATAATACCATAAAAAAATTACAGAAAATTGCAACCTCAATCTGTCTTAGATTAGTCCTATTCTATTTCTGACACAAATAAAATTTGGTCATGAACCTATTTTATAACTTCCCTTTATTAGGTAGAGCAATGGACTTAGTGTTTTTACTACTGGGTAGAGCAGACCGAGTCGTAACCTAGAGTAAACGCTACGCTACGCGCAATCGGCTTAGCATGGCGCAAGTCGGCGCGGCGCGGCGCGACGGCGCGGCGGCGCGACGGCGACCATCCCTAGCGCCCCATGATAAGATCTCCCTGTGCCTGACACCTGGCCCCGCCCCTCAGCCCCTACATACTATCCCCTTTTTTGTTTACCCAAATATACTAAGCATAATAAATTCTCAATAACGTGTCAATCAACTACAATGTACAGCTTTGATTAAAACTGTAATAATATCCGTTATGTATTCGTGAATTAATTATGTGTTTGTCTGTTTGTTTATTTACACAGCACAAAGAAACTACTGAATATATTATAATGCAACTTGATATGATTCTACTGCGTAAACTGGGAATATAGGACATACTGCACGAATATTCATATTGAAGGAAATAGCTCTACCAAGAGTCAACGTAAGCTCACCGTCGGTACTCCAAATCGTCTTATAACGTATAGCTGTGTCCGCGACTTCGTCCGCGTGGAATTTAATTGACAAAGTTTCATACAATCTTTCATCCCCTATTTTATCCCCTTGGGGGTCGAATTTATCAAAATCCTAGCGGATGCCTACGTCATAACATCTACCTGCATGCCAAATTTCAGCCCGATGCGTCCAGTGGTTTGGGGTGTGCGTTGATAGATCACTATGTCAGTCAGTCAGTCAGTCACCTTTGAGTTATATATATTTAGATTGGCAAATCGTACATCGTTTCTATCGACTACCCAACGAACTCATAATTTGCCACAATAAAACGACCCCTAGCGCAAGCATAAATGGATGCATGGATGTATTCACAAACAATACTTGTCAAGTTAGGGACCAACTCTATTAGAAAATTTGACATTTCTCAATGCGCTGTGCGTCCGCACGCCCTGTGACACCTCATAGTAATGATTGTGAATACGGGTGGAACTCATCGTAGAGCTAGTTGTATGTTCTTGACTATTCGCATTGAAATGTACATCTAAATATCTCATTCCTTCTCATACACTGCCCAGGGCTTGTCTAAATATAGAGTCAATTATCGTTCACTGTATATCAAACAGAGATTAAAATACCTACATGAAATAAGTTAATTAATTGTGGGCCAGTTGTAGAACATGTCCGTTTGTAGTGCTATTTATTTACACGCGATTGAATACAAATTATGCAAAGATAAAACATGTATACAGGGTTGCTGGAAATTCAACGTATTTCTTGCAGGGTGTGCCAAAGCAGCTGAAATGCAAGAAATCTGACCCCCCTATATATTCCGCGGTATTTTGTCGTTTTTGGAGATATTTGCTTTTTTATAAAAACAATTTATTACATTATTTTTTATTTAATAGGAACATATTTTTGATAAAGCAGTTTTCATCATGTCCAGAAATACCTAGCAGTTTCATGTTACCTACGACTAAATTTATAAATCTTTTGCTGATTTTGGACCACAACATTTGAAAATATCTAGAAAAATACTAAGTTTCGTCTAACAAAGGGGTGGAGTGAATGTGGTTCCATTTCCCATTCCAGAATGAATGTTTCAGTGTTCCTTCCCAAGTTAAAATTGGGATACATGAGATACCTCAATATTTTCCTCGATTATACATATCAACAAAACTGCAGATTTCAGGAATAATACCTTGTTGTACAAAAAAATTCCATGGTAATATCACCAAAATGATAATTGCAAATGTATTCCCCGGCAGGTGCAAAAAAGAATGTATGGTAAAATACAATAGAGTCGGGAATCCTAATACATGCAACCCGGGCGGTCGTTTTTCGTCCGTTCCGTAAGGATTGAAATCTTTATTTATTAGAATCGGTAAATTATTAAAAGTCCCGTGTTTTATGTTGGCCCGCATTGTTATTGGCAGGCGATAAAAACCGACTTTCCGGCTGATAGATTAAAATTGGGTACTTAATTAGGCTATGATCCATAATTTGTTTTGGATGAAGATTGAAATCGGTAAACATAAAAAGTTATATTTACTTAGGTCTTATAGAAACTAAAGATGACGCATACGGCTTGTGTGTAGTAGAGAAATTGAACTTATGGACGCCTCTACCTTTTCTTTCTTTCCCGCTTAGAATGATAATAATAAGTAATTTAGTATATAGGTACTATTACGTATGAGGTATTACAATCAGCATTTGGGCTCTGAAAAGAAAATCCATCTCCTTATAACTCTACATTAACTCTACCTCGAATTTCTGATAACTTTAAAGTACCAGCTTGTAAAGACTTCCGTTATAAACAAATTAAGACACCTTCATATCCATTTCCATTGTATTAGCATTACACATTAAAACATTTCAACTTGTGTTTGGAATTTTAATGTGAGCTTTTATATATATATAGTAGGTACCCTGTGCGGTGTCAGGTGCGGAAGCGAGGTTTACGAACAAATTCTAACAGTGGGAAACTCATTGTTCGGCTATCAGTACACGTGTTCACGCGCCCGAAGCACCCGCCGGAACCACAAAACCACAAAAACACATTTGGCAAGTACGTATGTATTTACATAATCGATAAGATATTATTGGTGTTTGAGTAAAACTTTCACGTTTGCGATAAGAGCCTTTTTAAAAATAAAATGTCTTAGTATTACTGTTAGCAGTCACACACATGAAGAAGCCGACACCGTTCTGTCTATACATTTCTGAAAAATAATGACCGTATTTCATGGTAAAAATGTGTAAAAATTATTGGCGCCGGGTTTACCGTGTGAATGCCTTCATACTGCAATCGAGCGATGGTAGTTTCAGAGAACTGTTTCTACATTGAGCAATGTTTAATCAATTATTATCCATTGATTGGTGGTGGTATATATTCATATTCAATATCTTTCCTACTATCTCGTGATTTTCTGATCTGGACACTTCTCGGTTACCTACAACTGCAAATATTTTTGATTGCTTCTAAGTGTATCGACCCGAGTTTTCTTACAACCTCTGTCGCGGGAATAGTGCTAGGTCCTGATTAGGTAGGTACGGCTATGCTGGGCTAAATCCAATAATGCAAATATATGGGGGGAGGCAGAAACGTAAGGGTCAGGTCAATGTCACACGTGTACGTTACCGGCACGATGGAGGCGGGTGCATTCCTCGAGTGGTATGGCTGGATCCTCAGGTTCTTCAGCACAGGCACAACACTGGAGCGCTCACAATGATTTTAGAGTTCACACAGCACAAATACACAGCACATTCGGTAGATTTCACCCGATTAAGGATTTTAGGCACAGGAGCACGCGTGAAGACGTCTACCTATGCCACACGGAAGTCGGTCAGTACAGTGTTATGAAGGGGGAACGGGACGACAGCACAAAGTATCACATTAATCGGGGGTAGGCAGATGACGGTATACGGACACATTTTAATTAGCTACCTACATACAAAATTCTAAAGTAAACAACCTCCTTTTTATCTCGAAGAATATTTTTATATCTTTTCCCCCTTTATCTCGCTCGGAGGGTGTAATTCACACAAATCTTTATATTTCTTTGTGCGAGGGTGAGCAGCGACGCCAGCGCCCCCGCGGCGGCTGATGATGAGTTACGGCGCGGGCCGGATCCGGACACGGAAGTCACCCCTCGCGCCGCCCGAGCCGCGTCATCCCGCCCCCGCTTCCGATACCAATCGGCGGGCATAAGCAATACCTACCTACCTACTATATTTCATAATTTATCGCCAGTACCGGATAGCAGTGATTGTAAAAAAAATATTGCAATAATTATGAAAAAAATATCACAATAATTGAGCTCGAAAAAAGCTTGAAATATCATAAAGTGATTTTTTTATGGAAATTAAATAATCTTCTTTTAAATCCTAACTTAGTAACTTAATACAAATATGAGTTTATATTAAAAACTGTTCAACAGCGCCATCTACCGGATCCAAGTATAGCCAAAAACCACTCAGATGAGTAAGTAAGTGTAAGTAAGTGCAAAAATACATCAAAATCAATCAATCAGTATAGAAGATTTACGAATAATATCGCCAGACAGACACACCAACTGTACGGTCCCAAACTAAGCAAAGCTTGTACTATGGGTACTGTACAATGGACTGGGGGCGATCCCAGTGACACCCAGACCTGGGCAAATTACGAAAAGGCCATTTCCGAAATTTGCCCTCGCGGGAATCGAACCCGCAACCACCATGTGCAGTGAGCCGAGCGGCCTACGTTCGAACCACTGCGCCAAGCGGTCGTCAATACGAACTCACAACCCGAATTTACGAATTTGATATAGATACTTATAGAGTTTAGTAAACCAATCATAATTTAATTTTCATACGTCTATCTTCTATTACCTAAAGAGGAAATCTAGATACGAAGACACAAATGTGGCTAATAATATGAACCACTGTTATAGTAGATAAGCATTCGAATGGCTTTAAATACCTTATTTTCAAATCATATCCACATTTAATCACCCAGATCAGACGGATGATACCCAACTAAGCCCAGAGATTACCAGGCGTTCATAAACGCGAGAGACATCAATCAGGGGCCGCGGCCGCGTGTCGCCGATCCACTCGACGGCGAAACAATATTCATAAATAACAGCAATAACAATACGCGGAGGCCACGTGGCGGTAGCGATGCCGAGGCGCGTGCGCAACCCATCGACCGCCGCGTTTAATTATTGCGACTATGTAGGCTCATCCGCAATCTTATGACGTTTTGAATGACTTTTAACGCGAATTGATTGGATGTACACCCTTGTACTATACTATACTATAATTGTTTACCGGAGTTCAGGGTGAGCCTAGTGAATGATTTTAGCATTTAAAGTGGTTAAATATGTATCCTATGTAGTCAAGATGGGGCATATCTTAATTACGGTGTTCATTAATTATGACTGCACTGCACATGGTGGTTGCGGGTTCGATTCCCGCCGGGGCAAATTTCGGAAATGGCCTTTTCATAATTTGCCCTGGTCCGGGTGTCACTGAGATCGCCCCCAGTCCATTGTACGGTACCTATAGAACAAGTGTTGCTTAGTTTGGGACCATATAAGTAGTTGGTGTATCAGACTGGCGATATTTATTTTATTTATACCTAAAGGCAGTTCATCCTTCGCAAGTAAGTTATTGCAAGTGTAAAGTAGTATAGAAGTCTTTGTTAGTAACCAAAGTTGCTACGGCAATCTGAAACCTGAAAACAGATTAAGAAGGTACCTTTATAATTAGGATATTTCGTGCATTGAAGGTATTTTATTATGTTTTGGAGAATGTTTTATTTACTTTTTAATGTAAGAGAGTATTCAAACAAGTGTTCGACCCGGCTGATATTAAGCAGTTAGTACCTACCTTAGCCTATAGTATCAAAGGCATTGCTCGCACGGTGTCGACCTGAAGGGAAGTAGGACAAAGGGAAGGGAAGGGGGGATTATACTTAGATTTCAAACTTAGTTTAAATGTGAGAACAATGTTTACGGAAACAACGGAAGTGAAGCCGTCGTCTCGCTCGATTCGTTCGGGTACAGTCAAAGAAAAAGGTCTTAGAAAACGCTCTGCAATTTTTAAAACTTAATTTGAATAGTTCTAGCCAATCAGGGTAATTTTTGACCGACTGTATCAGTTTATTTCACGAAGATGAGTGAATTATAGCAAATTGACGTATGCCAGTGCAATAAGAGTCACGGCACGCGTCTTCGTGAAATTAATGAATAATACCATCTAAGTATATGCATATTGCATACCTACTCATATTGCCTTTACCTCTCCGAGCCTGTTATTTCCCGGAGAGATAATAATATTATGTACCTATAGATTTAGCAATAGTTTGTTGTTTTATAAATAACTAGCTGAGCCCGCGACTTCGTCCGCGTGGAATTTAACTTAACATAAAAGCCCGCTCCCGTGTTCTGAGCCCGCGCGACAGGATCCATTTCTTTAAATTTTGTATTTCTAAAATATAAGTAGCCTAAGTTACTGCTTATATCATCAGCTATCTACCAGTGAAAGTCCCGTCAAAATCGGTCCAGCCGTTTCGGAGCTACTCTTTCATTTCATGTGTTTTTATTTTTTTACGCGGAACCCTAATTATTTTTCTAAACTTAAAGTATCCTAAGTTACTCCTTAAAATATCAGCTATCTGCCAGCGAAAGTCCCGTCAAAATCGGTCCAGCCGTTTCGGAGATTACCCGAAACAAACACACAGACAGACAGACAGACAATTTTTTTTTTAATCGCGTTTTGGTTATAGGTGTCGTATGTACTTTCATATGCATTTAGTGAAAAGGTGTTATTTTGATATTACAAACAGACACTCCAATTTTATTTATTTGTATAGACAATAAAGAACGAGTGTTTTGTGATAGGTAAGTACCATCCGACATACTTCGAGGGTTAATATAAGTTTTGAGCGTGTTCAAATTCCGATCGAGTAATCGAATGTTTCCATACATTCATCGGTAAAACTTCACGTTTCCGCTAGGGGCGCTGCTGTGAAATTGTATTTTAGGTGTTACCTATTTCATCAAATATTATACCCATGATAAACCCGCGCTCTCATTACTTATGTTAAGTTTTACTTTTATAGTACCTACTTATATGTTTTTTTATATCCATGTGTTTTCAATAATAAGGGGTAGCAATACCCCGCGGCCGCCGGCGTAGCAACACCATACGCAAACATAAACCTAGCCAAGTGTGAACGCATACTTATTTGATGGAAAATGATTTAATGACCGGTTTGCCATGATAGTTGGGGGAGAGTACTGTCTGTTATAAGCTTTAGGGTTCAGTAACTTTGAAATGAATCTTTGTTAGGTTATGTTAGCATTCATGGTTAACTTTATTTTTATTGATTTTTAAACATTTTTTTTTATAACTGACATTCCTTCAAGATTCTAAGAATCATTATTGGAATTCTAAATCGTAGCAAGCAATAGTTTAAAACCCAGTTATAAATTATAATAATTAATCACAACAATCAATAAGCGTTACTTTAAATGTTAACAAATACAATACACAAATTATGTAATCAACAAAAACGATCGACGAGGATGGGATTCGAACCCACGCGTGCAGAGCACATTGGATTAGCAGTCCAACGCCTTAACCACTCGGCCACCTCGTCCTGTCTGAGCGTCGTGAAATTATCGATTGAATTGCCAAGACACCTGTCGCCTACTTCATGATTATTTAGACAACTAGAAAGCGCACTCCGTACTTTACGATAAGATGACGTCATTCACTCTATCGACCGTTGACCCCGCACCATACTACCGCAACATGGCATATTGAAATGCCTGTGAATCCGGTGATGTAGGTACCTACACATTGTACCTACCTATTTACTTTATCCAACATGCTTATATTCCTCGAAGGGGTTAGCAGAGGTGCACTGTAGTGTACCCATATTTTCTTAATGGTATTTTGGTCCTAATACAGGTATCTAATAGGGGGAAATTTATGCCCATTAATCTGAGGTACCAAATACGAGGAGGATTGGGGTCATAGACCATCACGCTAGCCAGACCCAGTGCGGGTTTGTGAACTTAACATATCTCTAACGAAATACTAGCAGGTTTCCCTCCGACGTTTCCCTCTTCATTCAGCGAATGATAAGCTTTGTTTTTTATTTATTTTGCATATGAAAAATAGGTAGGTACTCGGCTTAAAACATAATTATAGCTTTTCAAACAATTTGTACTAAGAGGTTACAAATTCTTTGGCTAAACTTATAAATACCTAGTAGTAAAATTAACAATAAAATTAATGAGGTGAGGTGACTTTTATATAGGATCCAAAATCACTAGCGCCATCTAGTGGATACGACTAAAAGCAATTATTTAAGTAATTACTACAAAAAATATATCATTACGGCATTCATTCGGTTTAAAGTGCAATGAACTTTTTCAGATAATACAGAGATAGTAGTTCTTTTTCTAGTAGTAGCTTCTAGGAAGTAGGTAATGGATATAGGTGCCTACCTATATAACTTCAATCTAAATAAATTCTTCCTACATGGAATTGCTGAAAGATGAATGTCATAGCAGATTATACATCGGTGTCAATAAAAAGAAAAACAAAAACCAAACGTATGAATTGGTCACCAATTAACCCCGTCACTTCAACACAATCTAAACAACAAATCATAAACAATAGAACATAATCAGAATTGTGTTAATAAAATATTAATATATTTACCTTAACATATGAACATAATGCCTTGGGACTGCTCGGACTTCGGCCGCGGGCGACGGCTCACGATGACTAATGACGAGGATACATATTATAATGATCTACTAGAGTCATTTATTCTCTCCAATATGGCAAGACAAACAACATACCTACTGGTGACTGGTTCATATAAAAGAAACGTAGGTAACGTAGGTTAGGTGATGTGAGTAAAGCGATGCACTAAATTCTCTGATGGATGATTCTCTGATGAAGATGTGTCTGACAGTGATGTGATGTCAGACACATCTTTCCATGATCTGTCAGTAATGAACCAGAGCCGAACCAATAGCAGAATATTTAAAAATATATTTCTGATTTTCAGCTGTTTTTGTTGTGATTACTAACGACACGGCCGAGCTTCGCATGACTTTTCTCCTAAATATTGAATGGAAATGAATGTATACATACAAACCTTTTGGGTGAAAGCATCTAAGTGATGGTGAAACCCGCTTTAAAATCCCTTGCGTATAGATTATGTGCTCCACTTTTATTCTAAAATCGAAATTTCCAAATTGGTAATAAGAGACCATTCCAGTTGTTTTTTCCGAACGTCTTTTTGTGTTCGACCTCCTTTTGCTTTAGAACTTTTTATCAGTAAGTAAGATTTGTACCTGTTATATTCAAAGGAATATCCCTCTTTGGGTAAACCAATGCATGCCCTCCCAAACCTTCAGACATCAGGTTTATGATACCTTACAACGAAAATACCACAACAGACGTTTCTATCTATTATCACAGTATGGCATCTCATTCTATTTATAAACTTATCTTCATTACGAATAATGTTTCGCTATCGAAAGCACGTTATGTCCCAACAAATTGTTCCATGTCAGTCTCTCCCATTGACGATATTTTACCCACAAATGGTGGTTCGAGGCGCCAGTCACGAGCTGTGCCGTCCCCTGAATATGACAAATAACATTAAAAATGAAACTACACGAATACCAACATAAAATAAAAATGTCAAAAATTTAAATTAAGGATTAAAATATTTAAATTTAGTGCGGGCGCATCCCGGTCGCGCCGCTCGCGCCCGGCCCGGCCAGCGCCAAGACTCCGCGCGAAGCGGCCGCTGCCGGCTCCGTACTATGGAGATAGACTTATTTTAGACTCTAAAATCCATGCTGAAGATAATAGAAGATCGTTAAATATGTCTTATCTTGAACTACACTCATCCAAAAATCTCTAAAACAAGGCAATGACAAGATTGACATATCCCCCTCGTTTCACTGACGCAATTTACTTACTATAAATACAAAATACTTGTATTTATTTATGTTGTAGCTGACTCTAGTTTTTGACATCTCAATTTAAGAGACAAACAACAGCAATCAATCAAAACATACCTATTAAACTGGGTGGGCCATATTTATTAAAGAAATAAGAAGAAGTAATGCGTCAATGTAAACGAAGGGTCCGAAATAAATTGGCGAATATACATATTATAGGTACATTTTACAAACCAGCTAACAAAGTGTTCGTTAGACTGGAATAAGAATAAGACACTAAGTAGTTTGAAAATTGTTTCCACTTACTTCATCCAATAATATATTTATGTTACGATTTAAAGAAGTCATCAGCGAATAAATACATGGGACATCTATTAAATGATCATAAAAAATTAAAGGTCAAAGCCAATTTTTATTAATAAATATTTCGGCCAACTTATTTTAAAAGGTCAATGATGCACACATACTTAACGTTATTACTGTCACTATTATTATTTCTTATCAGCAATACTATGTCTATCGGTTGAAAAGCCTCCTCCACACTCAGTCACGTGGTCGAATACTATAAATTAATGGAGTGTACCGCGCCAGAGAATTTTAAATATTTGAAAGCACAGTATGGAAAAAAATCAAAATCTCACAACATAATATATTACGTAAAATAAATAATACAATCATGAAGTAGTTATAAATGTAGTGTTTATAAAACGTAATAGTAGTTTTATGGACCATATATTTGGGCCGGGGCAGACCTGTCCCACGGGCCGAGCACCAGCGATTTGTATTAATTACACGCCAGCATCTAGGGATCACCATTCAGTTAACATATTTTACAGAACAACGGCCATTATTTTGTTTATTTATAAAATTACTCGGTTTAAAAAATACATAGGTCGATATTAAAAATATTGTAAGTTATCATCAAGTTGTGACTTGTTTCAAGCTTTAGACAATATTTAATAAGATACAGTGACAACCAAAATTAAGTTCAAATTAGGTATTTTTAGGGTTCCGGACCTTATAAGGAAAAACCGGAACCCTTATAGGATCACTTTGTTTCTGCCTCAATACTAATCTAACTAATCTATAAGTAAATATAAAATTATGTTTGCAAGGCAAGATAATGCAATGCAACATTACCCCAATCCAAAACAACAATAATGAACTCTACCTAACATAATCATCAGATCTCATTAATACGAAACAACAAGCAAAGGAAACATCTAAATTAGCGACAGGTACGGAGTAGTGAGCTCTGTCCATGACAGGTCATAATTCGCCCTCCCCGACCCGTGTTCCCGACAGCCGACCTTTGTGCACTAATAGTAGGCATGTTGGGACCTGTCCTCCGCACTCCCCGCATCGGGAGGAGGGAAACTCAATTTCTTTTTGACAGCAACATTAAGATTTGACGAATTTTTGGGATTAGTAATCATCAATATTTTTTTTGAAATGCATCACGTTTTGCATTTTTATGGCTTAAATACAAGCCTCAAGTCATTAATCAGTCTCAAGTCTGAGAGCGATCTTGGAAATGTCATTCTTATGTCATTCCAGTACAAAATGGCACGTCAAAGCTAACTCAAGACCGCTCTCAGACTTGAGATTAATTTATTAATACGGGCCTCTGTCACCTACATACATGATTGCACGCCTTACAATCAGGAGCGTGCTATACAGATATAAGATGTAACAGAAACTTTGTGTTTTGTCAGGCGTATCTTCGTATCTTGTACTGAGGGTTTAAGCCTATGAATCTTAGGAAACAAATTGGACCTACTTTTGCAAACTGGGACCAACTTACACACACTTCTGCAAACTGAAACCAACCTAGAACCACTAACACAAGGTTGGTTCCATTCTACAGTAGTGCATGTGGGTTGGTTCCATTTTGCAAAAGTAGGTCCGAATGATGTTTGAGGGTGTAGGTAGGATATTGTAGGTTGGCGGTGGTAGAGCCAAGATATAGCTAATTGGCTACAGCTCATAATATATACGGACTGGCTTGACCGGGGTAGATACCAACCTCTCATAAAAGATTGGCGTAATGTTGGTAGCTATTAGGTTATAGCTGTATTCCGTACGATTTACTTCTTTTATCAAAGGTACGATGAGAGATAGAGAGTCCGAATTAGGCTAACTCACACTGCCTCAGTCCCACTCCTTCAGCAACGTGCGAGCAATGCCTTTGATATTGTAAGCGTCTAAAGGCTTCGATAACTGCTTAACATCAGGCGGGTCTTACCCTTTTATTAATATTTAAAAACTAGCTGTGCCCCGCGACTTCATCCGCGCAGTATTGCATTATTGGGTTAAAAAGTATCCTATATGTTAATCCCGGTTATAATCTATCTGTGTTCCAAATTTCATCCAAATCCGTTCAGTAGTTTTTGCGTGAAGGAGTAACAAACATACATACATACATACATACATACATACATACATACATACATACATCCACACTCACAAACTTTCGCATTTATAATATTAGTAGGATTTAAAAAAGGCCTATAGGTACATAAGCATATAAGAATACTTACTAAACTAGAATCTATTAAATTATAAAAAATTACAAAAGCCTTTTGTGCCTTCCTTTATCTCGAAAGCTAAAGGTACCTACTTCTGTTTTATTTTAATCCCTGTTACCACAACCGATATCTGTTGTCATTACTTGTGATCCAACACACGCTGAAAGCCTGAATGGAAACTATCAGGTGAGGAGAGGCTGAAGGTGACCGGGTGAGGGTGGTATCGATTGCCCCGCCCAGCCGCGCCGCGTTGCCTAGCAACGGGACGCCCGCCCTGCCGCCCGCGCCGCCCTAGCCCTACGGCGAACGTCTGTACGCTTCAGTTTTACAAGAAAACGGTGTTCTTTCAGTGGAGTTTGTTATAAATCTGAAATCTGTTTCAGATTATGCTGTTTAAGTACCTCACTTGTGGTTATGTATCTATGCGATTCCATCAAAGCGTAATCTGCAAGTGTTTACATTAGATAACCAGATAGTTATTTTTTGACTCGCGTATAAGAGTTCTTTTGTTAGTATTGATGCTGTACACAGCAGCATATTTGCTTAGTTATCGACGTACCTAATCTAGCGGCTTTCGGATAAGGTTCCCTGTAAATCTATTGCTTACAGAACAAAACGCTCATTGGTTTGGTTATTGTCTGTAATATTGGTGCTAAATTAGACCTACATGATTTAATGAGAATTATACATAACTATTTACTTTTGAATTACGAAATTGCATGCTACAGTGAGCGAATTTTATCAAGTGTGGTTTATTAAATCCAAATAAGTAGACACACTCTTCCCAATAAAGTATTGTACCTAAATTTATTATTGTCATAATGGCAGTTATAAAAAAACTGTGTTTTAATTAAGTGGAACTTATCTTGATAGCTATAGGTGTAGGTAATTTAATTTTCACCAAACTTATCGCAAGTTTTGTGGGGCTGTAACGTATACCAGTAATAAATAACGATAAATCTCATTACATGTTTAAAATTAAATCAACGTACAAAGTAAGCGAAAACAACTCATAAAATGGGAATTGAAGCGTGGGGTGCGAAACTTAATTTAGGAACAGGCCTCTAATGAATTCTAAGGAAGATTTAATAAACTTTCGGGGCCCGATCCCTCATGATAGGGGTCCAACTACCGCAATTTCGTTTAACACTTTTTCGACACCGTAAATGATGTTAGGTTCATCTTTGTTAGTAAAGATTATCGTATTGCTGATAATCGAATTATGTTCTGAAAGGTATGCAGGCAACCGGCATTGCGGAAATATAAACTATCAGGTTAAAAAACAAAACCGTGTTTTCATAGAACAGTTAAACACACAACACATGGTATAATTTAAAATAACGCGTGGTTATTATAGGTATGTGGAACTTATTTGTTAAAACACCGAATATTGTTTCAATTAATGTCCAATTAGAAAATTACTTGGAAAAATCTCGCGAAGGTAGGTTATATATTTATCCATCTCATGTTTTAGAAAAAAAACATTGGAAGAAACTAATTACAATATTATACGTTTACTGACAAATGATAGCAACTTATAGGAATCCACGAATCGTTGTCTGCACAATATAAAAACTATGGTGTTATTTATGGTCCCTTTATCTGAAAGGAGGATCTTTGACGATCGTCTTTTGTCGCCCGCCGCGTTTTTTCGGCTAGACATCTTTTGAGCGCCAAAAAACACAGTCGTTAAAACATATTGGCCGATTGCAATGGTCGTTTAAGCTGTAATCTGTGCGGATTTCTTTGTAGATCCCATCTTTATAGCTTGTCTATAAGCTGATATGTGAGACGATAAGCTTTTGTCTTATGCCGCTTTGAAATGGATCGCAATCAATCCACTAAACCTTTTATTCAGGGTTGATTTCTGAGTTTGTATGATATCCTTCTTATTAATATCGAGTGAGTTAGGTACATAGTTTAATAAGAGAAGGTAGTTATCAAGAATATTATAGGTAGCAATCTATACTTTAAGTACTTACTACCTAATTAAGTGTATTCTTCAGATCTTTAGTGTAGGTTTCTGTGCCTAATACCTATTAAAACGCGTATCGTTTTGGTTATTACCTAGTATGATTAGGGTTGAATGCGTTTAAAGTTCTACAAAGTCCAAACATACCACCTACTTTATCTTAGATAGGTAAGTACTTACAATAATTAGTAACCTAATTAAAATAAGTTTAAATGACGATTCTGTTTAAATTTTCCTCCTGTTTCCCTTATTGACCAACACACAATTTGTTACAACTTAAGATTAGGTAATTTATGCAAAATGAAAAGCTTAGCTAAAATAAAAAATGATTTGAGATCAGTCAGTATCAAATAAATACTTTATAACAAGATAAAATCTCTCCAAAACATTCCTTCAAGAAATATATTACACACCTATCATATTAAAATTATAACCTATAATTTAATTTTCAAAATGGTGTACACAAAAACTAACGTCGGGTGTTGTCATGTCAGGTGAAAAAAGTGGTCGCACATTTCGTTTGTTTTTTTTTGAGATGTTAACCCGCGGTAAAGTTCGGTGGTTTGGGATAGAAATGAAGTGTTCTTAGAACACGTATCATAACTCAACCGAGGTCGGCCAGTTAAATGTCCCGAACTAATTATGATGAATATGTTTATCTATACCTGCAATATCGTGGGGTAGAGCAAACAAAGGATATGTTTTTAATGCTGTATTATTGTGTGTATTGTGATTTGCTAGTATAAGAACTAAGCATGCAAATCCTACTAATATTATAAATGCGAAAGTTTGTGAGTGTGAATGTTTGTTTCTCTTTCAGGCAAAAACTACTGAACGGATTTGGATAAAATTTGGAACACAGATATTTTATAACCGGGATTAACATATAGAATGCTTTTGATCCCGGCAATCCCGAAATGTTTGTTAAGTTAAATACTACGCGGACTAAGTCGGTGGGCACAGCTAGTATACAATATATTATACCTACATAGGTAAGATAATTGGAAAAACAAAATGTTTCGTACATAATTACTCCAATGATTCGTATGCATCATACATTATTTACTGTAATTACAAACCGTTTAGTAAACAATACTAAAAGGGATTACCTAATAGTAACTGCAAAAACATTTTTCACCCGCGACAGAAAACGACGGTTGCTATAAGTTCAAAATGTGTATCTGGGTGTCTTTCTGTGGCATCGTAGCACTCACACGGATATACCTACTTATTAATTTTTATTTGTATGATTTCAGTCCATAAACTTCTTTAGAGAAAGGTTCTGTATCATTTTGGGAATGATTTCCCAAAATTATACCGAACCTTTCTCAAAGTTTTCGTAGAATAACCACCAGATAAACTTGAGTTCCATTAAGTCCGCAGATCACTTGCAATAGCCTGCATGAAAATATATTTAAATAGTCAAATATTTAATATGGAACAATTATCCTCTGAATAATGCAAAGGTATTTTTCATTACTCATACACTGAAAGTAGGTCTGAAGTTGCCTGAGGAGCGGGTTGAAAGTAATACTTTTCTGGCCCGGGAGAATCACTTTCAACTGACAGCTGTCAAATTATAAAAAAAAAACTAGTTCCATTTCTATGGAACCATGTTAAAACTTTTTCTACAGTCACTCAATTACAGCACGATGTAAAATTGAAATAACATAAAGTTGAGTATTAAATAAAGAATATATACTTTTAAATGACTTAATTATAATTTAGTTTCAACAATTTCTTTAAAATAACATAGATTTGGTCAAAATATTTAAAAATGAAAATTAAAAATACTGGCTAAATAATGAAGTTGGCCGGCCAACGAAAAAAAACAAAATAGGCGGCAATCCGATCTTTTTTTTTTTCGAGTTGTAGAGTATTGTTCATGCTTCCTTGTATTATTTCTTTAGCCAATTCCTGTTTTTATTTTTATTTTCCTTGTATTCGTAATGAAAAGCACAGTGTTTACCTCGGGTGAAAGACTTATTTTGTCCCTCGAACTATTAGCGCCCTCGCTACGCTCGGGCGCCAAACCCCGTCTCGGGAAAAATAAGTCACTTTCACCACTCGTGTAACAATGTACTATTATATACCTACCTACCTACCTATTGGTTACAGTTTTCCCACGTGCAACAAAGGGCCGCGCGCGGCGCCGGCCTGCGCCCGCGCTGCCGCCGCCCCGGCCGCCGCGCCCCCGCCCCAGCCGTGACGGATCGCTCCGCGACAGAACACGTTATCCGTCATAACCTTCTGCCGCAATTGATTCTGTTTGCAGGTAACCACATGAATATTTTTTAATTGGGACTAGTACCGCCACACACTCCCACCACTGTAACTCCTGTAAGCCAGGAGTTAACCACATGAATAACTAATAAATAAGGTACCCACTCGTTCGAGCGTAATTACTTAATATTTTTAATAAAAATATAGTAAATTAGGTTATTTAACGTCCCACTGCTGGAGGCCTAACACACCAAGACTATCTCACGGATTTCGTCACACCAAGTTCCTCTTTCCTTCTTAGTAAGAGACAGAGAATGTGAAAATAAATATTTACAATAAATGTCTAGTCATAGCCCGCGCTAGGCCTGGGGCACAAGACCCTCTTCAATGCGAGAGAATTCAGGTCATAGACCACCAATCCACTTTACCTACTCATATCCACTTTACCTATACATATATCGCATCTCGTTGGCCATGGGTATCATTTCTCTCTATATGTTACTGACGTTTTCTCAGCCTGCACATTTCCTTATGAGGTAGGTAAATTCAGAGGTGGACTAGCAGTCTGGGCACCCCTAGGCCGTGTGGTTCCAGCCGCCACCGTCTTAACTCATCGTTTACTTAGACGTACCTAAGTATATTATGAATACCTGGCCGCGCCCATGACTTAAGGCATTAAGGCGGATTTAGCCTAGTCAGCCTGAAGGGAAATCCGCCCCTGGATAAGTAGGTAGGCATATTTATAATCAATCGTCAATATCACTGTTGACAATGAGATTGGTTCATATACAATACCCAAGATGCGAGCTGTGTATTATTCAAAGTTTCACCAACTTGACTATTTACTGTCTGTACTGTTCATTTATTTATCTAATTATTATTATTATACTCGTTTAATTGCATGCTCGACTTAATGAATTGTACCGCTATGTTTATATCAATAGAATTACGATTGAGATGAGAGATGTAGGTATGTACTATAAGCCATGAAGCCGACTGATAACTCATGCATCATCGGTGCAAGTACAGTGTACCTATTAATTTTAAGCTGTAGTACCTACTACCTTGATATGTGCCTTAATTATTATAATACTAGCTGTGCCCGCGACTTCGTCCGCGTGGAAAAGTGTCTTTGGGTAGAATTTTTAATTATTTAGGCTAATTATTTTACACCCTTGAGGGTAAAATTTTTACAAACTTTGAATGTCCTATTTATTTATATCGAATAATAAGCCTAAAAATAAGTTTCAAGCTTCTAGCTCTAAAAATGACGAAACTTCCATACAACTTTTCATGCCCCCCTTTTAACCCCTTAAAACCCTTTTTTCGCATTAAAAAGTAGTATGTCCTTTTTTAGGCTCTACACTCGCTTCAGTAGTTTTGGCGTGAAAGCGCGACAGACAGACAGACAGAGTTACTTTCGCAATTATAATATTAAGTAAGGATTGAGGTCTTTGTCGATCAGAGTTAATAGATGAATGTTTTTTTATGAACTAAGGAAATAAGTATAATATGTAATCTGTTTTAAATTTAGTTCGATTCAAAAGAATCAAACCGTTATAGAGTGGAACAGGTGGCGCAATGGATGTTTTTTGGAATGATCAAAAGGCACAGAGGTCCACCACCAACAATGGCCCACTCCTGTCCGACAAGCCGACACGACAGATGCAACAATACGCTCCACAATGATTAATTGTGCACATCTAACGTTTTACATGCAGAAATAAAAAAAACACGTTTTAAAAAATGAAACATAACTTTTTGCCTTTTGTTTATTTCGACGACGCCAACATGTCTGCACCAGACCGATTCGAATTTAGAAGGACGATCATTAATTATATTTTGTCTTACTCACGCATTCCATTTTCAAAGTCGATATGATCTATAGATCCGATCTAAGAGTCTATCGATCACGCGCATTGGAATCTAAATTTATTCATTTAGTGGCATCTTTTTGCAGATGATGTTTGACGTATGGGGCTTGTGATGAATCGTTTATGTTCAAGCTTAAATTATAGTTTCAATCACTGTGTCTAATTTTAATTATTTGAATATAATGGTAGTAGAGTAATTGTTTACCTGTGTATTTAATCATCTTATGACCTTGCCTCGTGTTGGACACTACTACTTACCAATACTTACTAGGTAATCTATTTCTCTATTTCATTTGTACTAATAATCGAAGCAATGCCAAGCTGGTCATATTTAGTGATAGTGATTATGTTATCCTGTCAGCGACTAATAGACGTTACTAATTAGTACTGACTTACCTACCGTGTGGGAAACACGTAAAAAATACCTAAGGGAGAAAAACCATTACATAGCTCAAGTGAGAGTCAAGTAGTATGATAAGTAATATTTACAAACACAACAATATAACAAAAACCCACGAGCAATTGAGCAGTTCCGTAGAAAAAGACTTTATCAGTGGGTAACTAATTAACTCTAAACAATATTTCATCCTCCGAGATTGCATTATGCGAGACAAAAAACGAAAGGTCGGAATGACCGCGCCAAAACCAAAACGTTCTGTCCAATACAAAACAAATAAAACCTAAACAAAAAATGACGGCGGTTAATAAGCTGGATGACATTTGGGAATTCGAAATATTCATTCAAAGCATTATTAATAGCGCTCTTTAAGTGGGTCCCTCCGATGATTATTAAAATGAGAAGACAGCGATTACTTATCCTTAGACAAAATCCACCTCCGACCATTAATCCCGGCGATGTTCGGCCACTCTGATCATTGTTTTATTGCCGGCCACGAGCTCGTGTGTGAGCCCAGCCCTGTACTCTTGTTTCATTTCAAACATTGCTTCTTCGTAACAAGTCTCGGATGGCGTGATAGCAAATAATTTTATAAGGACCCTTAACAATATGTCAAGCCGTATCGTCTTCATTTTTTTCTTATTTTTCAATAAATAATACGTTCGTTCATAAGTTTACATTGTTCGGTTCGGCCGAGGGCAGCCTTGCGACGATATTTCTCAAAATTTATCTTCGAAAAAAGGTACAAAGCGGATTCTTTATGCTTTTCGGGCCTACATTTGTTATTATGGAAGAATGATAATGTGATTATTGTTTTGCGAGCTTTTGGATGATTGATAGCCGATTGTCACGCTTAATGAAGTGCTTTGGAGATATTCAATTTTGTGCCTTATTCATCGACAATATTGAAGTTGCGGTGCTGTACCTGCTGAACGTCTGATTCATCTAATTTCGCTTAAATTTAACAAATATTACTTCGCCATTCTGACTCCACGTCTATCTCATTATGTGGAACGTAGGTATTTATATTTTTTGTCGAATCAAATCGGCATTTATATTCAATCAAGCATTTATACGAACAACATCAACTCATTAATTGTAAATGTGTATATAACATTTGTATATACGATACAATCGTTCTATTATACGGTCGCAGCCACAATGAGCGCCGATGGCCGGACAATGGCACACAAATTAATAATTCACGCTTATAATGCTATTAGATGTAATTTTAATTTGGTGTGAGTCTGATACGCTCTCGGGGCACCGGTGTTCTCTTTTTATGTTTATAGGATTTCGTCAATAGCCATTATAGTTTTGTTCGTGTTGATCTCGTAAATTGTCCCGTTCTCGATTCGAACGATCGTCCGATACGGAATATCGATATTGTTCGAATCGAATAACATTTTCGTAGCGCTGAAGTCGCTTACACATCAGAATCTGTCGGGAGTGACGACCGATTTTATCTCTTTCAAGAAATTTAATAAGGCCGTGACCTCTGACCCAACTCACTTGGCAGTTTGCGAAACTTATTGAGATAATAATTGAAACACAACAAACAATTTATGAAGTTAATTGAACTCTGTTGAAAACAATGAGTGGGTTGGTTGTTTGATCTATTAATTTTGTTCATAAGAATGAAATAGGTAAGATGGAACGTTGAGGCATAGAATTTTGGAAACCTACTTACAACATTTGCAAAATAAATACTCGTACATACTTAAGCTTTGATACAAATTACTTTTGATATGAATACGACTCTAGGGATAATATAATTGATATTGATTTAACGATGATATCGTTTAATGTCACCTGTAAAGATCGTCTCTGCAAATGGGCGTTCAATACCAGAGACATGGCTACATGCATAGTAGTCTAAGGTTAATACCTCTGGTTAATACAGAATAAGAATAGTTTTAGAAATGTAAAAAAGGTTATTAAAGTATTTAGTATTAGGTACTTATTTATCTTTCTTTACAATAAAAAAACGCTTGATTTGTGTCCATTTATTTTTATAAAATAAAAGGCATCCAACGTTGTGGGCGGGGCGGCCCCGCCCGGGACCACCGAACCACTCATTAACCACTTAGCCACATCACTTCTGTACCAAATATTTCATCTTAACTTGTCCGAATGGAATTTTGTGATAAAAAATACCTCAACAAATTGTTTTTATTTTCTTAGTATTTCTTACTACACATTTTGTAATAAAATATTATTATGAAGACTATTGCATATTTGCTGAAATTACATGTACGCTTAGTAAAAGTAGCTTTAATACTAGGATACTTTTAAAAAGGGGTTTTCTGTTAGGAGTGTGTCGAGTAGAGTCTCAATTAAGCCTCAATGCATCGAACTCGATTACCGCAGCCCCATAACGTCTCTGGGGATAGATAGCAATACTGTGGGGCACTAGTAATTGTCTTCGGGGTTTCACTTGTGGGAAATTCAATTGCGGGATACGATGTTCTTCCGGCTACAATGTTACCTACTACATAGTAAATACGCTTCATCGCCATCATTATCATTACAGCGGAAAGACTGTCCCAAGGTTTTCCATGACGGCCGACTTTTCTGAGCCGCGATTTCCCGCAACCTTTACTTTTGACTCCTTTAAAATGGTGTTTGTTTTGTAATCCTTGCTTCTCTTCGCTAATATGAACTCGGTTCGTCGCTCATGTTTATGCACAAACTTACCGCAATCTTACTTCTAAAACTTTGATTGATTATTGTTAAAATACATCCTAAAGTCCCTAAATCCAATAAAAAATAATAAAGTCTGTGTGAGGCAGTAAATCTGTGCGCCTAATAAAGTCAACTTAACCATTCACCCTTGCAGTGATCAGTGTCTGCCGTATTCGCTCACGATAATGATTAACGACAAAGTTTATTAATTCGATCAGCTAGGATTAGACCGGTGGAGGGGGCGCGGGAAAAAACAAACGAATTTCGCGAGGGATACATTCGGGACATCCCTTTAAACACTTGCGCAGGGCTGCCAAGTGCCTATAGTTTTTAAATACTTATTTTTTTTTAATAGAACACCAAAATATAATATTATTGAATGGGATGCTAACCGGAAATAAATAATAGATCCTAGGCAACAAATAATATGTATACCTACTTTATCTTTATAAAAAATGTTTCACATTCAAATGTTAGTTATCAAGTAAAATAATATCTACTTACTGTCTAGTATCTACACAACGCCTAAATGATAAAACAAAACACATAACACTGATAACAATTGAAAGTTACTTCTAGTTGTTGGTTAAACATGGAGGCGTGTTTCACGATTATCACACAGTACAAACATGCCCTCTAGACAACACACACACGACGCTCACACGAGGGTCGTAAGCAGGTCTTAAAAGTGTTATATCAGCTGATAGCACTGTGTGAACACATCGATCTTTGTCTTATCTTGTTCTTGAAAAGTAATGCCGCTGATTAGTTTATTAAACCCTCAGTTTATATACATTTAAAACAGGAAGTACCTAAGTTCTTACGAGTACCTATAATAATTAACTATTAAAAAAAAATCGCCATACTGACACACCAACTGTACGGTCCCAAACTAAGTAACGCTTGTGCTATGGGTGCCGTACAATAGACTGGGGGCGATCCCAGTGACACCCAGGCCAGGGCAAATTACGCAAAGGCCATTTCTGAAATTTGCTCCGGCGGGAATCGAACCCGCAACCACCATGTGCAGTGAGCCGAGCGGCCTACGCTCGAAGCTCGAATACGCTCGTTATACGAATTATATTTGTTTGTCTTATCTATTCGAGTGCTTTTTCTTTAAAATGAATGAGTTCGACAACCCTGCAAACTAAATCTGTGTGTCAACACGCGGGGGTTGTGGCTCGGCCCGGGGGACGCGTTTGTTTTTATTAAAAGTTTTTATTTTGCAATAATGTGCGCGATGGGAATCCCTGTGCAAACAACAACCGTGCCATTATTTTATTGGTCGATAAAATAATCTGGGTACCTATCTTGCACGGTGTGTATCTAGGTATATAACTATATTTTAGCTAGGTATACCTACTGAGTAATAAAATAACGAAAGTAAATATATATTATACTAGCTGTGCCCCGCGACTTCATCCGCGTAGTATTGGATTATTGGGTTAAAAAGTATCCTATATGTTAATCCCGGTTATAATCTATCTGTGTTCCAAATTTCATCCAAATCCGTTCAGTAGTTTTTGCGTGAAGGAGTAACAAACATACATACATACATACATACATACATACATACATACATCCACGCTCACAAACTTTCGCATTTATAATATTAGTAGGACTAGCTGACCCCACAGACGTTGTCCTGTCTTTTAGGGGTATGAAAAATAGATAGTAGCCGATTCTCAGACCTACCCGATATGCACACAAAATTTCATGAAAATCGGTCGAGCCGTTTCGGAGGAGTAGGGTAACTAACATTGGGACACGAGAATTTTATAGGTATAAGATAAACAAATAAACATGTTTTTTTATTAGGTAAACATTTAGTAATTACTTACCAAATTACATAAAAGTAATGCCTCGCATCCATAAATTGTTTGTTATTTCTCAGTGTAGGACATTGCATAATTTTGTTTTATTAATTATCACTCTTATATTTATTAATTCTTCCACGTGATTATACTTATCACCACAGAATAAGAAATAAGCATACCCTAAGTCATCGAAATCGAATTCGCAAAATATAATATACATAGTTTTCAGACATAAAACATCTACACATAAAATAAGAAACGACCTTCGTAGATCTACCTATGTAGCTAGGTATATACCATTGATTAAAAATACAATTTAATCCATATTACGACAGTGTAAACCCTGAACTCATAAACTATCTCGATTTACTCAGTTCTTAGTCCGCGCGAAAGCGCCATGACAATGTCATGTTTGTCTTTCATTCATGCATCTTAAAACCATAAGGGAAACGTCTTTTCCCACTTTCATTCCCAGTGACTGACAATTATTTTTATTACCTAAAGCCTGCCATAAAATAAATCTTATCGCGGTAAGTATCACGATAAACTTTTGGTATTAATTTTATAGTTCTGCAATCGCGAGTCGAAATACGTTCAGGACATTACTGTTTGTTTGTTGCTGTCGGTAGACAGTCGTCATATGTTTAATTAACAGCCGGTTGAAGGGCATTTATTTTCTTTTTAGTAAGTAGTTATGTATATGTCTACTATTAGCTTGCTGTTCAAAAGTTAAACCATTGATATAAGAGGTGAAATGCGTTTACTTTGGTTTTAGTAAGCCGTCTCTCTTGACGTGTTCTAACAAGGTAACTTAAATTACCCAGTTTAGTTTGTCCCCGAAATTATAAAAAAATCAAGAAATCTGCGCTTTTTGTGGCTAAATTCAAATCTCTCAGTATACCTATTTTCAATTTCAGGACGAGGAAATGAACGGCTCCGTCGGTCTGTGGGTGCTGCTGGCACTGGTCATCTGCGGAGGCCTTAGTGCAGTCATCGCCTTCGTCGTAATCAACAACAAGACTAATGGTATAGAGTACGACGCTGACTTCTGCCACCCGCTCGCTATAGCGCACCGCGGAGCCAGCGGATACGTGCCGGAGCACACACTCGGGGCATACGCACTTGCAGCCACCATGGGCTCCGACTACATAGAACCGGACGTCGTGATGACCAGGGACGGACACATCATCGCGAGACACGACAACGAACTGGGCCTAACGACTGATGTCGCTCAACACCCAGAATTTGCCTCCCGATACCGCACTCAATCAGTCGATGGCAGACAAATAAGCGGCTGGTTCACCGAAGATTTCACTTTAGCTGAGGTGAAAACATTAAGGGCGATAGAACGCATCCCCAATATACGTCCTGGCAATGCCCGAATGGACCAGGCCTCGGAAGTGCCCACGATGCAAGAAATCATCGATTTGGTGAAAGGACTAGAGATCAGCTTGCACCGTCCCATTGGAATTTATCCCGAAATCAAACACGGCACTCATTTCCAACTTTTGGGATTGCCCATGGAGCAACCTTTGGTTGATATCTTCCATAACAATGGATATCGCGGCGCTCAGGCACCTGTGTACCTCCAATCTTTTGAAGTGACGAATTTGAAACAACTGAGTAGCATTACGGAACTTCGACTCATACAGTTGTTTGGGGCGCGGGCTGCCCAGCCTTTCGACCAGAATGTGCTAGGGACTACGCTTACTTACGGCGATATGGCGACTCCGGAAGGGCTGAGTGAGATAGCGACGTATGCTTATGCCGTCGGTCCAGAGAAAAGCTACATTATCCCACGCGGCACTGATAACCGACTAGGGAACGTTACAACGTTCGTAGAAGACGCTCATGCGGCAGGACTCAAAGTGCACCCTTACACTTTCAGATCAGAAAACGTCTACTTGCCAGCGGAGTTTCAGAGTGAAGGAGCATCTCTGTTCGCTATGGGCGACGCTGAAGGTGAACTGAGAGCGTTTCTGGCCACTGGTATCGATGGTCTTTTCACTGATAATCCTGATGACTTTATACGTGTTCGAGGCGCTTGTTAGATTAATTATTTAATGATAATTAAGTACATAAATTCATGTTGTCTTTGTCTGGTCAAAAACAGACAATTATTATTAAGTAGATAGGTATACGATTGAAGAAGAACATTAATTGTTTCATTGTATAAACTGTTCAAATAGATAATTTATTAATAATATATGTACCTACATCATTACCTTTATTATTATCACCCATTATCATAATATCCATTCTAGTCTACGTTTTCTACTAAAGTGAAATAAAATATGCTTAACAATTTATCCAGTTTTACTTACTTAGGTACGGTCTAATTACTTTTAGGATTTGAATCATTATTTTAATGATATTTTTTATTTCCTTACTATTCCGACCACTTTTCATACTGCTGCTTTTCACTTTTACTGAAGCTGCAAAACGTTTATCAAAGTAATACTTAATATCTGGAGCAATCACTGTGACAGGCATTCCACCGATGTTACCACGATTGAAGAGATAGAAGATCGAAAAGCCTTTGAAAACCTCCCTAAATCACTAGACATAGGTACGAACTAAATCAGCAGCAACGATGAGTGGGAGAAGCGGCCCCTCTCCCTCCCCTATCCGAGTCCCACACCCCCTCAGATCGGCAACATGCGAGCAGTACCTTTGGTATTGCAAGCATGTATCGGCTAGGTAACCGCTCCGACATGATTGTTTACCGGATTTGGATATATATTATAATAAAATAAAAAACACAATTCCAACTTACTTACCATTACATACATGTATGTAAGATAATAAAAAAGTTGTTACTGAATTTAAGTGTGAACTACATACATAATGAATCGGTGATAACTATCGCGATGTGATAACCTCGTGCTGCGCATGAGTGCTGGCTACGAGACCATACGCATCACGCGACTACCCGTTCGCACGAATCAACTGCTTCTGATTGACGGGCTTCAGATAGGAAAGTCGCTTAGTAAGTTCACCATGTCTTCAAAATTTCATGGACTTTACTTCGACCAAAATGTTGGTTCACTGCTAAAAGCCTGCAAAACTCCTAACTCTACTACCGTTCTTAATATTTTCATTGTTCACATTTGACCATTGCGTTTTCATCAGGGTTCGAAAAAATCCGATTTTTATAATAAATATCAAAAATCCGATTTTTTTATATATATCCGATATATATCGGATATATATCCAGGCTAAGAAAAAGAAACGAATTTCATTCTGTAAGGGGATTAAACACTTAAAAATGTGAAAGGAATTTGTAAAATAATATAAGTGTCAAATTACCACATATTTTACACATGTTTTATTTAAAAAAACTTAAAAAAGTAACAAAAGAATTAGTGTTTATTTGAGAAATATTTTTTAAATGAACTCTTAAAAAAACAAGTAGGTACCTATTATTATAATAATCTTCATTTGTTTTTGAGATTGGGATTCCCTAGAAAGTGAAAATTATTAACGCTAGGAGCACCAGCGAACACCAATTTTTTAATACCTCGTAAAATAAACCTTATATTATATGAAATTAAGGTTTGAATTTCAATAAAAAGTTAGCTATACTGGTAAGTTAAAGGGGATTTCCCCAACTTTAAATGAGGTTGCCATTTTGGGAAACAATCAAAAGTATTCTGAATTGTAGTTTTTCGCTACGTGTTGCCAGGGTAAACATTAATCTCCAAATTTTTTAGTTCAGAAGACAGGAAAAAATCAATTGATATATATCGTGATATATATCATGATATATATCAGCTGATATATATCGGCGAACCCTGGTTTTCATGAATAAGAAATAAATGTTTTGTCGCAAAGTCACACAATTGCTGAATGTGAATTATATTGATGATACCAACAGATCCTGGAATATTTCAAAATGTACCTAAATAAGTATATGATATATATATTAGGTATATACTTTTTCTAGCCTGTTTTCGTTTCTTGAAGCAAGACCCGTCCCTGAATTTACTGCGAATTAAGATTCTGTGCTGTTTCGGGCTACTTATTCCCCACAAAGGTTACTAAATCCTCCCGCAATCTTCTATGAGGTATGCCCCAGATGCGATAGCTATCGTCTGGTATCCATTTGTGAAAGCATTTGCCTACCCTTGCGGATCCATACGTGCCAAGTGAACAGCCCAGTCCCACTTTATTTTGCAGTCTTTGCCCCCACCACGTAAGTGATGCGAGTAATGGAAGTCATAAAAATAATAAAAATCAAATATTGTTGTCTAAATAATGGGGAACCTACGTTTAGCCCTCTTGAAATTATACGATATGCAAGTTTTATCTCAAACAAGTACAGTGGCAAAGAAAATGATAAGTGAGTAGTCGAATTTATCTACCTACTATGGTTTTTAATAAGAAATACGCTATCGAGACGTAATTATTCTCACATACTATTGTTGGTACGTAAAATTGTCGAGTAGGTACTACCTATGTCGCTACCATCTTATTTATTTTCCACTAAATAGGTACAGGTAGGTACCTGAATTGTGAGGGGAATATAAATAGGTAAAATAAGTTATTAAGTGTACATTATTTGCTTACCTACACACTTAAAAATTACAGAAGATTACTTCTTGTCGCAAGGTCATTAAGTGGGTATTTACTAAATTACGTTTGCAACCATGAGACAGAAACTAATTGGATGATAATAAGTGTTGCATAAATTACTTATTTATGCACTATTGTTATTAGATTCTTACCAATGTATTGACGTTTAGTTTCTTGCAATATACATTTAGGCGAGAACCTCCGTTAGGTTTGCTTACATACCAATTGCGAAACTTATTTAAAGTAGTTTTCGTGATATTAACTTAAAGGTCAACGTGCTACCTTGTACGGAACATATTTCGCCTTACGTTTTCCTTAAGCGTATGCCTTATTGCAAAGATTTTATTCGAGGATAGTTTGTTGAGGTGACATGTAGTTAACGCTTTACTTATTGACTGTACATTGTAATCGCGTCTTGTCATTCGTAGTGTATCTTCTATGTGGATATTAGTATTTTAACAGTTTCGGTAACAACGCCGGCTAAGATGTAAGTATTACCTATTCACGATATTTATTTATAATAATTTATTTTACCTATGTCTACCTTGATATTTTACAAGTGCCTAAGTACAAGCGGTACTATAAAGTGATTTTATAATACATTCTTGTAGCATAATGATTTACCTACTTACATAAATCGACACTTATGTTATAGACAGGTATTTACCCTTTCAAAAATAATTCATGAACTTACTACTGATATGAGTAAATAGAAAGGGAGGTATAAGTACTGAGGTACTTACCAATATTTACTTGTAAATAATTTATATTAGGTACTATTATTACCTTTTCCTCATCATGACCAAACCCAAAAATACCTAGGTACGTCGCTAACTCAATGTATAACCTAAACTTAGGCCTGTATTAATAAATCTATCTTAATTCCGAGGACGATCTTAAATACGCTTTTGATACGTCATTTCGTACAGAAACTTATGGTACAAAAATGACAATACCAAGATCGCTTTCAGACTTAAGATCAATTTATTAACACGGGCCTAAATGTTCATTAACAGGAAAATGGAGACCGTTGAGCGGGTGGCCATAGTGTTTTATGGTATACTGGCTACCGCGTTCAGTGTGCCAGCAATAGCACCTAGTGTGGAACCGGCCCGCCCTCGACTCGACTATGACTCGATCTTTTGCCGCCCTGTGGTGATAGCCCATCGTGGCGCCAGCGGCTACGTCCCAGAACACACCCTCGGATCCTACGCCCTAGCGGTGACCATGGGCGCTGACTTCGTAGAACCGGACCTCGTCATGACCAAAGACGGAAAATTAGTGGCGCGACATGACAACGAACTTGGGTTAACAACCGATGTTTCGCGACACCCAGAGTTCGCCTCCCGCCACCGTAACCAAACCGTTGATGGCACCGAAATCAGCGGCTGGTTCACTGAAGATTTCACACTCGATGAATTAAGAACGTTACGCGCTGTGGAACGCATCCCCGGCATCAGACCCGGTAATGCTCGCATGGATGGCAGTTTCCAGATACCGACATTCCAAGAAATCATCGATTTAGTGAAGAGCTTACAAATTAGTCAACGCAGAGTCATCGGACTGTATCCAGAAATTAAGCACAGCACTCATTTCCGGAAACTCGGACTGCCCATGGAGCAATTAGTTGTGGATACGTTCCACAGAAACGGCTATGTCGGCAGTGAAGCACCTGTTTATATACAATCTTTTGAGATAAGTAATTTAAAGGAATTAAAAAAGATTACCAAACTCCGACTTCTCCAGTTGTATGACAGCAAGTCTTCGCAGCCCGCGGACCAGGTTGAACTCGAGACCGGACTCACTTATGGTGAAATGGCTACTCCTGAGGGACTCCAAGAGGTGGCGACCTACGCTTACGCAGTAGGGCCCGATAAGGGCTACATTATACCACGCGATGAAAATAACAATTTAGGTCCCGCCACGAGTTTTGTAGAAGACGCCCATACAGCAGGACTAAAAGTACATCCTTATACATTCCGTGCTGAAAATTCATTCCTGCCGACAGAATACCAAACCGACGACCGTTCACCGTCCACTTTTGGCAACTTCACCGCTGAACTGCTAGCCTACTTTGCCACAGGGATCGACGGCTTATTTTCTGATCAACCTGATATACCTCTACGAATTCGCTCATGCACAAAATAAACTCATATAAGATAAGTACGCACGGCTACATCAAGCTATACATTTCCAGTATAAGCTGACCTCTCATTGTATGAAAATCCTGTAGATACATTAAAGTATCCTGTATCACCTACGAGTTTGTTACTTCTAGAGTCTGGCACACGAAAGTTGACCCTGAAAAAGCGCGGCAAATTTAAAAAATCTGCGTGTGGTATCACTAGGTATATGAGTGAATAAATGGTCTTCATACTTTACTTTATTAAAAAAATAAATAAATATTTAGTTTAGGTTCGACATTCCTAAATAAAATACGCATGTAAATGAGGTAAAATTTTACCTAATCTTGTTATTATATTCTATTATTAGTTATATCTATAATGCTTTTAATCCATATTACTCTGGAATTTTAACTTGAGAGCAAAGAATAGTAAGATGCTGCAGAATGCAGAACATTCTAGATAGTAAAATGTATTGTAGACATAAATAAAATAAAATGTTAATTATTTAAATATCATTTTATTTTAGGAGTCATAATCAAAATCAGAATCTAATAATTCAATTTCTAGTGAGGCATCCAAATCACTGCTATCGTCACATACATTTATGATGAACCGCTATATAGATATTACTAGCTGTGCCTCGCGACTTCATCCGCGTAGTATTGGATTATTGGGTTAAAAAGTATCCTATATGTTAATCCCCGTTATAATCTATCTGGGTTCCAAATTTCATCCAAATCCGTTCAGTAGTTTTTGCGTGAAGGAGTAACAAACATACATACATACATACATACATACATACATACATCCACACTCACAAACTTTCACATTTATAATATTAGTAGGATTTAAGTATCAAGACTAGTTCTAGTAACTATTTATGCCGGGTGACATTTATAAAAAGTTGCCATGTAAAAAGTTTCAATAAATCTCAGGTTCAACTTTCGTGTGCCAGACTCTATTAAATTATATCTATCTATAGTATTTATAAGTCTGTGATATATACAGCCAGTGCGCCAATATTTATATATAAATAAAATTCATGTTTTACAGTGGCAGTCAGATGTAACTTCTAAATGACTGCACTGTCGGAGGCTTCAATTTTGGTTTTCCAAAGTGGACGGTCACATTTCTGTATTGTACTAAATGTGTTTGTATTATTATTTTTTACTTGACACTGGCGAAATACCTATTAACCTGGTGTGCCATATTTTTAAAGAAAGTAGACTGCACTGTCAATTTTTGTCTAATAATTGTTTTTTTTTTTGTTTAACTGCATGCTCTTTTGAGCCTATATCTATTAAACTTTTGTTTTTTAAATGCTGTACAGTGTTGCCTATATAGTATATTTTGTTTAGTATAACTATTTTATCGTTTAGCATATGTTTTAGCATATGACCATATAAAATAATATATAATCAATTAAAATATAAACATAAAATGAAAATCTACTTTAGTTTGCAATTTATCTCATTTTGTAAGTGTAGGTATCAAAGAGACTTATGATTCGAAGTTCGCACTCATAAGCCCGTATTAATAAATAGATTTAAAATATGAAAGTATTATTGAAAATGTCATGCTTATGTCACACCAGTGCAAAATGATATATCAAAAGAGTAGGTACTTACATAAGACCGGTCGCAGACATGAGATCAATTTATTAAACAGTCGATATCTTGAAGTCTGAAGACTTCTGTTGTCTTGAAGACTGAGGCCTGGGGACTGGGGCCTCAGTCTTCAAGACAAAACTTGGAGTAATCCTACGTACAACCAATCTGTATATTTTATATATATTTTAAATTAAATTATTTTATTTTACCACATTCAAACCATAATACTTTTGGTACTTTACAGTTCTTTAGCACATTTCGTATTAGCCTAGTTGGCAACACTACAGCCTGCTGTCAGATAGCCATAAGTGACATTTGTTTGATATTGTTTTAATTTTCACTTTTTTATCCACGTAAATCATCAAATTATAATTTAAATTAGAAATGTGAGCAGAAAAAATTCGTACCATATCCAGAAATGATAAGACAATCTCTGAAATTCAGAAAGACATTGACCGTCTCGGCCCTACTGTTTTTACGTGAGTACATATTGAGATAAAAGTTTACACAAATGTTAGTCGCATTTTTGCATTGTTTTCGTGTGATGGTGCTAGTAGCCCTCTAAATTTGGGAACCCAAACCATCTAAGAGTTAATTACAGTGTACATTGATCCTTTATAGATAAGTATTTTGTATAATTCTGCAGTAGATCATGTACATGTATTTACATTAGTATTGAACGTCGATAATCAAAATGTTTTATAAATTGCAGTGCGCAGGTAGGTATACACATAAATGTAATTACTTATAAGGTAGGTATTTGTGTAAGCTCCTATTAGCATCAGCATAAAACAATAATATTTTATTGCTTACTATTTTTAGTGTTACTGTTGTTCTTGATTCTTACAAAAGACAGTAAAACAAACGGATCGCGTCACAGAGATGAAGATGCCGAGGAAATAAAATTCAGAGGTTTCAGTTATCCAAAGAAAGACATGTACATAACCTTAGACAATATGGAGAAGCAAATTGAACCAAACAAAGTTGATGATAGTACAAGACAGGAGCTACTGGAAGCAAAGTCAAGGATAGAACAGCTTGAGAAGAAGATAGCCATTTTGGAAGGAAGAGTGCCACAGAAGTATCCAGAAGTTAAGTTCTTAGGTTATAAGGAGAGGAAGAGGATATTGGTAAGATTGAATATTTTGTTTTATAGCCGGTTAACTCTCCCATTGCTGGGCAAAGCCTCACCTTCTCTCTTCCATAACTGTCTGTCCTGATCCAGTGCAATCAGTATATAAATAGATGTATAGATTATCCCACTTAGCTACTTAAAACAATGTTATCTGGCATCTACACACAATAACCTGATAACATAACTGGTATCTATTGCCTAATCATCATTGACACTCAAGATACAGTAGCCCTTATGGCAGGTGATAATACTTTAAACCATTTTTATTTTCTTGTTTAATGATGACAATACGTCATTGATTTGGTATAACAAGGTAATGTATAATTATTTTAATAAAAATAATAATAAATAATCTTGTGGTTTTAACCCCTCCAGTGCCATGTAAATACTTGATTAACAACAAAAGGAAAAAATATTAAGCCAATGTTCCATTGACATAGACCAAAATTTGTTATTAAAAAGGTGCACACAAAATTGTTAATTTTCTGATACGGCTGTGAAATAGACTGAGTAGGTATTGAGAGATTCAATATTTAAAAAGTATTGTATTTCAGGTGACAGGGGGCGCTGGCTTTGTTGGCTCGCACCTGGTTGATGTACTTATGACGCAAGGCCATGAAGTTATTGTTGTGGACAATTTTTTCACGGGCCGCAAACGCAATGTCGAACATTGGTTCGGGCATCGCAACTTTGAAATGATTCACCACGATATTGTTAATCCACTTTATGTTGAGGTACTCTTTGTTATTAATATTTGAAAATACTTACTCAAGCTTACCATAAATTTATTAGAAGTGTAAATAAGTATTCAGTAGGTAAAGATATATAGGTAGTTTTTTTATGTTGATTTGTCCGACACATCTGCTCTAAGTGGACTTCCAGAAGGGTTGAAGGTATATTCAGCCAAGCAACCCTTCTGTTGCTCATTTTAAGACACTTTGAATTTGTTAACATATAAAATCTAGGGTTATGGTTAAATGGGTGACTTTTTTTTCAGGCTGATGAAATTTATCACTTAGCTAGTCCTGCAAGTCCACCGCACTATATGCAAAATCCAGTAAAGACAATTAAGACTAATACTTTAGGAACTATTAATATGTTAGGTAAGTGAGTATTTTGAAAACAAAAAAACAATAATGATATAATTGACGACCGCTTGGCGCAGTCGTTCGAGCGTAGGCCCCTCAGCTCACTGCATGGTGGTTGCGGGTTCGCTTGCTGCCGGGCAAATTTCGGAAATGGCCTTTTCGTAATTTGCCCAGGTCTGGGTGACACTGGGATCGTCCCCAGTCCATTGTACGGTACCCATAGTACAAGCGTTACTAAGTTTGGGACCATACAGTTAGTGTGTTTGTCTGGCGATATTTATTACAGAAATGATTTTGTGAATGTATATTTCAGGTTTAGCGCGGCGTGTTGGAGCTAAAGTACTAATAGCAAGCACGTCGGAAGTATATGGAGATCCCATGGTGCATCCACAGCCAGAGTCATATTGGGGACATGTGAACCCAATAGGTAAGCCTTATAAAATAAGGTTCCAAGTTCCATAATCTTCCCCTTGCGAAATATCTGGCGTAATAGGGCGATAAACTCAATGCACCCTTTATGGCAGATTCGTAAGGTGACACAAACTCTTTACGTGTGGTTTTAAATTTAATTTTAGTAGCTGAGTAGCTACTGATTTTCATGGTTATAGCTTCAAAAATGGCGGAATTCCATACTAACATCCATTCCAAATTCAAACCCCTGAATTTTATAAAAATCCTATCTATCATAAAAAATGCCTACTGCCCAATATTGGCGTTTCTATACTTATTCATCTCTACGTTGATGAGTCATTCAATCAGGATTTCCCTCTTTAGGGACCCGACCGCGCATGCTTTGTAGTACAACGTAGTCGTTATATAATCTTTGTTATTATGTATTCCCTTTGCGTATTACCTCGCCGAACATTCGCACGCAACAATCAAATTTTATACCAGACTTCGCTTACGATTTAACGCGAATTTAATATTTTTTTCTATTTCCCAATTATTGTTTTCCAGCCAATATTTTATCGAACGCAATTATCGCTTTTTATGAACACTGTTGCGTTAGTTTATTACAGACTAGAATTATTTACTTACACCTCAAAGACAATTGTACTAAGAGATTAGAAAATATGAAATAACGCATACGACCGCTTAGCGCAGTGGTTCGAGCGTAGACCGCTCGGCTCACTGCACATGGTGGTTGCGGGTTCGATACCCGCTGGGGTAAATTTCGGAAATGGCCTTTTCGTAATTTCCCCTGGTCTGGGTGTCACTGGGATCGCCCCCAGTCCATTGTACGGTACCCATAGGACAAGCGTTGCTTAGTTTGGGACCATACAGTTGGTGTGTCAGTCTGGCGATATTTATTTATTTATTTTATACACAGCATAATATCTTACGAAACATGAACATACAAGCTATAGTATCATACCAAGTTTCGTTCAAATCTATCCAGTGGTTTATATGAGCTAACAATTACATAAAGACGGAAAAAAGGCGAATAATGAATTGTTGCCATGTGTCCGTAATAATAATTTCTATAAGTTTTCCTATACCTATTATATTTAATGTACCAGACATACTTTATATTACATTATTCTGTTTTTCGAATTGAATAAATAATAGCTTCTCAGCAATTTCACACTTGTGTATGTTTGACCTTAAACCTGTCTGCACGGCTGACCTTTTAGAAAACAACAATATGGCAACACTTATTGACACACTATTTATAATGTAATTTGAATAAATATATTGTAGAAATGCTGTTCTTTAGACTTAGTTTATGACTAAATCTAATATAATTGACCTCAAATCAAGTCAAAATTGGTTTATCAAAACGAATAAATAAAAAGTAGGTACATAAAGAACATAATACACTCAATGTTAAAATAAGCACCTACTAGGCAGTAGGCTAGATAGCCTATTAGAAAGCCTATAAAATTACTATAACAGGCTTTCTAATATGGTAGCTAGATTGGAGATGACATTGAAGAGTATAGAGCTGATCAAATTAAATGTATAACTTGGTTAATCCTTACTACGAAGCAATACAATTTAAACTTTATTTTGATCACCTAAGGTATACTATTCGTTTCCTAAATATAAAATCCTTTGTCATACCGTCCGCCGGGCCTAGCCTGACTGGTTTAAGTGAAAATAGTTATCGGAAAGAGGATGCTGAAAAGAAAGGGGATGTGATAGTGAGGAAGAGGATGCGAAAATAAAATTGCGATAGATAGAGACAGCAGGATACTTAGTCTTGCAAGAAATAATTTGATGCAATAATACTTCCTCATATAATTTCTTATGAATTCTATTCAAACCGTAAAGTTGCATGAGGAAGTTAATAATTTTGTGGACGAGGATGTTCCAAAATATGCGGAACTTCCTTAATACGGGCAACGGGAGAGGAATTTTCATCAACCCTACTCCTTTCGTATTTCAATATTCTCACAATAAATGTCCCATTTCAGGGCCTCGTGCTTGCTACGACGAAGGCAAGAGGGTGGCGGAGACGTTGGCGTACTCGTACGCCAAACAAGAGAAGGTGGCCGTGCGAGTGGCGCGGATATTCAACACGTACGGGCCGAGGATGCACGCGTCCGACGGACGGGTCGTCTCCAACTTTATAATGCAAGCCATACAAAATTTAACTATAACGGTAAGGTTTCATGATTCAAATTACCTATGAATTGTGCATGAAAATAGTTGAACTGAATTGTTCCTTATGATTCAGATTTAGTAAACAATCCTAGCTTGTCGTTTTTAAATTAATTCGTATTTCAAAATTATTAAAAGACGTTATATCTATACAAATAAATAAAATTGGAGTGTCTGTTTGTAATATCAAAATAACACATTTTCACTAAATGCATATGAAAGTGCATATGCATTTAGTGACAGCTATAACAAAAACGCGATTTAAAAAAAATTGTCTGTGTCTGTCTGTGTGTTTGTTCCGGGTAATCTCCGAAACGGCTGGACCAATTTTGACGGGACTTTCACTGGCAGATAGCTGATGTTTTAAGGAGTAACTTAGGCTACTTTAATTTTAGAAAAACAATTAGGGTTCCGCGTAAAAAAATAAAAACACATGAAATCAAAGAGTATCTCCGAAACGGCTAGACCGATTTTCACGGGACTTTCCCTGGTAGATAGCTGATGTTATAAGCAGTAACTTAGGCTACTTTTATTTTAGAAAAACAAATTTTTTAAAAATGGGTCCTGTCTGGCGGGCTCAGAATGCGGGAGCGGGCTTTTTTGTTAAGTTAAATTCCACGCGGACGAAGTCGCGGGCTCAGCTAGTTAATAATATAACATAAGTGTTCATATTTTTGGACCTCCTTAACCTTACCATTTGGGAAACTAGTAATTCTATAGCGGTTGGAGTTGGTTCCCTGCACAATGATTATCCAAAATATCATAGAAAATAAATTAAAAGGAAAGTAAATACCGCTTTATTTTATTTTTATTTGGCCGTAGTGTACGTTGTAATAGCAGTGTTATTGTGAATGATTTAGCCGGTTTACCACTTCACTGAATTAACTATGAATAGTCTGATCCTCGGATTTAAAAGAATAGGGAGCGACCCTTTATCCCGCCAACCTACAGACTGGAACTTGGATTTCCTAATGCAATATTGGACTAATTACCACCTTATGACCTAAAGATAGCGTGCGAGTTGAATATGCTCCCGCTCTGCACCACAGGCCCCGACTGTATTTAACTCGGGGGCTATCTGTAAAAGACCATATATATCCTAAAATACCGCCTTAAGAAAACACAGTAGAAACCCGTTTAATACCATCACGCTTAATACGATTTGTCGCATAATACGCCAGTCCCAGCAACTTGAGACATGTTTTCATACATTTCTTCTTAAGGTGGAGGCGCCTGTCTAGCCCGCGAAATTCAAAATTTTCGAGTATTTTAATAGTTTATCCAAAATCTGAAAACATTTAAGAAAACATTTTGTGATTTGCGAAAAACACAGTATGCAGTGCGTTTATTAATACATTTATTTTACTCTAAATATTATCACGGTGGATATGATACTAGTAAATCACTAAATATACAAAAATTGCCAGATTATCTGGATATCTGTCGTTCTTGAAATGTTTTAGAGTAAGTTGGATATAATTAATAAATGCACTGCACACGGTATTTTTCGCGAATTAAAAAATGTGCCTTTTATTATTGTCAGATTTTGAAAGATTTCTTAAAAACCTCAAAAAATTTGAACTTCGCGGGCTAGATGGGCGCTTTAGCCTTAATACGATTCGTCATCCCGTTTAATACGTCTATTGCATATGTTTTCCAGCTGTATGGTAACGGAAAGCAGACGCGCTCGTTCTGTTACGTGTCGGATCTCGTTGACGGGCTGCTGTCTCTGATGGCTTCTAGCTACACATTACCTGTTAATATTGGCAATCCAGTGGAGCATACTATTGAAGGTAATTTTCATTGATTTCTGTTTTCAGCTACGTTTTGCCAGTCCTTCACGAAGGCGTCAAGATCGTCACGCCACCGCGTTTTAGGCCCACCGCGGTGCCGTTCTCCATTTTCAAAAACCCTGTAAACTTACCCATATAAAATTTTATAAAGGGAGTAATAAGTCGGTAACAAATAATTTGTATTTTTTTCGTCGTTCCAGAATTTGCCATGATAATAAAGAATCTAGTCCCTGGGTGCCGCAGCATGGTGGCCACGGGCGCGGCAGTGGAGGACGACCCGCAGCGGCGCCGCCCCGATATCACCGTGGCAGAGGAAAACTTACATTGGAAACCCAAAGTGAGTGGGCATATATTTTTACCCAGTCCAGGCACAAGCCCTCAATCTCAGAAACAACGGTCTACAGATATACAATGTTTCTGATAAACAAATGCATTTTTCATTACTCATACTCTGAAAGTAGGTCTGAAGTCCCTGAGGAGCGGGTTGAAAGTAATACTTTTCCGGCCCGGGAGAATCGCTTTCAACTGACAGCTGTCAAATTATTAAAAAAAAAACTAGTTCCATTTTCACATTTCTATGGAACCATGTTCAAACTTTTTCTACAGTCACTCAATTACAGCACGATGTAAAATTGAAATAACATAAAGTTAAGTATTAATTAAAGAATATATATTTTTAAATGACTTAATTATAATTTAGTTTCAAGAATTTCTTTAAAATAACATAGATTTGGGCAAAATATTTAAAGATGAAAATGAAAAATAATGGCTAAATAAAGAAAGTTGGCCGGCCAACGAAAAAAAAAAATAGGCGGCAATCCGATCTTTATTTTTTTTTTCAATTTGTAGAGTATTGTTTATACTTCCTTGTATTATTTCTTTAGCCAATTCCTGTTTATATTTTTACTTTCCTTGTATTCGTAATGAAAAGCACAGTGTTTACCTCGGGTGACTGACTTATTTTGTCCCTCGAACTATTAGCGCCCTCGCTCGGGCGCCAAACCCCGTCTCGGGACCAAAAATAAGTCACTTTCACCACTCGTGTAACAATGTACTATTTTTCTTTCAGGTTTCACTACAAGATGGCTTACAAAGAACCATAGATTATTTTAAAGAAGAGTTGTCCAGGACAACCTTTAGTAACAATCAAACTTATATGGACATGAAGAGTCACCATTGAATTTACTTTTGAATCTTTGTTTATTGTGATATTCGGGTGCCAGTCTCAAAAAGGCGCGTTCGATTGATCAGCATTGGAAATATTTGTTATTTATGTCGTATTAATTATACATGGTTACCCCTAATGACAAGTACCTATGTTGTGTATCTAATTTATGTTCAAATTTAATTTTGTTTTTAATAAAAAATAATGCACATTCTCGCGTTGTTCATTATGTTGAGTGAGTATTTAATTTTAAATAATATAGGAGTGACTGGTGCAGAATTTTGCTCTCTTGTGATCTTATTCCACAAGCCTGGTCTGATTCCAGTATCATTTAACTACCTCTAGTTCATTATAGCCATGCAGCATAACCGCCGGAGTAAATCCACATAATAATACCCTATAAAATGTAAGAAATATGTCTTATAACAAACTTTGCTACCTGGGGATTGTTATTAATAACAGGAAAAAATGAAAAAAAAAACATTACCTCATCATAAAACAGTAAATCACATAGTAACACTAAAATATAACAGAGTTTAATTAGTAACCAGAGAATTAGTCAGTCTTCACATACAACAAAGGATTCTATAAATATAATATTTCTACTATATAAAAATAAGTCGGGTTTTCCTTCCTGGCGCTATAACTCCAGAACGCACGAACCGATTTCCACGGTTTTGCATTCGTTGGAAAGGTCTCGGGCTCCGTGAGGTTTATAGCAAAGAAAATTCAGGAAAAATTTCAACAGAACGGAATATAAAACTGCACACAAATCTAAAACTAGAACAAACACAACACATAATACTATTAAACATAGGAAAAAAAATATTATCTAGAAACCTCAATATGATAAGTCTCTATCAACAAATGTTGAAGTTTTTTTAAAACTTTGTTGTTATTATTATCATATTATTATTATTATAAATAACAATAAAATAAAATCTTGCTGACAGTTTATGTTCAGATATTTGAAATAGGTACCTACCTACCAATCTGATATTTTAATTTTAATGGGTAAGTACTTATTTATTTACATATATGTTTACATCTGCCTGTCATTGGGTTTGATATCAAAACATTCCATATCGAATTTGGCTTTAGTATGTAATTAATTTTATCCTATTGGCGGGTCTGTTTCAAAGTTCCGTTGTAAGTGGTCGATGGTATACCTAGGTACCAAAATGAAAGTCCCGTTCACTATTTAACAGTGTACTTTATTGTCCAATCGAAGTTGCTATATTAAATAATGTTTGTGATCAAAAAAGAGCAATTAAAAAAACCAGCCAAGTACGTGTCAGACCACGCATACTATAGGGTTCCGTACACATCCCACCGCTTTTCAATAATACGGAACCCTAATAATATACGTGTAAGTTAATGTTATTGATATGAAACATCTAATGCGGCGGGTCTCGTAACTCTACTATTCTATCAAATGGTTGATAATTACACTACCTATTTACTTCAAGGTTTAATAAATAGCTCAGTTGTGAATAGATCGGGTGTTCATTCAATGGTGCGTGAGTTCGATACTCAGTCCGAACTTTAATTTTTTTTTGCATTAATTTAATAATAGCTATTTTTTTTTAGTAAATAGTTATTTTATTTTCTTTATTAAACCATCTAAATGTGGTGTAAGAGTTAGAGGATGACTCATGCAAACACCTCACGCAAATAAAGGCCAGTTTGGAGCTCAATATTTCGTAAACGGGATTTTATAACTGTCAATGAAACTTTAATATGACTTTTAAATACCTTTCCAACGATACGCCACACGACGGGGTGAGTAAAAGTTTATTTCATCACTCCCCCTTCCTAAGTACGGGAGGTACCCTAGAATAACTTTGCTTTCAATATTTCAATACATAGTTCTGTAGCAGTACATACACTCTATTTTTGTGCCAATTTGCAGCTTTTTAGCCCTTACAGTCTCTGCATAAAATGACTGTGACGCCCATCGGACGGAAAGACAGACAGACGGACATAGCGAAACTATAAGGATTCTTAGTTTCACTACAGACCCCTAAAAATTGTCAAGTGTCGAGTATCAAAAGAATATAATACTGCGATCTACTCGACCGAACTTAAGTAATAATAATAAATAGTTAATTGATAATTTTCTCTCACCCACAACTGACTTGTATTCTTTAATATGTACATATCTAGGTATTTCCAGGGTGGTCACCAAATTAGTGGCGTTTTGCAATCTACTATGATAAGATTAGAGGGCTGACTATTATAAAAAAATTACAAGTTAATACCTCTGAAGACACTACTATAATAGAATGCATCTTATAGAACATGTTGTAGTTTTGAACGCATTTTGCGTAGGTGTAGGTAGAGCCTATGCAGACTTGACTTACTGCATCAAGTGGTTGCAGGTTCGATTCTCCAAAGGGCAAATTTTATAAATGGTCAATTCGTAATTTGCTCTGGTCTTGGTTTCACTGGGATCGCGTCCAGTACATTGTATGGTACCCATTAGTACGTAAGTCGTTTAGTTTGGGACTTTACAGTTGGTACCATGTAGTTTGGCTATATTTATTAACATATTTGCATGATTTCAAAACTCAAGTTATTTACAACAATTACTGGGCAGAACATTCCATTTATATAAATAAGATTTTCTTAACATACTTTCAGTCTCACATAGTTGTTCACCGTGTGACTGCACGAGGGTCTTGTATAGCTGGAACATGTCGCTCGGAGTCTGCTTGTGGCGGACCAGCATCTCCCGAGAGCACCCTCGCGACTTCCACTCTGTGTCGAACCTCACGTCGTGGACTCTGTTGATACCATCCAGGGCGGCAGTCCAAACACCCATGGAAACATCTTCAGATTTGTAATGACTAGAACAACAGCAGTGCAGTATCTTTAAACTATTTTGCTGTCATCCTCTCATCAGTTATACTGGTTATACCATATTACAATTGATGAATAATTATAAATTTGAAGTGAACAAATTATATTAAACTTACCTATTTTAAGTCATTTAAAAATCATACTGAAATTGAAGTACCACTTACTTCAAAAATTCAACATTTCTTCCAATGTAATCAACAATGCTACCAGATATAACATAGCCACCGCCTAGTGCGTATGGCAGGTAGTGGTCGCACAGGAACCAATCCTTCTCTTGCCATTTCCCATTCAAATAGACCCTTGACCGGCCATCAAAATAACCCCAATAGAGACCTTTGTACTTTGGAAGATCTTTCTGGAAAAATACATCTATACAAATAAATAAAATTGGAGTGTCTGTTTGTAATATCAAAATAACACCTTTTCATTAAATGCATATGAAAGTACATACGACACCTATAGCAAAAACGCGATTAAAAAAAATTTGTCTGTCTGTCTGTGTGGTTGTTCCGGGTAATCTCCGAAACGGCTGGACCGATTTTGACGGGACTTTCACTGGCAGATAGCTGTTGTAATAGCGAGTAACTAAGGCTACTTTAATTTTTGAAAAACAATTAGGGTTCCGCGTAAAAAAAACACATGAAATCAAAGAGTATCTCCGAAACGGGGGGACCGATTTTGACGGGACTTTCACTGGTAGATAGCTGATGTTATAAGCAGTAACTTTTATTTTAGAAAAACAAAATTTTAAAAAATGAAAAATGGGTTCTGTCGTGGGGTCTCAGAACGCGGTAGCGGACTTTTTGTTAAGTTAAATTCCACGCGGACGAAGTTGCGGGCTCAGCTAGTATGAACTAAGTTTCATCATTTTAACATTTATTGAGTAAGTACTTCAGTAATTTCCCAGCCATTTCACATAATACCCAAGGCACTGTACCCGCCAAAGTGACATGACACATATTTAAATTGTAAATTCACTCCGACCATCACTATGGCCTGTATTACCCCTATTAATAAATCAATCATCCCAAGTACAAAATTACCAGTTGAAAGCATACTCAAGATTGCTCTCAGAGTTGGGATCCTATAATTAATACCAGCCTAAGATGGTTATGGCACTTAACAACTAGAGAAGTACTACGCTACAAGTCCAAGAATGGCTCTATGCGAAACTCACCTTATAAGTGACATAGTAACTCAATTCATTAGCATTCATCTCCGGTGCATACGCCTCGAGATCTCTCAAAATCAAATCGACCCTCACAAACGAATCATCATCACATTTGATTAAATACTTAAGCCCTGTCAAATTGTTGCTGAACCATCTCAATGCATGCAACATTTTTATTGATAAACTTCTATAATTATCCTCAAAACTGTCCAAGAATAGCATATCATTGCTTCTATTGCTTTCTATATTCAACTTCTGCAACTTATCTCCACTTAATCCTTGCGTGCCAATTACAAAATAAAATTTAATTAGTTTCCGTTTTATATGCTTTTTAATCCAAGTATGATTCCATTTATACAATTTCTCGCCATTTTCTATGAATATATTGTCGGCGAATCTCATCCATGTGGTCCTTATAGCATCTCTATTTACACCATTGTCCGGTCCACTCAGAATGAGCACAGCATATTCAACCTCACTTAAGGGGTTTGTTGTGGGATTCAAATCTTTGGTAGTAATAGCGTCAACACAATCAAGTCGTAGGAAACTAAGTGTAATACCACAGCCGAGGTAAAAGAAGAACACACTGGCAAGTATCATAGCTCTGTATCTGTATATAAAACTCTTAAACATTTTCGACTCTCCAGTTAGTTACTGAGCTGAACTATTTCATTTCGAGCACTGAAATGGATTTAAATATTTTAAGAACCATCAACAGGACAGTTAGACAGATTGTTTGTTGATTCTTCATTATAAATATTGAGCCATTTTTAATAGTTTAGTGGAATAATTGATGCAGTGCACGGCTTCAAGTTGAAACTAATTTTTAATTGAATAACACTTTAACATAAAAATAATCCAAATACATATATTATATGATAAAACTACTAAACTCTAAAGTACTCTATACCTCTGTGCCTCTGTTTTTAATTCCGGTGAGTAACACAGATTAGAGATATGCTAGTGAGTAAGTTAATTAATTATTTTTTCTAGTATATACAAGGTACTCTGTGGTAGTGTTGCCTTACTATCGATTGCCTATCGATAGGTTCAACTACCTCGAAAAATAGTCAGAATATCGATAGCCCTACCGATACTATACCGTAACTGAAATTTTACAATACTATCGATAATATCGATACTATCACTATTATGGCGTATTTTACTGCAATCACTGCCGATACTATCGATTGTATCGATACTATCGATAGTTTTACTACACGGATATTTACCCAAAGTTCAATAGTATTGCACCGGAATTTTAGTCAACATTATTAGTTCATTAGTATCAAGAACTTTATACATAACACTGGATGTTTTAACACGAACAATGTTTTGAAGCAAAGAAATATGACCTTGAATAACGTCACGTGTTTGTTGCTTCTCTCTTTAGAGTGACAACATCGGATCTCAAGTTTAGGACTGACGGTTTCGGGCCCATATTAATAAATCGATGTCAAGTCTGAGAGAGCGATCTTAGAAATGTCAATGTTTCTTATGTCATACCAGTACAAAATGACATATCAAAAACGCAGTCAAGATCGTTACAAGACTTATGTTTTAACAATGTACACTGCTTATTAGATGCTACGCATATTTTAAAGCTTACTAGAAATGTCTGATTTATAGGTACATTAACAACACCGGACGGAAATGTCATTTAAATTTATTAAAGAACTTCACATGGTGCAATTGAAAGAAGGGTTAAAATTGTCCAAAAAGTTACAGGTGGACATGTCAACTATCATAGTACAAAAATAAATACATATATGTACGTCTTGCAGCGCAGACACTCAGTTCTTCTGTCGCTGATGCTATTGATTTCTTGTGCAACAGTGGTGATCCCAATTTCACAGTGGGAGTGAAGCTACCACAAAACTTATTAGAATAGTAAATAGATTGGTTGATGATAATAAATAGTCATGTCATCATGACTTTTCTAATCTTAATCACATCACACCTGTTTTTTGTATTGTATTGTTATTAAACGTGTTTGTTATTGCTATTACTGGAACATATTTTTAAAGAAAGAAGAAGAATAAATAATTTATAAAGCTTCCAAGTCACCGCAATCAAAAGATACAACCATTAAGGTCACATCACATATGTTGATACGCGTTACAAACTCACTCATCATAAGAAAGTAAAAAAAAATGAAACAAGCCAGTGAAACCATTTCCAAAATTACTTAAAATTTAAAAATATAAATATACGGTATGTATCAGCTAATATATTTCAGCTATCTGTGGAAGTCCCGTCAAAATCGGTCCAGCCGTTTCGGAGATTACCCGGAACAAACCGCTTTTTTGTTACCTATGTACTGTACGAGTATGTACTTGCATATGGATTTAGTGAAAAGGTGTTATATTGATATTACAAACAGGCACTCAAATTTTATTTGTTTGTATAAATAACCCAACCGGCATTCGAGCTTACGCGCGTTCTCTGCGTGACGGTCTAACTGTCACTAACTCACAGCGCGGTACCAGCGCGAGCACGTTTTTTTTTTTTTTTTTTTTTTTTGAATTGACTATATGTTGTTGGCCAGAGTGGCCATAACAACTTCACCCGGACAGAGGGCGAGCGCAAGTGCGCTCCAGCCAGAGGGGCAGGGGGGCAGCTAGCTCAAGGGCGCCACAAGGGACACGACCTCGGCTTGGGCCGCTGCCAGGAGAGGTGGCGAGGGTAAATCTACCACCGGATCGGAACGCGACCTCGACTGAGAAGATCCGGCAAGAAACTCAGCGGGCTTGTCGGGTGCCAAGGTGCGTCTAGGTAAGTAGACGCACCTTCTAGCGGAAGCGGGGGTGACCGGCGCGAGCACGTATGCGAGCCGAACGCCGCACCGGCTCGGCTCCTGCCTAGGGTCGAAGTGTGCAGGGGGCAAAGTTAGGTATACGCACCCGTCATAAAATAGGTACCCATTGTGATTGTGGTACTTATAAACTTAGCACAATCACAATATACGGTGGGTACTCATGTAAGCAGTGGTAGCCGATTGGAAGCAGTGGTAGCCGATTGGAAGCAGTGGTAGCCGATTGGTTAAGCACGCGTCTTGCGGGCACCAGGTCTTGGGTTCAAACCCCGGCTCGCACCTCTGGATTTTTCGAAATCTATGTGCGAATCATAATTCCTATATGATTATCACTTGCTTACGGTGAAGGAAAAACATCGTGAGGAAACCTGTGTGTCTTAGAAAATCTACCCATTTTCGAAAGACATGTGAATTCCGCCAACCCGCACTGGGATAGCACGAAAAGTACAACATAAACTGTTATATCATTAATCAATAGCTACACAATACTAATAACAATACTTTATTGATGTTTTATTATGTCTCCCATTAAAAATAATATAAATATGGTTAAATACGGTTATTAGCGTAAAATACAATTACCCGTGTAACTTAATGTTTGAGTTTGGTATCCATACACTTCTGCAATTTTGCACAACACAATACATCGTTTAAATTACAAGAATACACTTTTATTTAAGCATTAAACTAATTTAAAAATGCGAAGTGCTTGAAAATCTTTGACAGTTTGGCCATAGTCTCAAATTGAGTGTTCTATCAGTGTTGCTAAATTATTAAAATAACAGCTACCGACAATCAGGAAAGTGAACGGTTGATATATTTTTTGGTTTTCTATATAAAAATAAATACTGAAGTCAAAAAAGGATTCTCAAATTGACGCATATGTAATATGTAAATAAAATCCATAAAATACAGACACGAAAACCATGGACTTGCGAAATCTTGGCTCATCACACGTTAGTTTGGGTATTTTTTTGTGTTTATCATGGCAATTTCAGATGAAGTGTGAGAGGGACAAAATGTATGTATGTATGTAAAAAAACCTGTCTTCACTCCATAGTTCTACGTGCACTCTCCAGTGTCGTTCTAAGCTTCTTGATTAGTATATTGAAAATAGTTGTATTATCTAGTAACTTCCCGTTATTGTATCCTGTAGATTAATTAATGCGACTGCGATTAGTTTTGCCAAGAGTGCAGAGTAATTATATACTATTGAATTCTGGTAAAATATAGATGTAGTAAAACTATCGATAGTATCTATACCCAATAGTATCGATACTATTGGGTATAGATACTATCAATAGTATCGTAAAATTTCAATAGTATCGATAGGGCTATCGATATCTAAACTATATACAAATAAATAAAATTGGAGTGTCTGTTTGTAATATCAAAATAACACCTTTTCACTAAATGCATATGAAAGTACATACGACACCTATAACAAAAACGCGATTAAAAAAAATGTGTTCTGTCTGTCTGTCTGTGTGTTTGTTCCGGGTAATCTCCGAAACGGCTGGACCGATTTTGACGGGACTTTCACCGGCAGATAGCTGATGTTTTAAGGAGTAACTTAGGCTACTTTAATTTTAGAAAAACAATTAGGGATCCGCGTAGAAAGATAAAAACACATGAAATCAAAGAGTATCTCCGAAACGGCTGGACCGATTTTGACGGGACTTTCACTGGTAGATAGCTGTTATTATAAGCAGTAACTAAGACTACTTTTATTTTAGAAGAACAACATTTTAAAAAATGGGTCCTGTCGCGCGGGCTTAGAGCGCGGGAGCGGGCTTTTTTGTTAAGTTAAATTCCACGCGGACGAAGTTGCGGGCTCAGCTAGTTGTGACAATTTTTCGAGGTCAACTATCGATAAATAAAATACATCAACTATCGATAGTTAGGCAACACTAAGGCAAAGAGTATGTAAGCACTACGTTTATTTTTACTCCCTTCAATACTCTTCACAGACCATACATTATAAAACCGAGATTTTCTTACCACGATGGGTATTCTCTTTGCTTTACACAGGGCTGGCAACATTCATCGTGTCACGTTTGAATCAGAGAGATGTTACCAATGGAGACGTGACGTGCTTCATTTTACTAATAAAAAATTCTGTCAGATTTTGGGGGAGACGAGGTAACCACTACAAAGAAATGACGCACAATTACTTAAAAAAAAATGGTGTCATTATGAATGCACACTTAAATAAATATTCAACACTAGTAAATTGTACGCACACTAATCGGTCAAATACGTCAACATGCAAGAATTTACGAGTGTAAGACACTAAGTGCATTAGGGAGATACCAATATCGATATTTCTAATAAGATGTATCGATAGTTTCACTTGCTCATCATCACAAAAATATTGCATAGACGTGTGCATGTTTTCATCTTATACCTACTAAATATGAATTATTTGATATACTATGGTATCTTATACAGTACGATGATTTATGGTTGATGCATTACTTAAAAAAAAACCCCGCTCGCTGTGGTAATAAAACATTTAATATATAATATCTTACAACAATATATAACTTACTTAAAATCAAATCTTCACCGATGAGTAAATTATAAGAATATTGAAAAACATTGGAGTTAAAGAGTAGATTTAGTATAACACTTATGTTTAATTGGTAGTACCAATGACACAGCAGAAAATTGAGAATAATAGTACCTTAGGAGGCGTAAATATTCGCCCGAATTAAAATGTTTTGCACTTACTGACTTCCACTTGCATGGTTGTTAAAATACGAAAAAGACCCATTCAAACTCAACTTAACTTAAAATTGTTTTTATTCATGTAAGCCAACAAAGCATTTATGAATAGTCCCACCGGTTCGGAATGCGGCTTCCACTGAGTAGATCCGGCAAGAAACTCATGGTTATTCCTTTTTAATGAACTAGCTGACCTGGCAAACTTTGTTTCGCCTTAGAGGCAATAAATGAGCAGATTTAAAAAAGAATGATTAAAGATTTAATAAACAATTCAAATATAAATAAAAAAACAGGTATTTTAATTATTCTTTACTGGCCATGTATATTGGTGCAAGGGTTGCACTCTTCATTGAAGCACCTTGTGATAGACGACATTTTTCGTTTTATTATCGTGCGCAAGAACAAATAACGCAAATGGCTGACCCGTGAACATGCCACATATAATTGACCATGTGAAAAGCGGATTTTCTAAATTCAGACCACAAACTTTCAAGGATTGGCCTTGTGATTTGTTAATGGTCATGGCAAATGCAATACTGATCGGAATACCGCACATGAGGTAACACAATATATCTTCGATCAAAGCCTGATTATGTATTTCCTCATACATCTCAAGATCGTGATTTCTTGAACTTACACGAATTTGATGTAAAATGCCTTGTGACATATTATCCTTGTATTTGTGCCACAGGTTAGATGGGTTGATGTGTCCTATGTCCTTCTCCTGGTTCTAAGCTACCTCCCCACCAAGTTTCTGCCAAATCGGTTCAGCCGTTCTTGAGTTATAAGTAGTGTAACTAACACGACTTTCTTTTATATATATATAGATAAAAGATGGTAAACAAACACAGCAAGAGAATATGATCAGGCAACACCATTGTCACTGAATAAACGATGGAAATTATAATAAACGATATACTCAAAAAAATATAATTTTCTCACTGCCACAACACTATTCAAAATGGCGAACTCGAGATACCATACTACACCTATCAATTATTTCGTCCTCGATTGTTTAATCGATAATGTTTTCGATTTTTATGTCATTTTATATTTTAATTATTTTGTTGGAAATGAAGGGATTAATTACCCCAAAACACTTACATATGAAACGTTACTCCGTCTTTTTGTACATTAGAGGTGTTTGACCTCTTCTTGCAATGGTTTATAGCGCAGGTCGGCATTTTTTTATGAAGCACCTTTCACATCGAAAACGATACTGACTTTGATTAAATTGATTCCATAAACAGTTTTTATAAACGTGTTAGACCTTCTTGGTCTAATACCTTGGCATAGGGGAATGATCATGTAAGGCGGGTCCATACTCTTAATAGTCAAAGGTTTGAATACATCAAAACATAAACATAAAACTCTAAGGCTGAAAAAGGCTAGTACCCAGGGCTGATAAATTAACTTAAAAAAACACGTTTGACTGACCGACACGATTCATTCATTCTATTTTATTTGATCTTTCTTGCAGTAATTTTTTTGCGGTGGATATGAATGGTATAGTGGATAAGCACGCTGAATAAGTTTTAAAAATTACAGTGTAGGGAGTGAATAGATTTTTTTAAGAATTCGATTTAACAACTTTTATTAAGATCCTAGGAACTTGCTACTCTTTTTGAACTTATTTAGAGTTGATTGAACTGTCGTGAAATATTGTTTGGTTCAAATATTAGAAAAAAAAATACGGTGTGGTGCTGTGGACTTAAAATAAAGGATAGTAGGTAGGCAGGCACTAGTGCATACCTTAGAGTCGTGGTTGTGCGAATGTGAACCACTGCACCGGTACTTAGATCATGTGTTTGTCTACCTTGTGAGGTTACAAGCATACCGTCCATCGAAGACTGTTTCAGTAAGTATTTATAACTTCCGATATTTGTTTATGTAACACTCTGTTTGTACATATGTATAACCGACTTCTTTCAGTAATTTTATATGGCAATTTAGTACCTAATTAACTTTGTTAAGGTATAAATTTAATTAATCATGTGGGTGGTACCTAGCCAGATTTTTCTGAGTCACATATGTGTGTTGCAGGTACTTAAGTCATGGAGTCCTTAAAGAAAAGGGGGCGGCCACCACATCCTAGGAAAAAGGCAAATCCACTGTCTGCTCTAACCTTCACGTGAGTTATTATATGCTAACAAACTTATTTTTAGTAAAAATTGAATTTAATTAGTTATGTAGGTAGTTAAAATATTTTTTATCCTTTTACAGTAATAAATTAATATTTATTTTTAACAAGTGTTTTAAGCTAGATAAGCAAAATACCATTATGTAATATAAACCATATATAAGTAAAAAAAATGTTTTTTTATGGAGGTAGGAAATATATTTTTTGTAAATTCTAGATGGATTCTGCCAATGTTTTGGAGTGGTTTGAAGAAAGAAATGGATGAACGCGATCTGTATGAGCCATTAGAAGAACATTCCTCAGGTAGGTTTAATCAATGTGACTCCCAGAAGTAAACTATTTAACTGAATTTATTCAAGTAAATTGGTGAGGGAACCCATAAAAAATATATTTAACTGTGGCTATAAAAAGCAGATAGTTGTTTTGGTATCTCATTACAAAACCGTTGGAATCAATGTTGCACTAAAATTCCTTCCTGTGGGACTCCTTCCCTTTCACCAGTGTATCTATGATGATGGTAGGGATATTTAGGCATGACCACTTGAAATGAGAGGAACACTGTCTTTCCAGGGACTGGGTTCTCCCTTGGTTTGGTTTTCTGTCTACAGTAGTGTTAAGTGTTATAGAGTTTAAAGTGGTATTAACCTAAAGCCTAATCTAACCTGGTAGTAACCTAAAATTCATGTGTGCAATCCAGTTAGGTAAAATAAAAATAAATGTCGGATGAACACATCAACTAGCTGGTCCCAAACCAAGGAACACTTTTACTAGGTACCTATACAACTGGGGGCTATCCAAATAGGTAACACTTGAATGGACCCAATAACGAAAATATCATTTCTAAAATTGTCTCCACGGGAATCGAACCTGCAACCACCCAATACAGTTAAGTAGTTTCCAGACAGCATTTGTACCATAATCGGAAGAGCCAATCACATCCCCAAATCGACCCCACCGATTGGCCTTACCGATCATGACCTACCTATATTGTGCCGTCTGAAGACTACTTAATGTTACCATCTAAGATACCATAGTTTTGGAAAGAAAATATTTTGTTTATCATCAATTCCCGAAGTTCACGTTTGGTGCTTTAAATTGCGTGTCTAGTCACCGTGTTGCGTGCTGACTTAACGGAAATGCTTTGTCAAAATGATAGCATGCCCTGCCTGACATTATAGGTACCTACCTACCCACAACTGATTTGTGTTTGTAACTGATTGTAACAGGATGTTTTTGTGTTATAAATCATAAAGAATTAGGTTGGTATTTGGGAAAAATATTCGGTAGATGACTAGGTAGGTTTGCAATGGGATGGGATAGAATATGTAGGTAGTGGGTGAAATATGTTAGGAACGCTAAGTACGTGCTCATTTACTTTTGAACTTTGACCAAGCCAGTTGTTACCTACCTACTTCATTACAATTTCATTTGTCTCAATTGTTGTCTTTTCTACTTACGGCACGTGCGCTGTAAGTTAGTTCAAATGGCGTCGCAGTAAATGTTTTTCACACGAAACATGTGTTGCAAAGCCACTACTTAATTCACTACACTAATACTTAATTCAAGCCGGCAAACATACCTACAGTGCGTAACAGGAAAAATCCCTTCAGCGGACTGCACGAACAATCTCGCTGTCTGCGTGTAGATTCCTACCAACTACCTATACATATAGGCATTGTAAAGATGACAGAATTTTTGATACCGCTACAGTTAGTAGAACCTACTTATTTGAGCAGTAGATAAGTAGTTACCGCAGCTGGGCCACGCTTCCGATGAAGCGACTAATCGGCTCACGCAAGTGACCCAATTTCAAATATACCTATTACAAGTTTGACGACCGCTTGACGAGGGGTTAGAGTATAGGCCGCTTAATTCACTGCATCGGGTTGTTGCGGGTTCGGCTCCGTATGTACCCTCATTCCGGAAATGACCTTTCCGTAGCTGCTCTGATCTGGATGTCACTTGTATCATCCCCAGTCCATTGTACGGTACCAATAGTACAAGCGTTGTTTAGTTTGGGACCACTGATATAGATTTACATAGATAACGCAAGTATCACGATTTGTATTGAAACCAAGGGTGCCGAATTTTTTATGAATTTTTAACACCTTCTTTGACGTCACAGCCGAGATTTAGTGACGGAAAATCCAAACCGATTCCAAGACACCGATGCCGCCGATGCCCCTCCGACAGCTTCGATTATCTCGCTCATACTCATATTTTTTATATCTGTGGTCCCGCTCGGCTCACAAGTTAGCGGCGACCAACCTTGACGCTTGGTCGGGGTTCGGACACGCGAAGTACATGCATTTGCGTTATCTATGTAAATCTATATCTCTGTTTGGGACCATACAGTTGGTGTGTTAGTTTGGAGATATTTATTTTATTCACAATGCGTTTTATCTATCGTTTAACTCGTATGTCGCCCCAGTAGGGACCTACTTGGAGTTTAAATTCCTCTTAATTGAACTGTGGCACGCATCATTTAAGTACGACTCAATTGAACGCGCTTTTCCATAAACGGGCCTTGTTGTCCAGAGTTTGTAATCAAAATGTTATTTAACAATTATTAGTCTTCATTAGATATTGTCAAAATTGTAAAAGCATCAGAAAGAAAATACTAATACGTAATGTGGGTAGGTATACAAAACGATTGTAAAAAATAATCTGTTGGGTACAAAACTATGAGTATATGTACCTTAATTAATGTATATGCAGTTGCACCAGTACAGCTGCAGTATTGCAATTTTGTACTGTACTGGGTTGTGGTAGCCCCGCCCCGTGGGAATGGCCCTGTCAAGTGTTCCGAAAGTCGTGGGTTTAAATCCTGGTAGCGGACTTGCACCAATGAACTTTACTCACGGAAATGTCGATGTGCCCGTTCCCAAAACAAAAGCGCTCGATGCGGTAACCACTTGGTACCCGCCAGTAGCATTTACAACTAAGCTCTAAGCTCTCGGTCCCGGCTATTGCAGTCGTTAAGCCATGTCGGACGCATTCAGGCGCCCTGAAACTCTAACACCAGAGTTGGCCACTAGCTCGTATAATAAGGAGAAGTAGGTACTGCCGACTTGTACTTATACAGGATGTAAGGAGCATCGTAACGAAAATTGATACCATGCATTTAACTCATGATTCCCCAGAGTTGGAATTTTCCGTCGATAGGTATATTCATAAATTATGCTCAAATCTTTCAGTATTTTAAAATTGGTTTTAGCATGAAATCATTATACAAATCTATCTCAAGTGATTTTACAGAAATAAATCAACAATTAAGGATGACAATGCAATGTAAATTAAGACTCAATACATCCATTTAAAAATGATGCTAATTTTCAGTATAGTTCATGATAATATCGCCGAAAATTCAAACTCTGGGGAATCATGAGTTAAATCCATGGTATCAGTTTTCGTTACGATGCCCCTTACACCCTGTATAGGTAAGTACTGTTAATACGTGTGTGTTGGATGAGGCTGATATTTACGACATTGTTTGTTATGGATTAACACCCCTATTAGATATAAACATAACGATGTACTTCCCAGGCCCGCTCGGCGACAAGTTCGCCCGCCTCTGGGAGGAAGAAGTTGCTCGTGCTGAAGGCAAGCGCAAGCCAAGCCTCCTCCGAGTCATAGTGAGAGCATACGCTGCACGGTGTATGCTCTACGGGTTCGTTTTACTGGTCATGGAATGTGGGATTAGGTGAGTACTTTACTTATTGCATAAACATAATCCCTTGTATCGAACACGCAAGTTTATATATTAGAGAGGTTTGGTCATCTAACATGTCTTTAGAAAAAAGTGTCTACAGTTGTTCTAGAGTTACCATCATATTATGGAACTTTTTGAAAAAAATTGAATACCTAGTTCCGCCACACACTCCCGCTGTTTTTCCTGCAAGCCAGGATCGACAAAGGTGTCCAATGATGACAATGGCGTTTCTTAAGACGTTTGACGAAAAGTTAAATGGTTTTGGATCAAGCACGAATTTAATCGAAAGATATACCTACCTAATAGGAAAAGTTGGAAGAAAATTATCTGCTTCCCTTCCTTGCAAAGCGGGAGACAAAAATAACTGGTATGGGCTGATTTACACAGAAGCTAAACAGTTGTAAGGCACCACGCATCGTAATTAGATAAGTTAACTTAGGTATCAAACATAAGATTGTAGGACTGAAATCTATATTGAAATCGCATGATTCCCATTTTTTACTGACACTAACATAAGTTACGCTACATGAAATCCAAATGTAAATACTATGAATATCATTAAAATTTTATAGATAAGTCAAATTATCAAATGAATAACTTTCATCTATTGATTTTCCGTTAGTATGCGTAATGTTTGTGGAAAGTGTACCATGTAATTTATGATAAGATAGGGAATATGGTCGGATCAATAGCTGTTATATGGAAATCCGAAAGCGCAATACCTATAACTACAATCATCCATTTGGAAATAGTACCCTATGGCTTCCAGTTTGTGTTGAAAGCAAGTGGATTACACAACAATAAAACATAATTTCTCAATAATAACAGCGTGTTTTGTTGTAGGTGATTGACCGCCGTGTCGATTGTTTGTGAATTCTCCCTAGATAAGAAAGGTGAAAATGTTGAAAGTATATTGACATCAATAAGTAACTATTATAGGTATTTGTTACGTCAGTTGTATCATGATGATGCACTCGGTGTGTAGGTACCTAATGCAGTCAAAACAATGCTGGCTTGAGGCTATGAACATCAATTTACGTTTGATTGTCAACAGTGTTGTCATTTTGTAGTTGATACCAAATATCTTTTAGAAATTTTCGCTTTACATACTCTACAGGCCTGAGTCTATGGAAATAATCAGATGTTAGGAGTCTGATACATTACCTACTTTAGCTCTATACTATTACATTGTATACCTATACGTAAGTACATTAATACATCAGCTGTTCAAATGGCCTACTATAAGCTTTGATGGGTAGGTTAAAATTCTAATTCAGTAGCAATATTTTTTTTCTTAACTCATGTTTGTTATAATAAGATTGAGGTACTTAAGAACTTACCTACCTATTTATATCTACCTATATGTATAATTAAATTAAATCCATGTACGTGTACCTACCTATCTCCAAATACAAAACAGGAAACCGCACGTATTGTGACAATGGTTCTACACGCTTACAATGTAGATCTGGGGGCACGGCAGTGCCCCCCCCCAAGTCGAGCTCGGCACGTCGAGCGCGGCACGGCCGTACCATCTTGTCTCGAAGCAGTTCAGACCTATATAGTATAACTTCGTTGTGGATAAAACTAGAACCCTGAATTTTCAGATACCAAGCAGGCATTGTATAAACACGGTATATTTCAAATTTCATTCAATTTGAGCCAGTAGTTTAAGAATTATAACTAGTCAAAATTCGTAATTTTGTCACTCACTGACTGACCGATCATCAAAACTCTAAGGCACTTCTAGCAGACATAGAAGCTTCAAATTTAGAATACAATTAGTGTTTAGTGTATAAATCAAGGAAAAACTAAAATATTTTGACATTTCGGTCGTTTCTAGATACACCAACTGCATAAATAACACTAAACTAAATACATTATGTTTTCATGCGATGTCCAAGTCAATATATTAAAATTAAAACATAAAAGATTTTTAATATTGATATGGTCACAATAAGATGTTGTTAGGTTAGCAAGTTATGTAATACGTAATACTGAATGAAGACAGAAGGTCCCTTAAGTAGGGACTTAATTAAGTAACCGACTTGGTATTACATATATCTCACCTCTTTTTACGGTAGAGAACTGAGTTGCGAGACTTGGGTTTTTTTACAAGTTTTGTTTTTGATAGGATAGGATTTTCCTGCCGCTACAAATTTAACGTTCTTCAATAGGTATGTATCCTGAATTTTACACCTTCCTTGTGTCAATTGTACATACATAGGTATTGCGTAATAGAAACAATAATGGACGTAAAAAATATATACGTAGGTACCTTCATGGAAACTGATAAAAAATCACACGTTTTCCAACGATATGGGGAAATACCACCTTAGTTACGTTACGACGAATTGGTGGTCATCGTAATGGCACAATGGCGTAGAATTACACAGCAATTCTATGCACATTTTTGTTCAAATAATAAATTCTGAATAGGTACACATTAGAAGGCATTGGGAGATAAGTAATAGCAGAACTAACAATGACAACGGATTAAAGTTTACTTATTACCTACCTATATAAAATAAATACCTACCTATCAAATAATTGCTTTTCAAAAAGCTCGTTCACTCATAATAAGTAGGTTATGTTAATGATGTCAACAAAAATTACGCATAACGTTACACTGAGGTACCTACTAGGTATAATTTCTTGTCGAAGATTAGTTTACATACTTGCACGAACATGATGGAATGACTCGAGGACATCCATTAACTAAATTGTTGGATGAATATTATTTTACGTAGGTACTAGGTAGTAGAGTAGGTACCTATCTAATACTTAATTAGGTAAGTACTTACACATTATTATAACCAATAGATAAGTAGGTAGGTATGATAAGGATACTTTAAGCACGGAAGCTAAGCAGGTACCTAGGTACCTATAACGTCCTTGTTTCAACCATCCTCGCACCCTTTCCAGTAGGAAAACATTAAATTTAAATCAAGTTTAACGATGATGGTTGAATTTCAGTAATCGGAAATGAAATAAGGTCGTCTTAATGTTAAAAAACCTAAATAAGACTGAAAAATACTTAATAGGTAGGTATTAGCATTTCGTATCGCTTCTCGTTGGCTGTGGTAGGTAGGTATACTTACACTTTGTTAACGCGTGCTACCTACTAGAGACAAAAATATAATTACTAGTTACCTACCTAACCTATGTCATAGCTGTTTGTTCGTGACCTCAACCGTGTATTACCTACTCGTTGGGTATTATCTAACACGGCCGCCCGTAGCTAACGACGGCATCCAAACAGGTCAATAATCCTTCGACCGTTACTCACTCACTAAGTTTAGTTTAGTAGGTACCTACTTACTACATCGGACCATTTTGAATATTGCACAATATTTATGCAATAGGTAGGTACCTGAATATACACTAGGTTGGCGGAAATAAACAACAAAAATTAGTTGTGTCTGTCTGACTGCATAATATCTAGGTATAGGTACTTATTTGAATTAATTTAATTAGATAGGTAGGTACCTACTTACTTACATGTTTAAGACCCGTATTAATAAACCATTCCCAATTCTGAGAGTGGTGTTGGAAATGTCATCCTAACCTCATCGCAGTACACAATTACATGTCAAAAGCATATTCAAGATCGTTCTCAGACTTGAGATAGATTTATTAATACCTACGGGCCTAACATAAGTAAGACCAAGGAGAAATAAAGATACCTACTTAATATAGGTAGGTTAACAAGTGAAGCGACTGTGACTTCAATTACTTACTGTATGCGTGACATTTGTGTTAACAAATTTAACTGGACTTTGGCTTTATATTGCGGGTGATCGGTGAAGTTTAATTTAATATCTGATTTACCATTCACCATACCAAGTGTGTACTCTACGTCACCTATGAGTAGTTAGAGACTATCTTCTCTTTCAGGTCTTGAGTTGGTTACATAATTTCCGTACGCTAATAATAAACTGAGCTATGAATAGTTGATGATTTTTTTCCACTGTATGTAAGGTACCTACTCTACGTGTCATCACGGTGCGCGGTGTGTAGAACAGTTGCCAATTTTCATTGATTAGGTACCTACCTACCTATTCGTTTAGTTTTTATTGGCCGGTGACTGACAGACTTGTCTGCCTAGCAGGAACTCGCAGAAATTGTATCGACGTCGAGATCGTATTGTTTCACGGGCCTTGGAGCCCCATTGATTATAAGTACCTACTTCAGCTTAAGTAGTCTGGTAGACAAATCTATTAGAATCTCTGTCATCGAAAAGCGCAAAATTTGTTTGAACTGTTATCTTCTAGTACTTAGTATTAATAATCCTATTACTGCTTATTACACAGTAGTAAAGTGTGCCACTTATCTCCTAAATTTGATAAGATACACTGGGTGCATCTTATTAACATACCGTTATCGGTGGATGAAATCTCTGAAGACTACAATCAGTAATCATAATAGGTACTTATCGTTCAAGTGCCTATATAGATTACAATTACATAATTTATGACGTTCATGTCTACCTATAGAACTGGCATAATTAATTACACAATAGAATCTGTTGAATAGATAATAATAATAAATTATTATTTTCAGTAGACATGCAGGGTGTAAAAGATATTTTAAATAATAGGGTAGGTTTTTATGTAGGTTTACTCTCTGTAAAATATGACCATAGTTATCATTCACGTGACTGCTATTTGTCTATTACCACGGCTAACGAGAAGCGATTTAAATCGATTTTTGTCTTTAAATTCTAACGTTTGACAGTCATTTGGTTTTAATATAATTAACATTATGATTTCCGGGTCAGACAGAATTAAACCAGAATTTATAAACTAGCCACCTGAACTCTAACATGATTACCATTTCGTGTTGCTTAATTTTACTTCATTTTTTTCTTTACTTTTCGTACAATCTTGGCATGTAGTATTGTTAATGTAATTAGTTATACAAATCATTAAAAACGTCTTTGTATTAACACTTTTTTACATAATTAACATTTATGACCGATTATGTATATTCAAATTATGTAAATTCTAAACAGAGCTTTAACATTTAAAAACTATAATGCTTACATGATAGGTATGGCGGTATGACGGGTCACGAAAAATATATTAACTGCACTTTCAGTGATCTATGTTACTGAAAGCAATCTTTACCTTGTTCTACATAAATGATGACATACACATTATAATATTTATAATCATGTAACGGGAGCTGGGTTTAAGTTCGCTAGAATATACATCCGTTACAGGTCTGTCCTGCATTTTAAATTATCCATCTACCCACCACATCCCTGACCCTTTCTAACCATCCTTCCCCCTCCAGGATCCACCAGCCCGTCATGCTGGGCCTGTTCCTGGCCTACTTCGGCCAGGCGGCGCACCAGAGCTTGCACGATCGTCTGGTACAGCTCCGTTTCAGAGTCGATAAGGCGCGGATGACCTTCAATTCTACTGAAGAGTGAGGGCATAATTTGAATGACCTTTAGTAGTAGTTGTATAACTAAATATTAGTTTTGAAATACTGTTGTTAACAGGTTTGTGCAACTATTGTGTTATCAGTTGTTAATTGTTTTGTACCAAGTAGAATACGACGGTTTACGGTTTTGTATGTAGCATACATGTAGGTAGTTAGATCTTAGTAGTTAGACATAGTACTTCTGCAGTATCAGTTGTCAATATTCTACCGTTTTTATTAAAGTATATCTGTCGCAGCCAACTAGCTTAATTCGCCGTTCAATCACAGCCTAGCCACTTTATTAAACAGCGCCGTTCAACTAGCGGCCTAAATGATATTCAGCCATATCGTCTGTTACAACATTTAATAAACTGTCTGGCTAATGCTTAGGCAACTGGTTGGCATTTAAGTAGTAATACATAACTTTTTCAAAATACTAACCAAGCGTAGCGACCCGGATGGGTTTAGGTTAGGGTTTTTTTTATGACCCCACAGAAATCCCACCCGGCAAGTAGGTTCGGTGGATCTAAACAATTTCGTAAAATACCTAAGTACCTAATAAAATTATTCCATCAAAGTTGTTTTTTGCCGACGCCATATTTACAGTTTGGTGAGTTTCGGCGCTAGGTGGCAGAAAGTGGAACTAAATTGAAATTTACAGGCTAGGCAAGTAATTAAACGGCTAGGCAAGTAATTAAACGTCATCGATCCAAGCCATTTGCCTAGCTGTTTGATGAATATCATTCAGGCCACTAGTTGAACGGCGCTGTTTAGTAAAGTGGCTAGGCTGTTGATTGAACGGCGAATTAAGCTAGTTGGCTGCGACATATCTAACCAATACTGGTATTTAGATTGAAAATCCTCAAAAAAAAAATCTGCTGGTAAGCGATTTAATCCTATCTCAACTGATGGAAAGAGAAGATGCGGCCGAAGATGTAGTTCGCCTTCTCAGTAACAGTCTGTTTACTTTAGATTTGAAAAGACCCAAGTTAGGTATAGGTATCACTCCGGAGATACTGACTGCTATTAATATTAGATGTTTAGATAAAATACTCAGGAAGTATCATGTACTTACTCCGTTATCGTTGATATGGGTAGGTATAGTCTGCAATAATCCGGCCAAGATATTAATATAATCCATGATAAAGAAGCCTTGGCTTGAGGCAGACATACCTTCTGAGAAATGGATTTGGCGGCATAGCCATTAGGCTGTTTAGTAAATAGGCCACTAAATCTATAAACTTATCAAGGATTATAGGTTTAGGGGCCAATTAATGTTATTATCTAGAGGGCTGATCGAAAAGGTCAAACGATTTCGATGCCATCCTGTAATATTAATTAAAGTTCGATATTGGCATTCCGCAATGAAAATGAGATGTCACACCCTGCAAGGAATACTTCGGATTACAAGGAACCCAAGGAAAATAACACTCATGTGACCACCACAGATATATCTAGTAACACAGAGGTACCACTATACATTCACTTACGTCACTAAAGCAAATGCAAGGGTGGCTACATGTCCGACGCTTTTATAACTTGAACACCCTCATGAATTATTACAGTATTTTAATAACAAAATAATTTGTTTATTATAATAATTGTGTAATTGATGATGCATAAAGCCCACATGACTATTTCTATTCAGGTATTAGTCCCGATGTTGCTTACAAGTGAAAATAATGCTTCGCCGAATAGGTAACGCTTGGTTAAAAATATAAATTTCAATGTTCTTAAATCACATAAAGGTGTTAAATGTATGGCACCTAAGCATCCAGGTATATCTCAACATTCAATATAATATTATGTAGGTACCTATGAATGAAATTAAAATTTTAGTCTATTTGAATTGAATTGAATTATCATCTATTTTTACTTATCTGCTTTATTTTCAAATGCCTAGGTAATAAAGATTTTTATAAGATACCCTTTTGGAAAAAAAGATCTGTAATTTTTTTTATTTGAAATCATTTATGTCTAGTCTCTTACTAGGCAGAACTCATACAATTAGCATAGCTACCGAAGATGTTTTTCCTATAAACGACCTTGAGCGTTGTGCGAGCGACAGACAATACAATAAGTACTGTCTTGACGATGAGTGTATGGAAAGAAACACTCATAAGAAAGAACACGATGAATTGTCTACGAATAAGTAAGATAATTTTTATGGAGATGTTAAGTTGGTAAGCATAACTGTACTGGGACTTATTGTCATAAACTGGAGTTTAGAAACTAGAAGTATGTACTATTATGTGATTGGAAAACTACCTATTTAAAACCAGTTGAATGTAAATAAGTAGGTACCTATTACAAAAGATGAATTGTCACAAAATGATGATCAGGCGGGCGTACAAAATATCACAAAATGACATGAATGACAGTACTATAAAAGAAACCATACCAATATTGGGATCTTCTCTATTTATTTTTGTTAGTTACATAATGTATCAAGCGTGTCAGCCGCTGGCGCCGTTAATTGGTTTTCCGTTTAATCTATACAAATAAATAAAATTGGAGTGTCTGTTTGTAATATAAAAATAACACCTTTTCACTAAATGCATATGAAAGTACATACAACACCTATAACAAAAACGCGAATTAAAAAAAAATTGTCTGTCTGTCTGTGTGTCTGTCTGTCTGTGTGTTTGTTCTGGGTAATCTCCGAAACGGCTGGACCGATTTTGACGGGACTTTCACTGGCAGATAGCTGATTTTTTAAGGAGTAACTTAGGCTACTTTTACGTTAGAATAACAAAATTAAAAAATGGGTGCTGTCGCGCGGGCTCAGAACTCCTGAGCGGGCTTTTTTGTTAAGTTAAATTCCACGCGTACGAAGTCGCGGGCTCAGCTAGTATATTTATATTATTCTACATGGTACACCATATAAGATGTATTTTTTTAACTTTTATTTCACAACAAGCGATGTTGTCCGAGTCAGATAAATCTTGAATGTACAGCCATACTAGCCTCATGTTCAGGATTTAATAGGGCGTGAATTACTATAATGCGACCTTAAATATAAATATATAACAAATTTCATTTCCTCCAATAGAGGACACTAATACATAGCGGAGTGACTTTTGAAATCCTCCAGGTGAAATGAAATGTCAAGCGGCCATACGATTATTGTTGGCACACTATTAGTGGGTACTAAAGTTTATTTTCCTATCACAGGATAGCGCAGCCTGTGTTCCTCGGAAAGCTGGTGGAGTTCTACAGCCCTGGTAATAATATAAAGCGGGAGGATGCTTACATGTACGCGGGCGCGGTGGTGCTGTGCTCGGCGCTGAACGTGTTCATCGTGCACCCCTACATGATGGCCATACTGCACATGGGCATGAAGTTCAGGGTCGCTTGCTGCTCGCTTATCTATAGAAAGGTCAGTGCATTACGTCCTATCGCTTCAGATTAATCATGTCTAAAGTTTAATGTCTAGGTCGAGGCTCTCTCTAACCTACGCTATTGATGATTACCTATATATATATATATATATAACTCAAAGGTGACTGACTGACATAGTGATCTATCAACGCACAGCCCAAACCACTGGACTGATCGGGCTGAAATTAGGCATGCAGGTAGATGTTATGACGTAGGCATCCCCTAAGGCTAAGAAAGGATTTTGATTAATTCCACCCCCAAGGGGATAAAATAGGGGATGAAATTTTGTATGAAACTTTGTAAATTTTAAACCGATCGGGCTGAGACTTTGCATGCATAAAGCTACTATGACGTAGACATCCCCTAAGAAAGGATCAAAATTCCACGCGGACGAAGTCGCGGGCTCAGCTAGTATAATTATATAACTCAAAGGTGACTGACTGACATAGTGATCTATCAACGCACAGCCCAAACCACTGGACGGATCGGGCTGAAAATTGGCACGCAGGTAGATGTTATGACGTAGGCACCCGCTAAGAAAGGATTTTGATTAATTTTACCCCCAAGGGGATAAAATAGGGGATGAAAGTTTGTATGAAACTTTGTCAATTAAATTCCACGCGGACGAAGTCGCGGGCACAGCTAGTTTTTACATAATTATTATCTTTATGATGTTCTCTTTCACCGTATAGGTAAGTGATAATGATATTACTGTGGATAACTCTGGGATTTTACGATCGATCGTAAACTCTCATCGACCGATTAGAATTATATACCTAAGTCTATGATCGTAAAACTAATAACTATTTGGTAACAGCTTATATCAATTCTTTATAGACACGCGCATCTATAATTTGTGACTAAAATACTATAACGGTTACTGATTATTATTGATATTAGGTATTTGGTGCGCATTCAAAACGTCATAAAAGGATCTTTTTTTAACAGTAGTTAAACTATTTCTCAGTTTTAATTACATCTCAGTGACAAAAATACCTAATTAGAGAACTTCGCGAACAATGATAATACTTATCTTGTTTAGTCTTGCAATTGATTGTATAAAGTCAAAGCATATAGTGCATTGAGGACACAATGCGAGATGAGGTGTCATAAATGTTATGTTTACATTTATCAATTCGTTTATTTTTGCATTCTATAATGAGTCTCATTTAAATGGTCTATTAAAAATACAAGAACTTAATTGGGGTTCTAAGAGGGAAGAGTATTGCCAAATAGTTAAGTAAAAAAGACAAGCCCGCTGAGTTTCTTGCCGGATCTTCTCAGACGAGGTTATGTGGCGATCCGGTTGTACAGTCAAGTAAAACATGACAGTTAGTAAGTAGTCCTAAAATAAATAAAATTATAGATACACAATATATTTTGTGTTTTTATTGCTTACAGTTTTTTTTATTAAGTGTCTGTATGTTTTTTTATGTAAATACTCTCAAAACTTATTGCCTATTTATAAGATTTAGCCGTATTTAGATACATAATAATATCGGTAAGCATTACTTACTTTGAATAACATATTCTTTAACCTTGATAAGTGTTCAGATCATTGGACTTTTAACCTTTTGACAACCACAAGCGCTAACTGGCTATCGGGTACCTACTGTACAGTCCGCCACTACAAATCGGAAGTTCTGAACTTAATACAATTTAGTATAGGACGATTTAACCACTGGACCCGAACTCGGTATGAAAACACATTTTTCATTACTCATACACTGAAAGTAGGTCTGAAGTTGCCTGAGGAGCGGGTTGAAAGTAATACTTTTCTGGCCCGGGAGAATCACTATCAACTGACAGCTGTCAAATTATAAAAAAAAAACTAGTTCCATTTCTATGGAACCATGTTCAAACTTTTTCTACAGTCACTCAATTACAGCACGATGTAAAATTGAAATAACATAAAGTTGAGTATTAAATAAAGAATATATACTTTTAAATGACTTAATTATAATTTAGTTTCAACAATTTCTTTAAAATAACATAGATTTGGTCAAAATATTTAAAAATGAAAATTAAAAATACTGGCTAAATAATGAAGTTGGCCGGCCAACGAAAAAAAACAAAATAGGCGGCAATCCGATCTTTTTTTTTTCGAGTTGTAGAGTATTGTTCATGCTTCCTTGTATTATTTCTTTAGCCAATTCCTGTTTTTATTTTTATTTTCCTTGTATTCGTAATGAAAAGCACAGTGTTTACCTCGGGTGAAAGACTTATTTTGTCCCTCGAACTATTAGCGCCCTCGCTACGCTCGGGCGCCAAACCCCGTCTCGGGAAAAATAAGTCCCTTTCACCACTCGTGTAACAATGTACTATTACGTCTGAATACTATTCTAGCATAAAGGGGCGCTGTCTTTGTCTAATAACATATTAGACAGTGACAGCGCTTCAAGCTAGAGTGCGCAATGTAACAACAACCAAGGCGAATGTTTCTCGGTACGTGGCTAGCGGGCTATACGTGAGAAAGTCCTAGTATTTAGTACCAGATTGGAAGCCAACACCTATTTTGTCTGTTTGCTGATAACTTGCAGAGATAAATGTTTTATTCTCGCAACAGCTCGCTGTCACTGCAACAGATCTATCAAGATACAACATGGTTGAATAAATTCATAAAAATCGTAAATATATTAATTAGTATGATTACTACCTCGATCTTATTCCACATCCACTTTTTATAGTCTGATCTGTTTTTGACATTGGCAACATGTTGCGCAGGTACAACTAATTAGCACATAGGTAGGTTACGCTTTTTGTTTTTCCTTTTTAATTTACTAATTTTAGGGATCCGTAGTCCCTATTTAAAAAAAGTTGATAGTGTTCGAATGCAGTCGGTCACCGCCAAGTTCACTAACATTAGGGCGACCATTTTATTAATTCGTGGTTTATTCTCTGTCGGTAACCGTAATGTTAATTAAAAAATATAATATAGAGAAATTAAATTTTAGGTTAGAAAACGTAATAAATAAATCATAGACCGCTTACGACCGCTTGGCGCAGTGGTTCAAGCGTAGGCCGCTCGGCTCACTACACTACATCGGGTGGTAGCGGGTTCGATTCGAGTTTCGGAACGTACAGTTGGTGTGTTCGTCTGTCGATATTTATTATTTATTTATTTATTGTTTATATAAATAATAATTCGAATATGTGATCCCTTGACTTTTCGAAAACGTAGCTTGCGTATTTTGTGCAGAATTTAATGGCACACGAAGGCATCTTGTTGAGTTTTTTTTTGTTAACTGCTCAATATTGACGCTATCGTCGCTTTCATCGGCGAGGCGAGACCGAGCTCGGGTGAACTAAGTCGCTCGCTTAACGTTTCACTTACGGAGTCCATATGACCTATATATTTTTTATTTCCTTAATCTGTAGCTATTGTCGCTCTTAATCCCCGACGAAAAAATAGGGGTGTTATAAGTTTTAACATGTGTATCTGTGTATCTATGTATCGACGAGCGCTTGGCGCAGTGGTTCGAGCGTAGGCCGCTCGGCTCACTGCACAGGTGGTTGCGGGTTCGATTCCCGCGCTGGGGCAAATTTCGGAAATTTCCTTTTCGTAATTTGCCCGGGTATGGGTGTCACTGAGATCGCCCCAAGTCCATTATACGGTACCCATAGTACAAGCATTGTTAGTTTGGGACACTTTGGGACCATACAGTTCGTGTGTCAGTCTGGCGATATTTCTTATTTCATCTGTGTATCTGTGTCTGTCTGTGGCATCGTAGCGCCCAAGCGGATGAACCGATTTTAATTTTGTTTGAAAGGTATTCTGACCGAGAATGTTCTTAGCTATGTTTCATGAAAATCGGTTCAGCCGTTTAAAATTATCAGCTCTTTTGTAGTTCAAAAAGTCGTCGTATGGGGGGTTTCTTACATTTTCAATTTTAATGTCTCAATTTCATTCCCCCCGCGCAGTCGTTACGGCTATCGAAGACTGCGCTCGGCGAGACGACCGTGGGCCAGGTGGTGAACCTGCTGTCCAACGACGTGAACCGGTTCGACGTGGCGATCATATTCCTGCACTACCTGTGGATCGGGCCGCTGGCGACTGTCATCATCACCTACTTCATGTGGCGGGAGATCAGCTGGGCGGCGGTCGTCGGCGTCGGGTTCATGTTGGCGTTCATTCCGCTGCAAGGTGAGAGCGTCTACAGATTGGCGTTTTTTTGGCGTGTATAATCTCGTTTTTGGAAGCGCGTGTAGACAGGTATAGGTGCGCCTTTTGACACAGGCGCAACTCGTGCGAGCGTTGACCCGCTTGTAAGCGTGAGCCGCGTAAGACTACTACTACTGCCCACACCGGTTCGAACGAACATGTTAGAATAAGGGTTTGGTTTCCTTAAGCGCCAAATTTGGCGCTCGTGAAAGCGCTTAAGACGATACGACCTTATACGCGCAAAAATAAACGCTCGGCTGAGCACTCTGTGCTGTGTTTACACGTACCCAGCACTCGGCCGAGAGCACTGTCTCGCCCATCTACTCCGTACGTGTGGTCAAGGCATTAAGCACAGATATCTTCTCGCCCACATTTCCACAACTTCTTGCCCGCAATGAAAAAGGCGGGCGCGTGAGCAAGTTCGCCAAAATCGGATATTGCGTTTGCGCATTGAATCACGCGAAAATTTTCGGCAACAGTTATAAGGCGCGTTGCAAACGTAATTTAGTGTAAACGTAACGTAACGTTTTTGTCATGGATACGATCGCATGGATCGACGCCACTGGTGTACAGTCAACATCAAAAGTAGTAAATAACGTTAATCACATCTCTGCACTCAGAGATAAGGAATATTAAATAGAAGCAAACAGGCATGTGGTTGTTATGGCGGCGCGCGGCGGCGTGTTTGTTCACGTGTGCAGCTTGAAATAGGCCAAATAAATAAACCTGTGTAATATTTCTGAATACTTTCTTCACTATTTTATGCATATCGTATACAAATTAATTCTTAGAATTCAATAAATGTTGCTTTTCGTAATATACTAGTTATGAAAAAATTAAGAACTTATCTTTTTGCAGCATTTTCAGGTGACAAGATTTGACGAATTTGGGACAAGAGTGATCTAAATGTAATTTTTACCAATAATGAGTTTATTACAGAACAGCATAATAAAAAAAAAATATCAGAATGTCATATAACTAAGAAATAATAATAGAAACCCCATATATTTCTAACAGCAACGCTTAACGCGTTTCCTTACTTTTCTCAGAAACATACTGTTGTGCCCTAGATAATTCTGGTTCCAACGTCGTCATTTAGGGTGAGGCAAGACTAGCGTAATATTCATGTAAAATAAACTGAAAATTGTTTTTTTTTAATATTTAAAAATATCTTTTATTTCGTCAGCGTACCTGGGCAAGCGTACATCGGTACTGCGGTTGAAGACTGCGCTTCGCACGGACGAGCGCGTGCGACTCATGAACGAGATCTTATCCGGCATTCAGGTCATCAAGATGTACACCTGGGAGAAACCGTTCGCGGACCTCGTCGCTAAGGCCAGGAAGTGAGTACTACACCGCACATACTTACACGCATATACAGGGTACTTTTTTCAAGAGGGTGGTCAAATCCGGAACTATGAGGAATACCGACAAATACTCAAAGGAATCCGTGAAAGGATTTTGATATAAACGAAAACTGCATCAATGGATTTTTTTAAAACCTTTGTACCTAGCCATGAATGGGAACCGTTCATTTTGAAAAAAAAATACATAGGTACCTACTGTATTATTAGTAGTATTACACTTTTCCATAGTGTCGCTTATAAGGATCAAATTCTGGGAAATAATGACATATGCCAAAGTAAAGGAAAGAGCTCATAATAAAAAAAAAATATTTTTCTTACATTTATAATTCTCAAATCTATGTCATGGTAAAACCAAGCTTACCAAAGTAGGTAAACCCTTGAATACAAGTGTATTCAAGGGTTAATCTCGCTAAACATTATTGTCCAGACAAGAAATAAAGCAGATCCGCGCGACGTCGTACATCCGCGGCGTGCTGACGTCATTCATAATGTTCATGACCCGCATCTGCCTGTTCTGCTCGATCCTCGCGTACGTGCTCGTCAACAACGTCATAAACGCCAAACAAGTGTTCGTCGTCACCAGTTTCTACAATATACTGCGTCAGACCATGACAGTATTCTTTCCACAAGGTCAGTGAACATTGTTGTATAACTAATTTAATTATCACTAGGTTATGAGCCTCGCTCACTCGCTGTAGAGACGAGGCGGCGTCAAGACGCGGACGTCTAGGTTTTTTTAGGAATATATGGCAGTGCGCTCATCTTAGGCCCGTATTAATAAATCTATCCCAAGTCTGAGAGCGATCTTGGAAATGTCATCCTCATGTCAATACAGCACAAAAATACATGTCAAAGCCTTACTGAAGACCGTTCTCAGACTTGAGATCGATTTATTAATAGGGGCCTAATATTGTCGAGGAAGCGTCGCGGCGCGGTAGAGGCGAGCACGCGAGGTGTGCCCGCGCCTCGATAGGGCAAATAATTAAAGTATTTGAGCACTCTCCAAGTCAGTGTAAGATCCCAAGTTTTATTGCAGTTGGATTATTTTTTGTTCCAGAATATTCTAACGATTTTTTAACCCTTCCAATGATCCCCACCTCTTACTTAACGTAGGAAATAAACAACCAATGGCCGCTCGCTTCTTATACCCACCCGTAGGGGAACGCGACACTTGGAGCATTAAAATCTTATACACCAACGTAGGTGCTCGTGACACACTAGAGGGGTTAATCAAGGAAAGTTTTTTAAATAAAATTCGTAATTTTATCACCAACACATAACCACATATCTACTGCGCTCTTTTAAAGTTCCAAATTCCATTGTCCCTAGGTATTGCCCAAGTAGCAGAAGCTACGATATCAATCAAGCGTCTCCAGAACTTCATGTTGTACGAAGATACGAGCAAGCCGGTGCCAGGGCTGGCGGAAATACAAACGTCAACCAAACCACCTAAGTCTGTGACAAGAGAGTCCTTAACTACTGAGCCGATTATAGCGGAACCTAAAGTAACAACCCCTGAGATACCCGTGGAGTCTAAAAAGGAAGATGAAGCTAATGGCAATGGTAAGTAAAAGTTTATAATAATGTGAAAACTTTATCATTTTAACAGGTGTCTATGTATAATTAAACTGTAACGATGCCCGGCCAAAGCACATATAGTTTGATTTAAAATACAATCATTTTTTGATACAGAAATTGACCTTTTAATTTTACACTTTAAAGCCATAGGACTATTTTGTGACGGTAAAGAAAATATTATTTACGTTGATCAGCATCGATGATTTTACATTATCGCGATACTAGAGCCTGTAATAATAAACTTATCTCAATCTGAATTCTGAGCGATCTTGATTACGCTTTTGGGATTGATTTATTGGATTGCGATCCAAAGGTTTTTCTCGTGATACCTATCATCAATATTGTTCATGATTCGCGAAATACTTGTGATATTGTTCATGATTCGCGCAATACTTGTGATATTATCAACAATGCATTCGGTGGGTACAAAATAGTACATTGTTACACGAGTGGTGAAAGTGACTTATTTTTGGTCCCGAGACGGGGTTTGGCGCCCGAGCGTAGCGAGGGCGCTAATAGTTCGAGGGACAAAATAAGTCTTTCACCCGAGGTAAACACTGTGCTTTTCATTACGAATACAAGGAAAGTAAAAATAAAAACAGGAATTGGCTAAAGAAATAATACAAGGAAGTATAAACAATACTCTACAACTCGAAAAAAATAATAAAGATCGGATTGCAGCCTATTTTTTTTTTCGTTGGCCGGCCAACTTAATTGTTTAGCCATTATTTTTCATTTTCATCTTTGAATATTTTGCCCAAATCTATGTTATTTTAAAGAAATTCTTGAAACTAAATTATAATTAAGTAATTTAAAAATATATATTCTTTAATTAATACTTAACTTTATGTTATTTCAATTTTACATCGTGTTGTAATTGAGTGACTGTAGAAAAAGTTTGAACATGGTTCCATAGAAATGTGAAAATGGAACTAGTTTTTTTTTTAATAATTTGACAGCTGTCAGTTGAAAGCGATTCTCCCGGGCCGGAAAAGTATTACTTTCAACCCGCTCCTCAGGGACTTCAGACCTACTTTCAGAGTATGAGTAATGAAAAAATATTTTTTTGTTCAACACTTCGATAGCTACCGATAAACGATGCGCTTTTATTATATAAGGTGTCGCAACACTAGCGCCGCTGGAGTCCGGCGAGGAGGACGAGCAGGAGCTGGCGGCGCGCGTGGAAGAGGACGCTCGCGGCGTCAGACTCAAACACGCCACCGCCAAATGGATTATAGCGAACCCTGAGAACACTCTCACCGACCTGTCTCTCACCATCAAGCCTGGCAAGTGAGTGGTATCACGGATTACATGCGAATACGGGACAAATTTCGGAAATTACCTTTTCGCAATTTGCCCTGGTCTGGGTGTCACTGAGATCGCCCCAGGTCCAATGTGCGGTACCCATAGTACAAGCGTTGCTTGGTTTGCGACCATACAGTTGGTGTCAGTCTGGAAACATTTATAAAAAAAAACAATATATCGCCAGACGAACACACGAACAGACGAACCTTAACTTAGTTCAGTAGTGTAATTGGCGCTTGGCCGTTCTAATTAACTTTAAATTAATAAATAATAATAATTAACAGCATTCAGACAAAATGTAAGGAATATTACTGAAATGTCAGGGACATCGTCAGGAAATGTCATTGTTTGATCTGGTAACCTTCGTCGCGACTATCACAGTTGTCAAATCATTGCGGAAGCCTTCGGGTGGCTTGAACACTGACACCAAAGTTGGCCACTAACTCAATGCATTCCCCACCAGGTTAATAGCGGTGATAGGACCGGTGGGGGCCGGCAAGTCGTCGCTGCTTCACGTCCTGCTCCGCGAGCTCCCTCTCGTGGCAGGCTCGGTTCACGTCGGCGGCACCGTATCCTACGCCAGCCAGGAACCGTGGCTATTTGCAGGTAATATCAGTAACCCACAGAAAGATTTTCCTATAGGTATGCTCGCCTCCAGCTCTCAAGGAAAATTTTCAGCATAAGCTGAGCGCTCTTTGTCATGGGTGTCAATAATAAAGAGAGCTCAGTGTAAGCTGGAATGTCCTCTGAGTTGTGCAGCTGACCGTACGTACATTTATAACACGAGCGGAGATAACAAAGTATATTGAAATACTTACCATAGGTGCAGTTGAATGGATTTGAAACATCCACTTTTGACCGAATTTAGAAGTAGCCGAAAAAGGTGGTGGCTTCTAACACCGTAAATATGAGAAAAACGCGATTTATTTACAACATTGAAAATAATTTACATTGTACAAAATTCAGTTAATAAGAGTCACCATACTCCGCACATTGAGCACAGCGAAAACGGCCTCTATGTCAAGGGGATAAGATCTTAAATTATTTCGTGTCAGCCGGACCGAACCCGGCCGGTCGACGTCATTCAAGCTACCAAATTATAATATTGGGGTGTTGCAGGTAGCGTTCGGCAGAACATTCTGTTCGGGCAGGCGATGGACCGGCCGCGGTACAACACCGTCGTCAGGCGCTGCGCGCTGGACAGGGACTTCTCGCTGTTCCCGCAAGGAGATAAGACTGTCGTCGGCGAGAGGGGAGTCAGCCTCAGTGGAGGTAAGATTCATCTGCAAAGCACTGATAAGCTTTCCAAAATTGTTTTATCCTATACGTTGATCCGACCTTTGTACAAAAGTACCGTAGGCATTTTGTACTTTTTTTCATAATATAAATATATTTAACTCAAAGGTGACTGACTGACTGACTGACTAACATAGTGATCTATCAGCGCACAGCCCAAACCACCGGACGGATCGGGCGGAAATTTGGCATGCAGGTAGATGTTATGACGTAGGCATCCGCTAAGAAAGGATTTTGATTAATTCTACCCCAAGGGGATAAAATAGGGGATGAAAGTTTATATGAAACTTTGTCAATTATAAACCGATCGGGCTGAGACTTTGCATGCATAAAGCTACTATGACGACGTAGACATCCCCTAAGAAAGGATCAAAATTCCACGCGGACGAAGTCGCGGGCTCATGCGCGGATGGAGAGGTATGAAATTCGGCACACTTATAGTTTATATAGAGGACTTCTACTTTAACTTTGTCAGACTTGAGATAGATTTATGAATAGGGGCCTATAATAGGTAAGCGTTTGGTTACCAGGGCAACGCGCCCGCATCTCTCTGGCGCGCGCCGTGTACAAGCGCGCGGACATCTACCTGCTGGACGACCCGCTGTCGGCGGTGGACTCGCACGTGGGCCGCCATCTGTTCGAGTCCTGCCTCGTGGGCTACCTGCGGAACACCACGCGGATCCTGGTCACGCACCAGCTGCAGTTCCTGAGGGACGTGGACCAGGTGAGACCTCATTTTAGGGTAATGCGCCTTGGAAATATTCGTCTTATTATGGTACAAGGAACATCTGGCGAAATTTCAGCGCAGGTGTTTTTAGAAGAAATTAGTTGTTTAATACGTATTTGATGATTTTGATGTCTCATCGTGTTACTCCTTATTCGTATTAATAAATATTGCTCAGCAGTGGGAAATATGTATAAAAAAATATCGTCACAACCAAACATATCAATAATACTTATTTTATATTTATTAATAATACATTATATAATACATACTTTATTATAATTTCTCATAATCTGATAACACTACTGCCGTTCGCGCTTTGGATACCTACGTAACTTTCCATACGTACATTTTACAAAAAAATAAATCTAAATGTTAAAAATAACCAATTTTATAATAAAATAATCAACTCATATTCGTATCGCTTCTCGTTGGTCGTGGTATATGTAAAATGCATCCTATTTGTTGTAGATAATAATATTGAAGAACGGTACGATAGCCGCGGCCGGTAACTTCGACACGCTGAGCGCGTCCGGGCTCGACTTCGCGACGCTGCTCGCGCGCGACCAGCCGGAGGACGACAAGCCCGCCGCCGACACCGCCGCACAGGACAACGACGACTCCGTGCTGCAGGGCAGCTTCCGCAAGAGGCAGATGAGCATACACTCTGTTAGTCACCGTTGTGATATAATATACTACTCTAATACTTTAGTGTTGCGTAGGATTTATCACATTAAGACTAGCCAAAAGTATAATAATAGTTCCTGTTATAGCTATGATATGTATGATGATTGCAAGAGCCGGAAACCAATCCCCGCTTCCCTTCCCTTCCCTCTGTCCTACTGTATACATATAATTATAATACATTTCGCCAAACTAACACACCAAGTGTATGGTACTATGTAAATTACGAAAAAGTCATTTCCGAAATTAGCCACGGCGGGAATCAAACTCGGTGTAGTGAGCCGAGGAGCCTTAGCTCCATTAGTTCCACCATTAGTTCCCATTAGTTCTGCACAAATTTCTTAGGGGTTGAACGGTAAAAAACTTATGTAGCTGCCAACAAGATACAACAAACAATCGCACCTTTAGTAAGTCAACGAAAATTCAAACGAATAAAATGTAACAGTAATGGTTTTAAATTACTGTCAGCGATATAGGTGGGCACTAAATTATGGACAATTGTTGGCCGCCTTTATTTCATTTAACGACTATGTGGCGCTCGCCTGCTAAAAGGTTGCAATTTTTTTTTGATACGGTCACTTCTCACTCTTCCGCTACTGTTACTCCTGTAATCGAGGATCGACAATGGTGACCAAAGATGACGTCGACGTTTACCCTCGATAAGGTCCGGGGAAAAGTCAAATTGTCTTGGAACCCGCACGAAGTTAATCGAAAGAAATAATAGTAGGAGTTGGCAGAAAAAAAATCCACTTCCCTCCGGTGCAAAGCGGGAGAAAGAAATAGCTGGTATGGGCTGATTGGCACAGAAGTGAGACTGTTACGGCTGATTGAAGACCAGTTGTAAGGCACCACGGATCGTAATTAGACTAACTGACGCATTCATATTTGCATCAAGAGTGGACGTGTTACGCTTGTATTCTAAATTCATATAACTTCGCTAACAGAACAATCGTCATCTGTGCTCCGTGATAAGTGAACCATTAGTGCGATAATTCCGTGTACGTAAAAAACTTATTATAGGCGGTCTGAGGAAGACACCAATCGCCAAACAAGTGTTGTCTCCGTCCTGCATAGCATCCACAAGCCGCAGCAGCGGGGGGACTACGCCTCACCCCCTCCAGGATAAAGGACGGAACGATATTTTTTAACTTTGTCGCACATAGGCGTTTGGACGTCCGCGTACACGCACAATGGATCCGCCCCGCACACCCCCTAACGTATTCTCATCATCTGACTCGAACATACCCTCATCAATTGTAAATGAGAAGGATACATTCAATTCTCGAAAAAGAAAACAGCCAATTAATGATGATTTCGAACAACTAAAAGAAAAATTCGATAAACAGATGTTTGTCTGGGACACAAACATCACTAATAGCATTGCATCTGCAGTGAATTTGGCACTTACGAATGAAATGGCAAAAATCACATCTATATTATCGGAAATAAATACTAACATGATTAAACTGAATAAAGATAACCTAGACATTCGTACATCGCTCAATGAAACAAATAATCGCCTGTGTGAAATGGAAAAATTTCTGAATGATTCGTCTGAGCGCCAAGACCTGTTTGATGCTCGCTTGCGAGCAATGGAGGATAGTGTCTCTCACTGCGTTAACGTGGCTTCTCATGTACAAATACTCGAAAATAAAATAACAGCCATGGAACAGCAAGCGAGAAGTTGTAACATCGAAATATCTAACATGCCAGAACGACGCGGAGAAAACCTAATAAGTATTATAGAATGTCTTGGTGAAGCTATCAAGTGTCCGATACGTGTATCTGACATCGTTGCAGTCCATCGCGTACAACACTATGATCCAAAAAGTAAACAACAAAAAAATGTCATTGTAAAATTTTGTAATAGAATGTTACGCGATAATATTATTGCTGCTTACCGAGCTGCTAAAACACTAGATTCGTCGAATCTTTCTAAAACTGGAACACCTGTCACTATTTACGTTAACGAACATCTCACACTAAGCAATAAATTATTGTTTCGGCAATGCCGAGAAACAGCTAGGAAGCATGAATACAAGTACGTCTGGGTCAAGCACGGCACTATCCTGGTGCGTAAATCAGACACCTCACCTGTCCTCGCCATCAGATGCACTCAAGACGTCACGAAAATTAAGTAATGAACTCAACTGGTTTTGTAATAATCATTTTTTCATTCATATTATTAACCTGTTTAATTATCTATTAAGGAAATCTGTTTATACAGGGCAATTATGCTACTCTTATTATCATAGGTGCGTCATGTTTGAGATTAAGGTACAGGTACGTGCTCATATAATAATATGGATAATGACCATAACATTAGACATAAGAACAAAAAAAATTAACAATGATGAGATAAATACGAATATCTGGAGGTTTGTAAAGCATGTTTTTGATCAACTAAGTTTGTATTTTTATCGTATGACTACCCTCATAGTACATTCATATACAATGCATTTCAAATGGACACAAAAAATAACTTTGATTGTTTACTGCTGTGTAATCTTTTATATATACAAGTCAATCCCCACAAACCATATAATCTGTAATATACAAAACAATTTGTCACATTACAATGAATCAATTACTCTTTATTATTTATCCTATCACAATGAATAAATCCATATTATCTGTCTACTACCAGAATTGCCGAGGTTTGAAAACAAAGTTACACACTCTTTATATGAACATCGTGTCCCACGATTATGATATTATTATCCTGACAGAGACCTGGTTACACGAAGGTATTTATGATAAAGAATACATAGACGACCGCTATCGAGTGTTTCGATGTGACAGGAACCGTGTAAACACTGGGCGATCTGACGGTGGCGGCGTGATAGTGGCGGTGCGCCGCGAGCTCGGTGCGACGCAGCGCTCGATCGGCACTGCTGCCGCGCTCCCGCCGCTTAACCCGCTTGTTGATCATGTATTCGTTGAGCTGCGTACGCGCAACTACTGCTTTGTTATAAGCGCCGTGTACATACCGCCTAACTTAAACACCGAGACCTACACAACATATTTTGATTTACTTTCCACAATACTACATTCATCTGATATATCTGATTTTATTATAGTTGGTGACTACAATCTACCAACACTAGAGTGGCATGACTGTGGAACTTACATGGAACCTATTATTCGAAGTAACTACTGCATACCTAATAAGGAACTAACCAACTTAATGAGCATGCTAAACTGTAACCAAATTAATAAATTTAAAAATACAAGGGATAGGATATTAGACTTATTTATAACGAATATAATTGATGCCACGACTGAACTTGCACCAATACCTTTGGTATACCTTGATGAGAATCACCCTGCGTTTTTTGGACTACTACCGATAAATAACAGCAACTTTTCACCAATTTTAACTAAACCCAGGATACAATTTAATTTTCATAAAGCTAATTATAACTTAATTAACAATTACATTTTAAACCTTGACTGGAATAAACTATTTTTAGGTAGTGGTGCGGAGAACGCGGTGTCTTTGTTTTATGAACAAATATATAGTATAATGAGAGCACATCCCTACTAGGAAAACTAAATCTTCGCACTTTCCTACTTGGTTTTCACCAGCTCTCATTCATATCTCCAAAAATAAAAATAAGGCTTGGATCAGATGGAAAAAATATAAAAATCAATCTGATTATGAAATATTTGCTATGTACAGAAACCGTTTTAAAATAGAATCACATAAATGCTATCAAAGATACATAAAGACAGTTGAATCCAATATCCGTGACAACGTCAAGTACTTTTGGAGATATGTAAACAGCATGAAAACAAACGATTATATACCCACTAAGGTGTCATATCAGAATTGTGAAGCTAGTAATCCTTCGGATGTATGTCAGCTCTTCTCTGCATTTTTTAAGTCAGTGTACAAACCTAGTTGTGTTACAGATGAATATGACATTAATAATATTCCGGATAATAATCACTCATCAGACCTTATAATTGATACGATACAAGTATCCATAGAAGTCGTATTGGAGAATTTAAAGGCGTTAGATATTTCCAAGGGTCCTGGAATAGACAATATACCACCATCGTTTCTGAAATCTACAGCACAAACAATTTGCCGACCTATACACCATATGTTCAATATGTGTCTACAAGAAGGAATATTCCCTAAAATTTGGAAATCGGCACGTATTGTCCCGGTCCACAAAAGTGGAGATAGGTCCAAGGTCGAAAATTATAGACCGATATCTATTTTGCCCACTCTATCGAAGCTCTTTGAGAGACTGGTACATAGCGCTATCTATCCATCTATACATACAGTTATAATACCACAACAGCATGGCTTTGTAAAACGACGGTCTACGACCACCAATTTATTAATATTTTCTTCCTATCTATTTGAAGGCATAGATAATAATAGACAAATAGATTGTGTATATACGGACTTTCGAAAGGCTTTCGATGGAGTGGATCATAAAATATTGCTGGATAAACTAGCATTTAATGGCATACGAGGCAATTTATGGCGGTGGTTCAAATCTTATATAACAAATCGCACGCAAAAAGTGGTTATTAAAGGTTATGAGTCGGATTTTATTACTGTAAGTTCCGGGGTACCGCAGGGCTCTATTCTGGGCCCATTATTATTCGTATTATTTATAAATGACATAAATAACTGGTTTAAATTTTGTGACTTCTTGTTATACGCAGATGATTTAAAGTTATTCCACGTAATAGAAAATCCCGATGACCACCTTAAATTTCAATCTGACCTTGACCGCTTGTCGTCCTACTGCATCAGCAATAAATTAAGTCTCAGTGTCAATAAGTGCAAAACCATTAGCTTCACGAAAAAAAGGCTAATCAGCGACTTTCCTTACAAGTTAAATGGCGTGTACCTAGAAACTGTCGGCTCAGTAAAAGACTTGGGAGTTACACTTGATAGCAAATTACACCTGGACCTACACATAGATAATATAATTAATAAATCCCTTAAAATGTATGGCTTTGTGATGCGCACAAGTACCAAATTCACACAATCTTCTACTTATCTTTACCTCTATAAAACCTTGATTCGACCGCAACTTGAGTATGCTGTGTCCATTTGGAATCCATTCTACACCAAATATATTGAAGCTCTTGAAAGTGTGCAAAAGAGATTCCTTAGATGTATGAATTACAGATGCTTTCGTAACCATCTATCATATGAACAACTTCTCTATAAGTACAAGCTCCTTAATCTTAAACATAGACGCTCCCAACTCGAAGTAATACTATTATACGATTTATGTCAACATAGATATGATTGTATACCTATAATTAATAAACTATGTTATAAAATACCTGCTAGAACGCACTGCCGTAATCTATGCCAATTATTTGCAACCACTAGATGCCGCACAAACGCTGGTAAACGCTCTCCATTGTATCGTTTAGTCAAATCATACAATGAATCATTCAATGCAATTGACATTACGGCAGAGCGCCCAAAATCTTTTAAAAATAAAGTGCTTGAGGTTCTAAGGGCCTCACTCACTTAAGCACATTATGTCAGTACCTACCTATTTATTTATTTCTATATTGTAATTATGTTTGTTGTAAGCGAATTTGTGTCGTTTTGCATGCACGGCCACTTATCTACTTTTAATCTGTGGTAAACGATGTTGGTGGCCAATTCACTTCTACTATTGTATTTACTTAACTAGCTTTATAATACTTTATTTTGTCACTGTTTGTTTACCCCAATAAATAGAAAAAAAAAAAAAAAAACTGGACCTAAACTCGTGAGCTGATTATACTTGATTCCAATAATAGGTATGGTAAAAGCGCTTGGATGCACGGAAATTGTCCCTAGTTTCTACAAGGTCTGGGTAATAAACTGCTGAAAGGTTCCCGACCGCTAGTGTAGTGTGTCGAGACGAGGCTCTCCGTAACGCTCTGGTCGCGGTGGCAGGTGAGCTCGGTGGACAACCTGACGGCGACGGCGCCGCCGGCGGGCGGGCGCTCGGAGGCGGAGTCGCGCAGCGCCGGCGCCGTGGGGCGGCGCGTGTACGGCGCCTACCTGCGCGCCGCCGGGCACCCGCTGCTCGTGCTGGCCATGCTGCTGGTGGCCACGCTGGCGCAGCTGCTCGGCTCCGCCTCCGACTGGTGGACCAGCTACTGGTCAGTACCCTCACTATACTCAGTCAGTGTCACGACGACGCTTGAGCTATTGCAAATTGCCCCATATGCCAATGTCATAAGAGTCAGAGTACGCGTCTTCATGAAAGTGGCGAACTATAACTGCTCTATTATCCCTGTATCCATTAGCAGGGTTCACCAATTGAAGTGTGGTACTTTCAACTGGAGAGGAAGGTTTACCAAATACAGGCATAGCTGCATAGCAGGATTTCTGATTAAAATATTTTTAATTTCTAAAATAGCGCCCACGTACATACATTATAATATAATTGCCTTAAGTCCCTATATACATCAACCTAGCCTATACTTTATAATAAAATTGTATTCTATATAATTATATAATAAGTATAATTACCTTTAGTTAACGAAATATGTTATTAAATTTTAAGACATAAACCTGAAATTGAAAAAAACAATACTGTTGTTACTTCTTCTTCTCTTAGCACTTGATTTTTCCCTCCATTAAATATAATTTCAAATATACAGGGTGATATTGGAAGAGAAGAACCCGATCAAGAGATTGTACGACTACGGCGGCCAGAACGCGTCGGTGCCGGCCGGGCTCGCGACCAACTACTCGCACTCGCTCATCGACAACGCGTTCTTCGCGGACGAAGGACTCACCAGATACCACTGCATTTATATTTACAGCGGTAAGTATTTACATGTGAACACTCGTTTATTGAGTCACCAACAAAATATAACCTGTTGAATACAATAATGTTATAATATAACATGTTCAACATTGAAATTTAAATTGTAATAATTGACCATTATTATTAACTGCTTCTTACCGGTCACTTGCGGGGTAGTCAGTTTCATTTTTTTTAAATACCCAAAGCGACGCCCCAACTGTATGGTCTCTTACTTAGCAACGCCTATACTATTAATACGGTTTTAATATTACCTTACATTGGACTGGGAGCAATCCTAGTCACATCCAGGAGTGCTACTCTTAGCAACGATAATCGATATATCGTGATATTTGTTGTATCGAATCCTACTGTTCCCATCCTATTGTTCGTTTGTAATCGATACGATGGCAAAAAAGGTGAAATTTAGAGTAGGATTCGACGGTACAAATGTCACGATATATCGATTATCGTCGCTAAGAGTAGCACCCCAGACACGGGTCATCAGATACAGATAGATAGATGCACACCGAGAATTAATTATCTAAACATGCATATTGGTTCCAGCCATGGTGATCACCCTGGTAGTGGTGTCGCTGCTGCGTTCGTTCATGTTCTTCTCGATGGCGATGCGCGCGTCCACGCGGCTCCACAACACCATGTTCTCGGCGATCACGCGCGCCCCGATGCGCTTCTTCCACGTGAACCCCTCCGGCAGGATCCTCAACAGGTTCTCCAAGGACATGGGCGCGGTCGATGAAGTGCTGCCCTCGGCCCTATTGGATGTTTTACAGGTAAGTTATGGTGAGGCCAAAAAAATAATTAGCTCACCGGATGTCGCTTGAATCGTCTAGGTGGCTTTATCTGTCATTACAATTAGTCCCGTATTAATATATCGATCTCAAGTCGCAGAGGGATCACGGAAATATCATTCACTAGCGGCCCGCCCCGGCTTCGCACGGGTACATTACGGTTACATTACTGGAGTTTTAGAAAGGATCCCTAATAAAAATATTATAATATTGCATATGTCACCCGGCGATAGTGTAGCTTCCCAACAGTGAAAGAATTTTTCAAATCGGTTCAGTAGTTTCGGAGCCTATTCATTATAATCAAACAAACAAAGTTTTCCTCTTTATAATATTAGTATGATATGTCTATATATAGCCTATAGCTGGTTGCAATACCAATGGCATTGCTCGTACGTTGCCGCCCTGAATGGGAGTGGGAATTGGTAGAAATTATATTTATAGCGACACTAACACCCGTATTAATAAATCAATCTCAAGTCTGAGATCGGTCTTGAGTACGCTTTTAACATGACATTTTGTACTGGTATTACATAAGAATGACATTTCCAAGATCGCTCCCAAATTTAAGATGTCGATATCGACGGAGTTCGTTGTTTGATATATTATGGTATCACATCTCAAGGAAGTATTTCTGAAACGTGTGTTCGTTCACAGATCGGTCTCTCCCTGATCGGTATCGTGGTGGTGGTGGGCGTGGTGAACTACTGGCTGCTGGTGCCGACGCTGGCCATCGGGGTCGTGTTCTACGGGCTGCGCATCTTCTACCTGTCCTCCTCGCGCAGCATCAAACGCCTCGAGGGTGTGAGTGAGTCATCTCTGACGCGTTGTGCGAGCTTTGTTTTTAGAATATGTTACATAATACAATAAATAACCATCGCCAGATTGACACACCGACTGTATGGTCCCAGAGTAAGCAACCTAGTACTATGGGTACCATAGAATATATTAGGGCCGATCCCAGTGACACCCAGACTCAGGCAAATCACGAAACGTTTAAATAATTATTATACGCATGTTTAAATAATTATTATTCATTATATAAGAAAACACCGAGCCCAAAATAAATAATATAATTTCCTTATTGAAATGGCTACGGAACCCTTCATTGTGCATGGACCGAAATGCACATGGCCGATTTTAAAAAGGTAATCGATTGTATTGTATCGTGAGTACAGTGAGCACTCTCCCCGCAGCTCGTAGCCCGGTATTCTCTCACCTGAACGCGACGCTTCAAGGCATCACCACGATACGTGCCTTCGGCGCTCAGGAAGCACTCATCAGGGAGTTTGACAACCATCAGGATTTACACAGTTCGGCTTGGTAAGGATTGCACAACATTAGCTTTTGAGGATTGTGTATTTTGTGAATGTCTACATCTACCAGGTCCAACAATTAATAAGGAACCTCCAGGTGACCCCCAAAGAAACTCCTAAAGACCTCTAAAGCATCCAGTTCGTCCGTTAGTCCTAGTTATTTTTATAAAATATGTTTGTTATGCTTACAACATGGAAAAGATCATTATATTTGAATACGTGCCTGCCTACTTTGGTGTCAAGAAAATTCTAAGGACAATGCAAAGCAATATGCAATATGATAAAGGTTCTATTTAATTATTGGCTTTCTTCATGTGGGGTGATATTGTTTGTTTCAGGTACTTATTCATCGCGAGTTCCCGCGCCTTCGGATTTTGGCTGGATCTCGTGTGTGTCGCTTATATTGCTGTTGTCACGCTCAGCTTCTTAGTGCTCGGACAAGGTGAGCAATATACATTAATAAAAATGAATGATAATAATAATGGTATTTTTTCTTTTGTCAAAAAACTATTTTATTTTACATAAAACAGTCTGTAAATAGGCCTGATGTTAAGCAGTTACCGTAGCTCTATAGATGCTTGCCATACCAATGGCATTGCTCGCACGTTGCCGACCTGAAGGCAGAGGGTGGGCTCTCACTCATCGTACGAAACGCATATTGTACCATAGCTACTTGACGCCGATTTTCTGTGAGAGCGTAGTACTACCCCGCTCGAGCTAGCATGTCTATGATTATTTTTTTTCTTTTAGATGAATACGGCGGTAATGTCGGGCTGGCCATAACGCAAGCGATGGGATTGACTGGAATGTTTCAGTGGGGGATGCGGCAGTCCACCGAACTCGAGAATCAGATGACCAGCGTTGAAAGGTGAGTCGACTTGACTCAGGTTCATGTACCACACAAAAAGCTCTGATTAGATCGGCCAGGGCCCCAAGTCCGAAGAACTTTAGAAAACACAATTGAAAACCAATGATTATTAATATTTAACCTTGTGAATTGTTCATCGTAATACGGGATAAATTCTCGAAGAATTCAAATAAACTTATATGTGAGAGCTTATAATTGTCCTTACGTTTACATATCTGTGGTTATGTTACTATATTGTCTAGCTATAAGTGTTCCAAAAACTTTAAAATAAGATCAATTAATTGGTTTAAACGTCAACAAAATTGGCCTCCCCAAACATACACACATCACACCCATGAGAATACTACCTTGCGGTGGCTGGTCCATTACTTTGTCGATCGGCAACTTGCGTCACTAAAGCATGCATAACTACAATAAGAGTTCATAAAGATGATAGTCGAATCGAAAGTGGAATCCAATCTAGTTTACTTACGTTCGCACGGATATTCTTAACTGTGACGAAACTGGCAGATATAAGATCTTTTTTATTTTTTGTGCTACCAAATCGGCCATCAAGCTTATGACTCGCCTGATATTAAGCATTGCTCGTAGTTTATAGATGCTTGCAATACCGAATGCTTTGTTCGTACCGATCTAAAATATAGTGGGTAAAAGGGAGTCGAAGAGAGAGGGAGTTAAGTTGCTTTAGTGTTAATAAATAACTCTAAATTGAAAATTTAAAAACCCCCGATGCGACGACCTTTTCATCAAATGTATACTTTACCTAGTTCGTCCAAATAACGCTAAAATTATATTATTTTAGTTACTTTTCTGTATTTTTTCTCAATGGCGGAGCAGCGCCCTCTAGAATTATTATTACGTAATATTCCATGACCATTAACAAAATTTTACGCGAGCGCGTATCCATCATTTGACACGTGACTTATGGAACGTCTTTTGTTCATACACAAATCTCATATAAAAATTGATAAAATATCATTTTTTTCCAGAATCCGGGAAACTTTTCAATTTATTATATTGTAAAAAGCCAGTTCAGACTATTACGATCATTTAAAAATATAATAAAGCGAAATCGTTTCAGCCGTTCTCAAGTGATGCAAAGATATTATTCCAATGAGCCCAAATTTCGATCGGATTCGAGCCGTGGAACTTGGTTTTGGCCGTAAATGTGGCTTTTTCAACCTACAAAAGAGCTGATGATCTTCAAACGGCTGAACCGATTTTCATGAAACATAGCTAAGAACACTCTCGATCAGAATACCTATCTAACAAAAGAAACAAAATTGAAATCGGTTCATCAGCTTGGGCGCTACGTTGCCACAGACAGACACACAGATACACAGATACACAGATACACATGTTAAACTTATAACACCCGTCGTATACACAGATACACATGTTAAACTTATAACACCCGTCGTTTTTCGTCGGGGGTTAATGAGTGCAAAGTTAAAGAATAATGTGGTCAAGACATGTTAGTGTCTGTCAGTACAAGGTTCATGATCAGGCGTTATTGATGTTAGTATCACGACCGCTTGGTGGTGGTGGCGGGTTGCGGGTTCGATTCCCGACGGGGTCAAATTTCGGAAATAGTCTTTTCGAAATTTGCCCAGGTCTGGGTGTCGCTGGGATCGCCCCCTAGTCTATTGTACGGTACCCATAGTACAAGCGTTGCCTAGTTTGGGACCATACAGTTGGTGTGTCAGTCTGGCGATATTTATTGTTATCATTATTATCCAACAGAATAGAGGAGTATTCGAGCATAGAGTCGGAGCCGCCGCTTACGTCGCCGCCGGAGCAGAAGCCGCCGCCGTCGTGGCCGGAGCAGGGGCGCGTGCAGTTCCGGCGCGTGAGCCTGTACTACGCGCGCGGCGAGCCCGCCGTGCTGCGCGACCTGACCTTCGACGTGCAGCCGCGCGACAAGGTCGGCATCGTGGGCCGCACCGGCGCCGGGAAATCCTCGCTCATCAACGCCTTGTTCAGGTCGGCAATCTTATCCATTATACTCGACAATTTTTCCCGGTCTATTTCCCATCTCTACCCGTGAGTCCAGTGTATTGTCGAAGTCAAAGTCAAAGCCAAAGCGTTTATTTTGTTTAGGCCTACGGAGGCACTAACAAATTATCATTTTAATATATTTTTCTTATTTCAACAACCGGATCGAAACGCGACCTCGACTATGAATTGAGAATGAAACCTTGAATGAGGGTACATAATGTTGAAATAGTATGTTCACTTGGGTTATTGCGGATATCTGTGCCGTGCGGGGAGATGCTTATAAATAGAGTAGTATTGTTTACTGGCTAAGATGCCTACTTCGTGTGGTCATATATACTGACGGCTCCATACACTCTTTGTACTCGATGCAACCCTTGACAAGCACCTAATCGACTGTCAAACGATCACGCATGATATTGAAACTTCACATCTTTCATAAAACAATTCATGTGTTAAGGTTTCCACTGTCCTCCCAGGCTCGCGACGATAGAAGGCGAGATCATAATCGACGGGCGCGAGACGTCGCAGCTGGGCCTGCACGAGCTGCGCAGCCGCGTCTCCATCATCCCGCAGGAGCCCGTGCTGTTCTCCGGCACCATGCGCCACAACCTCGACCCCTTCGACGAGTACCCTGACCAGGTGCTGTGGCGGGCGCTCGAAGAGGTAACACCCACCACTCCATATTGTAAATTACACTCTTAAGATTTATTATTAAAGTTTAATTTCGAATGTGACAATGGACACTGTTGACGGCGTCGTGTATGTAACTCTTGAGAGAGGGTCAATTCATTTTATCAAACAACAGTCAGCAGCGAAGCAAAAATACACTCTATCTAAATAGCAAATGAATGTCGCTTCACGGCGGGTGAGGCCACTACTGCGTAAAATATATCTTGCACTATGTAAGGAGAGCTTAAAACGCTATCTTAAATAATATGCACACCACACTAAACTAGCTTTCTAATTTAAATACCTAAATCTGAGTGAGATTTGATTACTATTTACTTATTTAGTGACAATGGTGTTGCCTGCTCATATTCTGTTGCCGTTCCTCAGAATCTACACCATATTTTATTCATTAAAAAGAGTATACATTGAGTTTCTTGCTGGATCAGCTTCTCAGTGGAAGCAGCATTCGGAACCGGTGGTAGATTCTGACTATTCATAAATTCGGACGACCGCTTGGCGCAGTGGTTTGGGCGTAGGCCGCTCGTCTCACTACACCGGGTAGTTGCGGGTTCGATTCCAGTCCAGGCAATTTTTTGTAATGTGCCTAGGTCTGGGTGTCACTGGGATCGCCCCTAGTCCATTGTACGGTACCCATAGTAAAAGCTTTCCTTAGTTTGTGAGCATACAGTTGGTGTCTGGCGATATTTATTATTTATTTATTTTTAGAAATGCTTTGTTGGCTTACATGAATAAAAACAATTTTGAGTTTGAGTTATGGTCTGTCCCGCAGGTGGAGTTGAAGGAGGCGATGATGGAGCTGCCGGCGGGGCTGAACTCGCGCATGTCGGAGGGCGGCGGCAACTTCTCCGTGGGGCAGCGGCAGCTGGTGTGCCTGGCGCGCGCCATCGTGCGCCGCAACCGCCTGCTCGTGCTCGACGAGGCCACCGCCAACGTGGACCCGCAGTGCGTACCCGCCTTACCACACCTACGGCTCTGTTCACACGAGCTGCATATCACTTGCATCAAAACAGCCTCTAAACTGCAAATTTTCGATCGCTTGGCGCAGTGGTTTGAGCGTAGGCCGCTCGGCTTACTGCATCGGGTGGTTGCGGGTTCGATCGTTTCTGAAATGGCCTTTACGAAATTTGCCTAGGTCTGGGTGCCACTACGATCACCCCCAGTCCATTGTACGCTACCCATAGCAAGCGTTGCTTAGTTTGGGACCATACAGTTGGTGTGTCAGTCTGGCGAAATTTTTTTTTTTTTTTAAATTGACCTTTCAAGTAGGGCCACGAATCAGCCGATATTAGGCGAGTCGCCTTTTCGGTGGGCGAGCTAAACTTTTTCGCCCATCAGACCAATTTAAGGGAACATAGAAAGATATACATCCAGGCCGCCAGAGACGGCTAACGTGGGCCAGCAGCCGAGAGGCTAGCTATTCACAATATGGCCTCTGTTCGGCTACCTTAAGTTATTATGTGGATGCCCAATTACACAGTCTACACTGATTTGGTCAATTACCTATATAAGCGACTTCTTGCTCTCCGAGACTTAAAGCGTTTTTCATTTTCATAGGACTGACGCCCTTATACAAACAACGATAAGAAACAAATTCGCCGAATGCACCGTGCTCACGATCGCTCATCGGCTGCACACCGTCATGGACTCAGACAAGGTAACGTTCATCAACCTTGAATAAAACCCTTAATTGAGAATGCGGTGATAATTTCAAAACTGAAGGATCTTATCAAAATTTAAACATAAAGGCATTGAGCAATAAACAAAATTGCGGTCGGGGGAACCGTCTGTTGAAGAAATTCTATGTTAAGTGTTTTTTATGCACAATTTAAAGTTTTGAGATGTCGCAGTCACCCAAATAACGTACTTATGCCATCTTGTTTATTTTTGAGATAACATTTCACAATACAGGGGATGTAACAAAGTAGTTTATAAAATTACTAACTGATGCCTGGAGCCATAAAGCTTTCAAGCATATCGATTCCGATGCCATTAGACTCCTAACCACAAACCGCGTAAAGTAACTTCATTCCAAAAAGCGCAATAAATGTTCTGTTTTGTGTAGGTATTAGTGATGGACGCCGGGCGCATGGTGGAGTTCGACCACCCGCACGTGCTGCTGCAGAAGCCCGACGGCGTGCTGCGCGGCATGGTCGACCAGACCGGCCGCGCCACCGCGGAGACGCTCGCCAGGGTTGCGCAACAGGTAACTATACTTACTATGTTTATCCGATTGTATACACAGGCGAAGTTAACCCTCGTTTACACTAACATAATAATAATTATAAATATCGCCAGACTGACACACCAACTGAAAGGTCCCAAACTAAGCAGCGCTTGTACTATGGGCACCGTATAATGGACTGGGGGCAATCCCAGTAACATGACCCAGACATGGGCAAACTACAAAAAGGCCATTTCTAAAATTGGCCTCGGCGGGAATCGAACCCGCTACCACCATATGCAGAGACCCGAGCGGCCTACGGTCGAACCACTGCGCCAAGCGGGCGTCAAACACGACGCAATGCTTGTGGTGATTTATGCTGTTATCTCCACAGACTACATTTTTTTCGCTGCCTATATTTATGGTTGACTTTCTTATTTATTGACAGCTCAAAAGAAACAACAGCATAAAAAATACAAGTATTGTATAGAAATAAAAATAAAAGTGTAAACGGGGGGATATAGGGCTCAAAATTGTGACAAAATATTACCGTTCATATGTATTTCTTTACACGGGGTTCTATGTTTTAATTAATCTGTGTTCCTTTTCATAGGCTTATGAAAAGATCCAACAACCACCTGCGGGCAGTTCCGATTGATATAAATGAATATACAATTAGGCTATGAATTAATTGTTCCTACAATTGAGATATGTACAAAGGATCTGGTGATAGAATCGTCATAGTGCGTGAGCGCGTGCGAGTAGCAACATCACGCTTCTTGTCCGTTAAGTGAAACGTTTATTATAATTTATTACTGACACTTACATTATCAATGGGCGTCGCATTCCCATACGAATGGGGCTCGGTGGAGTGGAGCCGCGCGGCGGCTTCATGCCAATTTAACGGTGGTTTGCACTAATTGAACTACTTTTTACTGCTTAATAACTTAATGTGCGATGTACAGTAGTGCATCAATATGTAACTGAAAACTACTTTTTTGTCACGGACCTATACTTACGGATATTTTTTGTATTGTTCCATTGAATAATGTTTCGATTCAAACCCTATACATTCGCTGCTAATACAAAATCACAGGTAATGCTTGCAGTCGAACGCAGATTAGTAGTTTGGCGTCCGCATGCGATACAACGTTGATGAAAACGCGCGATTATATAGGGTTTCTAGCGAATACAAAAACTAATTTTATACGTCCAAGAAGTGTTCGTGTGTTTAGAGCCCAGAATGTTATTGTTTATAACAATAACGTTGAGTTTAAGGGCCTGTGCACACCAAGATACAGACGCGATACGCACGCGAGTCAGACGCAGCCTGTAGACCTTTGCATACCTGTATAAATTTAAAAACGCGTTTCACGTTTTTTAAACGCACTGGTGTCGCGCGTTTAATTCGATACAAACGCGCGTGTGTATCGATACAAACGACAACAAACTGCTCTGTAGGATAAAAGTGCGCCGTCGACGCACGTTACTAAAACGCGCGTCGAGGGCGCGTTTAAAAAACGTAGTATGCACAGGCCCTAAGATGCAAAGATACATCGATATTTAGACTAATTTAATATCGTTGATAATGAAAGTGCTATTATTGTCTCAAAATGTATTAGATATTTTTTAATGAAACGAACTATTGTTAAGAATAGATTTTGTTATAAAAGTGACCATAGCAGAATGTTTTAACAAACGACAAGTGATATTCGTAAATTAACTATAGTTCGTAACAAACGGCGCTCCGACATGCTAGTGAATATTATAATTGAATTTTTAAATTTTAGTTAATGCCATATGAATTTCGAAAACTGTTTGATATAATAGCAATTATGCGAGTCAGTGGTCCACTAAGTGTATTGTGCGAACTTTACGAGGTGCTAATTAATATTAGCAGCTGTTTGTACTTAATCGTAAGTAATCCGCGGGCGAGCCACGATCGCGGGGGCCGCGTATCGCCGCAAGTACGTACTTAATATTCCAAATCTGCACTGTGAATTATTGATACTTAATGAAATACAAATAATACAATGCATGCGAGTGCTTAATTTTGAGATCTATTTTTGAATGTAATGTATAGTTTTAATTCAATGTTATTTTAGAAAATTATTTTTTATTCAAATGTGATGTGTTTATAACTTAGAAATAAGAACCTGTTATTTGTTGGCTTTTCAACAAAAATAAAACAGTTTTTACGTATCAAGTATAAATTTCGTTTTATTTACAAAATTATAAATAAAATAAAAGCTTACCAAAGATGTTTATTTTCGTTCCTTTCACAATGTTTAAATGAACTTAAAAAATATCATAATAAACATATTCATGGAATGTAACGAGTAACTATTCTATAATAATACTTATATGTTTACGTTAAACTAAAATCTGCTAAGCTTCTGGTTTACTTAACTAAACATAATTTGAGAAAATACTCTTGCTCGTAATGATATTTACACCAAGACTTCTTACAAATAACATGCTAAATTCAAAAATGTAAAACAATAAGTTCTAAGAGATCCAGCAGCGTATAAAACAGTTCTATCTTGAAAAAAACATTTTTTAAAGCGTATCGTTTTGGTTTATATTACGTGTTTATACACCGCTGTCCCTTCGCGACAATGTCCATACTTCTTTTATCACAGAACCCTGAATCGTCTCAACCATATTTCACTCTCCGCTGTTTACCAACAACATATATTATTACTACAACATTACAAGATAATACATTATAATCTAAAACGCCTCGCCGCACGCTTTGAGTCTTTGCGCGAGCGAGGCGGTTCGCGAGTCGCGACGTAACCTAAAGCACGGAAATCATCCGCTATTTTAATACATTTTGAAAGGAGAAAGACGATAAATAATAAAATAAGGCGATAACGAAAGATAAATAAAATAAATAGGCGAATACAACCATAACTTAAAGTAAATTGTCATGATAGAGTTTCCCTTTGGCACAAGAGAAATGGAAACATGAAAGGATTTTTAAATGATCAGACGAAAGAAAGATACTGAGATCTTAGAAAACTGTATACAGGTTTCAAATCGACCTACAAACTAATATATTGTAATGTGATAGTCGAATATTACAAATAATTACTATATCTACTCACAGTCTTCATACGAATTGGTAGCACAGGCGCGGCGCGCTCGCCCGGCGCGCGCGCACTGTCCAACTTTAACAATACTGGCTCTTGAGTGTCACACACTTGGAACTGTCACTTAGTACACAATCGTGCAGCTGCTGGCCGACAGCTACTGCGTTTCATCGACACCTCCTGCGTTCAGACGAGCGCGGTTAGGCTGCCGGAACGTGAATTTTTATTATCCTCCGCCTCAGCCGGAATCGGTTTCACCTGTAACAAAGTGATAATCAGTAAGTGATTTCCAGTGTTTTTTTTTAATATTACAGACAGCTTGTTTCGCTATTTTCGGTTAAGGCTAAAGCGCCCAGCTAGCCCGCGAAGTTCAAATTTTTTGAGTTCTTTTAGAAATTTTTCAAAATCTGACAATAATAAAAGACAAATTTTGTAATTCGCGAAAAAGACCGTGTGAAGTGCATTTATTAATATATCCAACTTACTCTAAAACATTTCAAGAACGACAGCTATCCAGATAATCTGGCAATTTTTGTATATTTAGTGATTTACTAGTATCATATCCACCGTGATCATATTTAGAGTAAAATAAATGTATTAATAAACGCACTGCATACTGTGTTTTTCGCAAATCACAAAATGTTGTCTTAAATGTTTTCAGATTTTGGATAAAATATAAAAATACTCGAAAATTTTGAATTTCGCGGGCTAGACAGGCGCCTTCACCTTAATGACTTAGTGAAGAGTATTCTAGGTTTGTTTTAATACCCAATTGTAGTCTACAGTGCCAACGACTGGATATCGTCAATAGTACATTGTTACACGAGTGGTGAAAGTGACTTATTTTTCCCGAGACGGGGTTTGGCGCCCGAGCGTAGCGAGGGCGCTAATAGTTCGAGGGACAAAATAAGTCTTTCACCCGAGGTAAACACTGTGCTTTTCATTACGAATACAAGGATTGTAAAAATAAAAACAGGAATTGGCTAAAGAAATAATACAAGGAAGCATGAACAATACTCTACAACTCGAAAAAAAAAAAGATCGGATTGCCGCCTATTTTGTTTTTTTTTCGTTGCCCGGCCAACTTCATTATTTAGCCAGTATTTTTAATTTTCATTTTTAAATATTTTGACCAAATCTATGTTATTTTAAAGAAATTGTTGAAACTAAATTATAATTAAGTCATTTGAAAATATATATTCTTTAATTAATACTTAACTTTATGTTATTTCAATTTTACATCGTGCTGTCATTGAGTGACTGTAGAAAAAGTTTGAACATGGTTCCATAGAAATGGAACTAGTTTTTTTTTATAATTTGACAGCTGTCAGTTGAAAGTGATTCTCCCGGGCCAGAAAAGTATTACTTTCAACCCGCTCCTCAGGCAACTTCAGACCTACTTTCAGTGTATGAGTAATGAAAAATATATTATCTGCATGAACTAAAATTGTGCACCATCTCAGCTTATAACTATAACAAAATATTTATTGGATTAGTAAAGATTTACCCACCCAGTAAAGTTTGCTATGTGTGGGTAAAACTTTAAGCTGTGTCTTAGCTAACTCAATCTTAGGGCTCAGCTACTGCAAATAAGTTAACACAAAAACGCAAGTCCGCTGAGTTTCTTGCCTGATATTCTCAGCAGAGATCGCGTTCCGTTTCGGTTGTAGTATTAAAATGAATAGGGTTGTAGGATTAGGAAAGCAAAAACTGACTGTTTATATGCACGCGCAGGTTTAATAAAATAAAGCTAATTTGTTGGCCTGCATGAATAATAGTACATTGTTACACGAGTGGTGAAAGTGACTTATTTTTGGTCCCGAGACGGGGTTTGGCGCCCGAGCGTAGCGAGGGCGCTAATAGTTCGAGGGACAAAATAAGTCTTTCACCCGAGGTAAACACTGTGCTTTTCATTACGAATACAAGGAAAGTAAAAATAAAAACAGGAATTGGCTAAAGAAATAATACAAGGAAGTATAAACAATACTCTACAACTCGAAAAAAAAAATATCGGATTGCAGCCTATTTTTTTTTTTCGTTGGCCGGTCAACTTCATTATTTAGCTATTATTTTTCATTTTCATCATTAAATATTTTGCCCAAATCTATGTTATTTTAAAGAAATTCTTGAAACTAAATTATAATTAAGTCATTTAAAAATATATATTCTTTAATTAATACTTAACTTTATGTTATTTCAATTTTACATCGTGCTATAATTGAGGGACTGTAGAAAAAGTTTGAACATGGTTCCATAGAAATGTGAAAATGGAACTAGTTTTTTTTTAAATAATTTGGCAGCTGTCAGTTGAAAGCGATTCTCCCGGCCGGAAAAGTATTACTTTCAACCCGCTCCTCAGGGACTTCAGACCTACTTTCAGAGTATAAGTAATGAAAAAATATTTAAAACAGTTTTTTTAATGGTTTGATTAGTAAAGCATGTGGTGCAGTACGCACCTCTGCGCAGGGCGGCAGGCGCGTGTGCAGCGGCAGCGGCGGCGGCAGCGGCAGCGCCAGCCGCAGCGCCGTCCAGAAGTCGCGCTCGTGCACGTGCCGCCACGCCACCAGCCGCGTGCCGCGCAGCATGCTCACCAGGCTCTCGCCGCCCTCCTTCGCAGACCGCTTCAACTTCGGCAAGTCCTGCGGCCGAGGTCGATTCATAGTTATCATGTACATTTTATAGTATAAACGAAAAAATTTCGTATCGAGACTTAACGAAAGTATCAAGTAGTCTTATAAAATATGGCCGTGACGATTCGCATGATTATACAAATAATAAACTAGTTTAGCTACTTATCAACACGTACGCGGTAAAAGATACATAAAAAGGGACGAAACAGGCTGAGGCCAAGTGGTTTGCTCTTCTTGGAAGTAATGATTTAATGAAAAATAAAAGCGTACCCACTTTTAAAAAATCCCGTTAGCCCCTCCAGCTAAGGTAATACTTGTGTTTTAGGAGTGGGCTCACGTCGATAGTTTGATGGCCAGGATGGGGATCGAACCCAAAACCTCTCAACAACGAGGGCGGCCCCTCTAACCACTAGGCTATTGACGCCATAAACTTCAGTTTTAGACATACAACAATTGACATAAACAGAGCCTGCTCTGTAATATACCTGCAATAGTACGACCACCGGTGGCAGCGGCAGCGCGCGCAGCTGGCGCAGCGCCGTGAGCAGCTGCTGCGGGGAGTACTGCGCGGGCGACAGCACCGCCACCAGCGACCGGCACCGCGCCGCCTCGCCCACCAGCTCGCCGTACCCTGCCGCGACAACAACACATTGACTATTAATTACCTGTACCAATAAATCGATGTAAATTGAAATCACTTCACTTTAAAAAAAAAACAATATATCTTTCATCGCGTATATTGTATTTTTCCTTAAGATTCGGATTTAGTAAACAATCTTGGCACGCCTTTTTAATTATTCATTTTTAAATATCTGTTTTTAATACAGAATCACTAATAGGTTGAAAAATTCTAATACTTGTGTTAAAATATCATTAGACGTGTTTTAATATTTTTTACATTAAAAAGACATGCTTACTAAGATTGTTTACTAAATCCGAATCTTTAGGTACATACAATACACTATAGGTAGTCGATGATTTCGCCAACAACAGAGCTCATGAGACACTTGGTTTGTAAGTAAGGCTTTATAGCTATCTAAAGTCTGAGAGCGATTTTGGAAATGTCATCCTTATGTCATACCAGTACAAAATAACATGTCAATAGCGTACTCAAGACTGAAAATCGGCGCTGGGGGAGTCTCGTTCGTCTCCAGCACGCGCTGCGACAATTACCTTTCGGCACAGTTCGCGCTGACCCTTATATTTTATGTTTCCTATGTTTATGTTTTGTGTCTTGCGATGTGTGTCGAATAAATGTTTCTTTCTTTTCTTTCTTTCTTCATGTTAGCCGGACCTTACTCTTACAACCAAAAAAGTAATAATTTCCAAATCAGTCCAAAATTGACGGAGAAATCGGTGAACATATGTACAAATCCCAAAGAGACGAACTTAGAACCTGTTTCATTTTTTGAAGTCTGTTAAAAAGTGGCAAGTATGAGTAGTACTGACATGTGTCAGGCTGCGTGGAGAGCGGCACCGCGTCCACGCGGTACTTGTACTTGAGCGCGAGCGTCGGCAGCAGCGCGCCGCGCACCAGCTCGCCGTCCACCGCCGTCCAGCACACCAGCACGTCGAACTCCTTCTCCAGCACTGCACATAAACCAATACCCACCTGGTAAACATACATACGCGTTCATAATGACGTACAGTGGGGGTTCTATTGTAAATGTAGAGGGGTATATAGCTAGAGGAAGACTCGAACTGAGAAATAAGAAAATAGGAGAGAATACTTTTTTACAGCTATGAAATGGAGAGAAAGAGGGTGATACATTTCGACTATTATAGCCTATATTTCGGCTTTTTTGATATCTTTATTTATCTGACACCTGCCGAATAAACGTTTTTAATTTTCTTGGACATGAGTTTTTAGTAAAATAAAAATTATCGTTTTGAGCAAAATGGCACCACATCAACACTTTATGCGGATACCACAATTCTTCAGAAATAAACACCATGAACAATCGAACTAGATAGAAAATGTTGGTGAACCTCTAGTCAACTAATTATAGTACAAAGTTGAAGGTCTATTCCCAGTATTCCCACTCATGCAAACATTATCAAGAAGGCCTCGATTATTTGTTATTTTTTTAAATACATTTTGCGGGGTATGTCACAGTGGTACGATGTGGTTCTTATCAGGCTAGTAGACGCAGTAGTGTTGGTAGTGACCTCTAGCGCGCGTCCGCGGCGGCTGCGCGCGCGCGCGCGCGTGCCGCGCGGCGAGCAGCAGGCGCGGCGTGCAGCGGCGGTGCAGCGCCGCGCCCGTCAGCAGCGCCGCCGCGCCCGCCGCCGCGCCCAGCGCCAGCGCGCGCCACGGCACCGCCTCGCCGCCGCACCACGACCCGCCCGCGCCCTCCTCGACGCTGCCGTCTGCACACATTCACACCGTTATTTTAACCCTTCCAATGATGGCCACCTCTCAGCGCCCTCTACCCCAAGTGTCACAATATTTCGGGATTATGAAAAGATCGATCAGTTACTTTTTTTCACAAGAATCGATACTAAACCAGATACTTTGAGGATCGCTTGGCGCAGTGTTTCGAGCGTAGGCCGCTCGGCTCACTGCACATGGTGGTTGCGGGTTCAATTCCCACCGGGGAAATTTCGGAAATGGCCTTTTTGTAATTTGCCCAAGTCTGGGTATGACTGGGATCGCCCCCAGTCCATTGTACGGTGCCCATAGTATAAGCGTTGCTTAGTTTGGGACCATACAGTTGGTGTGTCAGTCTGGCGATATTTATTATTATTAATTCCGTCCTGCTCACTTTACGAGCATGAAAGGATGACAATGCAGTTGTATGCTAAAAAAAATGCAGAAATATTAACATCGATTATACTAGGTGATACAAAATGGGTATACTATTTTTTTTGCAACTTTACTTTGTAAATCTCAAACTATCGGCTTTGTGGGACAGTTGAAGTACTAAAGGTTTTGTAGACTTGTGAAATCGGTCAACAGCTGTATTCCTATAACACCTATTGTTTTTCAAGTTCCCTCCAAAGCTGATGGTTTTAGAATTACAAAGTTAAGTTTTGAAAAAAAAAGTATACCCATTATGTGTCACTTTGTACTAATAAAACCCATGTATAGGCCATAGAGATCTGCCATATAGAGTTAATGAAGCTCACATAGGTAGTGCACGGTGACGTAGCTCCTGTTGACGACGTCGTTGCTGTGCACGACGCACACGTACGTGCCGTAGTCCTGCGCCGACACGCGCGCCACCGTCAGGTACGAGCCGATGATGTCCACCACGTCCTCGCTGCACAAACACAGGGGTCAGCCGCCTCAAGGGAAGCCAGTTCCGCCAAGCTGGTCTAAGTTGGTCGTCATTCAGATGTACCCATTGTGGTAAACAAAGGTCGAATTGAAACCAACAAATCGTTTATTTTGTTTAGGCCTACGGGGCACTTACAAATTGACAATTTTAATTTTTTTTTCTTATATCGATAACCGGATCGGAACGCGACCTCGACTGAGAAGATCTGGCAGGAAACTCACAGCATCATCTCACCGAATGAATAGCGCCACGCTTATTGAAATACCCGAAGGGATGGGCTACGGGACTAGAGCCAAGCGGTGGCCAATTGACTACAGCCCATACCCTCCCATCTTACAGAAGATTGGCGTAAAGTAGATGAATGAGAGCGCCGGATATTGACATTATTGCTCAGTTATTAAATTTAATAAAAAGTTTGTATATTAAGGCTAAAGCGCCCACGTAGCCCGCGAAATTCAAAATTTTCGAGTATTTCTATAGTTTATCCAAAATCTGAAAACATTTAAGACAATATTTTGTAATTGGCGACAAAGATCGTATGCAATGCATTTATTAATATATCCAACTTACTCTAAAACATTTCAAGAACGACAGATAACCAGAAAAACTGGCATTTTTTGTATATTTACTAGTATCATATCCTTAGCTTAAAATAATGTGTGTCCATACCAAAACTTGCTCATTACTTAAAACACCTTACAGTTGTACCAGTTCAGTTAACCATATTTATCAAAATAGTATCATTTTCTGTTGAATGTTTACAAAGGCGCCCTAGCCTGAATAACTTTTCTCAAACATGACTTGTATACAATTAGAATAAGATCAATTGTATTACTATGTAAGTAACTAATATGTTCAATAATAAAGACTTTGAAAAATCTAATCAATCAATCAGTATCATATCCACCGTGATAATATTTAGAGTAAAATAAATGTATTCATAAACGCACTGCATACTGTGTTTGTCGGAAATCACAAAATGTTGTCTTAAATGTTTTCAGATTTTGGATAAATTAAAAATTCTCGAAAATTTTGAATTTCGCGGCCAAACAGGCGCCTTCACCTTAGGTTCATTCAATTTCGTTATTTCTATTATTACCTCACTACCTTTTTTGCTCTAAAACTAGTATATCCCTCCAACTGTCAAGACTCAACACATTGATTAATATTAAAAGTAAAAGTATAGGTATAACTAGCTGAGCCCGCGACTTCGTGCGCGTGGCATTTAACTTAACAAAAAAAGCCCGCTCCCGCGTTCTGGGCCCGCGCGACAGGACACATTTTTTAATTTAGTTTTTTTAAAATAAAAGTAGCCTAAGTTACTGCTTATAACAACAGCTATCTACCAGTGAAAGTCCCGTCAAAATCGGTCCAGCCGTTTCGGAGATACTCTTTGATTTCATGTGTTTTTATTTTTTTACGCGGAACCCTAATTGTTTTTCTAAAATTAAAGTAGCCTAAGTTACCCGGAACAAACACACAGACAGACAGACAAAAAAAATTAAATCGCGTTTTTGTTATAGGTGTCGTATGTACTTTCATATGCATTTAGTGAAAAGGTGTTATTTTGATATTACAAACAGACACTCCGATTTTATTTATTTGTATAGATAATAGATGCTCTCTCCCATAATTTCGTTAGTACCACGACATAATTTTAGTACAAACTCACCGTGTTGTCTTGATCTCGGTTTGCGTGGGCAGGAGGTCCCCCTCGGTGCCGTTCGGCCAGACCTTCCGCCACCCGAGGTCGCTCCGCGCGTCCGCCAACAACGACAGACCTGGACAAACATGAGTTACTATCATTGCCGGATTAAGCAAGCGCGGGGCCCGTAGCAAAGCGCGGGGCCCGTATTCGGTTATCGAGTGCTTGACATGGATTGCCTTAGTAGGAAAAGTTGTAACGTTACACGTTTTTGAGACATCAAGTAAATTCAATATACCACTTCTTACTGAGTTTCACTCAAAAAATTACGCTCAGGCAGAGATGAGTGGGTTTAAATATGCGGGGCCCCCTTTCGCGCGGGGCCCGTAGCAATTGCTACTCTTGCTACATGGTTAATCCGGTACTGGTTACTATTACTCTCATTATTATTCATCAAAAGTTGGTAGGTTATGAATATGTATAACATAATATAAATCACATTTGTTTAAATCACTCGCTACTAACCAGCTTTACTGATTAACTGACAATATGTCCTCCATTTTGGTTTTTCAAAGTAGAAGGTTACGTTTCATAGTTTTTAAATGTGTTTCTAATGTTACTCGACACTGGCGAAATACGTATTAAACGAAGTGGGCCATATTTTTAAAGAAAGAAGATTTGAAATAGTTTATATCATCAGATTGTTTTCTGTAGTACCTAGATAATGATCATCTTTAGGATTTACTAAGGCGACCGCGCTGTGCAAAATATCGTACCACCATCAATGACCCGCAGCGAATATTCGACATTTCTGAACGTCGGTCGACCCCGAGCCTAAAGTGTCGGTGTCTCCCACTCACCGATGAGCGCCTCGCAGTACAGCCGCAGCTCTCCCCCTTCCTCCACCCACTGGTCCTTGGATATGAACATTGTTTTCGGCGCGTCAGTTCGTTTTTCTGGGAATAGGAGTAATGCCTGTTTACGTGTTTTCTTTTCCTCGAGAAATTGATTCGGGGAAGTGCTCAGTCTCCTTGCTTACTAATGTCACACACAGTGTTAACATCCGACATCCGTTATGTATTACAATGTGACAATTGAAACTATTAGTTTATAGCCACTCGAAGAAGCGTGGCATAGAATGTAGGTAATTTATTTGGTATAATAATCTAATTTAACACAAAACTTTACGTACTTCAATAAATATTATGTCACCAGACTCAAGGTATTTAGTAAGTTGATGTAGCCATGAACTGTTTTCCATCTCACAGCGTTTGGCGTTGACGAGACATTTATACCGATTTATATTGTAATATCTCAATTTTGTGCTATCAGAAAATAGAGGCAAAAGCATATCGCATGACTAACACACCAACTGTAAGTTCCCAATCTAAACAATTCTTGTACTATGTCTACCGTATAATTGACTGAGGGTGATCCCAATGATCCCAGACCAGGGAAAATTACGAAAAGGCTAATACCGAAATTTACCCTGACGGGAATCGCACCCGCAACCACTCAATGCAGTGAGCCGAGCGGCCTACGCTCGGTCCGGAACGCCAAGCGGGCGTCAGTCTAAATGAGCCACATTAAACAAGTGTATAGGAAAACCAGGCGTGGTGTTACTCACCCAGTATGTTTAATTTCACATTGTGGGTTTCGACGTGGGTCTCGTTGGAGAGGCGGCAGGTGTAGTTTCCGGAGTCAGCGCGGGACGCGCGCCGCGTGTACAGCGTCTGGTTGGCCGCTTCGGGGTATAGGATCAGGTTGGAAACACCCGCAGACCAGGGGTACGCCACGCCGTCTTTGAACCTGCAGAACAAAAAAAGAATAATTTAGAATAGAAATTAGTATTTTCAATCTCCTTTACTAAACAATTTTGTCTTACGGGGAAATGATGGCGGGAGGAACGCGTTATGTGGTCCACCGACCCCGGACACCCCTTCAGTCCATAATCTCAATTCATCTAGTTAGTCGATCTAGACAGAAAGCACCAGCAAAGAATATAATTCATATAGGCATCCGTGAATGTCAGAGTTTATCTGCCTGCCGTGTTCTATGCGTACATTTTAATGTCCAATGCTATTTCCAAATGATTGATGATCACTGATATGCATATCTAATACTGGCCACGATTTGAAACAATGGTCTTGTAACCTGACTTTTTGACGCCCCTTGCAAACATAGATAAATCGGTACATGGCACATCGTTATCTGATATCTGTTAACATAATTAGAGAACGCCTTTTTTGTTTAAGTAGATATAATATCCGGACCGAGATTCGTACATACTTTTCAAATAAGAAAGTTATATCAATATTTATGCTGTCATTGAAAATCTGAGTGAACACAGAACATTATAACGGCACTAATAGTCAGAACACAAGAAAGAACGGAATCTTGATAGATTTACAAGGTACCGTTTAGTACAGACGTGTCAAATTTCAATCGTAGCCAAGCTTTTGAATTCGTTCAAATAGAGGTTCATTAGATTTATTGCAATTTGAAATGTAACCTTCCGATTCGATTCATTCGATGAAGTAATGGCAAATAATAAGTTACACCATTCGTAGGGGAACATAAAATATTTATTTTAATAACTATGAGACTGAATCTAAGCGACAGGATATAGGAGCAATAGATTATAGACGTCATATTAATAGATATCTATTCTTATACAGGAAATTACTTTCATACGAGAGCTAGATTTCTTCCAAGAAACATAGCAGGGTAATATACAGACGGACAAACATTAGAATACATATAAGGTTACGGTGTATTCTATCAGGAATATGGTTTTATAAACTGATCGCGACGTGATGTATTAGCGGATTAGATTTTACTGCGAATAAGGCTTCACAAGGCAAGGCCACATTGAGAAATATTTCAGACTTTCAGAAATATAAGTTCAGCTAGTATAAGGATTCCTATTAATACGAAAACCGTTCCAGAGTTAAATACCCGTGCGCAAATATAAAGTTATTTTCAGTAGAGTGAAGTTAAGCGTGTTATAATTACTTCCGGCTCTCTCACTCATCGCACGAAACGTAGTTTGTAATAGCTACTTTACGCTGATCATCTGTGAGAGGATGGTACTATCCCGGTCTAGCTAGCCAGTATATGAGCTCAATTTTAGCTACAGCTTGGCTGTACTACCATGTACTTTATCAGCGGCTATTACTAACGTTTTGCAATGTTAAATGCGATCTCTTCACGCAAGTTGTAAGCAGGTAATGTAATGGAGCCACCATCTCCTATTGTCTTAATGGGACGGGAGTTTATCGGCGTTCGCGTATGTGCAGCAAACAATTCTAAGTAGTTGCGACTAATAGAGCGGCATACCGCGGCGTGGGTTGCAATAGGGTTGCCATACCAGTTGGATGGAAAGATCCCGTGTAACGTTGGTGACGACGCCATCGTTTCACCGCCAGTGACTTTACGTGCAGGAAATAATGAAATAAAATAAAAAATAAGGCTAGAGGCCTCTATATGTGGCACCTATGTCCCCATGCAAGCTTTCCAAAGGACCGGCCAGAGCCCGTGATACAGAGATGAACATACAATTTATTTCAATTAACAAATGACTCATATTTAATTTATTAGGTAGAAAAATATTTATATAAAAAAAAGAACTTTACAAATAATAATTAGGTTAGTGTTTGAGTTCCATGCGGCCCACAAACACTTCATACCCAGTGTGAAACGAGCAGTCCACAACAGTGAGTTATGTAGGAACAATAGAGTCTATCCGCAAGCGTGACCAGCATGCTGTAAATGCTACACCGGACCCGCCTCACCAGGAGTGACGGAAAATTTCACAGGTAGTGTGTGAAAAAACATACTATATAGGTTTTCATAAGTAGCACCTGCTACCGACTTAGGTAGAAACTGTTAAAATCATTGCAATTAAATCGCTTCGGTACTGTTGTTGTTCGGTACTGTCCCGGTTTTCATGATAAATCATCGACCAGTGACTTAATGGGATTAAGCGTCATAGAGAAAATTCACTATGAATAATATCATTGACTATGAAAAATCACATGTGAAATAACAGTGAAAGAAAAACATAATTTCACGGAATGAACATGAATTGAAAGTAACAATCATTTCCATGCCTACTCACCAGGGAGGAGTCTCTCTTACGCATTGTTGTGTAGAAGAAATCTACGCGCGCCTCAGAAAACATTGTTGATGCGCTGCAAGAACAAGTGATTCCCGGTAGCGAGTAATCGATCGAGACAAAACAGCACGGTCTCCTTTCGGCTCGGCTGTCAGAATTTACAATGATTCATTTAATTTTAGGTGTGAGTATCATTACGCTGTGAAACGTAAATTCACGACTATTTAAAAACAGATGAAATGCAGACATATAGAGAGTTTAAAAGATTATTTTTTAGTTCTCTGATTATTTTATGAGAGATTAATAAAATTTAACATTGTAACTCTCTAATGTCCGTAACGTAACGGCAACATACATTTTTTTTTTAAAGACGTAAGTAATTGTTGAAGCGCTGCGGTTTTTCCTGTAGTCTATATAGATATAAAGCTTCAGTAGGAGAATAAATGATAATCATCGAACGTTGTATATCAAATCCGGAATGTCCGGATTTCCTGATGTAAAAGGTGCAGATGGCAGCCCTGTGCGGTGGCGTAACGCCGGTGCCGGTGACGGGCGACACTCGTTCCGCGAATCGACGGATTGCATTCAATAGTCAACGAGGAAATCACGCACGGTGCACCGACATACCATAACTTTTTATGTAGTGCCAGCAATGTTGTTCCATGCTGATGATCTTAGATGGAATAGAATGAAAAAGTCATGTAAGCTTTCTCTGAAAATTACACAAACGGAAGTAATTTCTTACTTGAATTGCGTATTTTAGTTACTATTGTAACTTTAAAACTTGATGATAATGACTTCGAGAATCAAATAACAATAGTCAAAGTTAGGTAGTTAGTGTCGATGACAAAAACAACCTTTACACACTTTAAGCATCAACTAATATACCTACAAACAAGTTAGTTTATGTACCTATCAGACTCACAATTGAAGAGATTCAGTAGCGACATTTGATCATAGTGTTCTGTCTAATACTAGCGTCCTACTAGGCGACAAAAGCAATTATTATATAACTGGAAATGTAGTTAAACTAAATTCTGTTTACGTGAGTGAGGTAACTAACTCTCATATTAACAGGATGTATGTCAACAGCAGAAGCGCGAGCAACGAACACGATCGAACGACACCATTGACCTAAATACTGCCCTCTAATATATAGCACGCGATACATTTATGACTTATGATTTTGAAAAATATCTCTCACGATGAAAGAATCAATCTAAAATATTTAGATTGGCACAATTCACTTGAATCCGAATTCAAACAGCTGTAATTCGTTCAAGGAAACTGGCTTGTGCAAACAAAACGTCGCGCGGACTACCGATTCCCGCGAACAGTAAAATTTTGCGGGAGCCATTTTTGAATCGTTCGAAAGGCAAACAAACATTTGAACGATGTTTCATCGCAAGGCCATGTTGGAATTGTTTCGTGGAAGCCGCGGCAAGGTGTTATCTAGTGATTATTCTCTTGTAATGGAGGGACTATTCAGAATAGCAAGCACACAAACCCACACGCGACGATATACACAAAAGTATCACGATAGCAAGTCTTCTGCGAACAAATAAATACAGCAATGAAGTTACTGAAGTAATTTAAGGAATATTTTTATACACTACACCTACTTGCTTAGTTATATACTTATAAGTATAAAAAGCACAAAGCAATCAACCAGATAAATTCTAAAGATTACTAACAATTATTAATTAAAACATGAACTTGTATACTTTGACGAGCGCTAATAATCATACAATACTAATTTTAGAATTAAACATATTTTGTGATGAATTTTGTTAACGTTGACAACTATTTCATGGGATGTGACTGTACCTAGCACGGAGTACATTCCGTGGGCGGAACAGTACATGTAGTTACAACTATTAAGTGCCTTCGTCAGCAAACATTGGTGTTAGTCCATAGTGGGCACCAGGGGGCGCGGTCAGAGCTATTATTTGCACTAGTCTCGTGACAGTTTCCAAGAAAACATATCAAGAGCGCATGTTCACGGTCTTCAGTCTAGTTGCCAGTGTCCCTGGGAGAACGATGCGAATATTTTTAACTTTCGTAGTATTGACTCATGCAGAGCACACGAAGCTACGCTGTACACAGACGTAGATTTGTGGAGTGAAAGGATATTGCCGAAATTAGAATTTCGCGAATTCTCGTCACTTTTGTTGGCATACCTCTACAAACATTGGAATTAATATTGCCCATATAAAGGCAGAAATCCTATTTGTATTCTCAGAAACACAATATGAAAGGAATTGTATATTTACCTTGTTTTGTTTATCTTAAGATTGTACAAGTAGATACAGCGAGCTAATTAATACTGATTCGAACAAAGTAGGTGAAAAGAACATAACGAATAAAAAAGATACAACTGAATCATGAAAAGCAAACAGGCGCCTTATAAAGACGGTGAAAATCAGAAAGTTCTTCAAGTCAATGCTATGTAAATACCACCAATAATTGCAATATGGAACATAAAATGCCAATAAATGCATTGCATTTAGTAGCAACGGGTATTTATCTCGTCTTATTGCAATAAATAGACCCTCACAATGTTTACACAACGGGTTATTAGTACGACAACCCAGATATATCCCAACGATTCGGTGCAAAACATCGTCAGCCATAGTAATTATGCTCATTATGACATAGTCAACTACACTGACATGGAGATAATATAATTTAATTAGTCACAAGTGTGCCAACCGCCATAAAACCGCGTGGCATTTTTTGTTAACTTAACATAGCCGAGCCTTGCGGCCAGGAATTGCTGCAGATAATACCCGGCACTCGATACCCACATAAGGTGGTTATGCTGTGAACGATGGGTGTAAGAATATGAACCACGAGTCTACGAACACCGAATCAGACACGTTACGGTTAATATAGATCGTTTCTCGAGAAGGAAAACGGCGCGATTGTAAAGGACCGAACAAAAAGAGATCCCGATGAGGTCATCCTTCGGCGGAGGCGCGTCGACGGCCCCTCCTGTAAAACCATCGAATATTTTGGAAATAACGCGAACCGGTCTTTGACTCTGTGTCGGGTTGCACTCCCCCGGCTCGCCACAAATCATTCGCGTGCAGCCTCCATGCGGCCAGACAGGCTCGCTAACTCACTATACATGTGTACATTTCTCTCAGATATTGCCATTTTGAGGAAGACTAATGACGGAGAGCCTGAATAACGCAAATACGAAACAGACAATCCTTCCTCGTATAGGTATTCGCCAATATGACGTGCTCAATAATTCCTTGAAATGTTAATTACAATTCGATTCGAGATCGGAGTAAGTCACACCTGTCCAAGAGAAATCGTTTCAAGGAGGCTACACATGTCAGCAAATCTAAAAAAATATCTTGATGACGTGATTTGGTATTAATTTCGCTGGCTTTATTCACTAGTTCTTCGCGCTCCATCTACTTATTCTTTTCGTCTGAGGCTAGGCAATGAATAATGATAAATGGTTCCGAAGTGTGTCACTTTCATTAAGGCTAAAGCGCCCATCTAGCCCGCGAAGTTCAAATTTTTTGAATTTTTTTAGAAATTTTTCAAAATCTGACAATAATAAAAGGCACATTTTTTAATTCGCGAAAAATACCGTGTGCAGTGCATTTATTAATACATCCAACTTACTCTAAAACATTTCAAGAACGACAGCTATCCAGATAATCTGGCGACTTTTGTATATTTATGATTTATTAGTATCATATCCACCGTGATAATATTTAGACCAAAATATATGTATTAATAAACGCACTGCATACTGGGTTTTTCGCAAACCACAAAATGTTGTCTTAAATGTTTTCAGATTTTGGATAAACTATAAAAATACTCGAAAATTTTGAATTTCGCGTGTTGGACAGGCGCCTTCACCTTAGACTAAGTGTAAACAACGTGTGACAATGAAATTGATTTGGAACATTCATGGTTCCGTTTCTTATATATAACACAAAAGCTTGTTCTCTAAAAATAAGTTACCGGAAAAAGCTAACATTTTTTATATTCAAAATTAACACCACTGCATAACATTAATCCATTTAAAATCCCCATAAACTGTAGTTACAGGCGTTACGTGGTTTTCATATAATAATACGGAAGCCATAACTATATGATTATAAGGAACTAAATCAAACATAAAATAAACGAGAAAGTCAAATCGTTTATTTTGCTATGTTTAGGCCTACGGGGCTTTCAAATTTTTCTTTGTGTCTACACCCGGATCGGAACGCGACCGCGACTGAGAAGATCCAAGAAACCCACCGGACTCGTCTCATACTTAGGTATGCATTGCTCATAATATATACCTATATGTGGTAAATAAATAAATCAGTGTCTAAAAAACTAAATCAAAATACGAGTGTTGAAATTACCGTAAAACTTTGAACTTTGCAAAAATGTTGTTTGACAAAGCATTTTTCTCCATGATTTTGAAGAGCGACTATAAACTCTACGGAGGGTATATCTCCACTAATGCAACACGAATATGTAACAAACAATTCAATTAGCAATTCATCGAAGTGCGGTACACAAAAAATCACATTAAAATTGATCGAATCGCAACGATTATACACTACAGGGTATGCAATTTGCTTGCTTTTCCGTGAATTCAAAGATATCGGCGGTAATCCGTGAAAGAGTGATACATTATCTTGAAGTCTATACCCGTAACCATATAATGTGATCAGTACCGACTTTCTCTTTGTTCGCTGCCGTTCCAAGTAATGATGGTATGTGGTATTTGCTATACATTTCTAATAGGATTTCGCTAATTGTGACGTATATAGCCTGTTAGTAGTACCGAGTTTCGTGCAGGCTCTTTTGATTGGAACCAAAGTTTGAAGCCGGTAAAAGATTGATCGACTACATAAATATAAATCATCTCCTATGAAATTCATGAACTAAACTAAAATTTAAATTTTACTCAAGCATTCATCAATATTCAGAAGCGGGACTTTGGAGAAGTGACAAATAATGTGAGTTCAGAAATAAAACGAAACGTACCATTAGTGTTAATAAAATATCCAACTTTATGTGTCGTATCAAATTAATAATTTCAATGAAGTGACGTCACATTATTTCTTCAATAATCATAACTAACTTCGTAACTTCTTCGCATGCGAACACTCATTGTTATAAATAACTGTTATGCAATATATCCGGGTTTTTGTGGGAGACATATAACGTCATTTCAACCAAGTGTGGTTTAAGCAAAAAACGGGGAATTAGCCGTAAAACTAACGATCGAAAGGGTCGGTGAACTGTTAGTTATCTTAACAACCTTGCAATAACAAGATTTCTCGTGTATAAACGAACCCCAAAAAATATCAAGTTAATTGGAGTGTGAACGAGCTCAGTAATTTGGAGATGTTATAAAAAGTTCGAAATCAGATTGTGGTAAAAAATTGATGTATTGTGGTATACAATGAAATGACACCTAAGGCTTCCTATTTTGAACATCATATTGGTAAAAGAAATTGTCTTTCTATTTGACAAAAAATAATAAGATTTTGCTTTACGACTAAAATTGGAAATTTTCAGCTACAATAATGTCATGCATGTCAATGGATTCAATTTATTTTGTGATTTGTATTTCTGTCCAAAATCATTCTATATTTATCCCCGTCAGTGAAGCCTGCATAAAACCTGATTACCATGTCCCGGGTGTATGGCTCGATGGATCAACGTTTGATAACGCTGACAATTACTTACTTACAATATAATAAAAAGAAATCATATACCAAGAGCTCATTCCGTATTATGAATGATGACATCATGTGGAATACGATACGAGATTACGAGTTTTATATAGAGAACAAAGAGGCTAATGAGAGGCGCACGTTGCAACTGGTCCTGGTCCAACAAATAGGACAAGCAGGCTGGCCTCTGAATCAGCCAATCAATATAATATATAGCACGTAATATAATCAAAAACTTATATAAGTAATTGGTTTTTGGTAGTCTCCTAACCGCAAAGCCGATGAGTTAATTAAAAAAAACCCCCTCTCGATGTTCGCGCAGGTACCTCAAAAAAGTAAATTTGTACAATTTATATTTTTGAAAATGAGATCTATTTTCAAGGATTCTATTTTCATCTATACCAAAAAATTTCATCAACTTCCGTCAGAAACTGTAGAAGTTAAGACCCTGTAACAGGCTGGGACGGGCGGACGGACTTGATGATTTTATAAGGGTTCTTCGTAGGGACTACGGAACCCTAACAAAGTCCACTGTCCAACAACATGCCGACCGCCAAGGTTTTAACGTAATACCGATTTTCGGCACGAAGATAAACTTGACTAATGGTCTTATGATGGAGCTTGGCCGAGCGGGCGGCGTTCATACTCCTTCACGGCAATTTGGGACTATGTTGTACCGTGGAACCGCTCGTTGCTGACCATTTCTGTGAAACAAACGCAATTACACTTGTCTCGCGAACACACGTCTGTCCCAGGGAACTTAATAACGTCGCCGGTCGCCCGCTCACCAGCCGCCGCCGTCACGCACCGACGACAATAATAATATAGTTACCAGTATTATAACGGCTTGTGGGAAAAGGAAACCCTAACGTTGAACAATTGACATGTTATTAAATAAGAAGTAAACATATAAGTAGTTTACATGAGGTATTCCAGTGTATTTATAGAAATTACCGGGAAAAACTTTCAATAGCAATGAAAAATACAAGTGAAGGCCTACTTCAGAGTGTTTTCAAAGAATTTTGCCGTAGACACATCGATTTATGATAATTGTTTTGTTTTACCAGACGTATGATCAACGAGTTACGCATTGGACATAAAACGATGTGGTAAAATTAAAAAGAAATATCCTAAACTTGTTTATTGTAATGAAAAATAAGTAAAACACGCGATAAACACGAGTTATGTCAAACTTTACTTGTAAAATTTTACCTAACCTGTGTTTAATTTTCTTGTGACAATGACAGCGATTCAGTTTAGGTACTCTTACTTACTAATGAAGTTGCATTTTTTTTACTTGCTACAGTACAGTACTACGGTGCCGTTGATATGTTTCAGTAATCGTTGATACATTGTATCCCCCATTGTAAAGTCAAATGCATGTGCTTTAGACCAGAAAATATGACCTCATTTCCAGTAACGGTGCCTGGTCCCGTGGTTAACTAAAGCTAACAAGCAGAAAAGTAATGCATCATCGACTATGGAGCGCTCGCGCCGGCCACGTGACACGGTTTGCACACGCTTCCAATCCCGCCATAAATCCACCACTTGCAAAACGATTTCCGATGAATTTCGTGCGATGCACTTTCCGAATGACATCGGATATTTCGATACGTGATAAATCTAAATACGCCATCCATTTGCTCTGACACGCAACAGCTGTGATGAATAGTAACGAGAATAATACAGCGGGTTGTTTTTGCCGAATACACATTTATTTTCTTTAAAATTTTTAAAGATTACTAGTATTTGATTTTGTCACATACTAGTATTCCCGTGTATTTCCGTTAGACCTCCAGCTATGCTAATTTTTGTGTTGGGAGTGAGCTCACGTCAATGGTTTAATGGTCAGGATCGGGATTGAACCTGGTACCTCTCAGCTACAAGGGCGGCCGCTCTAACCCCTAGGCTATTGACGCCTTAAATTTTTATTTAATTTTAAATGTGGCCAGAGTAACACCAACTGTATGGTAGGTAGGTACCAAACTAGGCGATGTTTGTACTGTGGGTTAGGCGCAATGGCTGACCACCAGGCCATTTCTAAAATTTTCCACGGCTGGAATCGAACCCGCTACCACCCGGCGCAGTGAACCGAGCGGCCTACGCTCGAATCACTTCACCATTCCGTCGTCTTACTAATTACGTATATCTACATGTGTAAGTACAGGCCTATGTATTAATAACATAAGTTGCAGCAATAGCATGGTGCATGGGCAACTAACGCAGCGGAGGCAACAAGTGTAGCAATTTCTTACAGTTAGTGCGGTTTAGGGATGTGCCTTGGGAGTGGTGGAACGGTAAGATTAAAAAAACCGCAAACTACCGGGTATTCGGCAAAAACTCGATCGCATAGCAGGCGAGGAGAGGAAACTGCGCGACTCCCGCGCCACCACGACGCATCTGTCGTGGCTGGAAACAACGGTTATTAATTTTTCTAAGAGGACCTCCTTAGTGGTACCTTCTATTACCAGCCAGACAACTTGTTGAACATAAAGAATTTACAATGAAGAATTCGCGAAGAAAATATTAATGAGTATTGGTTTTTTAATTGGTTTACACGTCAACGAAATTAGCAGACTTGATTCCCTGGATATTCTTGACATCATCGTAGAACCATCAAACATTGTAAAATAATTCACATAGCTATAAAACAATTTAGGATAAGGACCCACCACTCACCCTTGGCTTGTTAACCTCCAAAATTATAAATCAAATAGGTTGATCGATAATGGAAGAGGTCAACAAAACTTAACTCCGTCGGTCGAGTTTGTCAGTCATGAGTGTCAGGGACCCTAATAATGTGCAATTTTCCGCGGAACAAAGCGAATTAAAAATAAAATTCGACACGTGTTTCGCCTCTGAACGAGACATCCTCAGGAAAGTTGGGCTACGAATGAGCCCACATAGCTATGTAATTTTAATAACAGTTGGCCTATAAATGAATTCCAGTGTAGTAACAACAATAGGTTTTTGCGCTTTCAAGATTAATAATGTGGCTGAGCATAATAATAACTGGTATAATGCACGAGCACACACCTGGGCCCCAACTCTGTTAACGACTGTCGCTCGACTCGACTCGCGAATACGTTTATTTGACAGATTTACTATAGGCATACTGTCAAAAGTGACATAATTCAGTGTCATGATAATACTGCACAACCCTTAAACAGCTCATTACTATGTAAACTAAGAACGATAACAAAAACGCAAAGAGCCTTTTTCATGACCACCTTGCCCTACATCACGCTGTTTATTAGGAAGCGATTCGACTTCGACTAACTGATGCGTCATTGTATGACCGTAACCTAAATTTTGTATGATTTTAACATGTTCCTAGAACTTGGTCGCACTGCAGCTGCCTTGGATAATTTAGTTAGGATATAAAAGCGACATGAGAGATCACACACAACTGTTTTAAGATTCCAGGAAACTTTAAAATCAACGTCAGTCAGTCAGTTTAGATTAATTGCGAAGCTGAACTTCTTATGAAGTCGTCAATCAAAGAGTTAAAAGTATGTCTAATGGAATTATTAAATACTACCGCGACTGGAGTCGTTCACAGTGAAGCTTATAAAGAATTAGATACCACAAGAAGATGTATTAAGGCAAATCGGACTATAACAGGCTCCAACAGCACCATCCGTATGAAAAAGCTCCGAGCCTAATAATTATATCAGTGGAGCGTTTCTCATACCTGTCATATCGCAGTGTGTGGAAAAAGTTTGGAGAGGAAGGCGGCAGTATGCATTTGCGTTCCTGGTGTCCAGGGAATGTAGTCTGCGGGCAGGTAACGACGCGTCCCGGAACCGACAGGTGGCTCGCCAGCCTGCGTATGGGCAAGGAATGCCGGCGCAGCTCCGCCACGCCTGGGAACACGCCGCCCGCCAGCTCGCCGCGAGCGACATCTGTACTTACCTGATACAGGTACGCGATAACTGCTTTTCCTCACATGCTAGTTACTGTGAAATTGCATGAAACAGGCGCTACTCGCTTTCAAAGCTTTTTGTTTATTCTGAATCGTATTAATGGCCGCTTTTTATGTTAATTGTATATCTCTGACTACAAATCAAGCATCACGGCGCACGTTCATGGCTTCATCAGCATTCTGCACGTTTACATTCGCTTGGTTAGTATTCAATCAAACCTCTTTGGTCAAACTGGTAAGGTAGTTAAATAACTTTATTTGTATGTGGTTAATATTTCTGTGTGAAATTAATATGCCAATCATACTAGATTATGGAAAGCACACTGAGAATAAAATTACAACAGCAAACTATTTTTGTAGTTCCTAGTATTCTTTATAGTATTTTCAATTAACGTTTTATAATCATAGCAAAGATTTATGTAATACCTCGTATTCATAATTTATTTACCTACTGTCATTACTAAACGTCTACAAAATAATTGGTTGTAAATTTTTTGTCTTAGTGCAAAACCACAAATTGCATGCAAATTTTATAGATGCTATTAAATATAATGGCCGCCTTATTTTCTAATGCGCCTTTCATGAGGGATTGAGGAGCCTATTACGGTTTCTTGCCATCAGTAAATACCTTGCTGCTTATACCATAGGAACACTTTCTTTTTACTGAGCCGCTATGACGATGTGTTACAATGAGATCAATGACCAAACCATTCTTCTTCGGCTGAAGAAGAAAGGATTGGTCATTGATTCATTGGTGCTATAAATCCTATCTGACAAATTGCGACGATAAAAAGGTCAAAAAATTACGTAAACGCCACATGTTACTGAATTGCAATAGCGATGAGAAATACATATGTGCACGGACTATGTAATGAGGCAGTGGCTCCACTGTGGATGATGGGTAGTTCATTTTGGACGGATGCGGTCGGCGCACAGCGCTACCGGTGTTGATAGAGATGCTCTTTTGTATTTAAATGAAGCAAACGCACGTTTAATCGGAAACAGGAACCATATACCCATTATGGGAGGCTATGATATAATAATAAATATTCGTGGCGTAATGGACGGCCTGTCGCCATGCGAGATCAAAGTAAATTTCCAAGAGTGTTTTACACTTTCAGATACAAATTTAATATATCACATGAGTGATAACGCACATATTTATTGCAAAGTCATTCTTACTCTACACTAACTAAAGGTATACGAGTATTTCATTAATCTCAAATTCGAGGCGTCGACTTTTTAATAAAATAAGTCTAACTGAACGCCTCCTGAAAATCTGGTTAAGTGATGTATGAAGAATATGGATTCTAATACAATGCACTGAAACCTCAGATTTGAAGTATTTTAGAATAATAATAGTAATATGTAAAAGCACGAAATGTATTGGTTAAGCACGAATATTTTAAACATAAACGGTTGCAAAGTTTGAATTGGCGATTAGCAGACACGTCATGAACGATTTAGGAGCCTCATTTTGCTAAGTAATATTTGGCAGTTTGTGCTAAATAAGTCATGTAAAGTTTCGAATAGTACGTACGTCCGTAAACAAGTGGAAAAGCGAGTTAAGATAGCACATACATTTTGTGTAATGTAAATATGCAAATAATATTGCAATTTATCATTTTCCCCGAAGAAGTTAAATAGGTATTCAAATCGAACAATGCCCATTTTAGCATTCGGTAGCCGATCGTGGTTTCTTGGCACTACGTGAAACTGCAAGTGCACAAGAATTTATTATTGCTTTATGTCACGCGACGAATAGTAATAAGGTGGTGGCAGTGTCGTCCGTGCGTGCTCAGACGCCGGCCACTCGATTGTGCGAAATATTTAATATTCGATTCCGCGAATCGACCGGAAATGTCTGTTTCATTATGCACGCCGGGTGCGTGAAATGATCGATTTGGATGGCACCGGCGACGAGCGCGGCCGGCTCCTCTCCTCCACTTCTCATAACTCTGATAAAGATCGTTCTTAGAGCGGCGGATGTTACTAACGACTCGAATACGTTTAACAAAGGTTAGTCGGGCGCACACTTCTAAGTAATTACTGAATCACGCTCTTATAGAATTACAGCCCGTTGCCAATTTTTAATCATACGTCTGGCATGTAAAAATAAACTACAAAACAAGTTAAAAAAGGAACGTAGAACCACAATTTTCGCATTTGTGTTTCGCTGTTTTGCAACGCCGCCGTAAAGTGCAAGGAAGAAGTAAATGAGCACAGCATCGCAATATGGCTGACAACTAGCAAGAATTACAAAATTATTCCGACATAATGTGCGTGCTGGCCGTAATATACGCTGGCCACCTCTGGAGATCGCTCGAGACGGACGCGCGACACACGGCGACAGCATAATAAGTCCCGACCAGCCCGCCGCTGCCAAGATGCGCGTGCGATAACGCACATTAGATTTACGATATAACTTCATTCGTTCAAATACTGCACTTAGCTTTATCATAGGAAATTGACATGTGCAGTGCACGGAATACGTGGAAGTTGTAATATAATGTGTATCTAGAAAGCTCATATGCGTGTTTGCGTGCTGGACAGGCCTCGGCACCCGCAGGGCCGGGCGGCGGATCTTACACGCACGCGAGCATCTTCTCGCTAATCGGCCTATATATCGACAGGCTGATTCGTGCAATTAGTCTTCTCAGTAGCCAACGATACCTATTAATCTAACACCAACTACCATCTGCCTCGTTATGTGATTGAAACAGCCGCCGTCGGTTACGCCCGACCCCGCTTGTATCGAACGCATGTGGTGCAGTAAATTACGTTGAATGTCCATCATTGAGAAGTTACTGGGCTTCCGTTTGTCATAAACTTGACAGAAATTCCTGCAGCATTTTTACGGAATTAACATGTCTTAGTTGTTTATTGTCTGCGTGATATTAGCTTTGCTTGTTTTTATACGCCGCACCGGGTCGTTGGTACGCAGCATTACTGGAAGAAACACTATCGCCTCGAAATATTACATGCAGCGTGCAGCCTTGAGTTAGGATAATTACCAAGCATCGCAGAACCGGCTCTGTACTGTACGGACATTATAATGAACAATTAGAGCTACTGCGAAAAGCTTATTTAAATTGCGAGCATGACGTTGTGTTATTAAATAACAGCTTCAATTAAGTGAGATACCAGAAGTGGTGACCTACGCGGCTCGCCTATAGCGTCATTAGCACCATACTTGATTAGAATATTGTGTACATATTTATTCATCTGATGTTGTGTTATTTTAAATATTGATTGTTCCGCTGAATCTAATCCTGTAAAAGTGTCGCCGATTTATTATTTGTAAAAAAATCTTCCACCTTTATCGATAACTAGCTGTGCCTGTGAGTTCGTCCGCGTGGAATTTAATTGACAAAGTTTCATACAAACTTTCATCCCCTATTTTATCCCCGTGGTAGAATTAATCAAAATCCTTTCTTAGCGGATGCCTACGTCATAACATCTACCTGCATGCCAAATTTCAGCCCGATCCGTCCAGTCGTTTGGGCTGTGCGTTGATAGATCACTATGTCAGTCAGTCAGTCAGTCAGTCACCTTTGAGTTATATATATTTAGATTTGTAAACATTTGCGACAATTTTTAAACTTTTCCACTCAAATTAAATTTTAGGATACGAGGATTATTTCTCAGGCGAATACAACTATTATATTGTAATCCTATACACGAAGGGCCATTGAAAAGTAAAGTTGGAGGCTAACCATGTTTTCTCGAAATGCTTGTTATACTTTCACCAACGATAGGTATTTGGTCAGACTACTCAGATACCGGATACTAGACTTTTATCTACTATATAAAAATAAGTCGGGTTTTCCTTCCTGACGCTATAACTCCAGAACGCACGAACCGATTTCCACGGTTTTGCATTCGTTGGAAAGGTATCGGGCTCCGTGAGGTTTATAGCAAAGAAAATTCAGGAAAAATTTAAACAGAACGCGGACGGAGTCGCGGGGCACAGCTAGTTAAGTATATAAATTATTAAAAGTAGCAGTACCACGTCATTTATGTTTTTTGTTCTTATCGACATCATTGAACGATGCCTATCGATCAAGTTCACTGTGTTAACACCAACAAGATTATGCAATTAAACTGATTTGGACTAGTTTGCGAGAACCGCAAAAACTGGTCCCCAAGTGACGCCGCGTGGTTACCGGTGACTCACATCACGGAACAACGAAGACATAAGTAATGTTCGGAAACCCACATAACCGTTAAGACACTTGGACATATAATATTCTCCTCCCCACAGTTATACTTCAAGTGCCTACACCTAATATTTATAAACTGAGCACTTAAATTATTGTATCAGTTAAAGTTACCACCTATTATGCAAAATTGTGACAACTTTAACACTTCTGGGAACTACGACTTCTGGAAATTTATGTGAAGAGCAATTATTCCCTTACAACTTATCCATAGATGCAGTGGGAGTAACATCTACTTGATGCATCTACTATGAATGAATTCTCATTGACTTCAAGAAAAAATGTGTGTGTGTGCCTTCGTATACCGAGAATGCGACACCTCAGCGGAGGTCCCAGAACGGCGACGATTCAATATTTGCCCGGCGAGGCGAGGGCCGCGGGGCGGGCCCGGGCCTGCGACCCGAGCCCAAGATGCTGGCCGAATGTTAATTTTCACGATGAAGCCATTCGACGGACGTGCACCGCCGCAATAACGAGCCCGCACCACATTTCTCGAAACCCATACGATTCGACGGCTGTGCAATGACTATTGTTGCATGAATTATGTGTGCGGGAATTAGTGTTCCGACGCAGACGCGAGCTCGGTGCTTTGACACCGGCGATCGACTCACGGATTCCGCGGGCGTATTGGCCACGCGAAAAAAAATCACATTCCTTACATTTAATATTCCTATGCCCGAGAACCGAATATGTGACATTCATATTTATCACGACACCGTGTTCACAATACGTTTAAAATGCATCTCCGCGTCGCTCCCGAGGCTCGATATCGGGTTTCCCATGCGACATTCCTCGCTAATGTCCGACACGGTGGTCCTATACGCGTCATAATAGATATATCATTTGACCATACTACACGCTACTTTAGTAAAAAGAGAGAAATGTTAATTTGCCGGACATCCACACTGAAGTTATCGCGCCTGCTGGCGATCCACCGGAGGAAATTACACGGTGATTAACCGCTTGAATGGAAAACAAATACATAGCATGGGGGACGGCTCGGCGATCCGTGTCGTGTCAATATTGACTATGGGAGTAGAAACGTATTTGTAAAGTAAAAACACTGGCGTGTGAAGGGGCCGGTGCTGGCGGTGGCCGGCCGCAGCATCCGATCTCAGCAAACTGACATTTCCGCTCGGAATCAATACCGTTCCACAGTGTTAAGAGCCCGTTCACTGGCTTTCCAAAGAACGAGCTCGCTTATATTACGCAACGGCGCGATGCTGCCTTCAGCGTCGCGCGACGTTGCGGAATCGGCTTTTTGTTTCGATAAAATAGACTGAATATGTTGAAAACACGAACGTCGTCGCATACCTAGATCATATTACAATTTGTAACAAATTTTACGAATTTAATTATGTTCTAAAATAATTGGGTAACCTGAGTAAGTACTTATGTAAGTACTCCTATGTAAAAAATATAATGTGTATGTAAAAAATTAACATGTCAAAGTTATTCATGAGTGTCACAACAGACGGGTGGAGACACTTAATGATCGTGAGATACGAGGAGAGGTCCAGGTAGCAGCTTATGATACTTAACTAATTTGTGTGGTATTCGACGATCGTCTCGGAATGTGAACGAGGCTCTGAATAGTACCCTTAGGCTTTTCTAAAATAATAATTTTGGAATCGGTGGTTATACCTACCTAATTATTATCTACGAACATTCCAAATCAATAAATCACAAGTATCCGTAATGTTGTGATTACATGGGAACGCAAAATTTAATAAGCTGTACAAAAATAGTTTAGTTAATAAAAAAGATAATTTACTTACAACTACTTCATCATTCGTCTAACAAAAAGTATTAAAAAGGCATGCGTTACATATCAAGTAGGTAGTAATAGACCGTAACAATGGTTGCACAAACACCCTCATCTCTCGAAAGCGGCCCATCGCAGGGACAATGCTGTATAATTGAGGGTCTATTCACACGGAACACCTCCTTGTCTCACCGTAACAACTGTAGTGAAATATGTGAACAAAAAATATTTACAAAGGAATTGTTACCTACATCGGTATCAGAAAAAAAGAGAATAACTTGAGAGAGATCAATATTGTAGATAAATAAAACGGCTCCATTGTAAAGGCCATGCTGCCGTGCGCATGCGAGCACCCTCGACCTCGCGGCCCTGTGCGCCTGCGCATGCGTTGAACAAAAAGAAGCGAGTTGACCCTGCCTGTGATTCATCAACATTGGAGTGCCCACTCGAACAGTTTAGTCTGGGAATTTCAAATTAAGAATTTGTTCCTTTCCACATGATAATGAGCATTTCGAAGAATTTTTATAAAGGCTAGCCACGCATGTCATGCTGCCTAAATTTCGCAAGTTGCGAAATGGATTACACCTTGTCATACGTCATATCGAAGTAGATTAGCGCTGATACAGCAACAGTAGCACCAATGAATGGCTACGTGACTTCATTCTCATTCCATTGTGGTGTTTGATATGAGCATTAAACCTGTAGTGTGTAAGATTATATTACTTACATACATCAAGTTTCTTATTTTGATTATGTAGTTGATGAGTCATATTGTAAAGTAGGTAGGTATGTGGTTGAATGACATTTTCCACAGCATGCCTCAATACATGCTTAGGAATAAATTTGCTAAACTTTCGCGATTGGAAGTCTACTCCAGCAAATAGGTATTGCACGTACAATACACAACAATACGGTCCAGGACATTTTCGCTAAGAATATTTCAATAATATGGGCAAATAAAGAAGTCATCATCTCCATAATTATGTTTATTTTCGGAAAGTAAATCACCGAATTTGTAAAACAAAGTAGATCCCACTACCTGAACAAGGGCAGATATGAGGGCGAGGTTCAGTTATCGGTTGGACAAATCGAGTCATTCGGACGTGTCAGAACATGCTGTCGGTTTTTATTTGGCCGCAGTGGGTTGTTCGTTAAGTCGTTTGTATATTTTATGGCCACTTCATTAAGAATATCGGAAACGGTAACTTTGACACTGACACACCGACTTGGTGGGAGAAAGTTGTGAAATAAATACACGTGCATTTATCTAGAGATTATTTCGTTTTGCAAAGGACGTGGGTGATCTCACACTGGTTATAATAAGTACCTAATTCTTTGGTACATCAACGATGTAGGTAGGTACATATCTATGAGAAGTTTTCACATTGAGTATGAATAAGGAGAAGAAAGTGGAAAAAGCCGTTTGGCTCAGTGCATACGGTACAGTAAGATGTGCAATATACCTATTTTCTAGAACAGGCGGAGCGCCAAGATAACCTGCATAACAATGTAGCGCTCTGAATGGTCCGTTGGCTTTCGAGGATAACGAGTTTTATGAAAGAAATAAAAAGCACCAATAAACTCGGATGTCTTCATAAGAATCGTTATAGAACTTGTGGGGAGAAGTAGATAGGTTGTGACGAGACATTTCGACATTAAATAAAGATCAGGAGAGTTCCCACAGCAGCGGTGCAGCAGGCTTCGGCGAGCGCGGCCGATGCACCGCGGGGGGAGACTCCGGGTGGAGGGGGGCGAGGCGGCGCGCAACAAAGAGCCTTCCGGGAACCGCCACAATACAGGTTTGCGGCGACGTGCGATACCTTCGCAGATACCGGCCGCGACGAGCCAGGTATACCCGTAGCATTCACGACCAGCCTTTTGTCAACCAATAAGAATGGAGAAGCAACGGTACACTGCGATGCGACAGGCACACTCGTACTAATAGTAACGTGGTACATATTCGTGAATTCCGCATCGCAGCGCAATCAACAATATCAAGATAGTTCGTTCCCGGTAATCATTATCTGCGATAGATAGCGATCAGACGTGACATAAAATCGCCAATATGAAATCGCGCCGCGGCGCGCTCGCGCTGTACCGGGAACACGAATGACACGAATATTGATAAGGCATATCGTTGACCAATGTAAACATATAACGTTAATATCTCAAGCTGTATGCTTGATTTGATGAAGATGTAGGGCCGCTACAGGGGGCATGCACAAATAACAGCTTCCAGCCTTGTTTTACAAATGAATTGGAAATAGAATAAAAGGACCCCCTCTGGCGGGTATTCACAATCGACGGAAAGTTTTCGATGTCGGAAACGAAAGCTTACATCCTCATTTTACAATTAGAAGAAGGATGTAAGCTGTTCTTTCCGAAACTGAAACTTATCCACAGTTTAGAGATATGTAGCAAGCTAAACTTACCGTCGATTGTGAATACATCCCCAGGCGTGGAAACTTTTTTTTTTAAATTTCCATTTACACTAACCGCCCCATCACGGGGACCTAATAATATAATTACACAATTCAAGCAAAATAAAGAGGGTCTCACTGATAAGAGCGGGTTAGCGTAAAAGTAAAAGTGGGGTAATAAAGTGAAATTCCCAAGCTGTCAGGCAACTCGTTCCATCCAGTGTGTGCGCCCGCGCCGGCGGGCGGCGGGGATTTATTACACGACAGTGACGTGCCCACACTCGTCCCAGTGCACGCAGCGAGGGCTCATGCCCAGGGCTGATGAAATAGATTCATACTGAACTACCGACAAAAAAGCTACACACTGACAAACAGAACTACCACGGCTTAGCTAGCGGTTATAATAACAACAAAATGTCACAAAAACATGATAAATGGTGTTTTAAACAAATTATGACAAGGTTTTAATTACTTCGGGACAACGGTTTTACCTGGTCAACTAGTAACGGGTACTTACGAAGTAATACGAACTATATTGAAGTCAGTTCGGTAAATTGATCTAGTGTTGATTTTGCTTGACTACGACATTTATAATTTACTAGCTGTGCCCCGCGACTTCGTCCGCGTAGTATTTAACTTAACAAACATTTCGGGGTTATCGGGATAAAAAGTATCCTATATGTTAATCCCGGTTATAAACTATCTGTGTTCCAAATTTCATCCAAATCCGTTCAGTAGTTTTTGCCTGAAAGAGTAACAAACATACATCCGCACTCACAAACTTTCGCATTTATAATATTAGTAGGATTTCGGTTATTTGAGTACAGCGTTATTATTTTGCATCTAATGGACTTCATGGACTAAATGAGACTAGTTGGATGGAGGTAATTTTAACCGATAATTTTTAGTTGCAACCAAGGTGCTGGTAACCCTATAAATATCCCATCAATAAGCGCATAAAGGAAACCATATACAGGTTGAATGAAGGCGATAAAACGTTTATCTATATTCTATAGGGAAACGATTACGTAGTACCCAAATATACCTTTAAATTGCCTTGTTGGACAAATGAAAAGACTTCGTTCAGTGGTATTAATATTGATTATAGTATATTTTTATATGAACTCGTGAGTAAATCAAATCTTTTATAAAAGTGTGACATAAGTTACAAAAAAAAAAGTTAAAACATACAAAGACATTCGCTATTACAGTTTGCTAAATCCACCCAGTTATGTCGTCATACTCGTTGATTAAAGATCATACTACTCTAGCTACTACTGTTTTCGATACTTTAAACATCTGTAAGTATTTTTGCCAATGTAATGTCGACAGCAGCGCCGTCTACCGATTCCAACTATAACATAACTACGAGCCATCCAGATGACCCAAAAGGTACAAAAAATCATTCAAACAAATCTGTCAAGCCGATTAACAGAAAAAAAATTATGAACCCTCGCGCACGAGAATTAAATAAAATATAGATTTCATGATAATTAAAATCAAAAGGGTATCTAACGCTGGACACATAATATCTAATCTCGGACAACATCCGGCCGCCGACGTGTCTGCTAAAACTGTTACTGACATGTTCATTGAACAAACTACCTGCTCAGCAGACAGTTGATCCAATAACGAACCAATAATATACAGAAGCGAAATATAATACCTGTTATTATAATAACCGAACTCCTTAGATACAGATAGACTGTGAATACTGTGATAGTATCTATAGTTAGTTAGTTAATATGTGAAGTACCTACGTTCTTAGAATTTACTCTGTTAACACAGATGATTTATTAGAAGTTAGTTTAGTAAGCAACGATAATATGGAACGAAAATTAATTATATCATTCCAAGTAGTGTATACATTAGCTTCAATCGTTATGTAATTTTATTGCAAAATCATTTACCTATTGATTTCTAGGAAGTGCCTCGCTCTCGCTCAGCGTGCGATACCGAGACCGATGACTTAATAACAATGACGTTAGCACGACTCAGAACCCAGAACTGACAAATCACGCTTAATACAAAAAAAATAATAGACCATAAAACACAAATATTTTCCATTATTTCATAAGTAGCAAATTTAAAATAATGCTCTTGTCAGCACTTTATATGGTGAGAACTTCTGAATACAACGCAAATAGGGAACGGAAAATGTTTTGGGAGAAGGACCCACCACTTCCCCTGGGCTTCACCAGCCCAGCCCAGCCCACCTTTTTATAAAGAACTAGCGGCCCGCCCCGGCTTCGCACGGGTACATTGCGGTTACATTATTCGAGTTTTAGTAAGGATCCCTAATTTTTTTGAAAATATATTATAGCCTATGTCACCCGGGGATAGTGTAGCTTCCCAACAGTGAAAGAATTTTTCAAATCGGTTCAGTTGTTTCGGAGCCCATTCATTACAATCAAACAAACAAAGTTTACCTCTTTATAATATTAGTATGACAAAGTCGGCAGACACGCGTGCGACCCGCCTAGTATAAAGCAGTTACTGTATCAAAGGCATTGCTCGCACGTTGTCGACCTGAAAGGAAGTGGGTCAGAAAGGTCGAAGGGAAGGAGGATTGGGCTTCCGGCTCGCTTACTCATGCGTCTAACAGCTATAATAGCTACTGTATGCCGATCTCTGAGACCATACGCTAAATTAATACTTCTAGATGGTGTTTATAATAAAGAACTAATAACATATCACACACTTGCGAGTCCGTTAGATTAAGGAGTGAATCATCGGCCAGCCTGATAATACAACAAGTGTTTAATAACCCGATTGGAGACGTCACCGGTTCACACTTGAAAGCTAATCCCATTTGACAGTCATAACATAACGACATAAGCTCCAATGATTTTTTGGCAATAGTATCTACATAAGTAATGATAAACCAATTCTGCAGAAATCAGGGTCCGGTTGATGTAGTACCCGTATTAGCGAGTATTAGAAAATTCAATTCAGACGACGATTGGAAGAACCTGTGAAACTGTGGGGTATAAACCTTTTACTCTAATAAGGTTTAACATGAGTAAAGAGGCTAGGACAACTGGTTCTGAAGGACTGCACGTCGTAAAAGTAACGCTATTTTTTTTTGTTAACGAGCCCTCAAAATAGACAAAGATTCCCAAATCAGACTTGAACAAACATTTCGTAGAAATGATTTAGCAATGTAACGAGTCGAAACATGTAGATAATGACATAATCCAATGTTCTACAATTCCGTCGAGAGCCTAGCTTGTATCACAGGCGCCGGCCGCGCCGCCCCGCGAGCCTTGCGTGACTCATCCTAATTTGTATACCTATTTAGATTAATAAGTACTAGCTTTCGCCTGAAGCTTCGCTGGCGTATTTTCTGGATGTCGACAACAGCGCCGACAACAGGTCAGACTATAGCCGAGAACCATTCAGGTGACTGAATAAGTATAACAAAATAATCAAAATCGATCAAGCCGTTTAGGAGGAAAAGAATCACAAAAACAATATCCACACTTGAAGTTTATCTAATAAAGATATAGGTAAGTACAAATGATTAGGTATATTAATAAAGATATTTTTGTCATTATCTGCGTAATATTTACGAACCTAATTAGCGCCGGCGCGTGATTATGATTATCAACTACAGTTAATATCGTTGTGACTCAAAAAATATAGTAGCTTTCTCGCCATGATAACATTTTGGGGTAGTGGTAATTTCGGGAAGTGGTAGTTTTAGGAACTTGGCCATTTTGGATCTAAAGTAACTTAATTATTTAGTTACAATAAATTATTCGTTGGAAGGTGTTGGTCTACATTTGAAACAAACGTTAACATAGCTGCGAAAATAAAATAGGAATACCTATGTAGTTTGTCGCAGTGACATGAGGCGTGCATCAGCGGCGCATGGTGACTGGTGATGGTTGCGGGAGGCGGGCGGAGGCGCGGGCGCCGGAGTACCGAGTGCCAATCAACACTTCTCAGAACCGCACTTGTTTTCACACCAGGTGCGCTTATGCCGTACAATATATTGATAAATAACACCTCACCCACCGAGAATCCATGTTCAATCAAATCTTTTCACTAAACAATATACCTAAGTGCTTACCGTGAAGTGATATTGGCAGCGGGCTACAATTTTTTTGTAATATATTTGTTACAAGGCAAACGTAAACATAGGCCTAATTGATGACTAGGAATCTATACTGACCACGATTTATTTCCGAAAGTAATGAGACCTACGGTCTAGCAATTTTCTATGCACACATGAACACTCATTTTCGCGCACAGCTGCTTGATATTACTCTGTGCATACGCAGTCGCAGGGGACCTAGATCCGGGCTTGGACCACAAGTTTATGTAGAGTTTACAGTTTTAAATAAAAATACCTAACAAATTAAAATGCGAATATCATTAGTCTGCTACGTTTGAAACGGATATTGTTTTCAGTTAGGTATAAAGTTAACTGGTCGCATTAAACTTCTGACGTGGAATGAAACGTATGGGAGTACTTTGTGGTTATACGGGAAAGTGACTGGCATGGCATTTGTAATAACGGACACCGTCGCGGTATTTCTAAATAATAAATGTCCGTGGAGCAGATAATAATATGACACACTCACGGCAGACCCACTTCGATGTAATTTCAATACAAATTAAATTGCTACCTATCAAACAGAAAGGTACGGTAACTGGAAATACAAATTGTTCACCAAGGGCATAAACTTTATACAGTTTACCGAGAAATACACGCAACTACAGTAGGTAACGGACTAAATAACTGCTGTAGTGGGTTTTTTTTAAGATTACTACGATTGTGTGTTTATCGTATTACTAGTATTCCGGTTAGCCCCTCCAGCTAAGCTAATGCTTGTGTTAGGAGTGGGCTCACGTCAATAGTTTATTGGCCGATGGGGATCGAACCCGGAACCTCTCAGCCACGAGGACGGACCATTTAACCATTAGGCAATTGACGCCTTTAAAAGTATGAAGACTAATATTGAAGTTAATACATTTTTTAATATATTTTTGTCATACTGTGAAATGAAATATGTAATTAAAAAAAAACTAAGATAATGACCATTAAAGTTTTTATAAAACTACTCAGTTATGAAATCATGCTACACTAACTAGTACTAATATTACTAATAGTACTAGTACTAATATTACTAATAGTACTAGTACTAATATTACTAATAGTACTAGTACTAATATTACTAATAGTACTAGTACTAATATTACTAATAGTACTAGTACTAATATTACTAATAGCACTAGTACTAATATTAATTATTTGATTGATAGTAATCGTAAGACACCTACTACCTAATTATGCAAAAAAAAACAGTTATCATTCCCATTAATTAAAACTTTCCTGTTTTGTACTAAACCGTTATTTACTTCCAGCGCTCAAGTGTTTTATCGATACGTTTCATAATAAAATAACTAGCTTTTTATTGCATTTATTTTTATTACAATGTTATAAGAATTGCAATGACGTCAGAAAATTAAATGCTATTGTAATGTAAATAATTGAATGGTGCAGTATTAGCGAACATTTAAATCGATCATACACTTATATCGCAAAGCTTTCCCGACACAACGTTTCAATATATTCTGATAAAACAGTTTATATTTTTTACTAAGTAATTAACAATAATTACGTATCAAAAGTATACCTTTGCATTAATATTACATACGAGTACAAATACAAAGAAAGGTTTCGTATAATTGTAGTAACATTGAACTAGATTATAACCCCTGTTACGGCCGGACTACTTCGTTCTAAGCAGGTCACTTTTCGGGATTTTTTTTTTTTTTTTTTTTTTTTGAATTGACTATATGTTGTTGGCCAGAGTGGCCATAACAACTTCACCCGGACAGAGGGCGAGCGCAAGTGCGCTCCAGCCAGAGGTCACTTTTCGGGAATCAAAATAGTACATTGTTGCACAAGGGGTGAATGTAACTTATTTTGGCCCGAGACGCGCCTGAGCGTAGCGAGGGCGCCAATAGTTCGAGGGACAAAAGAAGTCTTTCACCCGAGGTAAACACTGTGCTTTTCATTACGAATACAATGAAAGTAAAAATAAAAACAGGAATTGGCTAAATAAATAATACAAGGAAGTATGAACAATACTCTACGAAAAAACAAATGAAGATCTGATTGCCGCCAATTTGGTTTTTTTTTCGTTGGCCGGCCAACTTCATTATTTAGCCGTTATTTTTCATTTTCATCTATAATATTTTTATGTTATTTTAAAGAAATGGTTGAAACTAAATTATAATTAAGTCATTTAAAAATATATATTCTTTAATTAATACTTAACTTTATGTTATTTCAATTTTACATCGCGCATTTCAATTGAGTGACTGTAGAAAAAGTTGGAACATGGTTCCATAGAAATATGAAAATGAAACTAGTTTTTTTAATAATTTGACAGCTGTCAGTTGAAAGCGATTCTCCCATAGGCGGAAAAGTATTTTTTTCAACCCGCTCCTGAGGCAACTTCAGACCTACTTTCCGGGTATGAGTAACTAGCTGTGCCCCGCGACTTCATCCGCGTAGTATTGGATTATTGGGTTAAAAAGTATCCTATATGTTAATCCCGGTTATAATCTATCTGTATTCCAAATTTCATCCAAATCCGTTCAGTAGTTTTTGCGTGAAGGAGTAACAAACATACATACATACATACATACATACATCCACACTCACAAACTTTCGCATTTATAATATTAGTAGGATGAGAAGTAAGTTGTTGTCTCTCTGAGATACAACCTTTTTTTAAATATAAGTATACCAAAGTCGGCAAATTAGCGTACTATCAGCATGATGGTAAGCAGCTTTTACGTGGATTTTCTGTGAGAGCGCGGTCTAACCCGGTCGAGACAGTATGTACCTATATGAGTTGGAGTCAATGGGTTCAGTTTGAATTTACCACCGGTAGTCAAAAACAACCTTTCGGTAAGGATTGCTTCCCGCATAAAACGTCATTATTTTTGATAAGGGGCCATCCATAAATTACGTCACACGTTAAGGGGGACGGAAGGGGTCGATTAAGTGTGACAAGGGGTGGTGAGGGGTCCCAAATTTTGTGATATCACATTTTATGAAAATTTAAGATTTTATATCTAAGTATTACGACACTAAGTTTAAACTACATACCTACTAAAGAATATCATAAAAATAGTTGCAACTCTGTCGGCATGACCATATTTTTTTTTTTATGTTTTGTTAATTTACAGGCATATGTTTGATTTGATGTTGATTTTATTGATAACTCTAAATTGAAAATTTAAAAACCCCCGATGCGACGACCTTGTCATCAAATGTATACTTTACCTAGTAGTTCTTCCAAATAAATAAGTGCGCGAGTTTGCGTAGCTCCCGTAGCTCAGTATTCATAGATCATCTCGCAAATTCATCTGGTACAACTAGTTTCGATGCCAGATTATGAAAGCGCCATTTACATCAGTCGTTTTGGCTTCCTCATTTACAATCTAAGATAACTCATGCAATGTACAATAGTCAACAGAAAATCTATGTAAAAGTATGAGACATTATCTTGTTATGACATTATAATCATTGACATTAGAATAGACAACGAATCTAAATATTGATGCCACGGAGGTTTAATTCCTAGTAAAAGATTATCAATTATGATTGAATTTGATGTAATAACTCTGGTTGAGGTGGACGGGAGCAGCCCAGGGGAAGAATTTTCAATAACGCTTAAATTATATTAAATTAGATTTGTTTTTCTGTATTTTTTCTCAATGGCGGAGCAGCGCCCTCTAGAATTATGATTGCGTAATATTCCATGACCATTAACCAAACAAACTAAATTTAACGCATGCGCGTATCCATCATTTGAAACGTGACTTATGGAACGCCTTTAGTTCATACACAAATCTCATATAAAAATTGATAAAATATCATTTTTTTCCAGAATCCGGGAAACTTTTCAAATTTATTATATTGTAAAAAGCCAGTTCAGACTATTACGATCATTTAAAAATATAATAAAGCGAAATCGTTTCAGCCGTTCTCAAGTGATGCAAAGATATTATTCCAATGAGCCCAAATTTCGAACGGATTCGAGCCGTGGAAGTTCGTTTTGGCCGCGAATGTGGCTTTTTTACCTACAAAAGAGCTGATGATCTTCAAACGACTGAACCGATTTTCATGAAACATAGCTAAGAACACTCTCGATCAGAATACCTATCTAACAAAAGAAACAAAATTGAAATCGGTTCATCAGCTTGGGCGCTACGTTGCCACAGACAGACACACAGATACACAGATACACAGATACCCAGACACACAGATACACAGATACACATGTTAAACTTATAAAACCCCTCTTTTTTCGTCGGGGGTTAAAAACAAGTTAAATGGAAAAAAATAATTTCGGAACACTGCTGTTTTAATTTCATAAATTTCTAAATGTAAAATTGCAAAATATGTGACATCACACTAGGTAGGGGGGGTCTCACAAATGTGACCAGCTGTGACAAGGACGGGTGAGGGGTCAGAAAATCATGAAATTCGTGTAACGTAATTCATGGATGGCCCCTAATAATATACTTATAAAATAATAATAATAATAAACTGTGGACATGTGCGCGCGGCAGCTCACTCTCGGACCACGGGCCTGGGGGCAATGCCCATTGTCACACAAGACGATTATCAATTATTTTCGCACAATGGACGCCACTTCCTAGAAGCTTTTGTGCTTATTGGCATCGGCACAGCACACCTGTCTATCGCTCATCCTGACCCGTGTACTAAAATTATATTTATAAGTTATGTTCTCATTCTGTGTAACAAATGTTACTCGTTTAAAATGAGTACAATAGAAATTGAAACAATATTTTATAAAAACATTTATTTGACTTCAAAAATAACCTGCGTGCACTAAAAAGCTAGAAATAACTAGGGACCTTATAATTTATTTTATTTGGAGTCGGTAATGAGGAGGCGATCATTCTAAGATAATGATGATGAATTTGACACTAGGTGGGATACAGGGTGGGTAGGGTAGGGATACAAGAAAGGAGGAAAAACAAGGAGATCCGATAGGATTGTTGGAGAGATGATAATGCATGTGTGGGGCGTGACTTAGCGTCCGGATTATACCTACCTTAAACATGAATCAAAATTAAAACTGTTCTGTTCTGCGCGAAATCACTATTCTAGAGCCTCGTCAGATATCCGGTTTTGTAAATATATTTGGGTTACCTAAATATCACATTTATACTGGCCGTATCGGTAACTTAATCTTTTTATATTAAATGTTTTGGCCTCTTCTGTTTTAGGCGTTTATTAATGAAACTTAGATGGGTACGGTGATACGCGAATAATTTACATGCCTGTTTGAACATTATTCGACCATATTGGAACATTAATGACAATAATAAAACTGACTTCAATATGATTTGGAAATTTCCATTCTGATCTAGATAGGTACTTATACGTATTATAATGTAATCTTTGATGGATGTAAGAATAAAGAGAAATCTATGTTACTTATGATAATAATCACCTTTACAATAATTTTTAGAGTGCATGACTACTACTGAACCGATATAACATGGCATTATTCTGTCGTAAACCTCGTAGTAGTTTCGAGTATACTTGAGCCTGTGAAGAACCGCAAGGAGTGACTCCATCCCTGTTATTTTTTACAAATATACTTGATCAAACGCAGCCTTCTTTAAATTACTAATCTAAATATTAAGCAACTGACTTTAAAAAGGGAATAATTTTGGTCATATACGAGTATACAGAATTCGACTCACCATTCAATACTTCGGTAGCCTTTAACGCAGCAATGTATGCTCTTGAACTTGTCTTCATAGCCGTACTCGATGGGCACCGGCTCCTTGGTGAACTGCATCCAGGTGGTGTTGGTGGTGAAGGGGTTCACTGAGCAGTAGCTGGCGGACTGCGCGCGCGCACCGCCCGCCACCGCTAGCAACCCAAGTAGAAGCCACATTTCGGCTTAATGTTGCATCCTTTAAGAAAATATAAAAACATTTTTATAAGTTATTTAACAAAGACACGTAATTAAGAACGTAGGTATTTGTATAAGAATTAAAAGGGTTATTACAAATCAATAAGAGTTCCAAGAAATGACAAGGAAAATAATGAAACCTGTCATGATTTCTTTAAATCCATTTGCTATTGGTACTACCCTAAGCATTAATGAAAATATGACAAATGTCTATTAGGTAGGTACCTATATGTAGGGTAGTAGAGGTCTTCAATTTACTACAGTACATTTTACATAGGAAGTCCCGAGAAAAAGTACGGAACTAAATTGTAGTGTAAATAAATTGTATTCCCGACATGTGACTGCAGCACCCCATCTACGGGACTTCGTTTGTGAAATAGACTATAAGTAAGTACGGTGCCCGAGTTATTAAAGTAGACAAGACAGGTATGTGTTGAATATTAAGGCTGGAACGATTTATTGTATCTTCATCTTCATTTTAGATGATATTAGATGACTAAATAGTATTACTTTAGATGTTCCAACTACCAGCGGATTCAAATTTATATCGGAAACCTCAGATACTTGTAATATAGACAATATAAAAGTTATTTTGTGAATTATTCACTGTTAGTAATCGCAAAAACGTAATAATTCGATTACAAACATATTTTATAAAAATGATATATTTTTTTCAATAAAATAAAATTTGGCAAAAACACACGTTTCTTGTTTCCGAATCCGATTCCAATACCGATTTGAAGTAGGAATACTAATCGATATAATACTAATATAATAAACCTTATCAATATTCTCACACATTATGTTCATCTATATCCAATCAAAAGTTTCCTTAAGTTTTTACTAACGTGTTTATTTACTGCGCAATACCGGGAACTCTAATTTAATAAACAATAAACAATTCAAACGTAATTGTGGTTTACTTGTCAGGCGAACGAACGAATTTGATTGTAGGTAATAGATAAAGCATCGTTGAAAGACAATATCTAAATTTCTAAGTATCGCAAGTACCGATGAAATTACTAAAACATTAATAGCTACATTTAGTGGTTATAATTTATAGCAGTGCCATTTCTCCACTAAAAGCAATTGTACGTAAATTATTCCCGTAACTTGTTTTGTTTTCTCAAATAATAATGGAGTAAACATGCATTGAGACCGCGTTTGTAACAAGGACATTCGCTACAATCTCTATAAGCGGCTGTAGAAAGGATTGCAACAAACAATAGTTATGCCGTGGTTATTCTCAGTAAGCTGGTCCTAGATTACACGTCATGCGTCTGTGAGCGACGGTTTCAGTAGCTAACTATGGCTTACTTACTATTGTTCCAACTTAAACTACCGCACAAGTAGCCGTTAAAACAATTCAAGTAGGGTATTACAAAAGAGACAATAGAATTTCGAACGGTTTCGCGGATTAACTACTAAAGTAAACTTATCCATAGATAATAGAGGTGGTAATGTTTAAATGGGGAATATCGTCAATGAAGATTCGCTTGATGTTCCTGGACCCGCATTATCATAGTTCAGGTAGCGCTAGTACATCTACTGTTGCATTAACTAATTATAGTTTTGATAAAGCAATGTATTAAACTTATTAAAATGTATCAATTACGGAATAATATTATACCATGGACTGTGGTTTTATAGGACTAACGCTCAATACTCAAAATACATATATAAAATTCAACATATTGAAGTAATGAAGCCTATCATTGAATTACAGAATAAAACGACATACCTTAGTCATTCCACGAATCGGTTGCGCGAGTGACTGGGCCTAGCCTAGGCGTTCTCAGAAAAGCAATACTTAATGGCAATGCAGTCAGTAGGTTTTTTTGGTACATGATTGCAATGAAATACCCATTTGATTATGTAAAATTATCATGTTCCAATTACACGGTGGCCAAAGTCGTGTTTCAATTGGCATTCGCTGCCTGGATATCCGGCTCGGATGCTGGGCTGTAGACTTGATGATACGCTTGACGAATTAGATATTTATTTGCAATTTCAACGAAAATCAATAACTTAGGCAGGTACTTCGTAGCGTTGATATTGATGTGTTGCAAAATAGACATAGAGATAAGTGATTTTAAGGAATGTAATATAAGTTTTAACCACTCCTTGGCAAAAATCTATAGGTATTCTAGAACGACAAAGGGTTCAGATTCCTTTAAGTCTAGAACAGAAGTCTTTCTTTAGAGGCAATTATTATTAACGATGTTTTATGATGGGCACTTTATCATTAATCAAAGACTTTAACAATTTATTTTTCAGGAATCTCAAGAGCTAGGTAACATGTGCGCACTACGTATAAAATATGATGGTAGTTACTAACTGTATTACCTATATTACAATATTTTCAGAATACACAGATAATATTCTTGTTAAAGTACAAAATAAATCCTTCAAGAAAAGAACTTGATGGCCTAGGGCGAAAATATTTTCCTTCGTTATTGTCGGGACCGAACTCACATAGTTAAGCTTAGTACACATACTAAATAGTTTAAGCTTAACAAACGGAACACGACTGCGAGAACCTTCAAACGAATTAACGACGAACCACTTTTGTAGCATTAAACAGATAGCTAACTGCCTAGGTAACTTTTACAAGGTGACACATAATGGGTATACTTTTTTTTTCAAACTTAACTTTGTAATTCTAAAACCATCAGCTTTGGAGGGAACTTGAAAAACAAAAGGTGTTATAGGAATACAGCTGTAGACCGATTTCACACGTCTACAAAACCTTCAGTACTTCAACTGTCCCACAAAGCCGATAGGTTGAGATTTACAAAGTTAAGTTGCAAAAAAATAGTATACCCATTTTGTATCACCTAGTATATTGGTCTGCCAATATTCCGGGAATTAAACCCAGACACGTTAAAGTAACTTCAATAGATTAATCCTTGGAATATGAATAAGCAAACTAAGCAAACTCGTGTCATCTACAATTCAAATGTTGTCAACATTATCACAGATCAAAGGATCACCTATGGACGTGTTGAAGTAAATCTCATAAATGAACATGTTAGCGAGTTTGTTAAGTAGACTATTTTTCTACATCCTCTACGTAAGTTAATTATAGAAGAAAGGTAGGTTGGTTGGTACCTAGCTCCCTTATAGTTATTCGGATATGTAGTTGTACACGAGTTGTTCTTGTAATACAAGGGCCACAAGCTCGTTCCGCGGCGCTGCGAGTGATTTTTGCAATTACCGACAGGCGGCACACATATCTGACGGCAATTTGCCGCTCCTCCCGCGAGCTCCTCTGATCGATTTCTGGGAAACGCACTTGCATCAACTGTGCCCCGCTGGCGCGATTAACGCACTAATTATCGCGAGCCAAACGGCGCACTACCGCCGCCGGTGACATTTGTCGTGCCGAGCAAAAACTACAGATAATTACTTTAAATATATCTTTTTCAGTCATGTAGAAAGAACTGGTTAAATGTTTTATTATATCGTATTTTATTAATGTCTTGTTGGTTGGGTGGGACACCTTGCGTTGTTTGCTTGAACACTTCGTTGTTATTTAAGTATCTACTTACTTCTACTATGTTAATAGGTACTTGTGTTCATAATTACAGTGAGAAGATTTTGTATCTAATCTCTTTAGAAAGAGGGGGATTTTTTTATATCTCACTAGTAATGGATGAGTTAAGGGTTACCCATGTTTCATAGCTGGGCAATTTTCCTTTCATTTCTCCCCCAAACCTGTATATAATATACCGATACCTATAATCTATATACATATCAAAATGAATCTCTATTACCTTGGTCATCGCATCACGCGTGAACGGATGGAAGGATTTCTCTAATTATTTTTTTGTTGTGTTTATTATTGTCAGGAGAAGGTTCGTTTGAAATAAAAAAAATAAGAAAGTTGTGCGGAACAATTCGAATTTAATATTCAAAGTTAAGACAGGACAACGTCTGTCGGTTCAGTTAGTAGTCAATAAAAATAAATCATGGAATCAAAAGTGTAAAGTACGCGCATAGTGCATGGGATGTAAGCCACCCTATTTCCCCATGTGTGAACCATCTCTAGGAATACTCAAAGAACATTGTGAGCTGAAATACATATCGTTTGATCTTTCTATCCCATTGTCAGTTCTGCATAGTGGACCCGCGACAAAGCCCGTGCGAATGCACAGGTGACGCTTTTCAAGATGAACATTGTGAAACTATAAATTTATTAATTTCCAACAATCAATAGTTTCAATATTCATATGAAATAGGTTAGTGCTATAAACATATCATGTGTGTGTTTTTGTATATAAATAAGTATGCTTGTTGCTTCATTAATAAATTGGGCAGATATTAATGCTAAAACTAAATTTAATTAAACTAAGTGTAATGCTGCCCTTCTCATCCTGTTTCCACTGGATGAAGAATTCATACAAAACAAGTTGTTGTCTCTTGTTTTTTTGACAACACTTAATATTTTACATAGGTACCTACCTAGTTTATTATATACATATATGTAGTAGGAGATATGTATAAATAATAATAATTAAACAATTTAAACCAACATAGGTAAGGGAATCACAATCTATAGACCAAAGTATTTAAAAGTAAGATTAATAAAAAGGTACCAACTAGATTAATTACTTATTCCATAGCTAGTCATAAACATTTTCTAAGCATTAAAGTTTATAATGTCATAAATTTTATAGGTAAGTAGGCATTTGCCTTATTTATAAAATATTTATTTTATTTTATATTATTATAAAATATTTAGCTAGTAGGTAACTAGGTATGTCAGTAACAGATTTTGTTGGTACACAACTACCTATTTACAAACCCGGTTTATTATTTTTAATTTTATTTTACCTGTTGAGTACCTATCATATTATCAACACACCAAGCATTCAGGTTTACAGAAATAGGTATACCCACAACTTGATGTTTTGCAATTTAATATTTGAAATAGTACGAGTATAGTTTAAAGATAGTGCGTAAAATAGTGCATGTGCATAAGTACTTATGTGATTAAAGTAATATACCTGCTTACTAACTTATTTGGTATGAAAAATAGCTAAAAAGTACCTATGTATACAATAAAACATTTCCTACCTACCGAAGCAATTATTTATGAAAGTAAGTAGGTATAATTTAACTGAGATTGGCCAGAGCTATAGACAATAATATACAATTACTGTTAGTGAAAGTTAATTGTCAAACGAAGTATATAGCATATCACGACTAAAACTATACTCTAGGTCGGTAGGCTACTATTAAAAACACAGATTTTTAATGGGTGTAGGTATCTACACTTTTGATTCTAGTTATCTACCAAAATCTTCGTACCAACGCAACAATGTACAAATTAAATTTCGCATGAAGCGTGTAATCTAAAGCTTTTGCAAATAACAGAATAAAGAATTACTCACCGAATCTGGTTGATGGCAGTCCGACTTTCCAAGAATTGAAAATACTGCAAACTCAAAGTTTTCAGTTTTTATCACAGTCTCATATCACAGCTCACTTATTGAAGAGTTTGTGTGTCCATTTAATATATTGTATTGTTGAATGATATTGAATACCTCGGTAACTTTATTTTCGATAAAATAAATAAAACATCACAGCGTCCACGACAGACGAACGCACGCGATTGACTGACAAACGACTGACTGACAGACAACCGGCCGGGCCGGGCGGCTAGCGCGCGGCGCTACTGACATTGACAGCTGTCAGCTGTCAGCGTGCGCTATTTACGTTTCATTAAACGCAGATCATGAATCGAACATCTAAAATAAAAACGCTGTATACATTTTATTTCTCCACAGTATTTCTGATTTATTTCTTTTTGGATTTAATAGGCGCTTTCTTAGAATGGCGTAAATATTTAAAGGATCCAAGAGCCCTCCGCACCATAACTCCACGCCACCACGCTTGTATGCGTGTAGCAGAGACGCGTCGGTGTTCTTCGCGCGCTAAGCGAGCAGCGCGTTCACTTTTGAATGTGAGCCATGCACGCATTTCGCCTGCATGGAGATTATACTAGAACAAGTAAAACTGTATGAATAAAGCGTAATATTTTAGATAAGGCATGCGTGGTACATCAATCAATAATGATACTTACCCACCCGTAATAAAAATTATAAATAAAGGTGCCTAATTGTACTCACCAATTGTTGTAGCTCAGTTCGGCGACTATTAGCAGCGCGGAGCTGTAGACATTTATCTGCGACCCGTGCGCTTATCGATGCAATATCAACGGTATAGCGTTTCCGCCAATATTCCAAGGAATCTTCGCGCTCCTGCACAACAACAATCAATAACCTATGTGTACCTATGTAGCCATGGTGTAGAGAATGTTAATTAAGCATCTACTAAGGTAGGGTACCTACTTTGATCTGTAGCTCATAAGCCCTGAGCAGTTCATCGTTCACGCGCTGCTCGTGGTCTCGGCGCGGCGCGGGCGCACGCAACTCATCGCACCGCAGCTCCAACGATTCTGCCCGCGCAAACAACCACTTGTCTGCGTAGACAAGCCGCGTGTTGGAGTTTATCAGGTCATCCTGGAATTAAAACAACAAAATAACTGGCTAAACATTCTATTTAACATGACCTTTTGACTTCTAGCTCAAGAGGTAAGTATAAAACTTTGTTCGCAATGGCAAGACAATACCTTCAGCACAGTCTATCTAGTACTTCTACTTCTATAGCGTCTTTCTATGGTAGATACTTAAGACACAGAGTTATAAGTTATACTTAAGACTGTACCTGTAGGTACCTACCTAAAGGTGCAGTCTATAAAGGTGTATCTAATAATAGCGTGAAGGAAGTAAGTAGATAAATGTACACTAACAGAGGCTCTAAGAATATGTCCCTAATGATAGAAACCTATTAAGACGGATCCTGTTAAAATGATTTGGCGCACCCGAGCAATAACGTATAGAAAGGTGTATAACGGCTAATGCTCGGTACGTGTGGACGCGCCTGTTTGTGGAAATTGTGAGTTCCTATAATTAAAGATAGAAACAATTTTTAATTCTGCTTACGCCGTCTTGCAGCGTAAACAATTTTTACCTTTTTTATTGGTTGAGTAGGCGGAAGCTAAGCAAACGTGATTACTTCCACAAACTATGCGTTTCCTTGTATCCAACAAAGGTTGAAGTTTTTCACACTAACGCACAAGTAACGACTTTATATAGAAGGTGACGCATCAGCGGTCTCATAGCATTGCTCTGCAGATCGCAGCAATTACCTATTTACAAGAATTTGGTGCATGAGCATAATGTTAGGGTTCCACGACCAATTTAAATAAACACTGTTTTTTAATTATCTCAATAGTGCAAGTTAAATTACTCGTAATCGTTACACTATTTCAGAATTTGTGGCTCTCTTGTTTGAATCGAGGATATTTTTGTTATATTTAAGAACCCTTGAGATACGTTCAAGTATTCGGCTGTAGGTACGCGGTAAAAAGAAAAGCCAAGGGCGAACCAAACTAGTTAAATTTTACGACTCACTATTCTGCAACATTGATCACCCTACTATTATATTATGTACTACGGAACTTCTTGCATGAGATTGATCAATCTTGGCCGGTTCCTAACCATTGTTAAGATATAAAAACCTAACGAGTATGATTACTAGAATTAAAGAAGCTTCCTAAATTGGCGCATACATAGTGTAGCGAAACTAAAAAAAATTGTAGTTAAGTTTCTCATTAATTCTTATAATAAAAGTTATCAAACCAGAAGAACTAGGATAGCAGAAGAAGCTGTGAGCCTTTGAGGGCTCGCACCTCTGTTATGCGAATCATAATTTCAATAGGATTATCACTTGCTTACGATGAAGGACAACATCGTAATGAAACCCGCATGTCTTAAAAATCTAACAATTTTTGAAAGACATGTGAAAGCTGCCAACCCGCACTGGGCCACGGCCTGAATCCCCTCGCTCTGTGGAGAGGCCGTGCCCAGGAATGGGTCATTAACAGGGTTAATTAATATTAGTCAACAAACACTCATTTGATCTCGGAGCACAGCGATTCTATGGTCAGCGTCTCGTAACTCCATCACCCATTGGTTTCGTTTTATCTCCAGCTCATTAGATATGGCATCTCGAGATCTGAAACATACAATAGCTAGAAAGCTGTTGTTTTTGCAGACACCAATAGAGTCGTAATAAGTTGTATAGGTAAATAGCGCTATATTGTATAGGTAATCCAGCTGAACATTTTAAGCTGTTTTACAAACTATCCAATCCATCTGCGACATATTATATACGGTGTAAGACCTTTGTTATTACTTGTTTATTATGGCCTGATTTAGTTCTTATGATCCGTGCTCATAATAAAATATACAGGAAACTCTACACATTGGAGTCTGTGTAGAGTCTACAGAGACAAAACGTATTTCGGTAATTTTTCTGGTTTGGTCCCGCCACACACTCCCATCACTGTCACTCCTGTAAAGGAACGACAATGGTGACCAATAATCACGTCGAGGTTTGACCCTCGACGAGTCCCGGGGAAAAGTTAAATTGTCTTGGGACCCGCACGAATTTAATAGAAATAAATAATAGGAGGAGTTGGAAGAAAAAAAATCCACCTTCCTCCGGTGCAAAGCGGGAGACAAAAATAGCTGGTAAACAAGCCTGTTACAGCTTATTGGAGACCAGTTGTATTTTTCTGGTTTGTGTAGTAGCACGTACGATCTTAGTTGTTGATTAGTAAGCTGCAGTGTGGTTGCATTAGATTCTCTCTGTAGGTGTGTGAGCAGGCCCACGGCATTCTGCAGCGTCTGCCATTGGCCCGTCTCGGCAACATCTATTAAAGTCCTTCGGATAACGTCATTAACCATTTCACTGTAAATTATAATTATATATATTACGTTTCTGCTATGTAACACTTAGATTTAAAGGTCTTCGTCACTAAGTATTTTATTTCTTGCTAGTTGTGCCCGCGACTTCGTCCGCGTGGACTTTCATATTTATACACCTTTTAAACCTTCTCTGGACTTCCTCAAATAATTCAAGACCAAAATTAGCCTAATCGGTCCAGCCGTTCTCGAGTTTAAGCGAGACTAACGAACAGAAATTCATTTATCCTACTAATATTATAAATGCGAAAGTTTGTGAGTGTGGATGTATGTATATATGTATGTTTGTTGCTCCTTCACGCAAAAACTACTGAACGGATTTGGATGAAATTTGGAACACAGATAGATTATAACCCGGATTAACATATAGGATACTTTTTAACCCAATAATCCAATACTACGCGGATGAAGTCGCGGGGCACAGCTAGTATTTATATATAGAATTTGGATAAGTAGTCTTTCAGAAGCTCTACCATGATTTAATTATTCGCCAAAGTTAGGCGCTAGCGTTTAAATCATATTTAACAAATGGTGCATTTCTTGGCTTATCAATGGGGCCGCTGTACAATAAAATGCATGGTAGAGCTACAGTACTGTAAGGTCCATGTCGGCGCACTGGCCACTAGAGATAGGAGTTCCTGGCCGACAAGAAAATATTTAAATTTAAGAAAACATTATTATTTTGAAATTGAAACCTCTGCGGTGCGCTGGCAGTGACAACTGGGGACCATTGTGATAAGACGTGTATTTATGTAAATTAATATAACAATAATAAATATCACCAAGTGATTTGAGTTATTAATATAAAAGCCCGTTGTCACAGTACCTACTTTAAGTGACTGACCATTCTAGTGGGGCTAGTCCCCATCTATTTGAAACGGAGGGCAACTCACCGGTCCCTGACGAGCTTGTCTCTCTGAAGGCTCTCAAGCTTGTTCGCAGGCTGCCATTGATTGGTCCGCAGCTCAGCGCTGCCCTCTGTAGAGGCGCATAGCATAAACCATAGATGGCGATACTAGTCGCTCCGTTCAAAATATGTTTATACATCTACACTCTGTGCAAGATTTTTTGTAGAGTTAAATAAATATACAAATAAATATTTTGCTAGGTGTCCCGGAGCAGGCACAGTAGTGTACTATACGTAAACTCATAGGTACCTATATCCTTTTAAATTTAATCACCTTACTACAAATCCAGTTAGCCGCTCTGACTAAGGTAAATACTTGCGCAAAGAGAGAGTATACGTCATTAATTTAATGGACAGGGTATGGATCGAATCCGGAAACTCTCGCTTAGAACAGCCCCTCTAACTACAAGCTTATTAGGGGTTTCTATCTTACATTTAACTCTATAATACGTACTAACCTAGAAGTTTCATTTGCAGCAACGCCACCTCTAAAGACAACGTGAAGAGCAAACCGTCCATTTTACAAATTCTGCAACAAAATATACGAAATAACCAACCATGAAAAACACTTTGGAAATGGGCTTTCAGAGGATTGAAGGCCGGAACCGTAACCCTCATTATTTAATTAATAAGGTATTTTAATCTACTTGGGCACAAACCTTCGACACACGTGTGTCATTAAGATGAAACCATCTTATTAAATTCTGTGTTTAATAGTAAATAAAAGGGGCAAGTAATGATAGAACACATTTACAGGTAGGTTAGCCTATTTTTCCAAATGGTACCCCTACCTATGCCTAAATAGTATAAAATGTTTAGTATAGTATGCCTATTAAATTAGTCTTGTGATAAAATTAACCCACTTTTAGAAGATTCATTCATCAACTTCGTATCCCATAATAAATGAAATTAAAATTCAAACATTCAACATTCACAATAATATTCCAGTAATATACCTTTATTATCAATAATCATGATACACAAATCCGAAGCAAGTTTTAATGAAGAGGCATCTCGTAATATCCGGAGCAATATCGTCCCCGTCCGGCCGTCAAACAGGACAACAATGGCGCACAAGAAACCTGCCAGGACCGGCTAATGAGCACCGTCACGGCGGTATCGGTATTCTTATATGCTTTTATGGGGTGTCACAATATTCTAACCAAACAACAAAAACTTTGTACAGTTTTCTTCGGGACTCGATGAGGGTCTAATCGTGGCGTTTTCGTTGGATGACGTAGTCAATCCTGGCTTTAAGGAAAAATCTGTTATAGTGTGTATGGTACTCGTCGCCCATCAAACCGGTGGTAGAGCCACTACAGCCCATATACGATCTGGCTGAATTCGGGTAGAGCCACCCTCTCACAGATATTGGAGTAAAGTACCTATTATAGCCTTGTTTCGTACAATGAGTGGGAGAGCCGGAAGCCCAATCCCATCTACCTTCCCATTCCTCTGTTTGAGCAATACCTTTCGTACTGCAAGCATTTTAAGGCCGACGGTAACTGTTTAACATCAGGCGGGTCTAGGATGGTTTACTGACTTTGTTGTATTAATAAAAAAATATTTTCACTACCTACTTACACTATTAATTTAACTAATTTCACGCGTTCGTAGTCTAGACAGGGATCATCGTTTCATATAATTTCATATGAAATTTTCACGCACTTCCATCATTAGACTATGCGGATACTTTCTACCTACATTATGATCAGGGCCCTAACCACGCTAGCTACTCAAATCGTAATGGAAAGGCAAAAGTTAGCGATTACGTTTCAAACGCTCCGCTTTTGATGTTTTGCTGACACAAGCTTCACGATTTATACTGACATTGATTTGGTACCACACTCGCGATTCTTAGCGTTTGACCTTGGGCTTGCGACTGACTTCGTTTTTTTTAAAGTAAAGTTTATTTGCGGTGATTTGCTTTACGCATTTCGCCAATGTCGAGTAAATATAATTTTCAAGTTTTATATAAAGGTCTTTGTCTAGGCCTAATATTACCAGATTCAGAGATTTTTTTTATGAACATTGGCATAAAGTCAAACGTAGTTACCAACGCAGATCCAAATAAAAAAAACTACAAAGCGTTTGATGACATAAGCCACTCACAAATGAGACGCTAGCGTGGTACCAAATATTGGCCAAGCGTTTGAAACGTAATCGCTAGCTTTTGCCTTTCTATTACGATTTGAGTAGCTAGCGTGGTTAGGGCCCAGAACTCCCGTAAATACTTTATTTAAAATAATGCCTGCTACCTACACGCTCAATTTAATCGCATAAATATTACAATCTCAGGTAAGTACCTACCAAGGGAAGTGTGAACATAACACAAGCCACCCCATTTGTAGGCGTACTTTCGTAATAAATCCCTTGAATCGTGCTTAGAACTTCAACAGCCACATAGAGCTGATTTATTGAGTGAACTTATCGCCTTAGATATTTATTACTGTTTAAAATAAAACGTTACATACGTGATAGACGTTTTACTGAGATTTTATGTTTTTCATCGGTTTGTTAACAGCTTTCGAAACCCATAACGGTTCGTAAAACTTAGCGTTGATTTTCTCGATTTTCATTGAAGATGTTTTATACTTAAAAATAAAACAAATATTCATTACAATTGTATCCTTAGAAAGTTAAATGTTTTCACTTCTGTCCAATCAAATATATTCAATGCTTACATTGAACACAGATTTAGCAATCTCTTAATAGGTAGGTTACCTATATCCTTAAATATTTATACATTATACTTTAAACTAAACTCTACTAAAAATATATGACTGTACTTATGCTGTAGCCGCTTAATATCATATTAATTTAAGTACTTCCAGTGTGGCTATAACTGCCTATTTAATTTAACAAATAAATTACCTTTCATTCTGCTCCATTTCGTCTAAAATTTGCTTCAGTTAACACGTTCATAAGTATATTTAAGACTAGGATCAAAACGATAGCTTACTATGAAAGTGTTTATAATAATTAATTTGTGAATTACGAAGAAGTAACGCTTCTCTGGTTTTATTTAGTTAGTATGGATCGATAGCACTTGATATCCTGGCAACGTAACTATGGGTGTGTGATCGATAAATGAATGCAGTTTAGCAAAACGGAACTAACCTGGCCGTTTTCTTCGCACCAAAACCAACCCTGCCGCGAGTGATTATAGGTTAGTTTCAATTTGACGAAATATGTGTGGGTTGGTTTTGTTTTGTAAAATTACATCCAATTGATTTTCCATCCATTATCCTTCACGTCAGATCCATCTTTCGGCTCTCTCGCTCATCCTAAGAATGGTAGCTACTTAATGCCAATCTTCCGTTAAAGGGTGGTACTAACCGTTAAAAAAGAATTATAGTTATAAACAAAAATACTTAATATGTTTCTCGGTAGTCTAACTTGTATCAGCGTTGAATTTTAATATTGGCTTAACATCGAGTAGGCACATAAAATGACACTAGTGGATTACGTACGCTAATAAATTTACATAGATACGTGCCTCGTGTGCCGAACCAAGCATCAAACACTTCTAGTTAAAACCTATACATAGTACATACTTAATATTATAGCAAAAATAAATTATGATTAGCTGCGTTTCGCATGATGAGTGACACTATCTGCCCCTTCAGGTCGGCAACGTGCGAGCAATGCCTTTGGTATTGCAAGCATCTATAGGCTACGGTAACTGCTTAACATCAGGCAGATCGTACGCTTATTTCTCGACTTTGTTATTTACGAAGAAATACTTTTAAGAGAGGATTCCACTTTTGTAGGAAATTTCTGCTATCCATAAAGTAGATAAGTAGGTACATTTACAAACCTATTTATTAAATTATTTTGACGATTTCGCTGTGTTATACTTAGCTCAAGTAAGATTCAATTATCAAATCCCCAAATCGTCAAAGAATTTAATAAAAAAATCTAAATAAGCATCGTCCTTTTTGATGTTGTTTGATAAAAATGTAATAAATAATATTTCCAAGTTTAAAAATGCGCAATACTAGAAAAAGTTGTATTATAAATAACTAGCTGTGCCCCGCGACTTCATCCGCGTAGTATTGGATTATTGGGTTAAAAAGTATCCTATATGTTAATCCCGGTTATAATCTATCTGTGTTCCAAATTTCATCCAAATCCGTTCAGTAGTTTTTGCGTGAAGGAGTAACAAACATACATACATACATACATTCATACATACATACATCCACACTCACAAACTTTCGCATTTATAATATTAGTAGGATATGTATGAATAGCTGAGCCCGCGACCTCGTCCGCGTGGAATTTAACTTAACAAAAAATCCCGCTCCCGCGTTCTGAGCCCGCGCGACAGGACCCATTTTTTTTGTTTTTTCTAAAATATAAGTAACCTAAGTTACTGCTTATAACATCAGCTATCTACCAGTGAAAGTCCCGTCAAAATCGGTCCAGCCGTTTCGGAGATTACCCGGAACAAACACACAGACAGACTGACAGACAGCCAGACAGACAGACAGACAGACAGACATACAGACAGACAGACAGACAGACAGACAGACGGACAGACAAGACAGACAGACAGACAGACAGACAGACAGACAAAAAAAATTAAAATCGCGTTTTAGCTCAGGTGTCGTATGTACTTTCATATGCATTTAGTGAAAAGGTGTTATTTTGATATTACAAACAGACACTCCAATTTTATTTATTTGTATAGATAAACATGCGTTTAATAAGAAGTTTTGTGAGTAATAAACAATAGAATAGAATAACTCTTTCGACCTACACCAGAGTTCCAATTTGACATAGTAACAAAATAAAACAGTATTGTACATTTGGGGAAACAATCTACAAGTTTTAAGGAAATCTACTAATAATATTAGGAAATGTAGTATGGCACAGGTAGGTAGTAAATAGTACCACTTGTAATTAGCGGCTGCTAAGTGCTAGTTACAGTTACATACGGCTCGTAAATCGTACCTTGTAAATAAAACGTGAATTTATGCGGGTACCTGCGGCCCGTATTAATAAATATATAATAAACTAGCTGTGCCCCGCGACTTCATCCGCGTAGTATTGGATTATTGGGTTAAAAAGTATCCTATATGTTAATCCCGGTTATAATCTATCTGTGTTCCAAATTTCATCCAAATCCGTTCAGTAGTTTTTGCGTGAAGGAGTAACAAACATACATACATACATACATACATACATCCACACTCACAAACTTTCGCATTTATAATATTAGTAGGATTCTGAGAGCGATCTTGAGGACGAGTTTAACATAAAATTTTCTACTGGAATGACATTTCCAAGACCGCTCTCAGACTTGAGATCGATTTATTAATACGGGCCTACGTGTCGAATAAAGTCACTTAAATAAATAGATTGTCATCATACTATAATAATAATATACAATAATAATAATCATACTATACTATAATATTATAAAGAGGAAAACTTTGTTTGTTTGATTGTAATGAATAGGCTCCGAAACTACTAAACCGATTTGAAAAATTATTTCACTGTTGTGAAGCTACACTATCCCCGGGTGACATAGGCTATATTATATTTTAAAAAAATTAGGGATCCTTACTAAAACTCCAATAATGTAACCGTAATGTACCCGTGCGAAGCCGGGGCGGGCCGCTAGTTGTTTGATAAAGTTACTCATGATCCTCAGTTTAATAGTACATTGTTACACGAGTGGTGAAAGTGACTTATTTTTCCCGAGACGGGGTTTGGCGCCCGAGCGTAGCGAGGGCGCTAATAGTTCGAGGGACAAAATAAGTCTTTCACCCGAGGTAAACACTGTGCTTTTCATTACGAATACAAGGAAAATAAAAATAAAAACAGGAATTGGCTAAAGAAATAATACAAGGAAGCATGAACAATACTCTACAACTCAAAAAAAAAAAAGATCGGATTGCCGCCTATTTTGTTTTTTTTCGTTGGCCGGCCAACTTCATTATTTAGCCAGTATTTTTAATTTTCATTTTTAAATATTTTGATCAAATCTATGTTATTTTAAAGAAATTGTTGAAACTAAATTATAATTAAGTCATTTAAAAGTATATATTCTTTATTTAATACTCAACTTTATGTTATTTCAATTTTACATCGTGCTGTAATTGAGTGACTGTAGAAAAAGTTTGAACATGGTTCCATAGAAATGGAACTAGTTTTTTTTTTATAATTTGACAGCTGTCAGTTGAAAGTGATTCTCCCGGGCCAGAAAAGTATTACTTTCAACCCGCTCCTCAGGCAACTTCAGACCTACTTTCAGAGTATGAGTAATGAAAATTATATTTGAAGTCCATTTTCATACTTTTAACTCAACTACCTTACCTTAATTATTGATACTTTGTGTCTCACGCACATATACAATAGACCTAGTACTTAAAGCAGCTGCCTTCATAACGAACCTTATAATTTTCCTTCCCAAGCATGTCTATTACGTCTATAGCCTTCATATTTATTTCCACAAGCCTGTTTGCTCGGGTTACCGCTACAACTCACACACTGCCAAGTCTCAACTAAACTGGGTGAATCATTGTCGACGAAATGAAATGAAGCCTTAGGCTATTTTCTGGGCAGTGGAGAGATTCCATTTCAATGAATCGTCTCCGTCTGCGTATTTATAAAAAAGTTATCGTGGGAGCGCTCTTCGGTCGGAAATCCTGGGGTTTTCTACATGAAAAGGTTTCCATAAACTTGCATAATGGTTTGTACCTAGCTATACCTATTTACTTCCACTTTTAAATACATATTTCGTATGAATTTTCTTCACAGCAACACGGATGAGGTGGCCGCGGTGTAGTTCCGCTTACGGCTCCGAAAATGTGTTGGAAGAGTAATGAAATCACGTGGCTCTCGAGGCGCTGGTTTAAATTAAATCACTTTAATTATCGCTCGCAGACGGAGCCCGGGTCCAGAGTACCCTGGCCCCGGGGCCCGGCCACTCAGGGTAGAATCTACCACCTATCTCTGTGATATTACCTATAAGAGGACAATTTAATATCTACAGCGTGCATTTCCAATAGGCTATATAGAGTACTAGGAGTAGGTAGCGATACATTTAGATTGACTGTAAATATATAAATAGAGTTGACATAATTCCTACTATATTTTCTTCAATTTTCAGTGGTTTTGTATTAAGTGCTTATTGGCTTTAAAATATATTATTATTTTTCTATTTATCGATCTGAAAAACAATAATCAAGAGTAAGTAGTATAGTGTTACTTATTTTCAGAAAAACTTTCGCAAGAGCGCTCTACCTGTTGAACTTGTCCCATATACCAACGGAAGTTTATAAAAGAGCCCGATTCGACCAGTGAAACGTGAATAAAATATTCAAACCTAAAACAACAGCTCTAAACCACAAGTTAGTTATGAATTTATATCCGTGTCAACAATCATTTTCTCATTTCATTTCGTAATTCAAAAAAGAAACTAATTAATGGCGAGCAAAGGGTCGCGGCCGACCTCGGTGGCGCGAAACTTGATTGAGCTTTTTATTTAAAAAGCGGCCTCATTTGTCGCGCAAAATGTTAGCAAAAATATCAACGTAAACAGTTCCAAACTAGACGAAAATAAACTCGATATAGACGATCTAAGGAATGAAAAAGAACACTGTGGCCTGGGGCACAGTAATCAAATAATATGATAGGTACCTTTACCTCAGCAACTACGGTTGGTTGATGAGGTCACAATAGAGGATAACGTGTCAACATAATAACACTATTTATTTCTTCTTTCTTTTCTTCCCCAAGTTTTATAACCATTAGCTGATGTTTTTTTTTTTTTTTTTTTTTCCGGGCCTCTATGGCCTGGCCGCGTTCAACCTCTGATATGGGGGTCAGAGTCCTTAACTATCACATTATTAATAAATTTTCAGGCCATTTTTATTACAGTAGAAGCACAGTACGAGTATTTCAGACATTAGCTGATGTTATAAGCAGTAACTTAGAGTACTTTTATTATAGAAAAACAAAAACAAAAAAAAAGATCCTGTCGCGCGGGTTAGAACGCGGGAGCGTGCTTTTTTGTTAAGTTAAATTCCACGCGGACGAAGTCGCGGGCTCATCTAGTAAGAAATATGATTTAAAAGTCACCCCAGCACAAGTATAGCAAAAAGAAAATTGATTAAACTAATGTCTAGGTTCGGTCAGCGTCCAATATCTATTGTTAATAGTTAATATCTATTGGTACATACCTATACAAAAATAAACCTTTGGAAAATATTTCAATAGAAATCTGTATTATTGAAAGTTTTTTTGAAACACGAGTTGTATTAATTGAGGACTCTATTTCGTGCATCGATATTTTTTAAACTGACTCCACTGTATAGTGAGCCCGCCTTGCAGCATCTGCTAGCTAATTTAGATGCTGCCTAATTGTTATTTTGAATTCCCCTTTACCGTGACACTCGTGCGCTGAACACGAGTTTAATTATGGATTCCTTCTACACAGGCGTTCGGATACAACATCAAAGACAATATGACACGCTATTACGTAAAGCATTAAGGAATTCCAATAGACCGCATTATTATGCTTCAAACAATTAGGACTCACCTATAAATTGTAATGGTTTATGATTACATAATTCGCTTTTATTAACTTTAGATGGTGATCGTCACTATCGGATATTATTTACCGTAGACTTAAAACATTTCGTTGGCTACCATAGAAACGAGAGATTTAAAGGTACCTATTTGAAAAAAGAATGATCTGTGTGCCTACCAGGGTCTCCTAACGTAATCGTATCGTAATCGAGACTTCGTGCTGTCACTGTCATAATTATTTAATGAAGTCTGACATGTTCCTTGGTCATGGATCATCGCAACTTCTTACATTCGCGTTGTGCTTCAGTAAATATGTCGTATTCGGGGCTCAGTAAGTTGTCTGTCTACTTGCGTTTAACTGTCGTGCCAAATAAGAGACAAATTAATAAGTTAACGTTTTTATTTGAACGTAATTTATAATGTATGTACTATTACATTTTCCTACCATTAAATACGCTATAGAGATCAATTTTTGTGACATAAAAATACACATTACACTACACTGTACATATATATTATTTACGTAGAATCTAATAGCGAACGTCTATTATGCTTATAAATAATGGGAATTATAACAAAACATAAAAGTATAAACCTACTACGCCGTAGTAGACCACTACGCTTAGGTATAAGTAGGTATTCTAATAATCATTTGGCACAAATAAATAGTATAGGACAAAGTAATAAGGTACATTACTAGAGACACCCATATATTTCATGGCTCTATAAATTTGTAAGTAACATTCTAAGTTAACAATTGTTAAGAAGCGTAGAAAAATAGATTAGAGTGGGGCCAGCTGTTTTTACCACAAACAAGGCGTTCAAGATAACTCAAGTTGGGTGTATGTTGAGCTGGTTAACATACACACCGTTTTAGTCTCGACCTTTGCAATAAAATTAAAAATTAATGCATTTTATTATTAAAAAAAAACTGGTAAAACAAAAGCCGCGAGGCATTTAAAAAAAATAATTAAACAGAGTGTACTAAACACTTCGATCCTAATTAATGAACGATAATTTACTAGTACATTGGAAAGTAAAAGGTATTTCAACAAGTCACCCGAGGAAGCAAATATATCCGTGACGAGCGTAGGTGGACGTTTGCTCCCTATCCTGTTTCGGATGGAAGGCATATAAATGTCACTTTATAAATTAAACCAACATTACATAACATTTTCATTGAAAATTAAATATTTAAGAGCGTGTTTTGGGGTTTATTTTGACAGGTTGTTGACGTTGCATCTTGCTTTCGGCCAGGAGGTGAGGACCACTCGCAGGAAACAGAAGAGAATCAGTCAATGGCTCTAGTTGTCGTAGCGGGAAGAAGCCGCATTGGCCCAGAATCCTGTAAAGGAGGAACACCTCATGAGAAAAGAAATACAACAAGTATATAAGTATATAGTTAGACATGAAAATATGCAGAATGGCGGTATAGAAACATGTCTTCAGTAGGATTACACAAAACATGATGCTGATTACAATCTTGCATTACATTGGCTTGATCATAATGAAAAGATTTCTCGTCAAGACGAGTTTTATTAATATTCTTAAAGATATTTCGATTGCCATTATTATTTTCAAGTCGATAAAATATTTTATAGTACCCTTCTTTTCATTTATTACAGGCTCACGAATAAATTGAAGCTAGGTACTTCTATTTAGAGGCACTCAGGTAATCTCTAATGTTTTCGTAAATAAAACCCGTCTACAGCTATTACATGTAACGGCGATAATCCTTATGGGCAGGCACCGTAAGCATCTGGCAAAAAGCGGCTGACTCCCTCTTTTCCTAAGTACACAACACGCACGCCCGTAACTACGCTGTCTTTTTTATCGTCAAAAAATGTGTTGAGGCTTTATATCTTCTGTAAATATTGTGCTTACATAATGTACTATTGTATATGTTGTGCTTGTAACTAACTTAATATATAATAACTTTTATTTTTTTATTCTAACTTTTTATTCAATAATTATATAAAGTATCATACTATCAGTGAAATAGATCTCCAAATAACTTTAATTAAATCGTAATGTTTCATACAACTAAAATTGATACTTATGTGTTAATATACTAAATTCAATATAAGTCATCATCCCCATTTATAAGTAAAACAAAATAACCGAGGATAAAGATAAGTCTTAATCGAATTGAAGAGGCTAAACGAGGCGAAAAATTAATAATTTGCCTTTCACACTAATTACAACAAGATACAAAACAAAGTAGAACACACGAAGCGGCCGTGCGGCCCTATGAGAAATATGTACATTGAAAGATCGACGAATCCGGACAATTTCGGAGCTATTCTATGTAGGTATGTACTAATAAGTAAGTAGTGTACCTCGTTTGCCAACATTTTGCAAGAAGAGTCTGTTAGCGACGGCCTGCCGCTGGTTGGCCTCGCGCATCTGCTTGCGGGCCACCTCCAGCAGGAGCCGCTGCCGCAGCACCTCCATGGGGTTGTTGATGGACAGCGACGGCATCTTGCGCTTCGGCCGCGCGCGCCCATCGTGCAGCTCGGCCAACCTCTGCGCCAACCCCGACACCTTATCATTATTGGATATAATAAAGTTGGTTCCAATATTTGGTGATAACAATAATCCTCCTGATACAGTCATCATCTCAACGAAGACTAGGCAACTACGCAGAAGATATTATTGTGAAGAAGTTTGTGCGCGAGCACAGGTGCACTTTTCTTCTCTCGCTCTCATAGTTCGATGGGACTGTAATCCTACTAATATTATAAATGTGAAAGTTTGTGAGTGTGGATGTATGTTTGTTACTCTTTCACGCAAAAACTACTGAACAGATTTGGATTAAATTTGGAACACAGATAGTTTATAACCGGGATTAACACATATAATACTTTACTTAAGTCTACGCGGACGAAGTCGCGGGCAGCAACTAGTAAGGTTATATGTAGCCAGCTGACTATAGCTCATATACGGACTGGCTCGACGAGGGTAGTACCACCCTCACACAGAAAATCGGCGTAAAACTATTATAGCTGCGTTTTGTGCGATGAATGAGAGAGCCGGAAGCCCAATCTCCGCCTATCCCATTCGCGTTCAGATCGGCAACATGCGAGCAATACCTTTGCTATTGCGAGCATCTATAGGGTACGGTAACTGCTTAACATCCGGCGGGTCGTAAGCTTGTTTGCCGACATAATTATACCTAAAAAAATACGATACGACCTTAGAGAGGTTAAGCGCAAAACCGACGGCTTTAATTACTCTCCAAGGCTCGGAGACGCCCATTTTAAAATTGCCACTAAATGGTCACCCATCTATGGCTGACCTTGCCAAGCGCTGTTTAACATAAACTTTGATCAATTACCGATCAGTGATTTCAACTGATAATGATGAAGTGATTTGGTGACAGATGTAATGTAGACCACAAAACAAATACATATAGGTAATGCCACGAATTGATTTTGTCAAACAGCTAAAGAGATAACAATGTCGGGACTGCGTGCCTTTGTGACTCTGGTGATGGATTGTGTTCTCACCTAATCAAATAAAAATATTCCTAGGTATCGTAAAATAAGTCTGCGTTCTTTGTGTGTATTCCGCTAGAACGATTTATAGGTATTCTGTGTAACTAACTAGAGGGTAACTAGAGGGAAATTCCACAAAAAAAATATTAAAATTATATTTATATACCTACAGCTCTATAACATGGACTTACATTTTTTTTACTTAAAAATAATGATTCAGTACTAATAATAATAATATCCCGTTTTTTCTGGTAACCTAAACCATAGATGGACTGTAAACAATATGGCTAATTAAGTAAGAATTGGGTAACTGTAGTTTGCACTCATATGAATATGACTTCCCAAGGATTTCTTGAGCTTTTCTAGCCCTCGATAAGCAAATCAAGTTACTTAGGTTTTTATTATATAACAACTTGAAACGCAGCTACTGTAGCTACTTTACGCCGATGTTCTGTCAGACGGTGGTACTACCCCGGTCGATCCAGCTAGTATAAAGGCAGGTAGATCATTCCCTAACATGATTTATACCAAGAATAATATAAATGCAGCCAATTAACAAAAGCTGTGATAAGTTATGTTGATTGCCAACTAGGTGAAACAGAAAGGGTATACTTTTTTTTTGCAACTTAACTTTGTAAATCTAAAACCATCGGTTTTGTGGGACAGTTGGAGTACTAAAGGTTTTGTAGACTTATGAAATCTGTCAATAGCTGTATTCCTGTAACACCTTTTGTTTTTCAAGTTGCCTCCAAGGCTGATAGTTTTAGAATTACAAAGTTAAGTTTTGAAAAAAACATTATACCCTTTCTGTTTCAACCTAAAGATTAGACTTTATACCATTATCCCATCACTTTGGAATGAAAATCAGGAAGCAAACACTCTCTCACTACCCAAAACATTAATAGTTATATAAGTAGTTTGTTTTTCAAATACTTGTCTTATAAAAGTTAAACCTCTATAGGTTCTATACCTGTAGGTGGATCTCTAGCAATTGTAAAATTGGACGAAATAAAAGGTGACGAGTCTGTAGCATCTCGGAGGGCCTATCGTATATTGCATTACGTTTCCATCTTGCGAGCCGATAGAACGAGAGCGATTCGTTATCCAATGAAGGGGTGTGATGTTTATGTGGATTATCTGCTTTATTATTTATCTAAACATTGTGTACACCGCCACCAACGAGAAGGGACACGAAAATTTAGAGATTTTATTAAATATTTCCGACATAGAATGAACCACGAATTTATAAATTGATTGCTCTAATATTGGCGAGCCCGGCGGTGACCGACTTGAACTCGACCATTATTACCATTTCGTATTCCTTCAAGTTTGCAGTGGTATCTTGTTTTTGGAATAACAACATACTCTTCGTACAAGTCCTACAAAAAAGTTAGAAACTGGGTGATTATATTTCTATTAACCTACTGTTACCTAAGTATATTGCAATTTGCCAAATGGGATTTAATAAAATAATATTATTGTAATGAAACAATAAGTCATATTAGAATTGTTTATTGCATGTTCTAACGCTTACAGTTCGCAAATGAGTAACGAAATCACTATATGAACATTATTCTATTTTAAGTAATTAATTTTACAGAAACTACATTTAGTATTTTGCCTAGTTCTCAACAGTTGTCTGAAGAAATTTTATGCGATTATATATAATTATAGACTCTTTAACATGCTCATAACATTTGCAAATATAAAGATACCTCTAAACGCTACATAACGTTTAATTAAACATTCAGTTTCAGCTAATATAAAATATATTGTTGGGTTCTCGGAACACTTCTGAACGCGAAGGCATGTCTTTGTTGGCGTTATTAAGCTTTTAGTAGTATCTGACAGCCTGCACGGAGGGAGCCCACTGGAAACCTGCAAATATACAAGCAATTTTAACGCATATGTCGACTGAGTTAAATATCACATTCAATTATTTTTGTTGTGAAAATATTGAAGTGTGAGTAAAATGAAAGAAAGTAAATAATGCAATAAAATAATAATAACTTTACCTAATGAGTATGTTGAGTTGGTATTATATTCATTTATAATACCAGCATTCTAAGTTAAAAAAATAATAAAAAGAAATCGAAACACAAAAACAATCAAACAAAAACAGACGAATAAGATGAAGTCGTGTAACATTTGCTTGTAATGCAACATTTAACGTTACAGTTTACAGGTTAATCGTCGAAATTAGTAAATCAATCCAGATGCAAATTTGGTGTTCAATATTGATATTACAATCCATTTTTGTACATTTCGTTCGATCGATCTAACGATATGCCGCAGTACGAGATACATTTAGGGCATCAACAATTAGGGCGTTTCAAGAAAGTATAATGAAGGGACTGCGCGCACCCACCTCGCTTGCCGATGTCGTTCAAGAAGTTCCTGTTGGCTGCGGCCTGCAGCGCATGCGCCTTCCTCTCCTTCTCCAGGCCCAGCTTCTGGCGCAGCACGGACATGGGCTGGTCGATGGACAGCGACGGCATGCGCCTCTTCACGCGGCCGCTCCCGCTCTTCGACCACCACGGACGACACTTATATTAGCTTTTGAGACCAGCCTAGTTTACCCCTCTGATTGTAGAGCGGCAAGGAATAGCCGAGAATATAGGGTATTTGCCTATGGGTATATTGAGAGGGCTTATGAAAAAACCTCAAGAAGTAACGAATTATTTTCATGTTGTTGACCCTGATATATAATAATTGAAGGGATGCCTTACTTCTTTACAGAAATATAAGTAGCTTTACTTAAATAAACTTTTAATGAGTAAATGATTTCCATAGACTTGGTGATAATATCTTAATTTAAAATCAACGTTGTAATGGCAGACAAAACAAAATACTTCGCGTAATTAATTATTCCTTTTCCGCTGTCTTGTCAGATCTATTGAGGTGGGGTTTGTTAGAAAGGACGTTCATGCTAATATCTACAACTGATTATAATATACTGTACATGCATTTCGTCTTTGCTGTGTAAATGAGGTTTTATTATTTAGTTACGTATCTAAGTTGAATATTAAGCAAGCAGTCTCCACACGATATATGAATTTCAACTTTCTTAATAATGTACAAAGTATAATTTCGCATAAAATAGGTCCAATGTTTTTCAAAGCAATATCGTTTGCACCTCTTTAGAATTTCAATACATCTATCGCTCTATTAAACTAACAACTTGGTAATTCGAGCTACCCCTTAACGAGGTCTTAGAAACTCTATAATTATTTTCTTACTTAGTACTTAATATCTTGCAGTGAATCAAAAACCTTATTACAAAATATTATATTTATTTTGATCAACAACTTTAATATTTAACACTACACGTTAATACTCGACGTAAATATAAATTAATGTTTACATACAACTACATTGGAAGCAATAATTTAGTTTTGGTTACGAGTCAATCACAGTCGCAGTAAGGCAGTACTCCTTCGTCCCTCTTCAGTTATAACTGCTCCATGGCTCTACAAAAGAGAAGAAAATACATCACTGAAGACAATCTTTCCAAAAAATAATCAGCGTTTCTCATACTTCTTCAATTAAAATTCATTCCATGCGTGTTTTAATTACTCTACCATTAGAATTGATATTAATACCCACTCTACATTTCGACATGTTTCTAAAGTCATGCATAGGTTAACATAAACACGTGATATATAATTAAAAGATACGTGTTGAACTGTTAACATAAATACGTGATAGATATACTCGTATGATACGTGTTGAATTCAAGTATTGATCATATATATTTACAATGTATGTCTCTAACCTCTCTTTCCGACCCGGTCCAGGAAATTCCTGTTTTTCTGAGCAACCCTCTCCATGTAGTTGTTGTAAACACCTCGCTGCAGCACGTCCACGGCAGGGTTGATTACGAACGAGCGGCGCGTGCGCATCTCAGCGTCCGCGCTACTTGCCACCTTCGTTACACACTTTATATTTATATTTCCCTTATTCCAGTTCAATAGGAACCCATCGCATTCGGGCTGGTCATATTCAAGTATAGCTGTACAAGATGTAGAGATTTATGATATAAATTAAGAAACAGCTAAACGATGCCAAATTGTTTTGTAAAGTCAAAGTCAAAGTGGAGTGGAGTGGTAGAGATCGCGATTACGAAGTTTGCATGATAAGATGTAATTACTACGAACGTTCTTGTCTACCGGCGGGTTGATGTAATTGAACAATTCAGAGTCCTTTGTTGCTTATCATTAAAGCTTAAATTTTTTCAAGAGAGTTTTCTTTGTCAGACCAATTTGTATGCGTCTCATACTTTAAGTTAAGGACCTAGTCTCATAAAAATGTAATTCAGGTATATCTAATTAAAGTGTATGCATTGTTTAACGTAAGGACCTCTGTAAACTTCAAGGTATACAGATGTCTGCTCAATGCGAGGAGCACTGTCCTCATAGTGGTAGGTATCTGGTTCACTCCGATGCAAAAGTTTTAGCCACAAATAGTTACATTAAAGTTGCTTTTGAACGAATGCCCCTATTATGTGGAAACTATTTCAAATGGTGTCCGAAGTCGAAGAAACTTTTAGAACTTGTTTTGTATTTTTATTATACTATCTCCGATTAAGATCAATGATAATGATTACAAATGACAGTAGACATATGTCATAAATATTATTACTTTATATCTGGTTTTTTCCCTAATACCAGTCTGTCTTTGCTATCTGTCCACATAACACCGTAATTGCTTTGACTAGTTACATAATTACTCTTGTTCTTAAAAAGTTCCTATACCTATTTAGCGTAATTGTGCCAATAATAGGCCACTCCATCGATTATTTATTAAACGTCTTTTGTTTAAAGTGAGACTAATATTTAGTTTCGTCGTGACCGGGTAACCGTATTACAGGCAGTCACTTTGAAAATGAACGTGTCAACATCATGAACTCTAATAATAGTTCGTTTGAACAGAGAGAGGTAGCTTATTTACTTAATATTATTTAATTTTAATTAATAATTGCTAGGTGCAAATAACGTAGATATAATAATACAATTCCTAATTTTGCCTGAATACTCGATATAATGTTCATAGTCTCATGATTAATAATGATAAATGATACATAGTGAAATGGTAGGTATATAATATCTAATGTTAGCGAACATAAAATACACCAAATAATATACATGCATCAATATTTCATCATAATATAAAATTATCGAAGTTATAGACATTAAAGTTTCCGCAAAAAACTATTATTATAGTGTATAATATATGTGTAACAAATAATATAAATATGTGGAGTATAAAGTACATTGAATGACAGGTAAATATTGTACCTACGCAAATCGTATATGATAATTTCGAATGTTCATAAAGCAATTGAATAATTGGTTACATTTTAGAACATTTGATTATACCTGTGAGTCTCGGGGCACTTCAGCGAGCAGGTAGAGCCAGGGCGCGCCGCCCGCGTAGCGCCCGCCCAGCGCCGGCATCGCATAGCCGAGGCTTTCCTGCGCACACCATGTTCATTATTTCCATGATTTTTAATTACATCTTGCACTGAAAAGGTTGATTCTGATTTCCTAAGTTGTATTTTATCTATATTATTGCAAGGTAAAATATGTTGCTTCGAATTTTACTTTCTCTCCCTGTCTCCCTTTAAGTAGTTTAAGCTTCTGATTATTTAAACTTTTCAAACCAATTCAGTATACGAATAGCATTATTATAATCCGCGAATAAACAAGCGTTTACTTATAGCCTCGTCGACACAATCGATTAAATCCACAATATATATTAGATACTTATGTACTGTGTTTGAATTCACCGCGCGGTCTTCGGGGATTCGTCAATTTTCCACATATTGCACAAGTTTATAAAAACCAGAGAATTTTGTGTTTACTCACGGCGTCGTTAAAATACATACGTACATGTATTTTTCTCAAATACACACATTTGGTACGAAATGTTAAAGGAATCGTAAACTTTGAACGTGAAATACATTTTTCATTTCACATTCAGTGGCTCTGATCACTCACGAGAATTATATGCTTATATCTTAAATAATCTGTAATGTACCTCTTTACAAAATAGATGTTTGCATTACGTAAACGTGACCTAATTTTCAGAATAGGTATAACTTTGATAAATAAATAATCAATTCACACCCTTCATCCACCTTCTAGGGCATATTTCAGAAAATATTGACGACAATTTCACACTGTTTTCTTCTAAGTACAGTTTTTTCTTTAGATTATCAATGACCAAGCGAAACAGTTGAGCCATTTATTTATAAACCAGTTCTCAATCCACAGAGTAGATTATTGTATTTTACCGCGAGAAAATGGTGGAACAATTTTAATGGGCGCTCCGTGCTGATCCAGCCGCCTACATAACCGGACCTACGTTTAATCCCTGTAAGCTGTCCCTAGCGTAAAATTAGTTGGGACGGATAATCTTTTGTAGTATTAGCAAGTTGTAAAGTGCTGCTGTAAGTTAATTTCTGAATATACATACTAACTTTTCATATGTACCTATAGCTGAGGTGTGTACACACTACACTTCATAAGCTCTTTTTACACTATATTATAACTCACATCATCCGGTGCTTGCGAGTCAATCTGGACGACGTCGATGGGCGCGAGGGAGTCGGGAGCGGGCGCGGCCGCCGCGCCGCTCGCCACCACCACTGCGCACCAGATCGCCCACCACATCTGGATACAAGAAAATTGATTAATGACCCCTGATGAGTACGTATATCCTGGAAATTAGCCTCTCGCCGATACCACCTGTTATAAAAAACCGCTTTAAAATCGGCTTTGGTATACATTAGGAACCCCGGATACTTTCCGTCTTCCGATTCGTCATTGGTCAAGGAGACTATAACTTGTGTGACTGCAGTAAAGTGATATTTTAAGTATAAAGGAAAATTTTAAAAAAATATACCAATTTATGGAATTTAAAAAGTCAATGGTCGTATTCTTAAATATTCTGCATGTTTAAGCATTTCAAAAATAAAATCACCAAGTAAAAAGTCAACAAAATTGATATTCCCATTTAAAAGGAAATGAATCTCACTACAAGATAATGTTTCGCAACCTTTATACGTGAAGTGAATATTAAAATTTTAAATCAAGCGCTTAAGCGTCGAAGATCACTCGCCTTTGAGTCTGATTACCGCGCCGCGACGCTCCGCCGAGCGTCGTGTGCATTTTTGGAAGGTGTTCTCATAAATATTTAGACGATCGTTTTTATTCGCATCACCCTTCCCGCTAACATAACCGCCAAGCTTTGGAACCGTAGCATTACTTTTATTTCGCATTCATGTAGAGTAAATTTATGTATATAATGACTAGGTACTTATAAGATGTCATCGCCTCCTCTTTTTAAATTTTATTCAAAATGTTCATGGCAGATTAAATCTTATAAGTAAAATCGTTTATACAAAAGGTTAGAATACTCCTAACAAGTTCGCCCGCATAGAATTTCATCTGCTTACAATACATGAATCACAGTTTATTACAAATAACAAACTTTTCACGTTCTTTCCAACACTTGCGTATTCCAGTTATTTATTTGTAAAAGAGAAGCAACTGTATAATATTCAACACAAAGGTACGTCCGGCCTGGTATTCCGATGGTATTCAGATATTCAACAAAGCGTACGTAAAATTTAATAAAATTATACCAAACCAAATGAAAACAATTTTAAATTCAATTTACCTACTTGAGTGCCGTCGATTTAACCTATTATTTGTGCTAAGTGTTCAAATCAAATTTATTTATTTAAAACAAGGCTAGTTGACAAAAGGCCGACAAAGCCTGGAAATAATGTTTCCAACAATCATCATTACTTGTACATTTTTCATTTGTGTAGCTAAGCTATAGTGTACATAGTGGCGCTCTAGAATTTGAAATACAATAATGCAACTAACCAGAACTGCCCCATGAATTACCTCATTGTGTATAATTAATTATAAATCCTACATCATAATAATAACGTATATATTCCTTCCACAAACGCTCAAAGTATAACATACCATGGGCGAATATTATCAAAGTAAAGTTTTCAACAAACTATTAATTGGCTTTTAGCGGCAGTTAAAGCGAGCAATGGTTGGTATTTGAACAGCAAATGTGCTAAATATAGGTGCTGCGATACACGATGGGAATATCATTTAAGATGATTTTGAAATACCTAAAATTAAATAAGGTTATTAGTATATTTGGTTTAACTTTTACATTACATAGTACAAGCGTTGCTTAGTTTGGGACCTTACAGTTGATGTGTCCGTCTGGCGATATTTATATATATTTATTTATTACAGCATAAATATGTATCTCAACAACAATTTGTCGAGATTCAACTGGTTCCACCCAAGTGGAATTTGAGTATATTATACATATATATATATAGTACTTAGCTTGCATAAAAATACAACTTCATATAATCATGTATTTAAGACCGTTTATTTCAATTCAAAACTAAAAGAGCTTTAGTTTACGAGTTTTATTGGAAGTTCTCGCGAGCGGGCGGGCGGGCGCCTCTTGGCGCCGCGCGGCGGGCGGCGGGCGGGCGGCGTGACTTATCGGCTTTGCAACCCGCGTCGGATTTGTCCTCCATGAGATTAAACTCATTTTGTCGCACCCTTATTAAAAACGACGTCCATTTACGAAACTTTTAGATGCTCATAAAAATAAATACCCAGACAACAACATCATTTTAAAATTACGAGTAGGTACAACTAGTAGGCTAGTAGATTTGTAAGTTATATGATCGATAAAAAATACTAAAAAATGTAACAGTTGATAAAATAAATCCCTATAAAATACCTGAAGAAACGTATTCTTATTTTCAATATAACTTTGAAAACCGGCTGCACTTAGTAATATGATAAATTAATTACTAGTAAAGCACCAGTGTTCCAACCTGGCCTATTTTAACAGGTGAGTTCCTAAGTGGGCTATTTCAAATGCCAGTTCATTGAGACAATTATTCAGGTGAGACGTAGGGATGAGACAAGAGCCCCGAGTGTCCCTTACAGTGTCTATTTACACAGTCCCTGTCCCAACATCCTACAGTGTTTATTATTCGACCACCTGGTCTCCTCGCGATAAACACCAACGGCGGGGCCTCCATTAATCACAGTTTATTTTACTTAATGTAGTGATGAGCAAACAGGTATAACCATGGTATAGTATATACTATGAATTTGTCACTGTCAATTAAAAAAAAAGAAAATGTTTCAAATATTCGTACGCTACTCGATGCCTAAGCAATGCATTCGAAAAAAAACATTTATAATGTACTTTATTAACTTTTTAGAATAAGTTGCGTGTTCCTAGTGCTAATTCCTATTTATTAGTCGTGAGCTGCATAGAGTGAAATCACATTTTGATACCTAGGTATGGTTATGTCCAATAACAATGTTAAACTACAAACAGTTTATTCCTGCTGTTAACATTGAGGCGAGAGTTATAATTGAGGCGAATATTAAAAACGTGCATGAGGAAACACAGATAGTCGATGGGAACAGTGGGAGCTCGTTGCATGCCATCGAACCGCTATTTCGAGTGCTATTGTGATTCGGTTGAGCTGCTCGATCCCGAGGTGATTGCCAGCAACGCGGCCACTACACACCCCGGCCAGCTTTTGGAATGTTTCCACGTCGATTCCCGATAAAACTGAAATTGCTCACTAAAATTTTACAACATTTTTAAGGTTCCGTTTCCGTGAGACTTTCTAAATTATAGTCAATTAATACTGCGAGTCATTTTTATAACCCTGACCCTTTATTTCAGAAGTTTTCTTTTATTTACAGATTACCCCAATATTTAATCACTACATCATTATATCAAATTAAAGAACGTCATTAGTTTTTATCTACCTACTCATAGAAGAGTAGGTACCTAATATTTTATAATTCTCATTACCTGAGTAAGTATATTTACCTCCATGAAAATATTAATGTTTTGTGTGCTTCAGAAGAGAGGTTACATTACCTACATTATTGATGACGTGCCCAATTGTTTGCGTTCGCGGTAAAAGCTGATACGCTCTCGTGTCATGTAAATTTCTATTGTCTCTACATCATTTCCCACCTGCTCCATCAGAGATGCTGCAATATTATATCAATCATGACTATAGATTTTTATTTGAGGCACTTTAATATTATGAAAATGTAATTTGGTACATCATTTATCAGTGGGATATATTAAGAGTGTGAGACCTGCAAGACCTTGCTCTGACTAAAATGTTCATAAACATACAACTCTACTGAGGCACTACGTCTTGTCAATGAAATGTCTAAATCGCAAACTCTGAGTGGCTTGTAGACCCGCAATATATTTCTTAGATAAGCCAGTGGTTGCTCTGTGGGCCCACTCTCTAACATAACCCGAACCATCGTCCCTTTTAGATTATATTTGTTGACTTATAAGGCTTATGTGTCATATCTCAACAATACTTGTTATGTGATAAATATCGCAGTCAACGATTGCCTTAAGGGACAATTTATTGGGAAAGAGCTTCATTGTTTTTCTAGGACATCATTTATTATTGTAAAAAAGTCTATTAATACGAGTTACAACCAGTCGGGGAAAATTGCGGAAATGTTCTATTCGTTATTTGCCCTGGGCTAGGTGTAACTGGGGGTGACCAGTCCTTTGTGAGTTACCCACCCATAGTATAATATAAAGGTTGCTTTGTTTGCGGCAATGCAGGTATGTTTGTCGGGCGAAATATTACTAGATAGTTCTAGTCGGGTATTTATAATTTTATATTTAACCTATTTACAAATATTGTATTACCATATAAAAATTGCTATATTTTTTTCAAAGAAAAACGAGCGAAATGTTAGTTAAATCTGAGGGCATGGTAGTGCCCCCCGAAAAAAATGACAATGGCACTTTTCCTCGAAGCGATTCGGCTCTATTTTGAAACATTGTAACTTCGGTCTGAGTACATTTTTAGGGCTCGAAATCGCAAGATAGTAGAGAAGTACGATAGATACTTACTGAGGTCATAAAACATATCAACTTTCATAATCATAGCCTTCTTGGATTAACTCGTATATAGCGTTTTACGTTACGTTATCGTTAACGCAGTAGGTACACCTGTAAATTCATATCAACATTTTATTGTACAACCTCCATCATTATCCCGACTGACGCTAATATGCAACAAGTGTCACCGGCAGGCCGGCACGGACAAATATTGACACATCGCCCGAGACCGGAAGTCCGCAGCGCCGTTTCATTCCCGGCTATACGCGGCAGTCGCGCCGCCAATACCGTTAGATCCGCAATTTCGCGCAGGGATTGAACCATCAATTCGTTGAACCATTGATGGTTCAAACGCTACTTTGTATTCACGGGCCTATTTTCGCATCGTCAGAATCCTAAGCGTGTGCGATGGAAATTTGATTGGTCGATTATCATTTGGTATGAGTTTGGAAGGTAGATATAACCTTTTATTAAGGATCATGTGTGGTGAACGGAATTATACATTTTCAGATTGTCTAACATTCGGAAAATATACCTACAAACACATCGAAAAAATCCGGTCGTCCCGAATACAAATTATTTACTTACAGTGTTTCCCGCAATCTGAATATCCGTGAATATACTCTATGTCTAGAAACTCCACTCTATGTCTTCGACATAATACAGTTACATATTGTATGTACTCATTACAAGTAACAAAAGATTAATAAGAATCACTATGATCACACAGGGGACAATGGAGAGATGATGGAACATTATAATGGTGCTAATATTATCTTATTGTTACAGGGTCCATTGAGAGCTTCCACAAAAGAATATGGATGACCAAACAAAGGAAAATCACCTTTATTATAACATGACGTATAGGGTCATAAAATAAACCAATACACCTAACATAACATACTGCCTTTAAAAATGTATTTAGTATTTTGAGAAGCTTACTGTAATATAGAGTATAACTAAGATTATTAGAAATTGTTAGTTTGCTTAACAAGTAATATATTTTTGAATAAATAATAAAGTCCATTGTCTTTGGATAGAAAGTTATAAGTAGAGAATATTATACACTCAGAAACGAAGTTTAAATTAGGGATTTACCTACCTACCTTATATCTACCTACGCTATTATGTGCGTTTGTAGGTCTATGTTATCATAGAGCATATCAACGTCTACACCTCCTTCCTCACCCTCCCCTGTCCCTCACTGTACCTCGCGAGCTTCAGGAAACGAGGAATACGTATTCTATCTCCAAGGTGCAACATACCATTTTGTTTCCGAAATGTGACTGCTGATACCAGAAGAAATCTGAAACAAAACACATCTCGTTTAATCATAAGGATAAAAATAAAGAAGTAGGTAGGTATATGAATAGATAAAGAAGGAAACAATATTGTGGTTACGACCTACTCAATTATTAACTAAATCGTGTAAATCAGTAAAGTAAATGGAAACATAATATAATTAATTTAACATAAAAATAACAAATAGCACCCGACCATTCAAAATATATGCACAAAATGAATTTTATCTGCATTTAAATAAAGTTAAAGGTATCACGGGCAGGTGAACGATCGTAATTAACGAAATTTTGAGCGAGCTCTTAATAACAGGTAGCTGCAATTCTGACTCGGTAATGTAATATAGGGTATCGTCACTCGCATTTCGTTGAATTTGACGGACATGACCCAATTCGGTCACTTGTTGGCCGTGTGTCACGTATTTCGGAAAATAAAACTATCTACAGGTGTTATCGCCTAATACCTACTGATACATAAGTAAAACTAAAACTTAAAAATAGACTAAGCGTAAGACTAAGTTATAAAGTCTAACCAAAGTGGTTTACGTACCAACTTTATTATTAGAACTGGTTAATATAATATATGCACTGCATCCGAAACTACGATCCTGTTTTTTTAACCACAAGTAATGATGTTCCGATTCAGCGGCACAGCGGTGGAACCTCAAGTTTTGGGGCTAAACTATTATTAACCAACGATGCCGAGCTAAAACAAAAAGTAAAAAAAAACGAATTGCCCAGCTTTACTCGACCGCTTAAATGTTCCGAGCTCTACGCCCGCGTCGCGTTACACATGTCTTTGTAGCGATTTTCGGTAGCGCGGATGATGTATTAATTAGCTATACTCAATATTTAAAAAGTTTTATGGATTTTTTACTAACATACACTTCACGACGACCAGTGACGACCGCTTGGCGCAGTGGTTCGAGCGTACGCCGCTCGGCTCACCGCATCGGGTGGCTGCGGGTTCGATTCCTGTCAGGGTAAATTTCCGAAATGGCCTTTTCATAATTTTCCCTGGTCTGGGTGTCACTGGGATCGCCCCCAGTCCATTGCACGGTACCCATAGTATAAGCTTTGCTTAGTTTGGGACCATACAGTTGGTGTGTTCGTCAGGCGATATTTATTTATTTATGACTGTTATTCAGATTATTTATATTAATGACATATTTGGTGGGTAATATTCAATCACCAATGGCTATTGAGGTGTCACGTGTGAGAATGCAATCAGCGCATGAGTGGCGGCGCGCCGTCGGAACCTGATTACCAGGAACAAAGCCGTCCGTCAGACCCGCGCCGCCCTTGTCCTATACCGATATTACACTTCAACTAGGTATACTGTTATTGGCTCGCAGAATTATCCAATAATTATATTATATAGATAGACTCATTTTCCACATCTCATATACGTATAAGCTGTCCCGACTGATGTAGTACCACCCCTGTCACGTTTCGTTGTCGGCGGCCGTATTTATTTATTATTTTTGTAAACGAAACATTTATAACTTTCCTAATACATTATAATGTTCCCATCCAGAGCGTAACAAGTTAGATTGTCTGTGTAAATACCCAGCGACAGTTTACGAAGAAGGTGAGTAAGTGTCTCTCCGAGCCACGGCAAAGGTAAAACTTTTAAACACAGGAATTGATTTCCCCTGATGAGGCTTACCGAGTCTAAACCAAATATTGTACTAGGAATCTTTGCAAGGAGGAAATGAGTTCCTTTATAATATATAAGCTAAAGTAAAACAATGTATGTGTATTTGTGTATGTGCTGAACGATATGAGTGGAAGCCTCGATTTTATTAAATGTAGCATGATAATAGACGTTGAAGGATGATACTTCTACAACAGCATCCATCGATTTTGTTCTGGTACTTTGTATACCGCATACAGTATTCAAAGAAGATGACAATTTCTTGAACTGAACGAACAAATCAGCAGGTAGGAAAACAAACAACATAAAATTACAATTCTCTTATTGCCGAGTAGCTAAGCGGTCATTCACACGGTTAACCTAGCACCGATCATTTCCATACATTTTATTTTTATCGGCTCTACTGACAAATAGCGACTGCCAATCCACATTTTACTGTGTACTAAACAGTGATACAAAATAGAATGATAAAAATTCTCATTTTAATAATGTAACTATATTTTGCACAACGCTTTAGAATATTACTAACTACTATACTACCCCCAAAAAATAATAACGTGAAAATATAAATATCTGCTGTTAGCTGGTAGTACGATGGTAGAGAATGATTTAATCAAAAGTCAGGCGGTACAGAAAATCCTATAAGGTTATTTCTTTGAAGTAGATATATCATCTTTACCATTAAAATGTCGTGTATTATTAAAATACGATTTTATAATATAACCCTTTCGCGGTGACCCTATTTCAAACACCTGTCGTCATGATCAATAGTCAATTACATCGCAATATTTAGCGGTTGCAGTATTAACCGTCAGAATAATGGCATTACTAGTGTGGTTAATAACTTAAATATAATTATTGGAAGGCACACGTGACCCGCATCGCGACAACTTTGTATTGGGGCCGCTACGTGACAGTTTAGCTAAACGGACATCGGGGATAATCACAGTACACCGACCAATTACTGTCAATTATCGTGAATTTGTGGTTATAATACAGCTTAGAACGGGCAATGTAAGGGATACTGTTTGTAGCTGACGTTAAGAGGATATATCACGTTATTTTATCAGATTACAGGTAAATACATAAATATTACTAGACTGACACACCAACTGTATGGTCCTAAACTAAGCAACGCTTGTACTATGGGTACCGTACAACACAATTGACTGGGGGCGATCCCAGTGACACACAGACCTGGGAAAATTACAAAAAGGTAATCTCCTAAATTTGCTCCGACGGGAATCAAACCCGCAACTACCCGGTGAACTGAACCGAGCGGCCTATGCTCAAACCACTGCGCCAAGCAGTCATCAAACACATACAAAACTAATCATTTTTCTTAATCAAAAAGTCAGCACCCAATCGTAAGGCTTGCCTGATGGTAAGCAGTACCATAGCCTATAGATGCTTACAATACCAATGGCTTTACTCGCACGTTGCGACCTGAACGGGAGTGGTATGGGAAGGAGGGTAAAGGGGAGGGGGTTGGGCTTACAGCTCTTTTACTCACTGTGCGTAACATAGCTATAATAGCTAGTTTACTCCGATCATCTGTGAGAGCGTGGTACTACCCCGGTCGTGCCAGCCCGTATATGAGCTGTAGTCTACAGGTTACAACTTGACTCTACCACCAAAAAACAGGTTATTTATAAGTAGCGGCCCGCCCCGGCTTCGCACGGGTACATTGCGGTTACATTATTCGAGTTTTAGTAAGGATCCCTATTTTTTTTGAAAATATATTATAGCCTATGTCACCCGGGGATAGTGTAGCTTCCCAACAGTGGAAAAAATTTTCAAATCGGTTCAGTAGTTTCGGAGACTATTCATTACAATCAAACAAACAAAGTTTTCCTCTTTATAATATTAGTATGATTAATCTAAGAACTAGTCATTCAACAGAACTAACCGTCCACCAGCTTCCAGGATAAGTTTTTGGTACTGTCTTGGTCACAGATTATGACCGAGAAAAGGATGGAAATATAGTTTAGCCAAGTTTAGTTTAGTTTGTGTGCTAACCGAATCAGCACTACGTATTATTTAATATATCAGTATCGCGATACAACCTCCACATTGCCTAGGGATATTACAATAACGATAACCGTTGAGATAAGGTTCATTATTAATACTTTATCGTAATTAAATGATAGCTAGAAATCTTTTGCGATATCGTGGACTTTACAAAATCAATCTGTGTTACTATTTGTGAGCATTCATCACATTGAAATTAATTTCCACTCCCTCCAGGTCGGCAACTTGAGAGAAAGATATTGGTATTGAAAGTATATATCTAGGCTACGGTAACTGCTTAACATCAGGCGGGTCTTACGCTTTTTGCCGACTTTGTTATATAAAAAAAATATTCCATTTTATGAAGTATCAATCAAATATTGAAAAATATATGAACATATTGTTTTCTGATTTTCCTCAAAAGTTTTTCAAAGTTAATTGTGACAATGAATAAAATAATCGCTGAAAGAAGATAAAACTTGGTGGCAGTTGGCTGTTTATTCATAAACTAGCTGTGCCCGCGACTTCGTCCGCATGGAATTTAATTGACAAAGTTTCATACAAACTTTCATCCCCTATTTTATCCCCTTGGGGGTAGAATTAATCAAAATCCTTTCTTAGCGGATGCCTACGTCATAACATCAACCTGCATGCCAAATCTCAGCCCGATCCGTCCAGTGGTTTGGGCTGTGCGTTGATAGATCACTATGTCAGTCAGTCAGTCACCTTTGAGTTATATATATTTAGATATCTAAAGCCCTCAGTTAATTTTAATAATACTTATTTTAATTTAATGTAAAGTGCAGGTTTTTCATAATTTACTTACAACAGCTTAATAGCTCTTCCCATTATATTGTAGCCAGGGGAGGTAATTTTCGGTTTTTGTAACGTGAAGCAACGTTTGTATAACCTACTAACATAGGTACTCTGGCGTGAAATTGGATGACCAACAGATCTGCGCTGAAAGTATAATTAGTTAGTATAATGGGCATGAGGACTGTTTTATATTGCATACTCATATAAGGTATGGCTTATGATTACTACAAGTTAAATAATTTTCAAAATAACATGGAAATTGTCAAAAATGCAATCGTTTAAAGTTTCGATAAAATAAGCTATTATAGACGACCTAGCTGTTTGACGACCCTTGGCGCAGTGGTTTGAGCGTAGGCCGCTCGGCTCACTACACCGGGTGGTTGCGGGTTCGATTCTCCAGGGTAAATTTCGGAAATGGCCTTTTCGTTATTTGCCCTGATCTGGGTGTCACGGGGATCGCCTCCAGTCCATTGTACGGTAGCCATAGTACAAGCGTTGCTTAGTTTAGGATTGTACAGTTGATGTGTTCGTCTGGCGATATTTATTATTATTATTATTTATTAGTACATTGTTACACGAGTGGTGAAAGTGACTTATTTAGTCCCGAGACGGGGTTTGGCGCCCGAGCGTAGCGAGGGCGCTAATAGTTCGAAGGACAAAATAAATCTTTCACCCGAGGTAACACTGTGCTTTTCATTACGAATACAAGGAAAGTAAAAATAAAAACAGGAATTGGCTAAAGAAATAATACAAGGAAGTATGAACAATACTCTACAACTCGAAAAAAAAAAGATCCGATTGCCGCCAATTTTGTTTTTTTCTTTGGCCGGCCAACTTCATTATTTAGCCATTATTTTTCATTTTCGTCTTTAAATATTTTGCCCAAATCTATGTTATTTTAAAGAAATTGTTGAAACTAAATTATAATTAAGTCATTTAAAATATATTTTCTTTAATTAATACTTAACTTTATGTTATTTCAATTTTACATCGTGCTGTAATTGAGTGACTGTAGAAAAAGTTTCAACATGGTTCCATAGAAATGTGAAAATGGAACTAGTTTTTTTATAATTTGACAGCTGTCAATTGAAAGCGATTCTCCCGGGCCGGAAAAGTATTACTTTCAACCCGCTCCTCAGGCAACTTCAGACCTACTTTCAGAGTATGAGTAATGAAAAATAGTTTTACGTCATAGCTTTTTTTATTGGGACTAGTCCCGCCACACACTCCCATCACTGTAACTCCTGTAAGCCAGGATCGACAATAGTGACCAATAATGACGTCGAGGTTTGACCCTCTACGAATCCCGGGGAAAAGTTAAATTGTCTTGGAACCCGCACGAATTTCCGACGTCTTAGCTGTGTAGTTTTAGCAAACTTTAGTACCGACTTTCTCCCTACAAATCATTAATATTGGATCAGCGCTAGGTGTCTCGGACTCCAGTAACCATATCAAATGACAGAAAACAAGTCAGAATTATTGGCGCCTATATAAGTTAATATAAAAAATATATTAAATCCTATATTAGGCGTCATACCCATAGGTTTATCCACGATAACATTTTAGAATATCTTCAAGTAGTTGGACTAGACTAAATAGGTATCTTCATGTCTCTACATTAGACCGAGTACTTAATAATAAAACGGGTGTTGCTATGTTGGTATGAATGTGTCTCAAAAATTTATTCATGTTTTTAAATAACATGTCCAAAAATCGTGCTTGACAAAACTAATAGCATTCCTATAACACCAGCTTAGTATTCGCAGCGTATTCCGATCAATATACGTAAAACAATTCCCAATACGAGGCGCGCTGTGCATGCAACAATCCACAAACAGACATACCTGTACATTCCTGTCGCCATTTTAAACCGAGCAAAGGTAAATGACAACACCAACTATGCATTTCAAGTACGAGTGACTAAATTTAGAATACCTTGCAGGTACAGACGGGAGAAAAAGCTCATGTACACAATTTAAAAGCCACATTGGAAAATAGGTTGGTACCTGCCTACTTGAGAAAGAAAGAAAAATCGTTTATTTGTGACAGTACGTTTATTTGTAGCTAGACAATAGGTAGGTTAATTGTAATAAGTCACCTGGCAACATGGCAACGTAGTACTGACAGTATGGACAGAGCCTGTCCAAATTATTGCCACAAATCGGCCCTAACTCAGCACGTACGCACAGCTCCTTATCAAGCTATAAATTTCCAGTATAAGCTGACCTCTCATTGTATGAAAATCCTGTATAATGCGAGATCAGTTTATACTGGTACATTGTAGCTTGACATGTGTACTGGCTGTGAGACAACCAGGGCTTATACAAATACAAATGGACACATCACTTTTACGTTAGTAGAGTTAAGCTGTAGCCAATGACAGCTTATATGTATATACGGGTTGGCTGGACCAGGGTAGTACCTACCGCAAAATATTGGCCTAAAGTAGCTATAATAGCTGCGTTTGGTACGATGAGTGTGAGAGCCAAACCGTTCCCTCCCTTCCCCCCCTTCATCCTAATTCCCACATTGCTATTGCAGGCTGCGGTAAATGCTTAACATCCGGCGATTCTTACGCTTGTTTCGCGACTTTGATACACATATATTAACAAGACTCTTAGTAATTTGTATGTTTTTAGGGTTCCGGACCTTAAAAGGAAAAAACGGAACCCTTATAGGATCACTTTGTCGTCCGTCCGTCTGTCTGTCTGTCTGTCTGTCTGTCTGTCTGTCAAGAATTGTTTTCTCATAAACGCATAGTGATATCAAGTTGAAATTAATATCAAATATCAAACGCTATGGTCCCTTGTAGGTGTAAAAAAATTAGGCTTCTAAGACAACGCAATCAAAAGATACGGGCATTTATGTCGCATATTTTGGTACTTTATGCAAATTCACTAATCAAAATCAAGGAATCAACGCACAGCCGAAACCGCTGGTGTCAGAATCATGAAATTTGGGCAGTCGGTACCTTTCATACCGTAAATATCCACTAAGGAAGGATTTTGTAAAATTCCACCCCCAAGTGTAAAAAATAGGGGATGAAAGTTTGTATGGGTACAAAAAAAGCTCAACTTAGAGCCATGAAAATTAGTATAATTTTCAGCGTTTTATAAAACTCCACCCCTAAGCGTGTGAAATAAGGGTAAACAGTTTGTATTGGGGTCCCGAATTTGTTTAAGCTGAAAAGTGGCTTTAGGTAGATCTTGCTGTAAAAACTTGAAACACTGTGCAGAAAATCTAGAAAAAAATTTGACACTAGCACATGACACTACATTGCAATTAAAATTATAACCAGAGAAATGGGTTGACTAAATCACGAGCTACAGCCGACCAAGTTAAAGTGAAGTTAATTCCCCGTCGTTTCTGAATAAACTCAATACTGAGATTCAAAAAACAACCGCAAATACAACTTTGTTTCTTTTCTTTCACTACTTTGGTTATAGATACGAGAAATCTTCGCTATTGAATTGGGTCCGGAAGCCTTCATTGTGCATGTCCTGATGTGCACTTGCCCGGTTTTTTTTAAATGATTTTTTCCCGACTTTTCATGCTGACGCTACCGTGTATTGTATGTACAGTTCCGCCCACGGTCGCGAGAAGCACTTGCCATGCATGCGTTTTTCATGATGTTGATACTTTTCATATTTTTATCGCATCGCCCCCGTAGTTCCCCGGCGTTTTGTTGCTCATCATATTCACGAGCATTCAGGCGCACTGTTACGTACGTGCACCGTCTCGTATGAACACATTGTGCCAACTTGTTTTGTATTATTGCAACTATGATATATTTAATATGCAAATGGAACGTCATGCGTCTCGTTTTATTTTTTTCTGATATGAATCCGGATTGAGTGAGTTATTGTGATGCGACTTTTGCATTTGCATAGTATTTTATTATACTATGTAGCAACCCGCCCGGCTTCGCACGGCTATTTTTTATCAGTGTTTCTCTACTATATTATACATGTATTATACATATAATATGCGTACATATTATACATTAACAAACCTTCCTCTTGAATAATTATATCTATTGAAAAAAACTCATCAAATCTGTTGCGTAGTTTTAAAGATCTAAGCATACATAAGGACAGACAGACAGCGAGAAGCGACTTTGTTTTATATACTACTAGCTGTGCCCCGCGACTTCATCCGCGTAGTATTGGATTATTGGGTTAAAAAGTATCATATATGTTAATCCCGGTTATAATCTATCTGTGTTCCAAATTTCATCCAAATCCGTTCAGTAGTTTTTGCGTGAAGGAGTAACAAACATACATACATACATACATACATACATACATACATCCACACTCACAAACTTTCGCATTTATAATATTAGTAGGATGTAGTGATGTATCAATTTTATCGTAACCATACGACGATGGTAGAGCTTAGCTGAAGCCAGTTGTCTACTGCTCATATAGAGGCTCGACAGGGTAGTACCACCCGCTCATAGAGAAGATTGGCGTAAAGTAGTTAGTATAGCTGCGTTTCGTTCGGGTAGTGAGAGAACCCAACCCGCCTTTCCGTTCCCTCTCACTGTCTCGATTTCCTTCAGGTCGGCAACGAGCGAGCCATGCCTTTGGTATTGCAAGAATCTATAGGCTACGGTAACTGCTTAATATAGGGCGGGTCGTACGCTTTTTGCGGGTTTTATTCTATATTTAAAAATCATAAGTAGGTACAGATGGACTCATCCGTAACTTTGAATTAAAATGTTAATGCCGAGGATTTTCGCTCGCAATAAAATTATATGAAAATTCTTTCATTACTTTGAAACTGGAATACAGTAGGAACGCAAAAGGAAAAGTTGGCAAAAGTCAACATTTGCAGCCACTGTTTCATTCGTATCTGATCCCCAGGATTAGCTTGGTGCTTCACCCCTCGTGCGGAGAATCCCTTGATTATTTATGTCGGTAACTAATCTAACCGCGATGCTTTACGAGTGTGGGATCTACTCCTTTGTGTCTACACTTCGGGTGATATTAATCTACCTTCCGTTTCATCATAACTCGTTTAATTCAGTTGTGCTTAAAGTTAAATCTATCGTTATCGTGATAGCCACTAAATAGGTAATTTGAAATTACAAGACAAAATCGAGTAGGTGATTTAAACATGAACAAAATTGGGGTGATAGCTTCTGAACGCAAACCTAAAAACATGGAACTAAAATTCACTAAAGTTTTCAATTACTTAGAACTGATTAATTAACCTGATGATTCAGCTATATGGAGTTTAGCTGACGTCATCGACACCTTGATTACCAGGTCCCAGTTGTGTAGTCAGGTGTTCGGGCTCAAGGCGGGCGGGGAGCGCGTGGCGAGTAGGGCGGCCAGTAAAGTTACACGCATTAAGAATTTTTCTATCAAACGTCACATAATTGATGTTTATCGCAAATGAATTAAGTTATCGTTTGGACTGAAAATAAAACTATATTGACTTAAGAAGTGACTAAAATGTATTTACATAGCCTTCATGATTGAGGTACCTTTAAGTCCACTATGCTGTACTGGACTTACCGTGATGTACTAAGGGAAGCCTGTGCAACTCCTTCGAAATAATAAAGATAATAATAACACAGATGCGACTCAGCTATCAAAAGGTTGTTCAACAAGACGTTACCAGAGAATACCTAACAAAAATGATTCCCTTATTACTCGACAATACTTGGACCTAATTGGCCTAGTCATAAAAGCTCAATTTCTTATTTGTACACAGAACCTTCACAACCTCCGCACAATATTCCCATATGAAGGATCCTGCCGCTAATATAACAACGTCTGCCACCACTTCATAAGCTTGATAAGGGTCATATAATATTCAATTATAGCTCTCATGCCTAGCTTGAATAGAGTTCTATTTAATTTTAATTACACATTGATTGTTATATTAAAATTAACAAGTGGTTACTACAGCGAGGATTGGGTCCTAAACAATTCTATATTAAAATAATGACGGAAAAATTTAACATGGAAAATGGCTGCTCAGAAAAAGGAGATACCTACAATATTGTTTAAATATAAACGTTACCAAATAAATTTAAAACATCGTTTCCCGTTTTTCACTTAGTTTATATCGGCAGATAGAGACTTTTAGATTCGGATTTTTTACCAAGATCATCGAAATAAAAAACATATCTTCCTACAGGAAATAAAATTACGCTATATCTTGAAATATAATACGATTGGCAACCCTAAGAATGGTGTATGTGTAACAAGGTTCTTATCTTAAACAAGTAATCCTTTGAAATTTCATTAATACTGATGTTGTATGCGAGCGTGTTCGAGACACATAATTCCTTCTGAATAGGTGTTTTTCATGCGTGATATTTTACTGGCAAGGGTGAATTATATCGTAATGGGTTAAATATTCTTGTGTTCTAATGTATATAAGTTGTTTCAATTTGAAGCGAGAAAACTTTTTTCACGGTTCTGTTCAATCAAATATAATTTGGATTTATTTATATAATAGTATAAAATTATGGCCTGAATCCCCTCATGTTGAGGGGAGGCCCGTGCCCAGCAGTGAGACGTCAAAAGGGCTAAATTATTATTATTATTTTGTAAAATTGTAGTTATTTTTTCTTTTAAATAATTATCTTAATATTTTACAATTACATAATATCCGTAATATAGGGATTTATAACGTAACTTCGAAACACGTCATACAATGAAGATAAAACCGTTTTTTTCTATAACATCATTGACAGATAATGACCATATTTGGAATCCGGATACAGTAAATTGTATGGAAATTAGCAGTGACTAGTTAAACGGGTGAATGTTCAGTTATATCGCTTAATTTCGTATAAATAAAAACCAGGTTGTATTGAGATTATTCTAAATGGTAGTGCTATCAATGTTTGAATTAAGTGACTATAAATATTTGACTTTTTGAAACTGAACGATTAACTAGCCTTGTAGCGAAGTTGTACTACGCAACGTCTTCGTAGCTGCTACGCCAATTATTCGTAGCAACAGCGGCGTGGTACTCATAACAACTAATAATTCTTGAAAAATGGCATGTACCTAAGTAGGTATTTAATAAAAGTACCTATTCATAGATCAAACAAACATTATATACGTCTAAATGCGAAGTAAATAATTTGGTTAAAGAAACTAATACCACGCAACATCGTGACTCTATAAAATCTATGTAAGGAGACCCAAATAAAATGCTATCTGCCGACTGTGTTAAGAAAAACATATCTGTATAAATTATTATTGATGTTAATTTGTAATTGAGGCTCATTCGTAGCCCAACTTTCCTGAGGATGTCTCGTTCAGAGGCGAAACACGTGTCGAATTTTATTATTAATTCGCTTTGTTCCGCGGAAAATTGCACATTATTAGGGTCCCTGACACTCATGACTAACAAACTCGACCGACGGAGTTAGGTTTTGTCAACCTCTTCCATTATCGATCAACCTATTTGATTTATAATTTTGGAGTTTGACAAACCAAGGGTGAGTGGTGGGTCCTTATCCTAAATTGTTAATTTGTCATCACGTGGGTGCACAGAAAGTCTTATAAGATCTTATAAAAAATGGCGTTATTTATTAACAAATTAAGACATTTTTAGTACCTCAGTTTCGATTTACAGGCTCCCTTTGTGAAAAGTTATCTGTGCTCGCGCTGTCGCGCCTCGTTTCAAATGGCTGATTGAACTTTTTTGCGCGTCGTATCGCGTAATTATAGCTGAAAGAACTTTTTTTCCTCTAATAATAGTGAGCGCCCTCTAAGGAGTGATGCGGGAAACTGCTAAACCAATATAGCAAACTGAAAACAATATAACTACGAGTACTTACGTATGTTCGCTGACAGTCCATTATACCCAAAGTACACACACAACTCACAATACTTCTCTCAAAATGATGTATAATATTCAACCGTACAATCCAACTTCAAAATTTTTAGATTATCATTTAAAAAAAAAAAAAAAAAAAGCCTCACCTACCGACCATCAGTCACATAATACTCAGTTGTTGGCAAAATCATCGACTACGTAACGATGAAAGCCATATTTAAAAAAAAAAGAAGAAGAATACTTCTCTCAGAACATCGGCGTAAAGTAGCTATAATAGCTGCGTTTCGTACGATGACTGAGAGAGCCGGAAGCCCCCCCCCCCTACCCCTCATTCTATCCCAACTCCCCTTCAGGTCGGCAAAGTATGAGCAATGCCATTGGTATTGTAAGCATATATGGGCTACGGTAACTTCTTAATATCAGGAGGGTGGTATACGCTTGCATGCCGGCTCTGTTATAAAAAAAGCAACTTTTTACCAGATTAAGTATTTATTATAATTTCAACAAGAGGAAAATGTGTGTCAGAAACCCATACGCAATTCAAGAGGCAAACTGTGCAACATTTGATTAGAAATGAAACCCCCTGTGTATTCAGTTGCTTCAGCATAATATGCCGTGTGAAACTATACCTCGCTCCATTATATTTTCAGGTGTATATATTTTTTCATGCTACGGAACTCGTGACTAGAGAATTCATGTTATCAAAGCCTTTCACTAGAATTTTACTTCCTGTTTTTGGTCACAGCGCAGTGTGATAAGAAAATATTAAGAACTAGCTGAGCCCGCGACTTCGTCCGCGTGGAATTTAACTTAACAAAAAAGCCCGCTCCCGCGTTCTGAGCCCGCACGACAGAACCCATTTTTATTTTTTTTTAATAAAAGTAGCCTAAGTTACTGCTTATAACATCAGCTATCTACCAGTGAAAGTCGCGTCAAAATCGGTCCACCCGCTTTGGAGATACTCTTTGATTTCATGTGTTTTTATTTTTTTACGCGGAACCCTAATTGTTTTTCAAAAAACGAGTAAGAGATCTGGTAGCCCAACCATCCCTCCCTTCACCTTCCTCTATCCCACTCCCTTTCAGGTCGGCAACGTGCGAGCAATGCGTTTGGTATTGAAAGCATCTATAGGCTACGGCAACTGCTTAATATCAGACAGGTGGTAAGCTTATTTGCCGGCTCTGTTATAATATAAAAAACTTATAAGGCAGAAAAAGGTCAAACATATTATATATTATATTCCCGTGTACCGCGGTAGTTTTCTTATCTACTCTAGTCTGCTGAAATCGCTACCAGTCCATTATATTCACAATACAATGGTAGCTTAGTTTGGGAACAGGAACGAGCGGGTACGAGACCAAGCGATATAATTTGTGTATCTCGCGATATTTATTTGTCAGATACATATAATTCTAGAGCTTCTGTTATTAATAGTTATTTATCGCGCGTAAAATCATGATTCATCCTAAAATAATCTGTTAAACTAGAACTCTATAATTTCGAATCAACAATACTGTGTTTCGATTGTACCGAAGAGAAAAGGTGCTAAACGATATCGTAATTAATACTCAATCAATCACCCTGAAGCAATTTATTCAATAACTGCTAATGAGTCGGCGCTCTTTAACAAAGTGCCTCTTAGAACTCCAAGACGGACCCACTATTGTTTTATTAAGGTACACTGAGAAAAAAATAAAGCAACAAATGATTTTTGTAGTTCCTAGTATTATTTTTACGTAGTATTTTTATTAAACGCTTAGTAATGATAACAAAGATTTATATAAGTTTCTTGCTGATAAATTGTTTGCATACCAAAGGTTTACTCAAAAATAATAAAATAAATTTGTTTGTTGTTGTGTTGAGTTTGCCTCCGTGTATGTGTTGACGATAAAGATTATACACAATCAAGAATACAATGTACCAATTGACAGATTTTACAGTTGACATGTTGAAAAACTGCCAGTATGTATTGCAAATATATGTACCACGCCCTAAAACGTTTCCAGATATTATAATTGCACCAGTTTATCTTATCTCAATGTTTACAATATTATCTCATTCTGATAAATGTGACGTCAGCATACGTGGTTGCAGAGGGGTGGTAACTAGCGTAATGTTATGCAATGTTAAACGCGAACTTGTCAACAACCCTTTCAGGGTCACGCTTTGAATATCGCAAGCGCCTGCATGTTGGGGGGCTACTGTCGATTGTCGATGCTACGATTGAAGTTCGTCTCTACCGTTTTTACTCCAACTCTATTCGAAATGGTGTGTCACAATTATGACGCTTTTGTCTACCTGTGGCATCGTACTTAATCCTACAACGAATGTTATAATTTCAACGCGTATTTTTGTTACCAAACTAAGAAAACTATTAATAATATATCATATTGGCAATCAAAAGAAACGTGAAAACTATTTGATATAGCAGGAAAACCTAAGCTTTTCAGCCTAAATATTAATAATCACATATTTTATAATTAAACGATGTAACCTGATTTAATATATTTATCATCGTGTCGTAAAGAAATAAGTGTAGTTTATGGTATTGACGCGTCAAAATTATTTGGTCATAACACTAACATGAAGCCTCACTCAATTCAAGAAGATAATGAGGCAAAATACACCAACTGTGCACACTTAGAATATCAAATACTCCACTTCACTCGAGCGAGCGTGCAACAAGTCGTACTATTCCATGATGTTAACCGACCCGATTGCAATGTAAGGTCCAATGTAAAAATTATACAAATGAGCACTTGGTGGTTCTAATAAACATGTATGGCATGATTTGCACTTTTACCCATCTTTTTGTAGGAGTTGCTGTTAAATTTACATACAAATGTCACTGTTTGTGAAGCGAGCGTTTCGCCATTATGTTATAATGTCTCAAAGGCAAGGGTTAAATGTACTTTTACATAGAAGTACTTAGACCCCAAGCTATCTAGATAACCTCTGTCATGTGCTTACTACAATTTCAATTAGATTGGGACTGTAAAATACCGGTTGGTATTCCTACTATTGCAAAGAAAAATGCTAGCTACATTCGAATTCTTGCTTCTCATATATTCTAATCTTATTCCGTGAAGAGGCTGGATTATTATTCAACGGTCAACAAGTATTATTTTAATATAATAACGTGTTGTATTTAGAATTTCGCCTTTGCTCTCTGCACCTAGGTTTTATATCTTTAATTCTGATAGGTGAATCATCGCAATTCATGTGTTGACCGGAAGTAAACATTATATTCTTCATAAAGAAACACTCGAATCGTATTAGACGGCTTCCGTTTCGCGTCAAAGTACACTCTTTGCATATTCATTATTTCATGAATAATTTGTATGATATAGCGACATTGTCGTAATCTCTCTCCATCTAATATCATTGAGCAAATATACATATTTCGATGTCGGGAATGTTGTTGACTCATTTATTAGTCTGCGTTTCATCGCGCGTGACTTCTACTTGTATTTTTTTAGGTATGTCCGGTACTAATGACAACCCAATACTCGTTTTCTTTTTGGTTGAAAAAGGTTGCGGTTAATTTTGTATATTATTACCAAGGTTGCTCGTAAAGTTTTCTAGCACGTTTCAGATTTATATTGAAAATCATAATTTGTACTACAATCTTCGATATTGGTTGATCTCCATGTAACGACGCAATTAGTAACTCTATTTCTGTTGCAAGACAAAAAGATCACTGAGGATTGAAATGGAATTTATTGAAAATTATGTAAACAGTAGACTGTTTTTAATACATACGAAATGATGCATACCTACTACATAATTGGAATAGGTAGATAATATCCTCATAGATATAAACCATTCAATATGAGGTCTTAATTTAATATTTAGCACAAGCTGAGCCCGCGACTTCGTCCGCGTGGAATTTAACTTAAAAAAAAAAAATTATCAAAAAAGCCCGCTCCCGCGTTTTCAGCCAGCGCGACAGGACCCATTTGTTTTTTTTTCTAAAATAAAAGTAGCCTAAGTTACTGCTTATAACATCAGCTATCTACCAGTGAAAGTCCTGTCAAAATCGGTCCAGCCGTTTCGGAGATACTCTTTAATTTCATGTGTTTTTATTTTTTTACGCGGAACCCTAATTATTTTTCTAACTTTTTAGTAGCCTAAGTTACTCCTTATAACATCAGCTATCTGCCAATGAAAGTCCCGTCAAAATCGGTCCAGCCCTTTCGGAGATTACCCGGAACAAACATAGAGACAGACAGACAGACAGACATTTTTTTATATCGTGTTTTTGCTATAGGTGTCGTATGTACTTTCATATGCATTTAGTGAAAAGGTGTTATTTTGATATTACAAACAGACACTGCAATTTTATTTATTTGTATACATAGTGCAAAAGATGATGTAAGTATCGACAAAAAATAAACTCCATTTGTTTTTTGTGTTTCTGAACTACGGGTACATCATCTTTAGCATTGCTAAGACGCCATAAAATTATCGCGTATTATTAAATTAAGACCTTTTTTATAATAATTATGAAATATTAACCGTCATAGAGAAATGTGTTAAATAAATCGGCGAACGAGAGCTTGTTCTTGTGAATGATAAGGTGAGTCCACTCGGTGCTCGATCACAGTGCGCCGTCATTAATCACGACTCGCGCATAGTCATCTGTATTTAATCAATTCTAGTCCGGTGCTGATTTATAATGCAATGAACCGAAAGTTTTAACACATTTCTTTTCGACAACCTTTCTTATACAGAACTAACTGACCCGGTGGACTTCGTACCGTACCAACAATTTCTTCGATTATTGCCTATTCCTTTAGAGTTTTCGTAAACCCATGTATTTAGGCGACCAAAAAAAAACTAATTAGTCAAGCCATTTTCGAGTTTTTGCGAGACAAAAGCAAAGTCAGGCATGCGAAATATCGAAAAATACTCATAGCAGTCTCGGGCCCAGTTCTGATGAAAATGAAACTGCATTAAGTATTGGATTTTTGAAAAATCAATATTCTCGTATCCAGGCATCGAACCCGTTGATTTTGCAAAAAACCCTGTATATTACCATTCGATAATATCGCTAATAAGGAAAAATTCTGGCATGTAATGTGAAATATGCGCAACTAAAGGAAACAGCTATTTTTCACAAAATAATTGTTTATTTTATATAGGTATGAAGGTACCGTTTAAAATTCTGGACCATTCGTAATTCTTTTCCTCCTAAAGGGCTTGACCGATTTTGACGTTTTTTTGTTCTTATGACGTCACCCGGATGCTTCTTAGCTATAGTTGGACCCGGTATGAAGCGCCGTCGTTGACGTACAGAAAATAAAATCGACGCTAGCGAAGCAGCAGGCAAAAGTAGTACTTATTTGTCATAGGTTTAAAACTATTTCATCATACCCAAATAGTCGTGATGATGATAAAACAATAGAAAATTACATCCATAATGTGTAACTATTTATATTAAATTTTTTTGCTAATCTCTATACGCGCGTCATGAGCCCGCATTAAAAGTTTTCCAAACTAAAAGTTACGCTCGAATACTCCCGCAATTGATGTGTGTGGCCGGTTCAACGGGTTTGTTCAAACAAATATACGCTTATCCTAATAAAAACATTCCCCAAACTTGTAACAGTAACAAATGGAATAGGTGCGAATACACAGCACTTGTAATTTCGTTATTATTACAATACTAGAGCATTACAGTTTACCGTATTAACATCATGTCGACTGAGATCTTTTTTTTATATAACAAAGTCGGCAAACAAGCGTACGACCCGCCTGATGTTAAGGAGTTACTGTAGCTTATAGATGCTTGCAATAGATAGATGCTACCAAAGGCACGCAAGTTGCCTACCTTAAGAAGAGTGGCAATCAAGATAGAGGGAGGGGCTCTCTCACTCATCGTACGAAAGGCAGCTGTGGAATTGGCTACAGCTTGGCTCTACCACTGTAAAAATTCTAATTAGTAAAACAGAGGAAAACACTTTTGTACAAAATCACATCGGCGAAGTCCATACTTGGCAAGTCGTTTTGTTTAGGACTGTACCTACAAGTTATTTTCCTTATTACTTATTCTCTACCTTTATATATTTTAAAAGAAAATCAAGGATGTGTATAATGATCGTGAACAAGACGATGTCCCGATAAACCCATTTGTCGTAATTCGTGTATCGACTGTGAAATTGCTGATTACGTATCTGAAAATGGGCTATAGACGCCCGCATTTTACGGGAAAGATAGAACTAACTACTTTACATTGGTCATTAAATAACAGAAGTAAATAACAGTAAATAGCAAAAGGCCTGATATAATGTAAGTCGATATAGATCTTTTAAACCAACTAACTTGCTTTTAGAAAAGGTATCAAATTCAAAGGCTATGAAAAATTGTAGTCATTGACACGTAAACGTGTACCAATAATATCCATACATTTTACCGTATCCGGATAAGAAACACGGTATTATCTGTCAAAAAAGTATAGACAAAACGGTGTCGGCTTCTTCGTGTGCATAAATGCTGCCATAGATGCGAGCAACAGCTAGTTATTTTCGAAACAATGATCCGAACCCTAAATTAAATCTCAAACCTGAAACTATCTTTGAGAAATTTTAACGCGATCATGATGCCAGAAACACTAAACCATATTCAAAATGAATTCGGCAGTGCTATAACGGTAAAAATCAACAAAACAACTCAGGAAACGCCAAGAGCAGCGCTGGAGCATACCAGAGCACCTCGTCCTTTCATAACTCATTATCGGGACCCATTCACAAAGGCATCCGGATTTCAACAAAAATGGTGGCAGTACCGTCTGCGAAGACATTTATCAAGCGATTCAAAGCACTTGATCCTTTAACTCTCAATGGAACGTTCAAAGCTTTTAGAACGATGTTTATGCCATGACTGCGAATGGCTGTCGTCGGAAAAATTAATGGCGAGAGTAACGTTTGTTCGGCGATTACACAAACAAATTGCCTCAACAACCTGCGATTAAGTCCCACCTGTAACGTTTTAACGTGTTACGTATAATTTTTAAGATCTAATAAAGTCACTTTACTTTATATCGTACTTTACATTGAAATTGAACTGCTCCGTTCTTGTTGGAAGGTCAATTAGATAATTTGTTTCAGATATATAGACGCAAATTGTAATACAGAGGATGTTCACTGATTTATCTTTTACCAGCCATAATACCTCTATGAACCACATATGCTATGTTTTCTGTAAGTATTTGTGTGGCAAGATCTGACCTTTGAAACACAGTGAAATATATGAAACACCTAGCTTGATACTACGTATATAATGGCATACTTACAAGAAATACCCTTACCACCTCTAATGCTACTCAAACAGCTTATACAAAAGCTTATCCGAGGACGAGAAAACCTTTGCATATAAAATCTCAGAGTCGAAGGCATTTTATATGTATACCTACAAATTTTATCAAGTTGGAACTATTTCCATCGGCGTTGATACTAGTAAAGAAATCTCATTCCTATTTATCAGTTGGATTCAATTACCGAAATCCCGTCACAGACTGTACTGTCGAGGTTTTCCCCGTATCCCTGAAGGGAGCGATGTTTTCGCGTAACATTCGGCACCGGGTTCTATGTGTCCAAGTTTCAATTTGCCGATATAAAAATAGGAATGATATGAAGCGACCCGCGATATCTCGAGACGATATCTTTGCGTCAGTGTCTGCGAATGGCATACATCTGTACTCGACGTAAAGTTATTGATAGTTTCTGTTTGACGACATAAAATATAAAATACTAGCGACCCGCCCCGGCTTTGCACGGCTATCTCTACTATTTATAAATTGAATTAGAATGTAAATAAACTTTCCAAACGAAATTCTCTAAATGATAGTGAATATCGCATCAAAATCCGTTGCGCAGTTTTTAAGACAAGACAATAGCGATTTTTTAATACTTTAGAGAGTTATAAACTAAAACAAGGAAGCCAATTTGACCAATGAGATGTGTGCGAGTTATTAAAAGATCTTTACTGTATACCAGCAGTAAATACTTCTTTCTTACTTATATTTTTATATCTTAAATTTATTCGAATAAAATCGTTTCAATATAACCGACGGAAGAGCACATTGGTATTCAGTTTTTTCAATTTCAACGTTTAGATCTGCATAGTTTTATTAGCTCTCCAAACGCAATTTAATGCACTTCTAGCGAAATTCTTCTTTTTCCGTACCTCAAAGCGTCTTGAATCAACGTTGAAAATTCCAAGAAATAACATGCATTTTAATGAAATTTACATTATATGAATACAGTAAAAACAAGAGGTTCGTTTCTTTCACCAGGACAACTTCAACATAAAGCTCAATGCGCCAATCACTTATCGGTCCAATAGGTCGCCTTTCGGTATTCCCGGGCAAAGATCTTGGGTTAATTCCCACCACCGATCGCCACACTTTTGCCCACATTTAGCTAATTGGAGAGGTACTTACGAGAAACTTACTTGTGATCCCAAATAATGGCCGTCATATCTCTAAATTGCTGTTTTTCTAAATAAATTAAGGGTTTTCTTATATTTACGCGAATACTACACATTGAAATAAAACTATTTTTACGGATTATATCGCGTTTATTTAATTTTATGTTCCCGACGTTTCGGTTGCTTTACACAGTTACAGTTACAGTTTTTAACTATGACATCAGGACGTCTAACACCTCAGTCCCCCCGTGACCACGGTTGCTGTAAAGCAACCGAAACGTCGGGAACATAAAATTAAATAAACGCGATATAATCCGTAAAAATAGTTTTATTTCAATAAATTAAGGGTGTAAACCTTTTGATATCTAATACGGTTGTGTACGGCATTTGCTTAGTAAATGTTTGGTTAGCAAAGAGCATTGTTGGTGAGCGAGCACATCGCACTGTGTAGCGTATATGTCGATGCTTTGTCACATAACTATAGCAAAACGGAACTGATGTGAAGCCTGTGAAACAATGTTAATTGCAAAATTGTTTGATTTACCAGGATTTCCGACACTCGGGATATCATCACTAGAACCGATATTCTATGTGAATTAGGAAATAAGAGACGCATTCATTTTGGAAACAAAATCGAAAATGGATCTGACATGAATTAATGGACAATAAATTACAATAAATAGCTGTGTGCATTCTTTAGTTTCCTAACTACAATAAATTATATCACGGCTAAGTATTGAAAATCACTTCGTAACAGTAGCTAACTGCAAGTGGAAGACCGAGAAAAGCTTTTAGCTGTGAAAACTATCAAAAAGAGGTAACAAGACGGCGCGAGCTAACAAGGCGGGAACAACTAGAGAAGAAACCTCGCCCGGATATTAACCTTCTTATTTACGATTTATAAAAACGAAGAGAATACAGGTTCCCCGTAGAACTTGATAGATGAACGAACAACACTCCCTGAGAGGTACTATTTCATTCGGATACAAATTTTCGGCAACATCACTTGTTGCATCAAATATGACGTTCATGGTGATCTGTGAACACATTTTTATTTTTATTTCCGACCAGCTCAATAAGTTACCATACTTAAAGCCAGTAGGAATGTGCCAATGAAAATATATAAGAAGTTCTAAAGCATAATATTATCTTCGTCACATTTTGGGGACACAGAGAGTACGAATACTCTTTAACCCTTAAGGTAACTTTACTATTTATTACTGTAATAAAGTACTCACTATATAACCTCTATAACCTGTACATTACTTGCAAATGTGAAATTGTACTCGCAAGAAAACTAGCAAGCCGCAAATGTCCCCTGGGGACCGACCTGCGGACGAACCTGTGTCACGGTCGGATAATTTTCTCTACACCCACTGCTATTAAACGCAGATAATAAAATATTCCCACGGTAACGGATGAAGGCGCACGAATGGTATAATTTGCAATCTCATTCTGTTATCTACCGGGAGTTTTGTTCCTTAAAGAGATAGTGGATATTATAATAACGTGACAAAGAAGTTGATGTGCTTACAGGCGAGGCACAAAGAAACTCAGCGTCGTAATCCACCCGAATAATGGTCGCTTTAAGTTTCCTTATGTTTCACGCCCATCGTTGTTTTGGAGCGCTGATATCTGATGAGCCTCTTTATTAGAATATATATAATTTATCGTTTACACATAAGATTTTGTATTCTAATATATAACTAGATGACCCGGCACACGTTGTTCTGCCATATAAATTATACTATATTATGCATGTATTCATATGTATAAACCTTCGTCTTGAATCACTCTATCTACTAAAAATCCGCATCAAAATCCGTTGCGTAGTTTTAAAGATCTAAGCATACATATGGACAGACAGCGGAAAGCGACTTTGTTTTATACTATGTAGTGATATAATAATAATAATTGAGCCCTTCTGATGTCCCACTCCTAGGCACGGGCCTCCCCTCACTACGAGGGGGATTCAGGTCTTAAAAGCTCTAGGCCAGCAGAGCGGGTTGGCGGAGTTCACATGTCTTTCGAAAATTGGTTACATTTTCGAAGACATGCAGGTTTTCTCACGATGTTTTCCTTCACCGTGAGCAAGTGATAATCATATAGAAATTATGATTCGCACATAGATTTCGAAAAACCCAGCGGTGCGTGCCGGGGTTTGAACCCAGGACCTGGTGCCCACATGACGCGTACTTAACCAATTGGCTTTCACTGCTATATTACTGCTCTATATCACTGCAGTATTCTATTATTTCCAAAAACATATTATGGAATGCAGAAACTGTTATTCTGAAGATGTCTACTTAGGTACTTAGATCTTCAGTCTTAAGTCGCAAAGTACCAGGATACTACTCAGATGGTCCTATTTAGTTCATACAAGTTGAGATGTTATTATTTTTCACTTTTATCAATATATTTAAGGTCCATATTAATAAATCAAGAGCGATCTTGAAAATGTCATTCTTATGTCATACCAGTACAAAAGATCGGTCTCAGATTTAATATCGATTATCGATACGGGCCTAAATAGGTGTATAAATGAGGGTTGCTATCAAAGAAAATGAACTAAAAATTTCAGATACATCTGTTACTATTATATTGTAACAATGTTCGGTATGGACGGTCACGTCGGCAGCTCTGAGTTATGACCTAGATTAGTACTGGTCGCCAGGATAGATATCGAACTCAACAAGTGGCGGGTCACTGCGTGCAAATTAACTAAATCTACCCGGGAAACTGGGGGTAGTTTTGGTTTGAAGGACTGTCATCCTCATGCAATATATACATATAAACTACTTTGTTTGGATGATATTAATCACAAAACATACGGTCGTATTAATAAATCGACCTTAAGGCTAAAGCGCCCATCTAGCCCGCGAAGTTCAATTTTTTTGAGGTTTTTTAGATTTTGTTCAAAATCTGACAATAATTAAAGGCACATTTTGTAATTCGCGAAAAAGACCGAGTGCAGTGCATTTATTAATATATCCAACTTACTCTAAAACATTTCAAGAACGACAGCTATCTAGATAATCTGGCAATTTTTGTATATTTAGTGATTTACTAGTATCATATCCACCGTGATAATATTTAGAGTAAAATAAATGTATTAATAAACGCACTGCATACTGTGTTTGTCGCAAATCACAAAATGTTGTCTTAAATGTATTCAGATTTTGGATAAACTATAAAAATACTCGAAAATTTTGAATGTCGCGGGCTAGACAGGCGCCTTCACCAGTAATTCTTATGTAATACCAGTACAAAATGACACGTCAAAAGCGTATTTAAGATCGCTCTCAAACTTCAGATAGATTTATTAATACGAGCCATAAATAAGAAATAAAACCAACTACGGGTAACGGTGGTAGAGCCAAGGTGAAGCCAATTGACTACATCACATATACGGGCTCGACCAGGGTAGTACCACCCTCGCACAGAAGATCGGCGTAAAGGAGCCATTATAGCTACGTTTCGTACAATGATTGAGAGAGCCGGGAGACCAACCCTCCTTCCCAACTCTTACCTCTTTCCTACACCCGTTCAAGTCGGCAACGTGTAAGCGTTACCTTCGGTATTGCAAGCAACTATAATTCTACAGGCCCCGGACACTGCTTAACATCAGGCCGGTCGTACGCTTGTTTGTCGATCTGTTATATATAAAAAAACAAGCGAGCTCTATAAATGTAAAATCTTTGTTGATTTCCGCTCATTCAAACAAAAGATCTTTTGGTAAGAACGATTTGAAAATTGGCACAAACTTTTAACAAGTTTTTAAAGTGAAATTCTCGACAACAAATCCAAATAAAAGCCTCTGGCTACCGTTAAAAATACGACAGTCGGTGAAATGAGTAAAAAAAACATCTGTACAAAGACCAAACGGCGGGCGCGAGCCAAATCTGCTGCTGGCTTACATCAGCCAAATTGGATGTGCTCGGAGAGGCCAGCCGTTACCGTCTACTCGCTGCCCAGGTAATCTTGTTATGACGTAATAACGTAAAGTGGTGATATTCATAGAATTTTCACATGACTATATATAAGTATATAGTTTGTAATTGAAACATTTAAATTTTCGAACGGGTACACGGTTTTGGCTTGGAAGTTCAAGCGTAGGTCGCTCGACTCATTGCACCGAGTGCTAGCGTATTCGATTCCCGCTGGAGTCAATTTCAGACTTTATCGTCGTCCAATAAATTCAAAATGACACGAGAGTAGATATTTTAAATCTATTTAGGTTAGTAACTCGTACGCTCGTACTATGGGTCCCGTCTAATGTAGGCACTGGGGGCGATCCCAGCTACACCCAGACCAGAGACAATTACGAACATTACCTTTCCCAAATTTACACTAACGGGAATGGAAGCCGTTAGTTACCACACAATTATATTATTTATTGGATAATTATTATCTGAAGTAAATTATATAAATGAAAATGAAATGAGCCGAGCGGCCTGCACTCGAACTACTTACACCGAGCGGTCGTCATATAATGCATTCATATAATATTTGTATTTGTTAAACAATAGACGACAAGGAGCCGAACAAATAGCAAAACATTTAGAAAAATGTGTGCTCGGTCGGAATGAAAAAGTGCCCCCTGCAGAAACGCCCACATCTTCTACTGACAGGGCAATGTCAGTTATTGTTTACAATAAAACCGCCGAGGTAGGTGTGTTTACATAATATCTTTGTAAGCCTACTAACTTGTCTCGGCCCTTCATTTTCTAGCTATAGGTACCTATGACATTGAAATGCCTACACAGTAGATATTTCAAAGGCCTAGAATCTATACAAATAAATAAAATTGGAGTGTCTGCTTGTAATATCAAAATAACACCTTTTCACTAAATGCATATGAAAATACAACAAAAACGCGATTAAAATTGTTTTTGTCTGTCTGTCTGTCTGTGTGTTTGTTCCGGGTAATCTCCGAAACGGCTGGACCGATTTTGACGGGACTTTCCCTGTTGGATAGCTGTTGTTATAAGCAGTAACTCAGGCTACTTTTATTTTAGAAAATCAACATTTAAAAAATGGGTCCTGTCGCGCGGGGTCAGAACGCGGGAGCGGGCTTTTTTGTTAAAGTCAATTCCACGCGGACGAAGTCGCGGGCTCAGCTAGTAAAAAATATATTATTTATAAAAATACAGTATACCTATTATATCTAGAAGTACTTACTCGCCACAATTCATATTGACAGTTTTTACTGGCTAAAGTATCAATAAAATCTCATTTCGAAAGCTCGATAGGTGAGCTAGTGTGGCTAAATCAATAGATCTGATATATTAGAAGCAAGCAAACAGCTATGAATCAAAGGCAGGCGCGGCCGGCTACAAACGATCACACCACTCGCTTACGAGTATGAAGTTTGCTGTAACTACACTCAACACGTGACGTCACCAGAGAATCGTCATCATATGTGTTTTGTTTGATCATTGAAGACGAACTTGAGTGCAATTAAACAGCCTTTGAGCTTAGGTTATGTTTGAGTATTGGTTCTCAAGTGAGTCTAGGGATTAACTTGTTGTTACATTTGAGCCACAACACTGATGAGCCTTCCTTTCAGGTGTATATTTAATCCCTTGATGACGGGGCTTGTCACAAGGAACATATTTTCAGGAATACGGTCCATGAGGAAGGAGGTGCTTCATGAAAAATTAAAATTAATCTTCAAGGGTAGGTTTCATTTCATTCTGATGCTGAAATTATTTCTTTATACAATTTATAAGACACGTTGTTTCCGCCCATAAAAAGGCTACCTAATGTATATTTAGATATTCAGGCATAAATAAAGCGTATATTCGGCATAGTACCTATTCATTAATTGTCACCTGGATAAATTGTCGACGAACTTTTCAGTTTTTTTGTCTTATAAATGCTGAACATAAAATTTCTCAATAAAAAAAAGTAATTGTATAATGTAATTGTATAAAACAATTGGCATATACTAGCATTAAGATTTTAAATGACTTGTTACCATTATGTTTCGCGCTATTATTTTCCAACATTTAACATAAAATATTTAAATACCAAATGCGGGTAACGACACCAACCACATCTAGTGAATATGTTCTACATTATTATTTCTTGCACAAAGAGGAAATTAAAAAATAGTTTGATATTTATTTTAAGTGAAATGAAAAGATTTTAATTAAAACTTTCATATCATTCGTTTCGCATGGGAATTCTCTGTCGGTAAGTACTTCATTTGTAGATACAGAGGTATGAACCTGCACTAAAAATACATTGGCAAATAATATTTTAATTATAAGCAACAAAGAAAGTTTATAAGCATACATCGATAGGATGCATACCTACTTCATTTTCGAAAAAAACAATTTTTCATACATTGTAGAGAGATAACTGCATCCGGCCGTAATTTAAGTCCAGACCTTAAATTTGTTTAGGTAATCTTATCAGGCCAAGTCGCAAGAGACATCCACAACATCAGATCTATACTTTCAAACTTCAAGAAATAAACATGTAAATATTCAATGACAATATAAGAATCCAATGAATGTAATGCGAAAATAAGTGCGCAATCTCGTATGGTAATTTTGACTTTGAAACTGTGAAAAGAATTTTGACGAGAGGCCCAACTGTCGTTTTGGGCGCTACAAACTGCGGGCTTCGAGAAAAGTAACAGTAAATTGAATACAAATGAAAAGAATAAGGTTTGATTTTGCGACACCCAACAGAGAAGCTTCGATATTTGTACTCGGCTTATCTGTGTCTATGAACATGTTTGTAAATCCTTTGCATAGGCGAATACAAATCTGTGCTTTTTCACAGCTTTTATTCACATATATGTAGTGTCACAAAGCGCAATATATATAATATATTTTAACATATCAACTGCATGGTCCCAAACTAAGCAACGCTTGTACTGTGGGTACCGTACAATGGATTGGGGGCGATCCTAGTGACACCCATACCTAGGCAAGTTACGAAAAGGCCATTTCCGAAATTTGCCCCGGCGGGAATCGAACCCGCAACCACCATGTGCAGTGAGATGAGCGGCCACTGCGCCAAGCGGTCGTCAAATTAGAAATAAGTGTTCTCAAAGGGCCTCAATCCTTAAATAACTTTGGTGCCAATGTTGGTTGTTCATCTCATATACGGGCTGGCTCGACCAGGTAGTACTACTGTCTTATAGAAGATCAGTGTAAGGTAACTATTATAGCTGTGAATCGTACAGTGAGTGATAGCAACGGAAGTCCAATCAATTCTCCACCCTCTGTCCCACATCCACACCCCTTCAAGTCGGCAGCATGCGAGCAACGCCTTTGGTATTGCAAACCATCCAAAGAAATTTTAACAATTTCTTTGCAAGAATCTCTTACGTTTTCATTTTCAGTGAAAATATTTCAGAATATTCATAAAATGTTCACAATTGCCTTCAAAAGTTTTTTACTGCAGGAATGGTACGATAAAATAGAACTAGGTACCTACCCTTTAGTTGTGGAGCAGTAGTTGTGATGACGGATTTATTGTGCGATATACCGACGCAACAGCTGGGTTTGCATCGCGTTTTTTACGACCCAGATTAAACGGGACCCAATTACGGAACTGACAGTGGCCTATCAGACGGAAATTAAAAATACGGAATTTCTTAGACTCATTCCGCCTTATAAGTAAACGTGGATTAGCGGTTGTTTAGTTAAACCATGCTTTGTCTTCTTCTTTAGAATGTCAAATTACTGATGATAGATAGAGATAGTTCGATGTGTAACTATTCGCCCGCTACTCCACGTTTATTAATAACGGATTGGGTGCTTGGGATACTTTTCCATCTTGGCACTTTTTAGACTTGTTTAGCCGATCCCACAAGTATAAGCCACTGGTTAAAGAAGCACAGAATAATGCGTCAAACTAAAGCCAGTCTCGCCTGATGAATGGCACCAACAGTTTGGTCCGCTTATACGATACCATAAAAAGTGGTAGATGGCAGCTTTTACATGACGGTAAATAGGACGGTAAATAGCATTTAAACAGTCGCGATCCTCGGCATTAAGGAAACGAGATAGAAGAAGAAACTCCTCTACCGTAATCTTGGTATTTATCTTAATTATGCATATCAGGGTATGTATAGGTATGTATACTATTGTAAGGGTTTTAAACGTGCCGATTTTCGTCAATTTGATTGAAACAAGCGAAGCTTCCATGGAGTACTATTCCCAAACGGAATTAAATTTTAATTGGCAATTTGTGTGTTACAATTATTATTATTTCAGTTCAGAAACGTACACAAAGCCACATCAGGGCTATACATATTCATATGTGTACCCCGAATTTGTCGAATATAATACACTTTGGACATATAGATTGGATTATTAGAGCAACCTCAATGGAATTATGTGTAAAGTAACAATGTAATTTCGTGATTTTAAATTAATAAAACTTTCCATTTGATCTGCCTGCAATCTAACAACATTTTACATAACATCCCGTAGGTTAGTTCTATGAGCTTGAAATTAAAAATGTACCTATTTTATAATCACGGTTGTCACATGCTAATAAGATTGCCTGGATGCTAATCCAGCAGTCCGCAGATTCAGTTCATCACAATTTATAGTGTACCTATAAAAGATTCAGATGACAGCCCCTTGACTCAACAAACTCGCCGGCTATTGCGCTAATCCCGCAGCAAAGTTTAATGTCGCGAACAAATGGACCAAGTCCGAGCGCTCCCTCCTCCGAACGCGACGCGATTAAAAACTACTTGAACATGCCATTGCTGTCGCCTCTTTCTAAGGGATTAACTTTCATAATGCCACTTACTGAAATATACTCTGAAATAACAAGGAACATGATGATTATGAATGAAGAGGAAGTTTCTGTGACTGATAAAGCTCCGCTGGAAGTTTGAGTACCACGATCACTTAATATTTGAAATAGGTTTCCAATAAGTTCGTAATCCGCAAAGGGTCATACCTGTATAGACAATCTGATGTAATATAAATATGATAAAAGCTTATATAACCTTCCTATATGTTTATAAATCGAATGTTGTAACAATCGTATTTTTAGTCACGTTAACAATAAGGTCCAAACTAGGTAGTGATGAAAGGATTTGTTCAAATCGTTTATTCCACTCACGGTTTCTTACGAAATATGAGCAGGTATACCTTCCAGTGTAAATCCAATTTCTTGTTCAATTTGGGTCATCAAAGGAAGGTCGCAGTGGTTCATAGCTTTACAGTGGTCAAAGGTTAATACATAGAAAACACAGTAACAGTGGCGGCGTTTGCGGTAATTATTCAAATGCCGTCGCAAGTCCACCCATTGTTCCACTCCATTCCACTTAGCGGTTGTTTGTTCCGTCACATTTGAGCTTTTAAGTTTGTTGTTCTCACTATTTACATGCACTACGACATACAAAACTACATTTTCACGGGACCAGAAAATTATAAATAACTTAGAAGTGGAAAAATGAAGCTTTTATATTCGCGTAGGCCAACGCACAATGGCAACTAAGTTGTATTCAAAACTGGAGAGGAAAGGCGAAGGACGAGAAACAAAGATCATGAGCTTGTAGATAGCATATCGGGAGCCCACCTTACGCACACATGTAACTTGTGCAATGATCTCCCTCCTGAAGTCTTTACTTTGCACTACAACATAGGACTCTTAAAAAGGCATGTTTACAGGTCCCTAAAAGTCCGGCACCGCATCTTCTCCCCTTAAGTTGCAAATAACCTGGGTAACGGTTACCACTTACTATCAAGAGGACCATATATTAGTGTGGCAAGCACAGGGTAACAGATTGGCACTAAAAAAACAAGGTTGTGAACAATGGAACTGTCCAAATAATCATTCTTAATTTGACCGTCCAAATGACTGGGGAAACGATTTGTGTTCATATCACTGTTGAACACTATACCTTCGCTTGTCGAGAAAATAAATCGCTCTACGATAGTTTTTCAGACTTAAAACTGACACGGTAGTTAAAACTGCCACAGTCATAATCTGCGCCATTAACGTCTGAAAGTGTTCACGTCGGCTGCACTTCATCGTACGTAGATAATGAAACATCGGGAAATTGGAAAAATAACCCGTAGCTCGTATGGAGAGCACCGGCGTCGTTGACATCGGAAATTGGAAATATACATCAAAACGCTTCATACTTCCTCATATCGAGTCGAGTAGCTCAGCGATTTCAATAAGCAAGATGTTTGAGATTCTAAGGAGCATTTCAAATGAAGGGAAGTTTCTCGGAAACATCTTTTTAATTTCGGCCTCAAGAAAATTAGTTCGCTTTGTTGATAGACGTTTTTTGTATTCGAAATCAAGTCGTATTGTTTCGTCTTAACGATACAAAGTGTTTGTTCAGCGAATTATGATTAATGTGTTGTTAGTTTGATTCATATTGCTAAATATTTTGGTATACATTTAACATACAGTTATGTGTAAAGTGGAAACCATTTATGGTATGAATGTTCGGTTACTTTGACCTGCACTATACAATGTGAACTTGGATTTAATAATATTAGCTCAATGTCGTTGATGATCCCATTATTCAGCCCTCTTTCAGACTATTTCTTATTGCTCGATCAGCTGTTTCAGAGTAACTATAAGCTGCTCCATCCAATTTTAACCTGATACTGAGAATACCTGAGAAATATTTCATGAATTAACACCGGTTCTATTATACCCAGAGGCCGAATTCACCTGAGTTTTATTAATTTTAACTCCACAAACACGGCTCTATATATCAATGCAGGGATATGCCTACTTTATTGAATGAACCACAGTAAAAGTTCAAATCGATTACGCATTGAAAAATAATTAATTAGATACTTGTTCTTCAAATTCTTTATCATTAAAAAAACACTATTCTAGTTCATTTACATAGATATACCTTTATAAATGTAGCAGAACAACATTGCGTCGAACAATATCAATATTTTTATCCCTACATACGTAATAAATACTCAGGCACTTAAATTTACCTTATTTTGACATAATATACTATGTACATAATATATGTATATATAAATATTTATTCTACGTAATCTAAGCAATCACTCAATGTAGATTTATGTTAGAGCTGTTTCGGTCTGCATTTTAACGCTACCTACTTGTTTTATCCACTTTTAATTAACCACTCCAACGAGTTTCACAAATTACAATCTGATAGATACAATTTCCTAATTTATTTTGTCGGGAAACATAAAACAATTAAGCTTTCGTTCGGAGCTCCAGCACTTTTTAATTCACCTTTATTACTATCGCGGAAGAGTTTAATTTCAAAATAAAGGATATTATAATATCATGTCAGCTGTTTATCATCGTTATGTCGCAGGTACCTGTTACAGCCCGTTATCTAGATATGATCTTAATTAGTCAATCCAAACTTTTTCTGATAAAAGTATAATATTTATTATTATGACTAATTTAACAAGTGACATACATAATACTGCAGATATTTTGATTCGTATTTGGAACGATGTCGGTGAGTTTGCTAACAAACGTTTAACAAGGAAAGTTGATAATTCCTAACACCCGGAGTTTTGTAACATTTCCCGAAAACCCCGTTTTGTCCTGATTCACTTCAATCGACTATTGAGTAAGCTTAACCGGATACCAGAAGGATAAACTTCCTATTTAGGTTGTTTGGATAATATTGAAACTCACCTACAAAATGTTTACTTTCATTATTATGCAAAACATTTGCGTAGGTATTGGATACATGGTACCGCCTAACAAAGTTCATACTTACAGCATTAATGGAAGAAGGATTTTTACTGGGACGTATACTTTATATTTACACATGAAATATGTAATTACAATACAATTCAGAAGTTTTGTAAGTAACTAATTAGTATAACAAATATTCCAGCAACATTTTAAATTTTAAAAATATTTTAATAACACAATAATATAGAAAAACCTATTGCAAATAATAATAGAAGAATTTACTCACTAATAAATTAAAAGGTTTTTTTTTCATAAAAATATCGTGAACGAATATAATCTTTATTAGTTTTACGTGTCTATAGTTACAAATTAGAATTTAATTGAAACACTTACCTCGGCAACGTTGGGCTCGGTCTGGCGGCGTGAACTTCAAAACTAACGAAAAGTTCTCGAATGTTGTTGAAATAAAATAGGAATCACTGAAAACAACTCGGTCACAACTCACTGAAGTATCGTTGTTAGATGGTAGTAGTTATTGGGAGTACGCGGGGTTCTGTTGAACGTTTCAGCGCGCTCAGGTTGTGTGGCGATTGCTCCGAAGTAGCGTGCTTATATCTCTCTGAAAGCGGAGCCTGCGCGCATGCGCCACTACCATTCATGTAACACTCTCAATGACCGCCCCCACAAACGTCATCGCATTTTTTTATGTATCATACATATTTATGACTTTACCATGGGATCTATGTATGTCCAGACATAGATAAGTTATATATGGAATAGGGTTTAACTACCTTTACACGACATAAAAAACATCCGCCTACTTATCAAGCCAAAAGTTATCTTTGCTATGTAGGTAGAATGCAACTTTTATTGCCAATATAGATCCCTTATTTTCGACCCTGAAAACAATTCAGGGTCCCGTAGTTTTTTTTGTTTCACAACAAAAGTACTTCTCCATCCTCAATCACTCTGAATGCTCAAAACCATCGATTATAAAGGGAAAGTTGGAAAAACCCTTTCCAGCGATGCAAGTATCTCGAAGTGTTGCGATAAAAGTGATTTATGTCAGCTACCGACTGGCGATAAAAGTTGGCAAAGCTAAGTCCCGGCTTACCCACGGCTGAGATTCAAGGGTAACACGAACTTGCATAAATCATAGTGGGCTTTAGGTAGTCTTTAAAGGACGTTCCTCATCAAGATCCATCTGTCTAGGTCTTAGCCCAGTTCTTGTACTAGGTCGTGATCTAGTCTTCCATGATTAGACTGAATAGTTATCGATATTTACCTAAGTGACTTCCGTGAGCCTCGCGTTACCCAACTGGGGTCATCTATTGCCAGGACATTTCAGGCATTTTTCGAGCTTCATCTAGGAAGAAACTTAAAAAAAAATGACAACGGAAAGAGGCTTGTTGATATCTGTAATGGATGATTTATCTATAAAGAATATGCGTACATATACTTATCTGGCAAGAGTAAAAAATAAATAACCTACTACGTATTGGATGTGTCTGCGAATTTTCCTCAAATTCCCATGTTACCCTGCTTTTATTTACCTATTTCTATGGTAATGAAGTTTCAACAGCAGATGTAACGATACATAACACTCGAAACAAAACATCAATGTTACGGTTTTCATAAAATTTAAACACTGTATTGTAACGGTGAACATTCCTCTCACTTTCCAACACTTCCATTCGTGTAAGAGCAAAAGAGATCGACATAAAATTCTCATTGTTACTAGGGTTATTATAAACACAGGTATTTAAGTTTACAGCGCAGTTTAGAAGGATGCTCGCGCAAATGAAACGTTCGTAAAATTTAACAGTGAAATAACTCGAGTTTTATTTATCTTATTTGATTATCTCACACAAAGGAAACCTGTAGAACATTTAAAAGTAGGCACAAATCTGACAGAAAAAACTATGCTCATAACTCTCAACAATAAAGACTCACAAGTGCAGGTAAAACATAGAAAAACTGTCTCAGTAAAAGGTTGTGTAGTAGCTATATAAATACTACTACTTTCAATTAATACTGAAAAAACATAAAATGAACAGGGTCTATCAGCCCATTTATAGCCACAAGATTATTAAATAACACGGAGGGCAATGATCTATTTCGACTGAATAGTAAGTGTATGAATAGTTCTAAAATTAGAACATACAGCACGTATTCAGTGCCCATTTAATCATCACAAATATGATCCTGATCACTAACGACAGTAGCCTTAATTCGTGAATGAATCCTGTTATCTTACCAAAGGTGCATGGGTGTACCTAGCCATGCCAAAAGCTAGGTAAATCAAATCAGAGCTTTTGGCCTAAAGGAGGGCTAGATAGGAATTTCTAGGAGGTAAAGGACAGGATAAGTAGGCCCTTATGTTATCCTTCGCCGTGAGCAAGTGATAATCATATTGATATTATTACCTTGTATAACATTATGGAAATATATATTAATAAGATGGAATATTATTTTGAATATCACGGAAAACGCCGTGAGGAAACCTGAATGTCTTAGAAAATCTAAACAATTTTCGAAAAACCGCCAACCTGCATTGGTTTAGCGTGGTGGATTATGGTCTGAGTCCCCCTCGTATTGAGGGCAGGCCCATGCCCAGGAGTGCAAAGTTAAAAGGGCTAAATTATTATTATATTTCTTCATTAACGGAATTAGATGACGGTAATCATTTTTTGATTCCGCAGCTTGGCAAGCCGAAGGTAGAAAGTTATATTTTACGCTCATGTTCATCCACCACATCTTTGCACAGCGTAGGCGCAAGTACAAACACACAAGGCGTGTGCAATTCGCTACTTGTCGTGTTTACGTAGGTTTTTATGGGGCTAGGCAAAATATCGATCATTAGTTGGCAATGACCCCTCAAGGTCTCATCAATGCGGCATCGGGGCTCTACCACGGAAATACGAAACAGAAAGTACCTGTTTTAAATTCACAATGCATAGGCGTGTTTCCACAAAACATTATTAAGTTAACGTCGGATTGAAGCCCAAGCCTCGTTGCGGAATGTTAAATAAAAATTTGAATCTTTCCTCTTTGAGAGCAAATGCAAATACGGAAAACGAAATCTAGTTAATAAAGTTCAAAATGGTCATGCAAACGATATCAATATAATGAAATTTTCGTAAAAACAGGTTAGCAATATTTAGAGTCATGTCAGTAACTTTCGTTAAATGTTGTGAAATAAAATATACCTAAGAAATTGATTGCCCCTCTAGAGACGCACTTATTCTGTTCTAATCTGAGTGAATTTTAACCGGCAAAGTTTTATAAAGTTTGAAGTGGTGTATTCTCCTCTAGCCGGTCCTTAACTCTGACTTTGAGAAGAGGAAAAAAAAATCTATATTATGATAATAAAACCTTGGGTGTGTTATGGGAAAGACCGTAAAAATACATGAAAAAGACTTCAACGACATACAATACAGTTGCGGGTAGTTCAATATTTTACAAAGATAATTATTCTTCTTTTTTTCAATTTCAAAAAGGCACCTAACTACATTTTAATTATTTTTTTTGTTGTTACACAGTTCAAGCAACAGTGTTTGCTAAAAACGATAGTAAAATATAACAAATCCCAAACTTACATTTCATTTCTCAACTAATTAAGATGATAAAATATTACTCAACAAAGTGCAGTTATTTAAGTTGACGCAGTATCGATGCAAAATGTACGAACTCATTAGAGAGTCGAGTGCTCAAGCAAACTTGGGTCATTAAGAGCTGTGTGCAGCGCGCTTTGTAAAACCACACACGACACTTATTAACTAAGTTTTCAACACTTATTAACTAAACAAACGAATGAATTCAGTACATAAATTAAAAAGAGAACGGTTTTCTTCTAGATTTTGCGTCGACTTTCATTAATACAGACACCTATTATTAATAAGTACCTATTGTTTATAATTTAATTTAAGATAACTGTGAGTGAACGCAATGTTGAAACATACAAAAAAAATCACCCGATTGACACGCTAACTGTATGGTCCCAAACTAAACCACCCTTGTACTATGAGTACCGTGAAAAGGACTGGGGGCGATCCCAATGACACCCAGACATGGGCAAATTACGAAAAGGCCATTTACGAAATTTTGCCTGACGGAAATCGAACCCGCAACCATCCGGTGCACTTAGCCGAGCGGTCTACGCTCAAACCACTACGCCAAAAGGTCGTCGCAAAGATTTAAAACTAACTCATTTATTTTAAGCGGACGGATACATACAAAGACATTCGTCTTTTTCGTCACCTCCAAGTTTTCATTTCTTACAATTGCACTAAATATTAATATAGTGATTGCTCTGTTACTTGCATAGTATAGTACTACAGGTTAATGCTGTATAGTGTGCCGTTTGCTGTTATCACAGCTCCACTTAACACAATGAAAATGCATCGCCAGAGCATTGCTTTGGCGGTTCACCGAACAATATTAACACTACAGCTCAACGATTCGTATAAGGAATAATAGATCATTTGTTTCAACGAGCACAATAAAATTACAAAATTAAACCTTATTGCGTCGTCCTAGAATTCATGGTCTTAAAAGATGTTCGAAATGTTACTTAAGATCGTTTATACACTCGTTTGGCACTAAAAGACAATGTACAGTACATCTTTAGTTTGAAGTACTATTTAAAATGTAGTTAGATATGGCCGAGTACCCGAAATTGCATTGCCTAACACTTGACCCGTTCATTAATAAGTAGGTACCTATAATTCCCAGCAAAAATAATCCCAGGCACACCCGCGCACAAGTATAGCTAGCAAATAAAAATGTCGTAATTAAACAGGCTAAGGTGTCTGAACACTTATTTCATGTCCATTGAGTTCACGAGGCGGACAGGACAGCAATTAATATTTTTATTAACGGACACTGTCAGTCCATCAATATTAAACTGCCGTTCGGATTGATCGTCATGTTTATTAATATCGGCCGATAGCAATTCAGTATTTCGGAATTTTCCAAGCCCTTTTCCCGCGCACAAAAAATATGGCTAAGTTCGTGATCTTATTAGGTAAAATTTTTCGTGCATGCTTTTCGGCTCATGACTCAGGTCCAAGCAACTTAAGTTAGGTACACACTATTTATGTATAATATGAGGTTACCCACCTTACTAAACCAGCAACTGGCCGACACCGTTTTGGTATGCATATAAGGACTTGACTTTGTGTGCATTGCTATTGGTTTGGGCCGCTCGGCTCACTGCACCGGGTGGTTACAGGTTTTATTCCCTGTCCTGGGTGTCACTGGGATCACCCCCCCCCCCCATTAAATTGTACGTTACCCATAGTACAATCGCTGCTTGGTTTGTGACCATAAAGTTGGTGTCTCAGTCTGGCGATATGTGGGGGTTATTTACGTATTTATAAATAAACTTTGTCAATCTTATTGTGTGACACGTAGTTTACCTAACATCCTCTAACATCAGAAAATTTGCCTGATAATTGTAATCATCTCACTGAAATTTAATATATTGTGTAGCATAATTAAGCCACTACTCTGGTTTCCAAGATACAATCATTTGCTTAATTTGGGCTCCACAGTAATGCGTCCATGTTATTGTGATTTAATTACTTACTTACTGCAATATACCTCTTGTACCTACTATTTCATATTGTGTACGTGTAACTACTGTTTTATAGTAAATTTATTCTTATTCTTATAAATCTTTACAGTCAGTCTATTCGTTGCTGAATCAAAAATATTACCTGCCTGTGATCCACTGTGCTCAGCCATTTGGAGAGCGGTCTCGAATTAGGCGCTATTTGCTTTGGATCCTTCTGTCTGGATTATTCTAATCCGTCCATTCGTCTTACCTACAAGTTTGTTGAAGGAGATTTATATTTTGCCGGAGAATACAGTCTACTTAAACACTGTCTAACGACGACATTAGCCCGGAGTGACATAATCGTATTACAGATCTTAATCCTTTTAATATTAAAATATTGCGTGTCGCCGAAGAAGCTTTTTAAGCGGTCTTGGCTTACTACCTCCAATGGACCAACAGTGATCTTTGAGTTTGACCAGTGACCAATGAAAAGAAAAAAATCGTGGTGGGCAGAGGTCTGGCTACTACAGCTAGTTTGTTTCGTGAATTCGACTATATCCATTATCCTATACAAAACAAATATACAAAATTTAAGTGTATGTTTGTTTATTTCTTGTTTCTCTGTATGTTTGTGGGTCTGTCTGTCTGTTTGTTCCGGCTAATCTCCGTAACAGCTAGGCTGATCCTCACGGGAATAAGCTAAGCTTACTTGTTAGGTTGTGAGACGGAACCACAAATGTTTGGCAATTCTGCTAAAACGTTAGGCTTACGTTTAAGCAGAATTGCTAACGTTTGTGTTATTAAAGAGCACTAGATACTTTTCATTTCCATCTCGTTCGGAAAATGTTCACATATAGGAAACCTATTTATGGAACCTGTGTAAACTCTAGGAAGACTCTAGACTATTTGTCTAAATAAGTTCACTCAAAGCTATTTGTGGCCTTAGGGTATACATATATTTAGCTTTTTACTGAAAGAAGTCATATTCTTCTTACATGTCTGTGCATTCTTCAAAGATTGAATTAGTGTTATTAATAACAGAATGCACAATGAAAGTTACAAACGTTTACAAACTATCTCATTCTGTACAACAATAGTCAATGACGTGGAAAAATATACGGTATTTCTCATTGCTTATGTTGGCTACTAGCGACCGCCCACAGGAGCCGCAGAGTACTTTGTATGAGCTCTGATTGTTCAGCTCTGTGTGAAATATCGCCGTTACATGAATGTTTTTGAAACAGCCATGTTACTATAATTTACACAAATACTTACATCTGCGAGAAATACAAATAAATATAATTAAAGCAAATGCATTAAAGCTTGAAGGATAGAAATAAATAAACCCATACAGTATGTAGGTACATATTAGCGTTATGCAATAAAATGCAGCATAGATTATGCCAATAGATTATTAGACGAATTGCCTTCTAATTTGTATTATTTGGAACATTATGAACATTGCAACCGTGAAGGTAATTCTAGAAATATAGTACCAATAGTACTATTACTTTTCTCCAAGAATATTATTATATAACACTCTGCTCCTTCCTTCATCATGACTTTTTCACTAATTCATAAAAAGTTCATTGTAATAAAATTTATTTTTTTATGTTCCCGACGTTTCGGCTGCTTTACAACAACCATGGTCACGGGGGGACTGAGGTGTTAGGCCTCTTGTACACACACGGTTTTTCGACGTACACAGCTTGTAGACGTGCACCGCGCACACGGCACGGCGCCGCCGCCGTGGCGCCGCTGTGCACGTGTACAAGCTTCCATAGTGATCCATACAACACTGACGACCGTACCTACACACGGCGAATTAACCGTAGATTTTCACGGCGAAAAACCGTGTGTGTACAAGAGGCCTTAGACGTCCAGGATGTCATAGTTAATAACTGGGTGCCCTCATATTTAGTTGTTGTTTGCGGTCCGATCCACGCAGAAAGTACTCACAGGGTCTCGAGGTCTTGCAATGGTACGCTTGGTTTTGTGTAGTATTCAAGTAAATATAAGAAAACAGTATATAAAAAGTTTACGTATATTATCTTTGTTTCACGCATTGTCACCGCGACAGATACTGAATTGCTTCTAGATTCTCTTTGTTCTCAAGATTCTTCACCAAATCCGTCTGTTTTTGTGTCTGTTACTTATTTATTTACAAACAAAAATGTAAATAATACCGTTCATACATCATACACATGTACCCAGGAACAAATCGGATGGGTTTAATGGTTGTTTTGGAAGTGAATTACACAATTTATATGGTAAGTCATAAACGAACAGAGAAACCCTTCTATGGTGATATCTTCGCTGTAAGCCAAGTTGGTAAAACAAATTTATATCTATCTATGAGTAACTATTGCCATGATCTTTGGGTGAAGTGTATCCTGCAGTGGACCGCTCGCTTTGGACAACAGTGACGCTGATTCAGAACACTGATGTCCTCTAGTTTATTTATTAACTAGCTGTGCCCCGCGACTTCATCCGCGTTGTATTTTAACTTCGCTAAAATTTCGGGATTATCGGGTTAAAAAGTATCCTATATGTTAATCCCGGTTATAATCTATCTGTGTTCCAAATTTCATCCAAATCCGTTCAGTAGTTTTTGCGTGAAGGAGTAACAAACATACATACATACATACATCCACACTCACAAACTTTCGCATTTATAATATTAGTAGGATATGTTTACATGTGTATCTGTATGTCTGTCTGAAGCGTCGTACCGCTCAAGGGCATGAACGGATTTTAATTTGTGTTTTTTGAAGCGGTTTGTATGAAAGGTGTCTTGATAGAGAGTGTTCTTAGCTATGAATCAAGAAAATCTGTTCAGCCGTTTGAAGATTTGCAGCTCTTAAAGCTAGTTAATGAAGAGATATGAGCAATTTCCACAGGTCTGATCGATTCAAAATTTGATATCCTGTTACTTCAATGATATTGCAAAAACATTGCAATCTTAACCGGTTGCTGCAGCTTCACCTGGGCTCTGTATGATAGGTACCCTACCTCTCACCAACTTACAGCACAGGTATCGTGTTTGGGCTCATTGGAATGATCTCAATGAAGAAATTATATTATGTACATAACATACTTTTCATAGTAGCGTGTTCACTAAGCGACTAAGCGTCGACGTTTCGGGGGTTTTTAATTTTTTTATTTTTTTCCTATATATTGATTATGCCTACCGTAAATTCATTGTTCTTAAGGTGAAGGCGCCTGTCTAGCCCGCGAAATTCAAAATTTTCGAGTATTTTTATAGTTTATCCAAAATCTGAAAACATTTAAGGCAACATTTTGTGATTTGCGAAAAACACAGTATGCAGTGCGTTTATTAATACATTTATTTTACTTTACATATTATCACGGTGGATATGATATTAGTAAATCACTAAATATACAAAAATTGCCAGATTATCTGGATAGCTGTCGTTCTTGAAATGTTTTAGAGTAAGTTGGATATATTAATAAATGCACCGCACATAGTCTTTTTCGCGAATTACAAAATGTGTCTTTTATTATTGTCAGATTACGAATAAAATCTAAAAAACCGCAAAAAATTTGCACTTCGCGGGCTAGGTGGGCGCTTCAGCCTTAAAATGTTTAACTATACCCAGTTCTACATGGAAGTTAACGGACGAATACGTACAAAATATATACTTTTTTCTTCAATTAAACAGGAACCAAGTGGAAGTGCCGACGTCGTCTGACATTGATCCGCCTAGATTCTGAAACTAGATATGGCTCTATTTAATGAAAATTGACTGCATTACCATGAAAATTATGACGAAATTATTCTTAAGTGAACAGCGGCTTGGCTTTATGGGGCTCTAGTAAAATACGAGCCTCCGTTGCGTCCTCGTCGCGACTCGCGTAAGTACCTAATATTACCTAATTTATATAGGTAACCTATCTATGAGAACTAGATAGACTAACATTTTAAGTAATTATTTGTATACCTAGCAGCAGTGATAGCCGATTGGTTAAGCACACGTCTTGCGGGCACCAAGGCTCGCACCTCTTGGTTATTCAAAATCTATGTGCGAATCAGAGTTTCTATAATGGTTATCACTTGCTTACGGTGAAGGGAAACATCATATGGAAACCTGCATGTCTTTGAAAATCTAACCAATTTTCGAAAGACATGTGAAATCCGCACTGGGCCAGGGTGGTGGAGGCCTGTGCCCAGGAGTGGACCGTCGAAAGGGCGAAATTATTATTATTGTATTTATTCGTATACCTACAAAGAATGGTAGTGCCAAGCTGTGGCCAAGTGACTACAGGCCATAGGTAGGTATACGGACTGGCTTGACCGGAGTAGACCACCTTCGCACAGAAGATCGGCTGAAGTAGTTGTTATAGGTGCGTTTCGTACGATGGGTAAGAGTCCCTCCTCCCTCTAACCTACGTCCCTCAGGAGAGCAACGTGCGATAGTGTTGATTAGGTATTGTAAGCATCTGTAAGCTACGTTAACTGCCTAACAGCAGACGGATCGTACGATTGTTGTACGGGCCGACTTATATTATTAAATTACGAATACATCCACGGCACAGGTCGTGCGTGAAACATGTTTAACCTATTTTAAGTTTAAACCTGTCGCGTGTCATACTTTACTTATTAGTAAGTTGTACCTTGTGAGTGACTGTCATAAATCTATTTTTATTAAATAGATGAGATAGATTGTGGGTATTTTTTCTAACTATTTGTCAGTAATATACCTAATCGTACTAGTGCGTAAAAGGTTGTTCGTTATTGAACAAACCCTGAACAATAATATTTACTGGCGGCGAGGATGAGATAATAGAACTAAAATAATAATAATAATTTAGCCCTTTTGACGTCCCACTGCTGGGCACAGGCCTCCCCTCAACATGAGGGGGATTCAGGCCATAATCCACCACGCTGGCCAAGTTCGGGTTGGCGGATTTCACATGTCTTTCGAAAATTGGTTAGATCTTCTAAGACATGCAGGTTTCCTCACGATGTTTTCCTTCACCGTAAGCAAGTGATAAGCATACAGAAATTATGATTAAATAGAACTATGAGAGAGAGAAAATAAAAGTAGGAGACATTTGTCATTATCAGAACATCTTGCATTAGTTGAACAGATGAAATTCTATTCAAAACCCCTATCTAAATTTACAAAATCTATAAGTTTTGGCCGACAAACCCCATTACCGAAGACGCCATTGTATGGCAGTGGTACCCATGCACAGTGAGGGGAGATATAAGCACAAAGGAGACGTATTACAGACATGCGTAAAACGTGAACATATTTTCAATACAAATGAGAATGTTATTCAAAGCTTACCGGTAATTAATTTACCATTACCAATATTCAGAACAGAAGATCCTGACGATGCAAAAGTACTTAAGGCTAAAGCGCCCATCTAGCCCGCGAAGTTCAAATTTATTGAGGTTTTTTAGAATTTTTTCAAAATCTGACAATAATAAAAGGCACATTTTGTAATTCGCGAAAAAGACCGTGTGCAGTGCATTTATTAATATATCCAACTTACTCTAAAACATTTCAAGAACGACAGCTATCCAGATAATCTGTCATTTTTTGTATATTTAGTGATTTACTAGTATCATATCCACCGTGATAATATTTAGAGTAAAATAAATGTATTAATAAACGCACTGCATACTGTGTTTTTCGCAAATCACAAAATGTTGTCTTAAATTTTTTCAGATTTTGGATAAGCTATAAAAATACTCGAAAATTTTGAATTTCGCGGGCTAGACAGGCGCCTTCACCTTAATAATAATCATTTTGCTAGTTGAGAGCAAATGAATAAGGATAGGTAAGGACTAAGTGGTAAGTGTTTTCTATATGAGTTAGGTAACACTGGCGATATCAAATTAAATAAAATATCTTAGACTAGCCGTTGCCCGTGACACCGCCCGCGTGGTACTATGATATAATAAAAGTAGCCTAAGTTACTCTCTATGACACCATCTATCTGCCAGTGAACGTCTCGTCCCGAAAATCGATCAAGCCATTTCGAGGATTATCCGGAACAAACAAATAGACAGAAAGACAAAAATTTTGCATGTAGATAGCATTTAAACCTACTCTCGTATTATGCTATTACTAAAAAGCTATTATTTTGATATTGCAAACAGACACATTTCAACTTTATTTATTTGTATATAGCTTTACTATATCCCAGCTACGTACGCGTAGATAATCGTAAGTAGGACCCAATTTGTGGTCCCTCATTAGAGATTAAATCCACCAAAATCCCTATAATTTTCGTCTACCAGCGGCTAGAGACATAAAAGCAGAACATTATCTGTATTTCAAAACATTTACACACTTTTTTTTTTGCAACATATCCATAATTTTACTTGATCTAAACAATATTTAAATATATTGCTTACATCTGCTTTCGACAACGTTCACAAACTTTTGTAGAACAAAGAGCATTATATATACCGATTGCATACATTTAGAATGTTCAACGACTTATGCTCCTGACTGTACCTATCCTGCCTCCATAGTAATCAACGAACGTTAACAAGAATGTCGCAACAAAAGCGCGACATCAACGCGACCGACAAATTAACATTTTAATTGTGAACGTTACGGCGAACAGTTTTGATGCGAACCAACGTCATCGTCCGGAAAATCACAGTTTGGCGGTGGTCGGTGAATGCCATCCAATCGTGCGTGTGACGTGCCCTTAATGGGTTATTATAATTTTAACCCAACTACATGATGGGTTAGCACGCAACTCAACTTACCCCACAGCTGACAATCCAATTAACAGTTTAGCTAGAAATATTTAAAAATGTGTCTTTATATTGCCAACTAGGTAATACGTTTGCGTGTAGGAAGGATCATTAACATTATTTGTAGAATGGGTAGATTTTACATAATTGAAGATAAATTGAAATGGATTGAATGCCTACTTTTTAGACTTTGAAATACCTATGGGTATAAATAAATCCATTGTATTAATAAATGCTGTTCTATGACATTCATACATTAACTGCAGGAAACTGCATGTGTTTAAAATTGGCTAGTAGAGTTCTACATGTTTCTACTAAGAGTTCAGCAAAAGGGGCGTAATTTAATAACGCCGAAAATTGAAGGTAGTGTGAATTTTGGTCGGGCGCTATGACAGCGTTACCTATAGCTATCTTAATTTGAAGTTGGGAATGTTTCAGACGAGAAACCGATGACCTCAATAAAATGTCATCCAAATCACGACGCCGGAAGCAGGTCATCGTGATGGTGCGCTCATTCAGCATGACCAGCTTCATGAAGCTCCAAAAGGACTACGCACTGCTGGCGTACACTATGATAACGTTCCTCGTCGTGGTCATCCTGTACATCGCTACCAAGGACTGGAAAGGCTTCACCTGCCCCGAAGAGGTGGATATAGGTACTGTGAGAGTGCCTACGAGAGCAGAAACTCACGTTTGCAGACGAAAACACACACACGTACGCAGATAGGTACTACTGAATCACTTGTGCTCCATTGACTAAGTTCATGTAATAAATTGAGAGTAGGTAAGTAATAAAATTTGCAATTTCAATGAGTCTATTAATTTCAAAAACATCAGTTTCATAATTATCTTTGTGATAAAAAGCGGTACTTAGCGGCTAGTGGACTGCTAACAGATTGCCTTGGGAATTTTAAAATTTAGGTCAACGGCATAGCAAGCTGTCCAAAATAAAAAAAAAACCCACTGAACATTATTTGTTAAAATACCAGTGGATGTTCATTCTATTACGTTCTATTTGCTTAGCAAACTTGGGGTCTAAGTATAACGAATCAAAAACGACCCACTTCAATATCAGCATCCAACTCCATCAATTCTTTCTTCACTATATTTAAATCAGCGAAACACGCAATTTTATTTCGGTGAACGCTTGTAGCCGATAAGCCGAATAACTTCCCATTCTGAATCAATAGGTCTCCAGCCCGCACCGGACACCGCGATAGGCCTTTCACGCACACCGTGCTATTCAAATTTAAATTCCTCAACGAAGCCCTCCAGTATCCGTACTCTTTCCCAACCAGACTGACGTGTTGCCGCGACAGAGTTCGGCCAGCGATCAGCGGCCTTCCGATAATGTGAGCTGGCGCGTCCCAATCCAACTTCTGCCCCATGTGAATAACTTCAGAGCACCCGTCCATGTTCTCGTAACTAGATAAGAGGACCAGCTTCTTGGATACGGCTCCGTCGTGATACACAGACTCGATGACGTCAACCGGGAACCCTTTTTTGCAGCGACGGCTGGAATAAAAATAGCCATAATATTTCACCGTGGAACAGCCGAAGGTTTGGGTAGGTAAACTTTCAAAATAGAAATGACGGTTGAATTACAGAGATGAATTTCTGAAATGTATACATAGCCATTACAAGGTGCCTTATACCTAGCGACAGGCTTCTTTTTCTTTGGACTGGTCCCGCCACACACTCACACCACTGTTAATCCTGTAAACCAGGATCGACAATGGTGAGGTGACCAATCATGAAGTCGAGGTTTGACCTTCGACGAGTCCCGGGGAAAAGCTAAATATAAATAGAGGCAGGCTTCTAAAATGCAATGAATTATAAGACCATTATGTAAGTATGTGGTTCCTACCTACTTTATTTTAGTAAAGTCTTGCTTGTAGTAATTGTAGGTACAGTCAGCGATAAATGAATTTAAAAATGTGCTTATCTATTGACTGATCTGACATTGATGATTAATAAAAATATAACTTACTCCGTCAGACTTCCTAAATACATTCGTATAGGTCCAGCCTTCACACATACTCCGTTTGCTAGAACCGAAGTGGGACTCACAACCGCGCTCACACACAACAACTCCTGCGAAGCTGCAGAATGAATCCTCGCAACAAAAGGATACTCATCCATTTTAACTCTATAACAACTTATTTCGGTGTTGTTATAACTTTTGACGCCCACAAAGCCTCGGTAATGCATGATAAAGTTGTGAACAACACACGCCATCGTTGCAACAAATATAGCAATGAGTAAAGCTACGATACTCGCTTTGCTTTTCTTAGACCGATCGTCCCATGGCATGTTAATGAAATTAAAGTGAAATTCTAACTTTTCAAGCTCATTGTTGTTAACTATTATTTTATTACTATCTGCGTTTTCTTCCATAACGAAGTAGGTACCTAGGAGCAAGATAATACCTATATAAAATATCTAATGTAAATATGTTTTAATACAAATCTAGTTGGCCTAAAAGACAATGAATATCTATGTATCTCCTCGGTATCATCAAAATAACCACATATGCACGGAAATATAAGTAGGTACGGTCAGCAATATAAGTAGCTGAACATTCCTAACTTGTCAAATCGGATATAATACTATTTTTTTTTAAAATGGTAAACATTGTCTTAACCAAATATTAGCAACATTTTTTAATATTGTTTAGAACAAGAGAAATAATGGATTTGAAGCAAGCTAAAAGTGCGAAAGCAAAGGTACCTATACTCCATTTATTATAACATTAGACATAAGAGGCTCGCAGAAGCAGGGATGCAAAACATTTTTTTTCCAAGTCAAAACAACTTTTATTTAGAGTCATGACATTAAAATTGTTTTAACATAACTTTTGATAGATAAATCACGAAAATTCGACAACAATAACAAAGAAGGTATTCACAGGAACTTAGAGTGCAGTCGAATGACTCAATGACAAACACTGACAGCACGTTATTTACATCAATTTCATAGATAACATAGTCCGACAAAATTTGAAATACCCTGCTGTCATAACCTCTGAAGGGATTAGGTAACATTTTAGATTTGGTAGGATTATAGTGAAATGAAAAACGTTCCCGGTATGTTCACCCCTGCTTCTTTTAGGTTTTTAGCATCGACACTAATTTTAAATTGTAATGAAATAATAATTATTTAAATGAAAGGCACTATATTTAATAAGATAAATAATTAATATTATTACAGTTAGGTGTGAGAAGCTAGTATATAAATAGATTATAATAAATTCGACGTCAATCGTAACTGTAACTCGTTAATTGTACTTTTATTACAAAGTGGACACTAAAAATAACCTTTTTTAACTTCTGTCTAATGCTATAATAAATGGAGTATAGACATAGTAGGTACCCGAATACTCGAACTTCCGGTTCATGGATTTATTTTCGCTTTTCGCATTTAGCCAGTGTCAAGGAAATAATATTTTCAAGTTTTATTTAAGCATTGAGCCCATGAAGGCCTTTGGCTAGGTCCAATATATCCCCCAAACCCTATCAGGAAAGTGGGGGATGCTTTACTGATTAATCATAAATGGCAACATTACTTTTCCATTTCCTGTAAAAAGGTCCATCATAATAGCATGGACTTATATTCGAGATATGCCGTAGCTAGAAAAAAAACAAAATTGTCGTTCCAGTTTATGATAATAATTTCTAGCTTTATAAGTGCTATCCCCTCACTCTTATGTAGTAATACATAATGCTTTCTCATACGCCGATTATTTCATGTCTACATTCAGATGATTTTATGTGAAATGTGACGTTGACAGTTGAGTAAGTCACTGTCACAAAACGATTGCAAAACATTGTTCAAAATAAATAAATGCTTTTGTAAAATGTTTGCTTCTAATTAAATACTAAATAGTCTTGAATCCTGAATATAACAGTTCATCAAAATGCCGACCGTTATACTCATGGACGTGTCTCTATCTATGTCGCGCCCTGTGCCGACTCCTGATACAACAGAGAGTCATACTCGGTTCACAATAGCTACGGCGGCTGTAAACACGTTTTTAGACTATTTAACTGCCCATGCTAAGTTAGAATATGTCGCATTAGTTTCGTTCTCATCGAATCACGAAGGTAAGAGTGGTTTCAATTCTTTGATCAGACTTTTTTTGCCTCTGCCTGCGTTCCGGATTGTGGGTTCAAATACACCGGCAGCTACGGAGCTGCCGTGCACCAATGGAATTATCTCACAGAATAATCTACGTGGGCATACTACATTCTGTCCAAGGCAATTTTCACATATTAATTAGTTGTACTAAATGTTTTTTTTAGTTGCTGTTCCATTCACCCGTGATTTTGACAGTATACGCACCAAGCTGCCTCTCCTCGAGGAAGGAGATAAGACCTGCATCGACACAGCACTACATGCTGTCAACCAATTGATATTACATGAATGGGGATACCAGATACCTGTGCAGATTATTTTGGTATTAATTTTGATAATTTTAAAACATATTTTTAGTCTGTAAATAGGTTGGCAGTAATGCACTGCTAAGCTGTCCTTCCCCCCATTTAATACTGATGGTATTGGGTCAGCTTATTGGCCTTTCACGCTGGGCTGTATATGGAAATGTTTCAACCCAAATAACACTATGAATGCAGCACTCAAATTAGACCCAAATCTTCAAAACTGGTAGAGCAAACGAGACAGAACAAACATAATAATTGAAAGGTCATAAAAAGAACATATTTTACAGCAGCAAGAAGAGCAAAATATATGTTTTTAATTTTACATTTCATTTTCGCAAGAACATATTTTATTTCCAAACCATTTTCAATGCTAATTAGGCTCCGACTTGCAACAACTCAACCAATGACATGCACAATGGGGAGCTTAGGAATAAATTTTGATTACTGTAGGTAATAGTTGACATTCATATTACCACTATTGTTTACTGTGGTGTACTCTGAGATTTGACAATATTCAAATACTAGCTGTGCCCCGCGACTTCATCCGCGTAGTATTGGATTATTGGGTTAAAAAGTATCCTATATGTTAATCCCGGTTATAATCTATCTGTGTTCCAAATTTCATCCAAATCCATTCAGTAGTTTTTGCGTGAAGGAGTAACAAACATACATACATACATACATACATACATACATACATCCACACTCACAAACTTTTACATTTATAATATTAGTAGGATACCAATAGTGTGATTGCATAACTACAAGCATATACCTGTAAAGCTGTATGTTTCAGTAGAGGGTGCTGCTGTAAAATTTATGGAAAAATTCAATTACTAGATGGGTATTTTATGCTGGCATAACTCATTCTAAGCCCACCTGTAGATGTAGTCCAAATAGGGGAAAACTATGACATATTTTTTCCAGATAACAGATGGCAGCAGTGGTGTGGGACCAATAGGAAGGAACCTCATTGTGAAGGCATTACCATTACCACCTTCCTTTCCAGCTAAAATACACGTACTGCCCATCGCGTCGCCGCATGATACCAGCTTACAACATGGTATGTGACATTGTACTTGTGGGCACTGGGCACTTGACTGAGGGAGTGGCTTTTACTTCCCTGAAAAAAAATGTGTTCATTGTTGTTGGTCCAGGCCCTAGATTCTAGGATATAAGCTATCATGATTGTCAAGTTTCACTTAAATTGTCCCGGTGTTTTGTTACATTTACAGACAGACATTAATTGGCAGGATAATTTTCTACATATTGTTATTTGGTATTTCTTGCTAGCATTCTCATATATTATGACATTTATATATCTTGATGTTTGGAATCAATACTCTTTTAGGGGTGACATAAGTGTTGGCAAAATGTTTGTATGAAGTTTAGATTTTCATTCAGTCCTGGCAACCCTAGGCTTGCTTTCAGGGAGGCCGTGTCTAGGCATATTAGTTTCTATATGATGTATCTATGTTACAGCTATGCCCCTGTATCAGAAGATAGTGGACCTAGCCAACAACACGACTAGTACATCTAATGGCAACATATCGCGTGGTTCCATCTATTGCCCTGATCAATTGTCAGTGCCAGGAGTAAGTACCACTACATTTGTATAAAAACTACATGGACTTATTAAACTCCCCTCATGCAAATTTCAAGCTGTGTTTCGCACTCCCCTAGAGGTACTCTTGAGCTTTTTCCAATGAGGCGTGGGAAAAGTAATTTTTTACTATGAAAACAGTAGTATTTATTTCACTTCAATACAACACGTATTAACAAAGTTATAAAACTTATTGAAAAAAAAACCGGGCTAGCTTTTTTAATAGATAAAGTGATTCAAGAGGAAGGTTTATATGTATAACTAGCTGAGCCCGCGACTTCGTCCGTGTGGAATTTAACTTAAAAAAAAAGCCCGCTCCCGCGTTCTGTGCCCGCGCGACAGGACCCATTTTTTAAAATTTTGTTTTTCTTAAATAAAAGTAGCATAAGTTACTGCTTATAACAACAGCTATCTGCCAGTGAAAGTTCCGTCAAAATCGGTCCAGCCGTTTCGGAGATTAGCCGGAACAAACCCACAGACAGACAGACAGATAGGCAGACAGACAAAAAAAAAATTAATCGCGTTTTTGTTATAGGTGTCGTGTGTACTTTCATATGCATTTAGTGAGCAGGTGTTATTTTGATATTACAAACAGACACTCCAATTTTATTTATTTGTATAGATACATGCATAATATAGTAGAGAAACACTGATAATTTTAGAGCCGTACGAAGCCGGGGCGGGTCGCTAGTTTTTAATAAAGAAAAAACAAATCCAGGTAATAACAGCAATGACGCGGCTGTGCGAGCAGCACTACCAGGAGTACTGGTGCACGCTCAAGTGCGGGCAGCTGGAGTCGCGCGTGCAGCTGTTCCCGCCGCCGCAGCCCGCCGCGCTCGCCGGGCTGGCCGGCCTGGCGGGGCTCGCCGCCGCACACACGCTCGCCACGCAGATACACGTCATCGGCTTCTTGCAGCAACAGGAACTTGGTCATTAATGCACAATATTATTATAATAATTAATTGACAGTATGTTTTAAAAGTCCGACATAATACTTGATGTTTTGGATGATAATCAGGTATAGAATTAAATGTTCCAAGAATTTGATCAAAATTCGAATACTAATTCCCCATTATGTTCTACACGCGGCAATTTTGAAAAAATATTTTCATATACTATGCAATGTTTACCGAAAACAAAATAAGTTACTTCAAATAGTCAAATTTCGTAAACAGCCTTTTCGTAAAATGAACAAGTGTTGCTTAGTTTGAGATCATACAGTTTGTGAGGTAATCTGGTGATATTAATTATTTATTTATTTACTTATTTCGCCAGGAACCCCAATAGCGATAAGCAAACACCTCGTGATACCTCAAGCTCAAGTAGGCGGGAGTTCCGCTGGTAGAGAGAACTATGGCTCCAAAACACCCACTAAGGTACTTATGAAACGTTCAGAAATAGTATAATGATATATTCATATAACCATCAGGTATTATTAATTTCAGGAGGGTTCTAGCAATGAAGGTTCAACAACAGAAGAGGACACATTAGATCCTAGTAAAATACCAAACTTTTGTGTGTTACTCCATGGAGCACTTAAGGTAAGCTTCCATGATTATTATCCTCACACAGTGGTTCCCAATGTTGGATATAGCACAGAGTGCCTCACACAGAGTGACCCTCTGTGCTGAAAACATCTATGTCTATGGGTTGGATAGAAAACCTCCCAATGATTATCTACAGTGTATTTTTCCTTAAGATTCGGGATTCGATAAACACCAATATAAGTTGCTTAGTTTAGACCATACAGTTGGTGTGTCAGTTTGGCGATATTTATTATTATTTATTACTAGCTGACCCGACAGACGTTGTCCTGTCTTGTCTTTGAATATTGAATTCGAAATGTTCCGCTCAACTTTCTCCTGACAATAATAAAAACAACAAAAAAAGAATTAGCGAAATCGTTCCATCCGCTCACGCGTGATGCGATGGCCACGGAAATAGAGATTCATTTTTATATTCTTATATATAAAATTATCGTGTCACATTGTTAGTTACTATACTCTTCCGAAACGGCTCGACCGATTTTCATGAAATTTTGTATGTATATTTTGTAGGTAGGTCTGAAAATCGGCTACTATCTATTTTTCATACCCCGAAATGTTAAGGGTGGTCCACATTCCACGTGCACGGAGTCGTGGGGCACAGCTAGTATATACAAGGTGAAACATAATGGGTATGCTTTTTTTTTTCAAAACTTAACTTTGTAATTCTTAAACCATCAGCTTTGGAGGGAACTTGAAAAACAAAAGGAGTTATAGGAATACAGCTGTTGACCGATTTCACAAGTCTACAAAACCTTTAGTACTTCAACTGTCCCACAAAACCGATAGTTTGAGATTTACAAAGTTAAGTTGCAAAAAAAATAGTATACCCTTTTTGTTTCACCTAGTATACAGATTAAATAGCATTCCCGTGTCCAGGTGGAGGGCATGTCGGCGATCGTGTCGCTGGGCCCGGACTGGTGGGGCTGCGTGTCGGCGTGGTGCGAGGCGGCGCGCGCGCGGCGCTCCTGCCTGCTGCTGAGCGTGCTGCGGCCCGCCGCCGCCGCCGCGCCCTGGCTCGGCGCGCTCGACCAGCTCGGGCCCGCCGACGACTCCGCCGCTAGCGGTACCTTCACACTCACACTCGCTGGCCAGTGGCCGCCCGCCATCCGAGAGGAAACTACTTCATCAAAAAAACATTAATTAACACTAGTACTGAAGCATTCAGGATTTTCAAGAACTCGTATCTTGTATAAATAATCATAGGAGGCTGATGCTTAAATCGGGACTGGTCCCGCCACGCACCCACTGTAATCCAGGATCGACATTAGTGACCAATAATGACGTCAAGGCTTTGACCCTCGACGAGTCCCGGGGAAAAGGTTGATGCTGGTGTTAATATTGATATGTAACTTATCAACGTATTTAATTTATCATTTTGGAGGTTAACAAGTCGAGGATGAGGGGTCGGTCTTTTCCCACGTCCTTTACCACTTTACAGTGGACTTCAGCAAAGTAGAGCTTAAGTGAATCTTCTTCTCATAGTGCCTCTCCAACTAGTGAAGGTTAGCAGTCAGCTCCGCATATATCTCTCGGTCTTTGGCGAAGTTGAAAAGCTCCGCTGCACTTGAGACTCCCGTCCATTGAATATTCATTTGAATATTTACTCCATTTGAGTGAATATTCAACCGTTATTGAGTGAGTGGTTTATGACCGCAGCGGAAACGTTCCCGGTGCGGTCGTGGCGGTCGTACAGCGGCGGCGGCGCGGCGTGCGCGTGGGCGCGGCCGCACGCGCTGCTCGCCGACGTGCAGAAGGTACTGCGCCACGCCAGGAAGCTGCCGGACAAGACGCAACATCTGTACAAAGTAAATGCCTAACTGATGATCCTCACTCACAATTTTGTTACATACATAACACCATTAAAGTAACCTCTGTCAAGCGCCACAATGGAAATATGTTTTTAAAAGAAGCGTTAGATACCTCTGTGCTTGCTGTTAGCAGTCTTCCGATATGTCGACCATAAATAATTTTCGATATAATGATGAAAATTCACGAAGGTAATATGAATGACCAATGATGTTCGTGAGTTTATAAATGGAAATTGATACGAATCGTGTAATTTTTTTGGTGTTGTAGGAATTAAATCGACTACGGCGAGCGGCTATATCTCTCGGTTTTTCCGAGCTGTTGACGGCGGTGGGCGGCGCGCTGGAACGCGAGCGCGCCGCGCTGCCGCCCACCGCGCCGCCCGAGTGCGCGCTGCAGCTGGCGCACGCCGCCGCCGCGCTCCGGGACCCCAGGACCGCGTTGGACATAAAACATACCCTACAACACCTCGCTGCCAATTTTACTGTGACCTCCATGTCCCATTAAGTTAAGAAATAAGAATTAATTATTGTACATTGTATATTTTAATAAAGTTTTTTTAACGAATAATAGTGAGTTTTAAATTTACCACTACGATTTTATGCGAATTATTACGTATTTTATTTACGAATATTATAGACTATTTCTATATAGTTTATGCTTTACACTGGCATAATGAACGACCGCTTCTGTCCAGCTAATAACAAAAAAATGACAAGATATTTATCTACATATCTGTGATATTTATTTCGAATTTTGTCGATATTCTCTTTGGATTGACGAAAGTTGTTTTGCGAAAATTACCGTTTTATTTTCTTAAAAAATGTTAATTTATGAATGAAAGTAGTATTTTTTTTCACAGTTAACAGTTAAATCATGATATTCATGATTGGTTTTTAATGCGCCAAGAAAATGAGCAACAAATTGTTGAGTATCGTATGTCTATCATGTTTGCCTTTTATATTCACTCTAAACGGTGATTTTGTTTTTGATGATTCTGAAGCTATAGTTAAAAACAAGGATGTCATATCTGAATCGTGGACGGCTCCATTTTACAATGATTTTTGGGGGACCGACATTAAGGCGAACTTGAGTCACAAATCTTACCGGCCACTCACTATTTTATCCTACAGGTAATAGACACTTTCTCTAACTTTAATTACATATATTATGTACAGTTACTGCTCAGTGTTATAACGATAGTTGTTAACTTACTGTAGACCTTTTCCTGTGTCAAATAGCAGGAGTAAAACCTTTAAAAAAACTTACTGGAGACCTACACATTTGTTAGCAAAAAAAGAAAAAGAAAGTACATTTTTTACTAGTCTCAAATTATCTCCTCAGTCATTTGGCATGTATCCTAACTACCTACAACCGAACATTTTAGTAACATTGCCTAATTCAATGTTAAATTATCCATTTTATCTTATCATTGACTCACAAACCAGGGACAGAACTTTGAACTTCATCTTACTTTCCAGACTCAACTACCTATTGAACAAAAGAACACTAAACGCCTTTCAATTCAAGATAACAAACCTCATATGCCATGTTATATGTTGTATATTAATGTGGAAAGCTCTCGAGAACATTGCTGAAGAACTAAGTAAACATACAATTGTTTATCAAGATACTGACACCAATAAGAAATGGAATCAGAATGGAAAAACAAAATGGTGGACAGATACTCCATACTTGGCATCTCTATTATTCTCTGTCCACCCTGTTCATGTAGAAGCGGTGTGCGGTATAGTGGGCAGAGCAGATCTCCTAGCAGCTATAACATTTTTCTTAACTTTAACATGTTATCACAAATCAATGACTAGTCATAGATGTAAATATATGTATTTATTGCTTATGGTCATTATTGCCGGGATCTCAATGTTGTGTAAAGAGAATGGCGTGACTGTATTGGTAAGAATAGTTCTATTTTTGAATCAACGTGTAAGCATCTGATGTAACAGTCTTTGGTTCTGTGGCAATCAGCCCATACAGTTAGTTGTCTACCATTTTGCAATGGAGGAAAGACAATACTTTTCTTTCAACTCCTATTCTTTTTTTCAATGGAATTCATGAAGGCTCCAGGACAAATAAGCTTTTCCCCGGGGCTCATCCAGGGTCAAACCTGCGCTTTATCATTGGGCATCATTGTCAATCCTGGCTTACAGGAGTAGGAGTGTGTGACAGAACAAGTCCAATTTTAAAAGCATCAGGTTTTTCGCGCATGTGGTGATTGCTAGTGAATTTATTTCCTTATTGATTGCTATTAAAGTTCCTTTTTCCAGGGTTTTTGTTTAGTTTTCGAAATAATCACAATGTTCAAAATAAAGAAAAAAGATACTGCAAACACAAGAAGATTGTCTGTTAACAAGGACTCCATTATAAGAGTGATTGTTGTTGTAACAGCTATCATTGGGCTGTTGTATGTGAGATGGACTGTGATGGGAGAGATGAAGCCTGAGTTTAAACCAACAGAAAATCCAGCAGCTTATGCTAAAACTATATTTTCCAAGGTAAACTACATGAATACTTCTTTTATTATGGGGCATATAGGTTTATTCATGTGAGAAATTCAGTTTTTTTTTTTATTGTTGTTTCCTGCTGTCATCTGTATTATGCACACCTTAACACTATTTGTGGTAGTGGTAGGTACTACCTACTGTACTGTCCCGAACATAGAATACATACCACTTATACTCTTAGGAGTACAGCACAATGTGCATTAAAAATAAAAGGCACTGTAATTATATGAGAGGACTTTGGTTTTTTATTATTCTGTGCTATTGGGACTAAAAGAGCCATTGAGCCTTAAGATGCTGTCTTAAAACTGAAGTGTATGAGCAAAATACCTTGCCAATTATTTGTATGTACTTAGGTACATATCTTTTCAGGTAGCAACATATAACTACATTTATTTTATCAATCTTCTGCTACTTATATGGCCTCAATGGCTGTGTTATGATTGGTCAATGGGGTGCATCCAGCTCATTGAAAAGGTCATAGATTCCAGAATTGCATTGATACTTTTGATGTATTTGTATGGAATACTATTGTTAAATTCTGTGATTAATGGAAATAACAGGAAATCGAATGACAGGTATGTTATATTTCATGCTCATAGAACTTATTACCCTATGTTTGCACTGGACGAAACATTCACACAAATCATGTTGTCTCTATTTATTTTGAACCCCCGACAAATAAAGAGTGGTGTTATAAGTTTAACATGTGTATCTGGGTGCTTGTCTGTGGCATCGTAGCGCCCAAGCAGATGAACCGATTTTAATTTTGTTTTTTTTTTTAGAAAGGTACTGCTTATTCTGATCGAGTGTGTTCATACCTAAGTTTCATGAAAATCGGTTCAGCCGTTTTAAAAGACATAGCATCGAGGGTTTTTTCAAAAGTAGTTTGTAATGCCATTGTAAATCGATTGTAACTTCCTATTTTGATCTTTATTTGCAGGCTTACAGTGCTAGCAGTTTCATTGATCGTAATAGCGTTCCTGCCAGCCGCCAACATATTCTACCCAGTGGGGTTTGTAGTCGCCGAGAGGATCCTGTACATACCTTCAGCTGGCTACTGTCTACTGATCGCAATTGGATTTAATAAGTTGTTGCATAAAAGAACACGATTTGTATCTAAGGTTTCCTATTTTATAACATATTTTTTGAGACGAAGTTCCTTGGCGCGGCCTGCGATCGGAGTAAGGGCCTGTGCACACCCCGTTTTTAACGCGCCGTCGACGGCGCGCTTTTATCCTACAAAAGTCTACAGTCATAAGTCGTCAGGCTGCGTCTGACTCGCGTGCGTATCGCGTCTGTATCGCTACAAACGCGCGTCGACGGCGTTTAAAAAACGTGGTGTGCATAGGCCCTTAAATAGCCAAATCGTCACGCGTGAACAAACGTTATATTTATGTAACTTTGTAACGTCCACTGTCAAAATGTTCTGTAAAACTCAACTAGATGGCGTAAGTGAGTAATTCAGGTGACTGGATAATGGGATAATGCGATTAGTAAAGTGCAAGCTGGGCCTCCATTTTGGTTTTCCAAAGTGGATAGTCACATTTTTGTATTGTTTTGTTATTAAATGTGTTTGCTATTGCTATTAAATACTTGACACAGGCGAAATACCAATTAACTTGGATGAGCCAAATTTTTAAAGATAGAAGAAGTGCATGCAGATAATTTCGTTCCTGACAGGGGTCCCCTGACCGCGCACAATTTTTTTACAAATTTTGCGCCGACGCTCAAACCTTTTGCAAAGAACAAATGAGAATATATTCATTCACGGTGTTTAGTATCTCTACAGATTGGAGTATTGATGTTTCTTCTACTGCTGCTATTGTACGCAGTCAAGGCCTGGCAGAGGTCCGTGGAGTGGCAGAGCGAATACAAGTTGTTCATCAGCGGCTTGTTTGTGTGCCCGCTGAACGCTAAAGTGCGCTACAACGTCGCTAAAGTCGCTGACGCTAACCACCAGACCACTTGGGCGATTGCTGAATATAAGGAAGCTATAAGGTTTGTGATATAATAATTCATTGATCGGAATAAAGCTGGTAGAGCCAAGCTGTATCTAAGTGACTACAGCTCATATAAGGGCTGCTTCGATCAGGGTAGTACCACCCTCCCACAGAAGGTCGGCGTAAAGTAACTATTATAGTTGCTCTTCGTACATTGAGTGGGAGAGCCGGATGGCCAAACCTTCTCCTTTTCTTCCCTCTGTCCAAGTCCCTTTTACATAGACAACGTGCGAGAAATGCCTTAGTTGTTGCGAGCATGGATAGCTACGGTAACTCCTTAACATCAGGCAGACCGTAAGTTTGTTTGCCGACTTTGTTATAAAAAACTCACCCTCTATAACATTAATAAATATTAATATGATGTGGTGTGAAAAGATATAGAGTAAAATTTTCATAAAAAATTAAATCAATCATCCTAAATCGAACTGCGAAATATTTCTCAGCGACCACGTCAAAATCAAGAGGAATTTCTTATAAAGTAATTATTATTCCTCAGATAAATTCGGCATTAAATTTATTTTGTTTTATAATAATCATTAACGTTATGTTCTAGATTGTATCCAGAGTATTATCAGGCAACAAACAATTTGGCCAATTTACTTAAAAATCAGAAGCAATTTGGCGAAGCCGAATATTATCTTAGAACCGCCGTCAGGCTCAAGTAAGCATATAATAAACAACCTTAACTTCTTATAGACACTATTTCATTTCTTATAACATCTCTTTTACTAAGAATATGGTGTCATTAACAGGTCTGATTTTCCTGCAGCATGGATGAACCTAGGAATAGTTCTAGCCAATACTGGACGCTTTGACGAGTCCGAAGCAGCCTATAAAACCGCTATAAGCCATCGGAAGAAATACCCGGATTGTTACTACAATCTAGGCAATTTGGTATGTGACCAAACATTATAATATCTATTTTTTATATGTATACAGGTTGAAACAGAAAGGGTATACTTTTTTCAAAACTTAACTTTGTTATTCTAAAACTATCAGCTTTGGAGGACACTTGAAAAACAAAAGGTGTTACAGGGATACAGCTTTTGACAGATTTCATAAGTCTACAAAACCTTTAGTATTTCAACTGTCCCACAAAGCCGATAGTTTTAGATGTACAAAGTAAAGTTGAAAATAAATAGTATACCCTTTCTGTTTCACCTAGTATACAAGCTGACTCGAGCCGGGTAGCACCACCCTCTCACAGAAGATCGGCGTAAAAATGCTATTATAGCTGCGTTTCGTACGATGACCAGGAGAGCTGAAAGACCATGCCCTCTCCCTTCCATTGCCTCTAGCCCACTCCACTTCAGGTCGACAACGTGCGAGCAATTCCATTGGTATTGAAGAATGTATAAGCTGCGGTAACTGCTTAACATAAGGCGGGTCGTAAGCTTGCTTTCCAACTTTGTGACATAAAAAAAAACTAAAACGTGTCATCACTTCTAACTAATGAATAAATGTCGTATATAGACAAACAAACTACCTATATATCTATTGTTGCTATGTTTTAAATTCATAGCAACATAGCTACATAGTTAAATGAATGCTATAAAATATATATTTTTTTAAAGTACCTAGAGATGAACAAAACAGAACAGGCAATAAACAGTTGGTTTCAAGCTATCAACCAGAACCCGAAACACGCACTGGCGTGGACCAACTTGATGGCGTTACTGGATAACACAGGTAATGCCCGATTTACACTTTAATAACTACAGTAGCGAGTTAACTTGCGTCATCGGCGAGTTAAGACGTAAGTTGTTGATTAAGTTGAGTTTAATAGATCGCGATCCAGTGCGAAGTAGCCCCCTCTCTCGCGTCTCCCGCACCCCGCCAACTGAACTGGCCGGCATGTAGACGGGCGAGGTTAGTACAGTCCATAAACAGTTTCGGGGGAATAAAACAACCGACGCGACTAGTCTTCTTCTCGGAACGGCAACTTATAGACTACTCACTCGCCTACGTTTGGACGCTACTTACAACTTATTACATAACTGACAGATTTTTTAACTCGCTACTGTACATATTGAAGTGTAAATCGGGCATAATAAATAGCAAGCCAGTTGCAAGCATTTATAATCTTTAGAATGTTTTTATTATCAACATGCCCCCGGCTCAGCCCGATCCCCATCGTGATATAGCGTGATGGAATGTACCCTTTGATAAAAGAAGTAATCCTTTATCAAAGAATGTACCCTATCATTTGAATCTACGCTAGAGGATCTAACAGTGAAACACCTGTTTCACTGTATTATGTTGTGTTGCTGTGTGTTTAAAATCTAGACTGGCTCAAATCTTCCATTAATGGGTCCCGATAAGGTCCCGACTGTTAAATAAATATTGCTTAACTGAATTCTAGACTACTGGACTTATTTTTCCTTATAAGTCTTTATTTAATTATTAGTTTTAAGAAGTCGGGCTTTTAAAATTTACTTTTTTATTATTGATGCCTAAGCCGATTGATTCACTATGATTTCAATTGCTATATCAATACCTACTTTAACTTTTAAAATATCGCCAAACTGACACACCAAATTTATGATCCCAAACTAAGTAATGCTTGTACTATGGGTACCGTACAATGGACTGGGGGCGATCCCAGTGACACCCAGACCTGGGCAAATTACGAAAGGCCATTTCCGAAAATTGCCCCGGCGGGAATCGAACCCGAGCGGCCTACGCTCGAAACATTGCGCCAAGCGGTCGTCGACTGTTCTACACTACCGTTAAAATTAAAGCTACTTACAGGACAAATAGAGAGGGCTCTGATGGTTATACCCAAAGCTCTAACTGAACTGCCAGAAGCACCATCGATCAATTTCGCCATCGCCAATATGTACGGTAAAATAAACCGCTACGGGGAAGCTGAAACGCATTTCTTGAAAGCAATTCAATTGTTTGATAAGGAAGTTCAAGCTCTACATTACGCTAATCTTGGTGAGAATTATTTGCACAAACATTTGCGTTATCATGCCAAATAAAACTCGCTCAACACGCATTCAACTAGTTTTGGATTGGTCAACTTACGCAAATAATTATTTTTATTTGAATATTGCGCAAACATTTTTTTAAAATAGTACGAAAGGTTTTTTTTAAGTTTGTTTTTTAAGTCTTAAATATTCTTTATTATTTCATGTTATATGTTTTTATAACTTACAGGTGTGCTCTACCATCGTTGGAAAAAATACAACTTAGCGGAGATGATGTACACAAACGCTTTAAAAATCGACCCAATGTTTAAGACTGCCCGCAGGAATTTAGCGAGTTTGCAAAAAATAAATAAATTATTGTAACTCAAAGCTCTCTTACTTTTTTACAATAGGTTAAATCTTCTAATATATAAAGTTCTCGTGTCGCGGTGTTTGTTCGTCCAAACTCCTCCGAAATGGCTCGACCGATTTTTATGAAATTTTGCGTGCATATCGGGTAGGTCTGAGAATCGGTCAACATCTATTTTTCATACCTCTAAAAGACAGGACAACGTCTGTCGGGTCAGCTTAAAATTAAAATCTTTAAAAATTTCAATTTAAAATACCCCCTCATTTAAAAGTCTTCGCTTACAAGTCTGTGGCTTATGATAACTACCAAACCAAAGTATACAGGATGTCCCAAAACTCAACGTCAAAACGAAACGGGGTGACAGGATTGATTGTAACCATCATGAGAAAAATAAGAAAAAAAATCTATCCCATGCTGTTTGAAAATTATTATTATCCTGATTAAATGCGCCAACTTTTAATGGCACTTGCCAAGGCACTCTAGTACTTTTTTTTTAAGGAGGGCCTTTCAAAGACGACAAATTTTGAAAATTTTAATTTCATAGTTTAACAAATAGTCTTAAGTAATTCTAGGAAACTTGGGGCAATTGTGTCATTATTTTTGACTGTGATTCTAGAAATGTTATTTAGGGTTACGGTTCCAAAGTTTAAATGAACAATAATTATAAAAATTTAATTATTGGATTATGGCCTGAATCCCCCTCATGTTGAGGGGAGGCCCGTGCCCAGCAGTGGGACGTCAAAAGGGCAAAATTATTCTTTAATACAATAACCGAAAAATGGTTACAGTTTGACCAAATTTCTAGATTTTTCTTAAATGCCCATAATTTTCAAACTGCATGGGATAGATTTTTTTTCTTATTTTTCTCATGATGGTCACAATCAATCCTGCCACCCCGTTTCGTTTTGACGTTGAGTTTTGGGACACCTGTATAGTACCTCATAACGTAGTATACTCATTATTTCAATGCTCATAACAACTAAGTCTTTCATTAAGAACTAAGCCTTGGTACTAAACAGTTATAAGTTAAGTACTAAACAATTACTACTTACTGACTACTATGCCATGTGTTTTGTTTGCTAATGTATGGCTAACTTTATGTGTTTATTGCCATGTTAAAAAATATTTTTATTGATCGGAAATCGGTATGTCAATGTTACATTGACATTTGTACGACAAAGGACCAAAACAAAAAATAATCCACTTTCTTTACTGCAAATAATTTTATTAGCCGGCTGAAAACTGATACTGAAATGGATTTTACGCCTGAACTATCTCCGTTTCAAGGAGTAATTATATCTGCAGATAACGTGCACCAGTTCTCGAGGCTCACTTCGAAAGGCGGTAAGTATAAATTCACTGTTATTTGTTTTAAAAAATTCTCATTTTCCTTTTTACGGTTTTAATTTACTCAAATAATATTGCAGGAAATGAAGAATATATAAAATATGTATTAACCTGTATGCTAAGATTTTTAAATGGAGAAAACTATGTCAACGAAAATGGGGTAGTTGAAACCATGGTATCGAAAGTGCGAAAGTTTGCTTTGTACATAGTGCTGAACGCTGATTTACCAGTATTGGAAGAGCTTGTGGAGTTAGAGGGCATCGACATGGTGATATGGACCATACCTACTATACCTAAACACCTGATGTGCGAAATGCTGTGGAACCTTCACATGGAACAATTTATTTACGAAATAATAACATACTCTTATCCACAACTAGCTCTTCAAGTGTTGGGAGCTTTTATCGATAACTTCAAATACTTCAACCCAACTGAGTGTTTACAAAAATTACACAAGCTAACCGCCGCATGTTACTCACTCATGTGTAGATTACATTGTTTTGAACTCGGTAGTGATAAGTTATCCAATACTTTAACAACGGCGTTTGAGAATATGAAAAAGTTATTAAAATATTTCATCACCCCACCAAATAACTATAAGTTAAATACGCTCAGCAAAGATGACTTGTATAAATACCAAGGAAGATCCTTACATGCAGCACTTTCGTTGATGTACAATTGTTTCAGTCAGTTTACACAGAAAATCAATCACCATTCAGGTGATGACATATACCAATTGACATACAAGGAGGGATGTTTCAAAGGTGCTGGCACCACATACAATGTCTGTGATAGTCCAAACGATTTGATACTAGAATGTCTGCACAATAGTAACACAGTTTTATTGGATGTTTCTAAAGAGCTAGTCATGGATGTCAGTGTGGATGTGTTCTGTGCATGGAGCGAGTTCGAGGAGAATGGCAAAAGCGTGCAGCAAACAATAGGAGAACTATGCCACAAGATACGCACTAAGCTGTTGAGTGTCGAGAGTGCTTCAGGACACCCCATTGTCAGTATGATGGAGCAAATAGCCCGTAAACCAACAGAAATCAATGATATTATTAATTCATTAGATAGTCAGACTATTACAGATAATATTAATAAGAATGATGAAGACAAAATATCATGGATTCGGGCATTGGTACACAAAGATACGTTGTGTGACCACACAGATTTAATGCAAGTTATAGATACAAATGTGAGTGTTTATAATGAAGAAGAATGCTTTAAATTGTATCATATTTTTAGAGCTTCCATGAATAACAGTGAAAACGGGCAATTGATAAAATTGTTATCATTGAAAGTGTTTCAGCATTGCACTGTCTCTGACAAACACAAAATACTCAAGGAACATTTCAGTGGCAATTGCTTCTGTGATATGTCAGAGGGCACAGAATTCCTCGACACAATGATAGAGATATTTAATAAAGTTATAGCAGCACCGGCTGCAGATCTCACGGACATATTGACTGTGTTCCTTCAAAACCCGAAGCAAGTGTACACAAAAATATTCACAATAGCCTCTGAAAATATACAGCAAGCACACATCATGCTGGACATTATGAAATTGCTTCAGGATTATTCAAATTATTACTACACCACAGAGACTGAGGCGTGCACAATAACTGTAACAAAATACATATTTGAAAATATTATTGACACAGTATCCAATCAAGATAATTTTATAAAATTTGTGTGTGGATTGAAGAGTATTGATATAATTCCTGGAACAAAATTGCTGCTGTTGGTTGTTATGCCAAATATGCACAAGGCACTGTTGAACAAAGATATCAGTGCAATTAATGTTCAAATCAGATTGCTGCAAGAGGCTTACACAGTAGATGAGTTGTTGTCGTGTCGGGCGCCAATGTTGGCTATGTTGGCGCAAGTAATGGACGTGGTGCGTTGGCGCACAATTACCTCATTCGTGTCCGCAGCACCCGGGACACTACACCTGACACTGCAGCTACAACATTCATTAATGGAAACATATAATAACATTGTTCCTGGTAAGTAATTGAAGTAAAAAACATTGTGGTAATTCCTTTATATGTCTGTCTGGTACAATATACAGGAATACCTTAATTCCAGATAAAGAAAGTAAATGGTTGAAAACAAAGTTGCAGAATATAGAACCAATGAACATGTATTACTACAGAATCCTTTGGAATCCGCCTGGCAAAAATTACTTTGAAGTAATAAGTCGAAAACATTTAACTACAGACACAAATCCAAGTGAACTAAAGTTTTGCTTGACACAGGTCAGTGATGGATGTAGCTATTAATATATATTTGATGCCTAAAAGGAGAAGCGAGGTTTTATTTTGACTGTATGGTACAAAAGCAGAGTGTATCATTCGGTCGCAAAATTATTTATTTCTCGCGCGATGTACTTTAAATCCCTCGCGTAGCTCAAGGTTGTACTTTAGAATACTTCGCTCCGCTCTGGATCCAAAATAGCACCCGCGCCGTAAAAATATTTAATTTATGTGATGCAATCTAATATTTACGGCTTTTTCTCAGATAATCTGCACCAGTACCCAACAGGAGTGGTGTAAAGTGTGGGACAGCCTGTCCGTGTTCGACGACACTACGCTGCTGAAGCTGTTCCACGAGGCAGTGGGGATGATGACGACGACCATAGCGCGCCACCGCACTGAAGTTACGAGGGCATGTCTCTTGTACTGTTACAGAAATCTCGTCTTTATTACCAGGGTACATAATGTCTTTAATATTATCCTCTGCTATTGCATTTTCAGCCAATATGTGTATTCCACCAGTCAACGACAGCTTTAAATAATAATAGTACCTACAGCCTATGTTCTATAGTTTCTGTTTGTTTTTTTTTTCAGTACAAGTTCTTCAAAGAACCTCTGACTAACAACCAAGTCGTGGCCGCAGTTGGCTACTTAGCCAGTTTACTGAGACACACGCACGCAGCAGACGTGGAAGAAATAGGAACTATCCTGATGCCGCTACTCGCCTTCTTGGCAGAGAAACAGAGCGCTATAACAATAGACCTGCCAAAGTCCATGAACAATGTTTTCAAAGACACAAGCTATTTAGATCTAGTCAGCAAAGTTTTCGCTGTGTCGGTTTAAGTGATATTTTTGTATGAATCTGTAATATAAGGTTTCTGTTTGAATACGGGTTGATTTTATAATAATAATACGCCATCACGTCTATATGCCGATGGTGTTAATTTGGTTATTAAATCAAAAATGTAAACAGTCTGAAATTGTTTTTTATTCTTATAAAATCACATACATCATAAGAATGACAAATTACAAATAATTACAATGATGGGTAACGATATCAATCATCAAACAAACTATATCAAAAATATAGTACTAAATAAATGGATACATTCTTATATTTATTAGCAATCTGAATCATACATTTATGACTTAATTATAATATTGTTTATTGGAAGACACAATTGCAAGGGTTACTTCGTACCTCAGAAATATTTGGATTTGTTGCCCATGCAGTATCTATAGTAACATTAGTAGGTACTTTATGTACTAGCTACGAGTGCTTGTTAACTTAAAATTGTCGACGGGCCCTATTTTATGTAAGTAAAAGCTTGCTCCATCAGTGTAAAGAGTCGAAATTATACAATAACCGAAGTAACCCATCCTTGCATCAATATTCAACGCATTCTTCTGATATTGCCACAATACTGGCCAAGATGTTGGCACATCTGGCAGTAATCTTGCTGGTGTTCCCTAGTGCCTGTTTTGTCTCGGGCCGTGTCCGAGGGACGCAGTGCTCTCTGAAAGTAACCATAAAACACACTCTTGAATGTGTGTAGGTACTGTTATGTATGTATGAACATAAGTATGTGGACCTTTATTCCTTGCTATTTTGATTCTCAGTGATAAAAATAAAATACTAAGAAAATAGGTAGGTACCTGGGTGTGCGCATAGACATGATTTCTGCAGTTTCTGCATACTTGATACATATTCGGCCACGAGAGTCTGCTGGCCCAGAAGCGGCGGCAAGTGCAGCGGTATTCACCAAACAGAGGCCTAATACGCGACTGAAATCATAAGTCGATTAGAGGTAAATCAGTTAAAGGAGTACTTTGTAGGTAAATAGGAACTTCCTTACTGAAATTCAGTTATTACTTACTGTATCTGGGTGACGTGCGGTGTGTGTGTTGTTGATACCCCTGGGTTGGTAATGATACCGTTCGCGAGCATCGGCCTGTGAAGAATTATTACAGGATTAAGTACCTAAGTAGGTACTTACCTACTTTAATCGCTAAGGCATCCGTGCCATAAGGTATGATTTCCCTCTTGCGTCGGCCTGGGTTAGCGTAAATTTATTAGTAAGTAAATAATTGTTTGTAAAGTTTTTAATTACTTAATTCTTCACTAGTGACTTGCGTCAAAGTGGACCTGCGTCCTTAGTAAAGCGCAAAACACCACTAATAAAGCGAGGAAAATAGTAACAAAACGATCTTTAACTATAAGAATAGCGTGTTGATTTACCTAAGTAGTCGAAACACGACACTAAATTAATAGGTATTGTTGTAGGTAAATACTTTGATAAAAGAAGGAATAAAATTCACACTTACTTCGTTAGACCAGAAGCATCCCATAATATAGGTACAGTCCAATTACTTGTGGAAATAACTTGGAACAAAGCACAAGTATCACCTAGATAGAACAGTAAAATAAGTTAAGTATTTATAATGATATGTCACTATATGATTAAAGTACCTACTTAGACGTAGATAAATAATGATAATTCGAAAAATCACTAGAACCTTTTTTAAAATAGAAGGTAGTTACGTTAATTAATTATATTTCACACAATCATTATTTATGAACCCGCCTGCAAACGATACTTTGACACGATTGTATTATTATAAAGTATTTGTAGACTTCTATAATTTCTGTTCGTGTTCGTGGTAAACACTGGCTGGATTAGATTTGATTTATTTTTAGATTATATCGAGATCTCGCCACCGTCCACTTATAATGGGGAATATCAATAGGTCACTTCGCCTAAAACTTTGCAACATTAGGTTTTTTATTATATATATAAGTTTGGACGAAACTTTTTAATTTACTTACATGCAAAATTGTAGCAGTGATAGCCGATTGGTTAAAGCACGCGTCTTGCGGGCACCAGGTCTTAGGTTCAAACCTCTGGATTTTTCGAAATCTATGTCCGAATCATAATTTCTATATTATTATCACTTGCTTACGGTGAAGGAAAACATCTTACTACTTACTTACTACTTATATATCATGCATATTCCCTATTGTAGCGCTGTGTTTGTTTCTGCGTCTATGGTCTGTGGTTACCCAGTTATAGTCCTTGCTCTCTGGTAGTGGTGCCAGTAATATAAAAAATACGAAGATACTCTTACTATTTCTAAGAATACGTATTGATAATGATGTCGAATAACTTCACGAGAAATGAAACCCGACCTTAATTTTATGATAGTCAGTACTATGATAGTAAGTAATTTTAACTTACCATTATTATTAAGTAGGTACTTATGGCCATTTGACCTTCTTTATACCATAATGAGCCTGTGATTCTGATATAATATCTATCCTGTTTGACTTTGAATATGTCTGTGGTTTAAATAAGTACTATTTAATATACCTTTTTATGTAAGAACAATACATATATTGTGTCTCCTTGATAAACCTATCAAAATCCTATGGTATTGCTATGTCAGTTCGTGCGTTTATTTGTCAATAAAATTCTAGCGAAAATGTTCCTATATATAGCTTCATTTTGCAGTTGCAATGATCCCGATGATAAGTCAAATATTAACGGTGATACATTTCCCAGTTCGGACCAAATTTGGGGAATGATGGCTACTATATTAGCCACTGTTGCTTGTTGGATATTCTATACAAGGGTAACATTCACTAAGTATTCAGTATTTAGATCCTACAGGAACTTTTTTGTGGGGTAATACTAATACGGATATATTTTTCCTAAAATACACATAAATGAAGATGCGTATCCCTAATATCCTATATATACCCTAACTACCCTTAGTTACACCTATCGGCTCCATCCGCCAGTGGGAATCCCAGTTCATCTATGTTCCTACCAAACTATGTTGTTCCTATTAAAAACACGACAGACGCTAATTTTGGACGCGACGACGACGCGACAGTTCGTCTCCCTAGGCTTCTCATCGTTTCGTCGGCCCGAATGCATGTTACCACACAACTCGATTGACCAATCCATCGATAAATCGACCAACGGTAGAATGACACTAGTCGACGTTGATCCACAGTCCCTACTAGATAAAGCAACAAAAGCGTAGTTCCCGCTTTCACGATTACATCTGTCATTATTCAATTTTACTTTCACAGATGAAAATTGGAAGAACTATCGATACGGAACATCACATCAAATCCAGGATCACAACGATGACCAGCCGCCGGGCAGGCCCCAGCACACACATTAAACATTAAAGTGAAAAATAAAACCACCAACATTACGATATAAAAATTATAATATCTATACCTAACATTAATATGGCTCGATTTATAAAATAAAATGTATAAAAAATAAAAATTTTGTAATGTCAATATTACCTACCCACACCTCGCAACAAATAATAATAAAAATAACAAACATATAGGAATCTCAATTTATCATGAGTACTATTAATAATGTGAGTAGAATGGTTTGAACCAACTCATTTTACTAAATTAAATTGTTCTTAGATGATAAAATATATGCTATGCTAGTTGTAGTATATTGGTCTAATATGTATTAACTAGGGAATGTCAGACGAAAATAATAAAGAAGGTGAAGCTCGTATTACTAGTAACTGAAAACAGCAAATGTGCTAATCTAAAAAATAATCTGTATTGCTTATTAATTTTGCTATCTTCACACACGAGTTTTATTTACGCGCTTCGTCTACGTTATTCTTTTCATCTGAGTGAGGAATGTATTGCTATTGGAATGCTATTAACAATACTAGCGCTCCGCTCTCAACAATTTGAAAACAGGAACAAAATTTGTTCTGAGTTTACCCAGAACAGGGAAGACAAACACGATCGCGTATTGTATATTCGTTTTCTACTCTAAAATTAGCACTGTTTTACATTTCTTAAAAATACCCATCTCCATTAGCAAACTATGTAAGTAATAGTCCCTTTATCCAGAAAAAGTTTAAGGTTTGGTTGGCATTGGACGAAACATTCACACTAAACCAAATTTACCAACAATATAGGATAACCATAGTACGAATTGTATTTTTTTTCGATAACGCACGTCAAAATATAGGGCATTTAGTAATCCAACAATAAGGGCACAGGGCATACGTCCGATTAAAATCTAAAGAATCATCGCATGTTTACTGCCGATAGAATAAAAAGACAGAAGGAATACGACGTTTTGAACGATATTCCATGTTCGATGCGACCGTGATACACTTATGGCACTAAATATAAAATTACTGACTTTCTAAAGGTCAGCAATGTGCTACTGTCGCTCCTTTCTCATATCCTTGATATATAGGTGTTACATAATCATCGACAGCCATATCCTTAAAAAACAATTAATAAAAACATTATATGGCGGTGGGATACTATGGTGGTCACTATCCGGCTTAAGCCTTATATATAAGTATATGCGCCGGCCAATATGGAGGCTAATATGTGTCATTCAACAAAAACATCGTGTCCCTAGAATATTTCTTACAATCTTGTAACAAGTATTTGGACTCGTCAGCCACTTGCCCTCTCTTCAGCAGGTACACCAGAATGTATTGGTAAGGGAACACGGGCACGTTGTGGCGGGCGAAGAACCGCAGTTTCACTCTCTCAATTATTTTCATATCCACGAAACAGTAGTCCGCGGTGCAACAACTGCCGGGGGTCCTGTCAACGATAGCAATACTTTAGTACTCACTACCGCGCCTATCCTCTAAGGGGTGGAGAAAAATACACTGCAGCACACCCACAAAGATAGCGATGATGGTATTTTAGTCCTAGCGAGCCTAATACCACTATTGGGAATATACTTCAACAAAAGGATTTGCAATAGACCCACTGCACCCAACTATCTTCTTATATTACACAAGACTGTAATGTCAAATTGGTACAGATTCAAAATAATAGAATGAATGAATTCTTATTAGCCTTGAATGAAGTCAAATAAAGTGGTAAAGGAAGTTGTTAAGTATTTAAATTTCATACCTCGGATCATATGTAACAGTCTTCGCCTTGAGCGTTTTGAATATCATCTGATAATATTGTCTGTATTTCTTCTTCATAATGAGGACGACCTGCTTCCCTTCGAATGGGAATTTAGCGTTGTGCGCGGTGAGTTCCAAGTGCCAGTACACCGCTGCCTTCGCGACTTCCATGTTCGTAGTGTCTGTTTCTAGTATTTTAGGGTGTTTCAGCCATTCGTATAAGTACTCCTAGAAGAAATAGTCTCTTAGTACCTGCCATTGAGCTAATTTATAAAAAAAAAACAAAATTGTACTGTATAGTTCACTGGTCAATAAATATATACTGGAATACCAATTTTTGGCATGTAGATCAGATAATAATTAATGACCATTGGTATTCGTTTGTTGAGGAAGACAAATTAAGAGCTGGGCCGACAATATAAGAAAGTAACCGGCCCACTTTGGCCAAGAATGGCCAAAGACCGGATGCTATGGAAGGAGTTGGAGGAGGCGTATGTGTCATCAGGATATGCTGACTAAGGAAAACGGATGTGCAATCACTACATAAAAACTTTTATATTTTATTTTGCCCCTTGTACATTTAACTTTGTCTACTGACAAACTAAGAAAGGCTATTTTTTTATGGTATTCCTATGGAATGGAATGCATGAACTTCGCAGATTGTGCCCTAGAGCTCGCCCACTCTGCCCAAAAGTGTAAAAATATCTGTAGTACCTGCAAAAACTTCTTGCATCTGAAACTGTCGTATATAAAATTGACGTGTACGAGCCACTTGCCGGTGGCGAGCGCGCACACCATCATGCCAGTGAACGTGTCGTTCGGCAGCACGGCTATGAAGTGGGTCGCCAGCATCTCCATCTTAGTGTTCTCGGCCACCACGCCGCCCAGCTCGTTGATCATGGCTACCAGCCTGTCGCGATCCTGCGACGAACGACATTTGCTATACAAATAAATTAAATTGATGTGTCTGTATGTAATGTCCAAATAACAGCTTTTTACTGAATGCATATGAAATTATACAGGGTGTAAGGGGTTAATATCAATTTTAAAAGATTGAAAATTTAGCATAGTTCATGACAACTTTGACGGAACATTCTAACTATGGGGGGTCCAGAATCATGAGTTGAATCCATGGTATCAGTTTTCGTTACGATGCTTCTTGCACCCGTAAACGGTACATAAAACATTTTTTTTTTGTAATAACTATCTTGTGCTTTTCGCTTGCATTTGAGAGGAACTGTGCGAGCGGAGATATAATTAATCCGGACGACATTTTCGATTCGATTCTATTTAAGAGGGGTATAAAAAAACATTATGAAGATACCATAACATTTTAATATTATTGTTACTGGATATAAAAATGTATCATTTGTAATTAATAGATAGCTGAAATTATAAGGGTGTAACCACATCAAACGATCGCCGTCGATCAAAAGTCACTCTATCTAGAAACTGTCGGTTGACGTCAACTCATATCAATCTTCTATCAATTAAATTCAGTCATATTGATTACTGGCCTTTGGAGCTGACACACTAAAAATATTTTGAAAATATAATTTTCAGGTTTGTCGGACATCGGACATTCTATTGTGGGTTGGTTTGTGAAAATATCTGTAAAAAATTACATATACAAAACTATTGCTTGCTAAGTGTTCATATTTATGGGTTCAGTAATGTGTACATATTTATGAGCATTTGTTTGCAGTAACTATTCATTTACCCCAATGTGTGATTTTGTCTCTATTTTGTGGTAAAACATTGAGACAATATAAATTGGTATTATTTTGCTAGTGCACCTTCCATTATTGGGATAATACACAACACTACAAGGATAATGGTAGTTACACTAAGTATACTATACTTACATTAACGAACTCAGATATCATAAACACTTTCTTCTCGCAGGCACATATCAAATTCTGCTTTAGTTTCCAAGACTCCTCCGAGGTACCACTTGGTGAGTGATAATCACTGTCTGGAAAATTTATTAAGAAAAATTGTCGGTAAATCAAAGTATGAGTTTATATTCAACTATTATAGGGCACACAATTGGTATTTGAAAGTCATTACTGCCATTTTGCCATTTACCTTGCAAGGCCCTATAAATATATAAAAAGTATAAATATGATATGCAATTCTGTATGTTGTGTGTGTGTATATTCTGTTCCTATACCAACATATACCTGATGTTAGTTCTACTGGCAAGCTAGCTCTGATTTTAGTAGAAATCTGCATTTTGCCCTTTATTGGGCTGTAGCCATTGGCTTTCCTCTTCTGCTTGTAGTTCTGTATGTACTTCTGAAAGGGCAGGTAGTTTGCAGTCTTTTCTTTACCAGTCTCTATCAGCTTCCGAAAGCTAACCTTTTTGGGTGTACTCTGTCTGCTGAAAGTGCTGTAAAAACAGTTAAATTTGAATATGGAATTAAAATTTGTAGAATATTGATTGGTCAACAAGTGGCTAGCTTAAATTTTATCAAAAATAAATGGCTATTGAATATTACAGAATTTACAATAGTTTTGAAGTTTCATCAGTTTGGAGCAAAAAAGCACATAGATCCCATTTTAGTTAAAGCATGAAAATATTAGTTTAAAAATGATGTTTACACTTGTACTGCTGTAGATCCCACGCATGCCAACATCTAAATTGTAACTCACTCATTCCCAAACTTGGAAAAGAAATTTTTTAAAGGACTCGAGGTGGGTGTATGTTTCTCTTCTACTTTTTTACACTCAATCTCTTGATAAATATCCTCAACAGACCAACCTATTTGACGGCGCACAGCCTTCGGCTTCCTAGTCTTTTCTAGAGATGGCACAAAATCTACACAGTCCACACCGGGATCGTCTGAATTTGTTGTATAATGGACAACAGTCTCTTTTGACGTTACTTTAAAATGCTCATCTCTCAGGTGCTCTAAGTAAACAATTTTCTGCGTGAATATATCATGGCAGAGCGGGCACACAAAGTGATGCAATTTCACGCCTGTTGTGCATTTGTTTATATGTAACACATATTCATCATACTGGTCATATTTTTCATCACAGAATATACAAGTGACTTTTGTGTACTCCGGTATATCGGGGAGTTGTCTGGAGATCCTCGGAGGCAGGGACTGTGTCACTCTCATGGGCTGGATGTTTGGCATAATGTCGGAGGCAACAAGAGTTTCATTGCTACTGGACCTCTGCAGCTCATCGCGCTCAATGGTGCATGTTGTGCGACACTTGTGGGGTCCTATTTTACTGTAAGACTCATTGCAACCCACGCATTTAATTGATTCCACATCACTATCGGTCTCATCACTGGTCTCCTGAATACTGTTTCCATCGAGGTTGTCCTTAAATACATTTTCATTGTTCTCACCTTCTGCCGAGACGTATATCGAGGAATCCATGGACCCATTGTGCATATGAAATTCTTTTTCAAAGAATTCATTGTAATCATTTAGAGAAGGCTTGTTGATGTTTGTTTCTGGTAACAAAATATAAGGATGTAAGTAAGCCTATGTTTTTTTCCTTTATCAAAGACCTACAACTATAGGTAATAATGTGTGGAGGAAAGAGACAACATACAACTTCTAATAACATTCCTGGCATAGGAAGAACAGGAAATATGATGCTATAATGAATGTTTCAGAATTAGATATTGTGGACATTCTGACATACTCATTATACGCCGAGACGGTTCTAGTTACTACTCATGTAAAAACTAGGTCTATATGATTATGGTATATCCCTGCTATTTTATTTCAAATATGAAACTGTTGGTACATACCTGGACAACTTCTGAGCAAGTTATCAATTCTTTCACACTGCTGCTTGAATAAATAAGCAGTACTCAGATTCTCTATACACGAATTGCATACGCGGTCTGATAACCCGTCGCCTTCGTATATCTGTAAGCGACAACAGCCACATGATATTCCTATCATGAAATACCATAAACTTTCAAACTAAACCGGTTATTGATACTTACTTGAACGTTAGTAAAAGACATCACCATATCAGACAACTTTATACAGTCATCCTGTTCAAAAATTGAGCAGAACTCTCCAAGTTTCAAGCACAATCTACACTTTTGGAATACGGGCTCCATCTTCGAGTGTAATATATCAAAATACCGACATTCCCTATTAAACGATCAATTATGACTTACGAACTGTACCTACATTGAACCACCATTGAATAAAGAAGTACCTATAAGATTTCAAAACACCATGCACGCCCAAACCAAAGCCCAAACAAGCGGGGGGAGGGAAGGGAAGCTAGCCAGCGAACGGATTTTTTCAAATTGTTGACTGACACTTGACAGTGACATTGACATTTCCATCAAGGTTAATGTTACCATAGTATGGCTCATACCAAGAAGATTATAGGCTCAGACGTACAGAAACGTAAATTCAAGATAATAAAGCAACCCATTCAGCATACAAGTATTATTAAATTACCTATCATGTTTAAAAATATTCTTGAGAATAGTACTAATATTACAATAAAACCTACATTACCACAGACATAAATATTATGAATTAGTTTTACAAGATTTCATTTATTCCCCAGATTTATTCATTCATAATATTCATATGATATCATACCACTGTCTGAGATTCCTTCCTGTCTGTGTGAAATCATACTTTAAAAATCACTATGTTTGTCTATGGCATTAACCAGCTGTTTTTGACACCAAATCGGTCAGTATTTTTACTTTGTCAATCACAACAAAACAAACTTTTATGGGATCATTATCAATATATTACTACTTTTTGATAATTAAGTGAATTCTGTGAATGCTATTCTTAAGAAATGTGTATTTTTTAATATTTGTAAGTATATATTTACAATTTAAGTACGGAATTGTATTGCCATTTTATTTTGCGGAAGTCAGCACAGGACGGAAAATAAACCCACATCTGGCAGAATATCTTAGTATTGTTTAACTTACGAGCGTCACGAGCGACAAAATGCAACCTGAACTACACGTTGAAGCCAATATATACACTCGGCCGTTCCCTCGGTTTGATCGCCCCAAAATTATAGGTTATATTGACCTAGAAAATCTAAAGTTTGCGCGAAATGTTCGCGAGGAGAGAGTGCAATATGATTTAAACTTGCTTTTAAACAAAGCGAAACATCGACCACCTGACCTGGATGTAAAGCTGACTGAATTACTCAAATTTCTCTTAGAGCATGAAAAAAGACTTGACTATCCTCTACAAACTAGCTTGGAGAGAGCGAAATTCTTCTGCTACCGAGGACTAATGACTTGCGTAGCCTGCACACCATATGAGAACCAAGATCCGTGGAAAATAGTAGCTTTATTGCACAAAGGAAATATTTATTTGTGTGCGAGAGACACAGAGGACAAAATTTATAGAAAGATGAACATGAGTGATAAAGAAAAGCAGTTTACGTCATGGGGCTACAAGTTTGAACAGTATATTTTATCTGGTGAGCTGAAGATTCTTTACTTAACAATCAACAATCATTGGGTGTATAAGTTACTTTAATCATCAGACTGATTTAACTCTCATGGCCTTCAAAGTTTTTTTTTTTCAAAGGCTTTATACAAAATATTTTACAGTGTGTGTACTATAAGCAGTTGATCATAACATCTGTATTACAATTATAATTTCAGATAATCCAGACTCCAGTCCAAACCCTAACACTCCTGTTGACGAGAGTGAGGAGTTTTCACTGGTGTTCACCACCAACCTGAACCACCACACTATAGTGTATGGAGCTGAAATGGATGGCATCAGGTGTGATAAGATACCAGTGACTATGCCCCCAAAAGAATTAGGACCAGATGCTGTTGTTAATTATTTATCTAGTAAAGAATTTATTGAGCTCAAAACTAGCAGGCACATAGAACACCCCAGACAAGAGACCAGTTTCAGGTTGGTCATCATTATTATACCATAACAAGCATATTATTATGGTGCCATGGAATGTTTTAAGATACCTAAATGGTTTTGTCATTCTGGGTGCTGCTAGGCTCGCAAACACACCCAATATGGCATTCAGAGTCCTTTATAAGTAATAATATGTTACTGGTGCTTTTATATTATTAGGACCAAGATAGCATTGATAAAATGTGAATGTTCAGCTGGCCTGTGCAGTTGTGATATTGTAACACTCTTATTGACTCTTAAGGTGAAGGCGCCTGTCTAGCCCGCGAAGTTCAAATTTTTTGAGTTCTTTTAGAAATTTTTCAAAATCTGACAATAATAAAAGATCAAAATTTGTAATTTTGCGAAAAAGACCGTGTGCAGTGCATTTATTAATACATTTATTTTACTCTAAATATTATCACGGTGGATATGATACTAGTAAATCACTAAATATTCAAAAATTGCCAGATTATCTGGATAGCTGTCATTCAAAAATGTTTTAGAGTAAGTTGGATATATTAATAAATGCACTGCACACGGTCTTTTTCGCGAATTACAAAATTTGTCTTTTATTATTGTCAGATTTTGAAAATTTTCTAAAAGAACTCAAAAAATTTGAACTTCGCGGGCTAGATGGGCGCTTTAGCCTTTATATGCTTGGTATTTACTTTGCTTCCTGATGAGATTAGAATATGGACTGGTTACCAGTTCCATGGTAATATACCTGCTCACCTTAATGAAAAATTATAACAGAATTCTCTTTTTATTGTTGTCATAATATATGCTATAATCAAGTTTGTTTGTTTAAGGCGTTTTAAATCTAAAAAGTGGTGGTGCCAATCATTCCTTGTTGGTATAGACACAATATTGTGTGGATTTAGAAATGATGATGGCATAGTGGAGGAGCTTAAATTGTTTGAGGTGAAAGATTTGGCGAAAAAGTCTCAGGTGAGAACAATATTAAATTGTATCGAATTAAAATTCTAGTGCATACACTAACCTCCTTATTAATAAATGTGGTATAGTATAGTGGTTGAATAGTTACACATCGAATTATCTCGTTCTGTCATCATTAATACGTCATTGGAAACAAGAAGACAGCATGGTTTAACTATACAACCTTTAAAAAAAGCCTCCTCTACTACGTCGACATTGGCAGAATCACATTGGGCCTGACCCAATAGAAAGAGGCCATAATATAAAAAAAAAAAATATGCAACAAAATATGCAAAAAAATATGTAATAGACTGGATCCGCATCGCGGGATTCAAACGTTTTTTTTTTATATTAACAGTCCACCCTCTGTAGAGAGATCATAAAATAGCAATAAGCTGACACCCGTGAACATTTGCATGGAATACAATTGAGTAGTATTTCGACGACCGCTTGGCGCAGTGGTTCGAGCGTAGGCCGCTCGGCTCAGTGCACATGGTGGTTGCGGGATGAATTCCCGCCAGGGAAAATTCGGAAATGGCCTTTTCGTAATTTCCCCAGGGCTAGGTGTCATTGGGATCGCCCCCAGTCCATTGTACGGTTCCCATAGTACAAGCGTAGCTTAGTTTGGGGCCATACAGTTGGTGTCAGTCTGGCGATAGTTTTTTATTTATTATTTCATTATTAAAATACAATTAAAATTCATATTCGCGACACAACGTAATTAATACAATAATTTTTGTTCACAGAGGTTTTGGAATCCAAATGTCTGCTTTAATTTTTTGGATACCTTCTTAACGTACGTTAAAAGGTGTTTAGCGAGGGAGATAAAGCGCAAATATGGAGAGAAAACGCTTAATAATTTGCAGGAGCTACCTTTAATGAGTTTGCTATTTGAATGGCAGCCGGGGAGGCCCGTGCAAGTGGCACAGAACTATTCACATCAAGACGATCCTATATTATTACCATGGTTTATAGAAAGTTACGGTAGGATTGTTTGATAGTAGTAGATTAATTTAAATAAAATATTTTTTTATTGAATTTGTATATAATTGATTTTATTTATATTTCATCTTTGCATCCAAGGCCTAGGCTTGCCTGTAAAATTTAAACCGTGCGAGTATTTTTGGGAGTCTTTAATTTCATTAAATGATTAACCACTGTGAACTAGTACATTGTTTGAACTGGCAAAACATTTACACTGATTTATGTTGTTGTCTCTATATTTTAACAACACTAAATAGAGACAAAGTCATCTGTGTAAAAATTTCGTCAGTTCAAACGACGGGTCAGGCTCTAATGTTTTGAAATAACAAGAATGTGAGTACTATCGTACCATTTATTATCACTGCATAGCAAATGGTGTAAATCAACATCCATAAAAGACTAATCAACAACATGGATATCTTCACTTAAACTAGATATGCTTATTGGCTAATGTATTATCATACATTCATAAAAAATATTTAGAAAATAAAACAATAATTAACAAAACAACATAGTTGTAATAAAAATAAAATGGTGTCATGTATGAATACGTGTCTACCAATGTTAATTATGTATGTATATTTACATAACAATTATTGTTATTAACAAAAATCCTTCGTCACGTGTTTAAAAGGTACTCTAGTATTGTCGAGTTAGCTATTATTATGAACATATTATCCTAAAATCTCAGATATATGTATAAAATGAATCATGAGAAGTATGTTCATATCAATCTACTCGACTAAACACTTAGATATTTTCCAACAACTACCTTTTAGAGCCTAGCGCACGCAATGGCGGGCAGCATTGCATATTTTCTCTACTCCTATAAAACACTTTTAGGTATTCAAAATAAAGAATAAATTCGCTTGTAACCACCTGTCAGTAGTTCATCGCAGCGCGCACAATCAAAGTACACTTCAAGCGAATTAATAGTTTTATTTGTTATTGAAGATTAAAGAAAATGCGATATTGCCCGCACAACGTGACCGAGCCCTAAAAGTTTAAATCATCCATATTTTTCGATCATAAACTGAAATTAAAATATTATAAAAAATCCATAGCGATAAAAAGAGACAGTATAAAATTCAATTGATATTAGTAAAATAAGTTGATAAAATTACCTATAATATAAGATTTCACATCTTAGCCTCCGTTCACAATGAGAGCGCTGACGCGGGCTCTTCAGAGTACCAACTCCTCTAGATTCACGTGTAAATATCTAAATCTCTCTAAATATATATTTTTGTTTTTCCGTGTGGCGCCTGCGCTTTCATTGTGGTGGCGGCTAATGTGTTGTCGTTAGTGTTAAAACGTCAAATACAGGTATAGTATACATCCACATTTAAACATCAATTACCAAACAGTTCCTATACTTACAAACATAGTTATCTGAGAAAAAGACGGTCCATCAAGGGCGTCGAGGGTCATACCTTGGTGTCCTCATTGGATATCATTGTAGATCCTGGCTTATAAATCTGGTGGGACGGGCGGGTGGGTAAAGTTCCAAAACAAGAGTATGGCAAGATTCTACACGAATATGGTTATCGTAAACTTTTGAATCTCGTAGACTGCCAGGTTTTCAGTAACTACGTTTAGAAGTAAATGGATATATGTGGACATAAAGGTTTGCCATGTTCAGACAACATATAATATTCATATTTCGAGATAAGAATGTATACCACAAACAAAATAGCGGCACTCAAGTGCCATGTACAAAAATAGTTTTTATAAATTATATAATGATTGATATTTATGAAAAATGTATTCATACAAATTGTTATACATAGTTCAGTGAATGATTACCTACCCATACTTGCTTGACTTGACATGATTTGATTAATTAGTTGTATAGTAATATAATAGTTTAATATGATTTTAAATTGTGATACGCCTATCTACTTTGCGTAAATGACTATCAAATAGTTAGGTACATAAGTTATAGGTGGTTATTTCAACTTGCATTAGAATTCAATGTAAAAAAGGTATTTTTATTCAGATAAAAGTTAATCATACTGGTCACAATAAAGCGATATTTTTCTTCACAAGATCATACATCAGAAATCTCTTTTTAAGTGCATATTCAAATGACATCTATAATTACAAAAAAATGTGATGTTAATATAGTATGCCCGGTTTCTTTACCGAACTAACTAATCGTTATACATTTGTTCTACTGGTGTAAACCTACCGAAGTCTCCTAGATTTAGTTGACAGCTTACAAAAGCTCCGATTTCGGATTGTTTTATATTCATCAGGATCAACTCTAGCGCTCCTAAATATATGAAAAGATTTGAAATAGACTAAGTAGCATTTTCAATCTGTGTGAAATTAGAATTACCCGTACTAGATCTGATGCGATAACAAATAAATACTTGTTACCATGATGTTTGTAAAAGACAACGATATACGAACGTAACTTTATAGGGGCATCAAAATAAAGGAACCGGGCATAAAAAACGGACGATATTACCAAAACAATGAGGAATGAAACAAACATTATAAAATATTTACACGTCACTATTACTGTCTAAGTTTCTAGAGACGAGCCTAACAAAATGTACAACTTAAATAGTAATTAGGTACTAGACGATTTTGGTAAGTTGTACCAAATTGGAATAACACTGATCTGACCACTGCGGTGATTCGTTGTGTGCGGGTATTCCTCGACAACGGGTGATCGTGTGATTACATTGTGTTCAAAATATTCTACAAACTTTAAAAACAGTCTTCTGTTTCACTTACATATACCTAAGTATATCCCTGTCGAATCAGTGTTTTGTACTAGCGTTATATCGAACCATCTACAAAGCTTCACCCCCTATAGACGACGTGCTTGACTGACGAAGGGATAGGTCTTTACGAAGAAATGAGACACATGATCAGCTGCCTCTTTTCCAATATCCATCCCTGTCTATCAGACCTCAATGTTATCTGCAAGGTACTTTTTTAAAGGACATTTTCACAATAATATTTATTGAGGCACAGGTTGAGGAAATAAATGTTCGTAACAAGTATTAGTTTTACATTCATGCCGATATGAAAAAAAAAACAATTGATGAAATAATACCTATAGGTATAAAAATATATAATAATTTCGTTAGGCCTTTTAAGACGGTACGTTTAGGTTTAAATCGAAGAAAATGGGAAGCCGGTCCGAAGATCTTGGGACACCTCGTTAAGAGTTTGGTTTTGTTATCTGAAAAGGCTGCTTCTAGTGGTCACGCTCTATAAGACCTATATATACTTTAAAAACAAGCTCTCATGATCGAGAAATATATGTCACTAACATAACATTGTTGCACTTGACCTATAGAAGCATTCCTTTCATAACAAAACCAATATAAATTCGCGATCTTGATAAATTTACATTGAAGTTAAATAAGAATACCAATAAACAGGTAACATATTAAGGCGATAATACCACAAACACACTTGTTTTAATAGTGACTATTTTAACAACTGAAAAATAATATATAAGAGACCGGATATCAAACATGTAATAACAAAACAATGAAAAACAATTTAGTTTCGCCCTATAAGCTCACTGCGGCCACATTGGCAGGTTTAACTCCACTCCGCATTTAATGCGATCAATGTAAATTTAGTATATCAGTAAAACTCCTATGTGATAATAAAATATATTAAATCTTTGTGCTAACTTACAATAAATTCATTTTTCATAAACTATATACTATTTTTATATTTTTTCTTATGAAAAACCAATTCTAATTTACTAAGCGCGCTTGGCACGCTGCATTGGTCTGGTTAACACTATCACTACGTACAATAGCTAGTTTCATATGAAATTGTTGATGGAACTGGTTCGCTATAATATCGCTATTGATTGCATCTCACTATTCATAAAATAGATATCAAAATTTCGATGTTCCTTTGTGATTTATGATGAGCTTAGATATTCTCACGAGGCACGTATACCACCCTCACGAACTCTTTATAACTTTATACAAATGGATCAACATCAAGTTACTGTTACAAAACACAAGTTAAGCATATTTTTTTACAAAGCGTGTTTAACAATTCGAAACATTATAACAAACTTTAAAGTCCGGTATTGTATTACCTGGAGACGTACCTACAAATTTATAAAAAGTTATAACCTTTATTACAATGGCATTACAAAACACTTCAATTCTAAAAAGTGTCTTGTGAAGCAATTGTAAATGGATTTAAATTTCGTAAAATTTGGTGTAAGTTTTTAAAACACCTAAAATCATATGCAATAGAGAATTAAATGGTCAACAAACATAAAATCGCGTCATTATACTACTATGTACTAGCATTAATTTATAAAATGCTAATCTACTAAAGTAGACTCTCGCTTGTGGGCTTCGTAGCAAGCTATAAATAATTCGTTTTCAACATTGACACTCACTCGAAGTCACCAGTGACTTGGTGTTACTAGATTTGTTTCAGATTAAAATACTAGAATTTATGATTTCCGTATTAGAATTTTAGTTTAAGTCACGAGTGTTAAAAGCCGTATTAAAAAAAATACCCTCGTTCAGCTCAACATACCTGTGCAATTTGATTTATTATGACGTAACAGATAAACGAGAATATGTAAGATTGTGTTTGGTCACATGTTATACCCAAAAAATACTTGGTTTTTTCCGGCCAGGTTGTTAAAATAACTGTTACGTCGTGCTGAACGAAGTTTTATATACATTGATTTGTTTCATCTTAAAAAGTTAATTTCTTATCAATGAAAAATGAAATCTAAACTACATTTACAATGTGGTCCGTTACATTACAACACCTGCAAACAGCGCTCCTCAGCGGCCGAGCCACGACATTGGACGCAATCCTTCGACTTCTAATCTCAAATCAATTAATAAAAATGCTGAAAACGTTTTATTTTAATAATACACGTTATTTTGCATAGCTTCTTAGTAAATGCGAATGATGGAGTACGTACCTACCTTTTTGTCTGTTGGCTGGTAGCGAGTAATGGAATCAAAAGTTAGCTGTTAGCAAGAAACTTAATGGTTTTTTTCTGGTAGGTCACATCGTCGGTCACATCGTCATCGTATTTAGTTAGGCGCTATGCAAAGTGTCGTATATGATTAAAATAAGACCTTATACAAACAAGTCGCTTTTAGTAGGAGCGGTCAACGACGAGACTCTCACGTGATCGCCTCGACTATGCCAGCATGTATAAGCCTCCTAACGTATTTCAATGTGTCGTAGAATTTTAAACTCTTTCAACGTTATATTCGAAATAAAAAAAATTACAAGTTATTCAGCGTCAAATTTGTATCATACGGTCTAAGAAATATATCTGATTGCAAGCCATGAAAAAATTAAAAACCTAATTCAAAACTTCGCCCTCGCTTATTTTCTAGTAATTGAAGTCGCATAGCTTTCATAATTATCACAATCTTTATAGTGCATTGTATTGACTCAATTTTTGGGAGTGTGCGATCCAAATTCAAGCAAGATACGCACAACTTAGCACGTGCCTTCACTGAAGGCATAATTATATTGTACTCTGTAGAGATATCCAATCTATCGGTATCCGTACAAACAAAACAAACTAACAATATACATATATACAAGTGGTGTTTTATGAATGGCTGACTAGAGGTCGACGTACGGCGGGACTTCAATTTTGTCGAGGTCGGCGAGCAGCGCCGGCGTCAGCGGGTCCCCGAGGATGTCCTCCCGCAGCATGTCGTGCAGCGGCGACGTCAGCGCCTGCTCGCCGTCCACCACGGCCTCGTGCAGCTGCGCGCCCCCGCACACAGAGTTGCCGTTGATGAGGAAGTCTCCGTTGTTGTAGCTGAACACGCTCCTGTCCTCCGCGAACTGAGGGGTCGACGGCACGGACTTCGAGGAGATCCCGTTCGACGCGCTATTGGAGTACTCGGCCGCGAACAGCTCCCTCGAGCGGCGCGAGTCTATTTGCAAGTTGGGCGCCGTGCGTTTATACGGCAACGGTGTGCTCGGAACGGATCGCGAAGTGTAGTATTTACCCTTGTCCGTCGTCACCAGCTCCGGTAGATCGAACTCCAGACTGTTCGTTCTTTTGAGGAATTCATCCACGTTGTCGGGCGCGGCGCTTTCGTTCGGGAACGATTGATTGAACTGATTGGCCCTCTCGAGCAGCTCGTCACCGCTCGGAATGATCGAAGATAGTTGCTCATCCGAGAGGATTTGGTCGGGAAGTGGATCGCAACCGTTACTCAAAGTATCGTTGGAGTTCATAATAGTCTGCGTTGCGCCGGCGGCGAGCACGTCGTTGCTGCTGTCGATTGCGTCGTAAATTTTGTCGAGCGTCTCTCGGTTGAGGCCCGCTTTCGTTATATCACAGGTGTCCGCGAGAGATCCGAAGTCACAAAACTCATTAGGCACGGGCGTGGGCGGCACAGAGCCCACGGGGGTGTTGTTATAACTTAAGAGACTCAAGTTACTGATTCCCTGTTTTAGGGGTACCGATTGTGATCTGAACAAATCCGGTCCCGATCTGTAAGTGACCGTTGACTCTTGGAAAAACTGGCTCACTTCGCTGGACAAAGGATCCGCAGACAAAGGCTGATCACCATTCATGTGATCCCGAGAAAACGGTGCAGTCGGCAAGAAGTTCAGATAAACATTATTGCATCCGTTAGTCATTCCCGTCGGACAAGTGTACATACTGTTCTTGTAGTGAGTGAGTATGTTAGGTGATGGAGGCGCCGAGATCGGTTGGCAATACTTGCCCGCGCCGCACACTACTGTTTTGGACATGAATTTCTGATCGTTCGGTATCGCGAATGGTTTAGAACAAGGGTCCATCATGCCTAGCGATAGAGGATTGCGCCTCCTCCTCCCGTTGTGTTTGGGAATGGGGCGGGGACACAGCCGCGAGCGGGGCACCGGCGTGTTCCGGGGACTCACGAACGGACTCGCCGCAGTGCTGTGAGAAATCGGAGAGGTTTGCAAAGAGCCACCCATCATCACTGGTTTGTTAACTTTCGAAGGACTTTGGCCCCTTTGTCCGAACCCTAACGGCGATTTGGAATGAAAATTGCCAGGTGAATGACATCCATCAGATATGGGCACGAAGTCGTATTGTTGGGTCCTAGTCGTCGGACTTTGAGGTTCGTTATTGCAGTGCCCGTTGTACAGGTGGGGCCCTCCGGCGGCCGCGACCATCTGATTGGGAGCGGCCTCGTTGACGTACGGTGCAGAAGTTCCATTTTCATGGGGTATCGAGTTGCAATGCTTATCGACGTCGACCTGATTCGTTAGAGTCGCTCCGTTAGTGATAACGTCGTTGGAACCCGCGACAGGTTTAAAAGCGCCCTCAGTAACGGTCTTCACGGGTGGTTGCTCGTGTGAATTCGCCTGCGAAATTTGAGACTCCTGACTCATCGTTTGGAGATTGGACCCACTCTGATTCTTCAGATTCTTCGCCAACAGTTCTCTCAACTGCGATATCTTTTCGTTTTTGCCCTGGCTGTGGTCGTCCTGTGGGTCCGGGCCGGCCTCTAAAAAAGCGGTCGCGGTGCCGGCCCCGCCCGCCCCCGCAGCCGCCGCTGCCCCCGCCCCCGCCCTCGCCGCGGCGCCCTGCTGCTGCGCGCGCTGCTGGTGAAAGTACTGCAGCAGCTCCTCCTCGTGCTCCTGGCTGTTGCCCTCGTTGAGGTAGTCGTCGAGGTCGTGCTTATCGATGTTGCATATGCTGATGACCCGCTCCCGGTTGAGTATCTCCGAGTGCTTCTCCTCGCAGATGACGCCGGTGCGCACGCTGATCCCGTCGAGCCCGCAGCAGGAGTCGGGCTCAGGCGTGGGGGCCCGCGCCGGCCGCGGGGGGCTCGCCGCCTCCTGTTGCTCCCGGGCCAGCGCCGCGGCGGTGCTTTTGGACCGGCTCGTTAAGTTTTTTGGATCCTCTAAAAAAGCAACCTCGGGGCGAGCGGGCGGGTCGGGCGGCGCGGGGCAGGGCGGGGGCGGCGGCAGGGGCGGGGGCGGCGCCGCGCGGGCGGCCGCCAGCTTGCCGCCCATGATCTCGGCGGCGCGCATCTTCTTGGGCAGGTACTCGGCGCGCGGCGGGTCGGGCGCGGCGCGCGGGGAGGCGGCGCGCGTCTCGCTGTGGTACGCCTCGAGGATGAGCTTCTTGCCGGGCAGCGGCAGGCGCGGCGGGGGCGGGGGCGGGGGCGGCGGCGGCGGCGGCTCGGGCGGGCGGCGCCGCTGCCAGGCGGCGCGCTCGGTGGACAGGTCGAGCGACGCGTCGCTGCTGAGGTTGATGGGCAGGTTGACGGCGGCGTCGGGGCGCGTGAGGTCGTGCGGCGCGTAGGCGGGCTCGAAGGCGTAGGGGTCGGGCCGGTACTCGTGCGGCGGCGCGGCGGCGGCCAGCGGCGGCAGCGGGTGCGCGCGCGGCGGCGCGGCGTAGCCGGGGAAGGGCGGGCGCGGCTCGTACATGGCGGCGTAGGGCGGCTGGTAGCCGAACCCGCCCTCCGGCGGCGCCTCGCTCTCGTGCTTCAGCTGCGAGTGGTGGCTCGCGTACGACGTGGACGGCGGGGACTCGCCCGGCGCCTCCTGGCCCTTGTTCTTTTTCGGTCTGCCGGGAGTACCCTGCGTCTGCGCAAAAGACAGACGTTAAATGACTCGAATACCCCCTCGGATGTTATAAATAAGTAGGTATTTAAATGGATTACTACTATTTATTATTACATATTATTATTTACTCACTTGTATTTTTCGCTTTAAATGTTTTATCAGTTGTCGGCTCGTCGTCTCGTCCGCCGGGGCTAAAACAAAAATAGAATACATCATTGAGAACCACAATTTTAAACTCTAATAAGGGCCTGAAGTCAAGATATTGCTCACGAAATAATCTATAATATAAACGAACGTTTAAAGCACAAAAACTCATGTACCGTGCGTCTGTGGGATCGGCATCGGCGGCGGCGACGCGCTGGCGGGCCCGGGCGCCGCGCGCGGGCCGCCCGCCGCCAGGTGCCGCGACAACTCCGATATATTCGCGAAATTCATACCTGCCCACCGAAACAAAAAATATTAAGCATATTAGTTTGATTGTATGCACTATTTTCTAAAGTGATAATGGTATCATCATCAACCAAAAGGCATTTACAGCTGGACATAGAAAACCTCTCAAAGATCTTTTTCAAATGTTCAAATTAATACACCAGCTCGGGCTTCGTTTTAAGTGGGTCAATTTTTGTGCGATTATAAGTACCTACCCTTCTTCCAGCAAATAGTGTTGTGAACAAAAATATTTTACAAAAAATATCTTAGCGATGATGAATTAATAACGGTTCTTGTAAACAGGTGGTGAGTGGTGCCCTAAAAATTTTGAAATTGGTCATAACAAAGTGTTTTGGTCGTGAGTCTGCAATTGTATCCTTCCTCCCTCCCCCCGTATGCGTGCTTGATCCAATCAGTTTGTGTAGGTACCATCATAATCAATCACCTTTTATATAAATCGTCTAATCACTACATTGTATAAAACAAAGTCGTTTCCCGCCGTCTGTCTGTCCCTATGTATGCTTAGATCTTTAAAACTACGCAACGGATTTTGGTGCGGTTTGTTTTAATAGATAGAGTGATTCAAGGGGAAGGTTTATATGTATAATGAATGCATAATATAGCAGAGAAACACTGATAAAAAATACCCGTGCGAAGCCGGCGCGGTTTGCTAGTTTCCCAAATAAAATAATATATATTTATATATATTTTTACGTACCTAACTTAGATTCGGCCCAATCGCAAATTATCCTCTCAGTTTCTCTAGATGTCACCGTCGGCTCCTGTAACAGATGTAACGAGACAGTTTCATTAATTCATTTAGCAGTAGAAAAGTGCATGCGGCCACTGATTATTAAGATAAGATAGAGCAGCTAAAGATACTTCGTGAGCATATCTTATTACCGCTGATATTTATTGAAAACATTTTTAATACATAATCAATTATTTATACCTCTAATTAATTGCCGTGTTTTATACATCAACTTACGGATCAAACAGGACGTAGTCCTGCCCTACCCAGAACCCTGATTACAGCACCATCTACCAGGTCAAATTGTGAATCTGAGCCATCAAGAGACCCACTCAAACACACCCAACAAAATTTCATCAAAATCGGTCCAGCCGTTTAGGATGAGTTCAGTGACAAACACATGTACAGAAGAATTATATATAAATTAGAGATTCGCATATTAAATGTAAAACCTCAGAGGGGCAAGTCTTGATTTGAACCTTCACACCTTGAGATTCAAAAGCGTGCGTTAGACCACTGAACTATCACTGAGAACATTAATGTAGTTAGTTATATTAATAAACTGTTATAATTTGTTCCACCATACCTTGGATGCTTCACCCAAATCGGGTAATTGTGGCACCTCCAGTTTTATCTTTTTTCTAAGTCCAGCGTAACAATATCTGAAACAAATATGAGATGCATTATGTTTCTCTTCCCTGAAAGGACCTGACAGAGATGTAACTTACCAGATAAATATTTTTAATAGAATATAATTATGTAGGTTTGACATATCATCTATAAACCACAGTAAACCAAAATTTCGCTAATGGTAATAAGGCCCCCATCCCACTTATCGGTTTTCAAGCAGTTTGCGAGCTAGTTTCCCGATCAACGTGCGCGGTGAGATCGTCTAGTCTCACTGCCACTCATATCGCCCCGCACGCAAACCGTCAAGTTAGATAGGGCCCTAAGTCTCAGTGCAATAATACAGGGGTCAAAACTGATTGTCATGGTAAAAAAACTGTTTTTACCAAGTGTAAGACTTGAAAATATTAGCCTTTTACTTACTTTCAAAGTCAAAGGGGGTTTTAGACAATGTTCATAATGTATAATATGTGGCAAACCTACAGAGCTAATTCACGGACATAGTTCACGTATTATTACTCCTGAAGGCAGCATAGACAGTGGTGATCAATGAGGACGCCAAGGTTTGTTCCTTACTCCACAAGGGGAAAAGCTAAATTGTCTTCGAACCCGAAAGAAAGAAAAGGAGGATGCTTCAGGTTCGCTTTTTTTTATGTAACAACATTGACAAACAAGCGTCATCCGCCTGATGTTAAGCAGTCCCTGTAGCCTATTGATGCTTGCAATACCAAAGGCATTGCTCGCACGTTGCCGACCTGGGATGTCGGACAAAGGGAGCGGAAGGGGGGGGGTTGTTTGTTTGGCTTTTAGCTCAGCTTCAAAACACAACGACAAGTTTGTTATAGTAAGTACTATAACATACCTATATCAACAATTATATAAGCCTCTAGCTAGCCAAGGGGATTGTTTACTAGCGTTACGACACTTACGACAAATCGTAACACTTCAATGTATGGGAGTGACATAAGACACGTGATCTACTTATCGACAGCAAATGTCATGCGCGAAACGATTTATAGAAACGCTTTTAGTATAATATTCAACCGTACAATCCAACTTCAAAATTTGTAGATTATCTTTTAAAAAAAAAAAAAATTGCCCCACCTAGACCTACCGACCATCAGTCACATAAAACTCTGTTGTTGGCAAAATCATCGACTACCTAACGATGAAAGCCATATTTTAAAAAAAGAAGAAGAACGCTTATAGTCAAATCCACTAAAGGCTAGAGGGGCATGATCGACATTTATTGTGTCAAAATTAGTTTAGTAGATATTTATTTGTAGCTATCAGAATTAGCCCCAACGACTGAAACGATTACAGAGATTCACCTCGTCAAATGGTCCATGAAAATACAAACATCGAACAAGCCAATGTGTTCACATTGCATTTAAATACATAACAATCGGAACAAACACTTTATCTTAGCGGTGCTTATTATCTTATTCCGTCTACGTCATAGATAAATGCAAGGTAAATTAAGTGTCACTTATGATAAATAAATCGCGCGGATTTCTGATTACGATAAACGTGACCTTTTGTATGTCGTACCTACTCAAATTGTTATTATACATCACATGCCAATACGTCGTAGGACGCCGCTTATCCGGGCACCCCTGCTCACCTAAAGCGTGTTCCAGACGGTACGATATGGCTCACGATCGTTAGAGCCGATTGCTAGGGTCCCTACCAATCGGCATGTCAATAAGCAAGTTGGGCCCCCGACTCAACATCCCCAGATCGACCCTACCGATTGGCCCTACTGATCCGCGAGCCAAATCGTGCCGTCTGGTTCACGCTTTACTTCGGATTAGGTATAGTTCGTTCATTTCACGAAGACGCGTTCTGTGACATTAATATGCATATATAGGCATATGGGTCAATTTGCAATAATTCTGTATATACTCGGTGGCTGGCATGTAGGTACCTACAGCCTTATCTACTAATAAGTAGGTATATCGATTTACCATGCACGAGTCACGACTCTGTTATCTCTTAGATAATTTAAGAAATTGATAAGAATTATTTATTTATGTCTATTGCATAATCTAATATAATGTGACCCGTAACTATTCTTCGGCAGATAAGGAAACTAAATAATGCGATAGTCGTTTGAAATTCTTATAGGTAACTAACTAACTTTTTCTCACACCTTCGCTGGTATAGATTATATTTTCTAGATGTCGACAACAGCGCCACCTAACAGATCCAACTATAGTTAATAGCCACCTAGGTGAACCCATAAGAAACAAAAAAACATCAAATCAGTCAAGCCGTTTAGGAGAAGAAGAATAACGAATACACGCACACCTGATTTCAACGCGTAAAAGATTCAGATCTTTTATGTAAGTATAAAAATCTGGCATAGTTGCTGTATGATGCTGACATCATACCATTTTATACTTATCTGTACATCGGTCCTTAAATCTGCAGCTAAACCAGCGCGACCAATGCGACACTCGCTTAGTGGTTAGAGGGGCCGCCCTCGTAGCTGAGAGCTACGGGTTCGATCCCCATCCTAGCCATCAAACTATTGAAGCGATCCCACTCCTAACACAAGCATTAGCTTAGCTGGAGGGGCTAACGAGAATACTAGTACTGTGATAAACTCGCGTTACCAGTAATCTTTTTTTTTAAGAAAGATAGAAAAAAATATTGGGGTCGTCAGCCGCGCGCTGCATACGAATGCGACTGAAGTTATATGACTATAATAACTTGATGTTTCGCGGCCAAAACGTTTCGGCGCTCCCGTTAAGCGTCTCACGCACTTGGCGCGCAAGTTTCAACGTAGAGCGAGAATTTTCGTTGAGCAGTGGCATGGCGCTAACGCAACAGCTGTGTAAATATTCTATAAATAGTTATATGTAGGTTTTGATGATATATAATATTAAATTACTACAGACGTTATACACGCTCCATAAGCGATACACACTGGGCTAATTGGCAAAATAAGCGATACGTTAAAACTAGGCTGAATGGCTAACCAGCTCAGTCTCGCGTCGCCGGACACCGACAAAAGCGTTGACTGACAGTGCATTCGACAGGTGTTTAGACAACTGAATTTTGAACGTGTCAGTTACTATGGAGGTATTCCGTCCATATAATTTCATGGTAAAATAAACATTTGGTGCAACAAGGGCGTATATTTATGTCGAAAAAAAATGTTTTCTGAAAATTGAAAATAATGGTTTTAATGTGTGTTTATAATATGACTCTTATAATATAAGTACCTACATCAGTTACATTAATTTATAAATACTTTAAAATAACTATAAAGTAATCGAAAAAGATATATGTAACCCATTGAACCTTTATTTTCAATTTCAAGAAAACTCTTTTTTTCGTGTACGCCCTATTTGCGTTAAGTATGTAGCATTTATTAAAACAACGAATAGTAGGTATATACCGATATGCACATGTTCAGTCCTATCTCTCGAGCTCTTGAGATCGAAATAGTCTCGTAAACACAACACACGTTGTTATGCGTTGCACGTGTAGACGTTAGTCACTTTCCAGTTACACATTATATCTACGTGCACAAATAATAATTACTTCCACGGTCGTATTACATACGGATGACGTAACACGTTATTGTTTACTTCATTTTACAACCGAGTAAACATCGCGGATATATGAATTTCGTTCATGAAAATTATGATTCACCTATCCTTATTATCCTGTATTTTTTTTTGATGCGAAGTTTCTATACGTTTGTTCGGGGCGCTAGCCGCGCGACCACTCTATCAGTGCTAAGGGTCAGTAGCGTTACACGACGCGCCGCAGATGTTTTTAACGCTTAGTTTTTACGCTTTATACTATTAATAATTGATTGACTCAGGCGTTACTTGGCGGAAATCCATTGTAAAACAATTTAGGATAAGGACCCACCACTCACCCTTGGCTTTTTAACCTCCAAAATTATAAATCAAATAGGTAGATCGATAATGGAAGAGGTTAACAAATGCCTCAAATTTCGCCTCTGAACGAGACATCCTCAGGAAAGTTGGGCTACGAATGAGCCCAACTAGCCTAGCTCATTCGTTTCGTCGTCTCGTTCAGAGGCGAAACACGTGTCGAATTTTATTTTTAATTCGCTTTGTTCCGCGGAAAATTGCACATTATTAGGGTCCCTGACACTCATGACTGACAAACTCGACCGACGGAGTTAGGTTTTGTTAACCTCTTCCATTATCGATCAACCTATTTGATTTATAATTTTGGAGGTTAACAAGCCAAGGGTGAGTGGTGGGTCCTTATCCTAAATTGTTTTATACTATAAAGCTTCGCTTCTTACGGGAGTCCTTTGACGGCAGTGTTTTTTATTATTATTGGGTTTATTATTGTTTTCTTTAGCCCAGGTATCATAAATACCTTTCTTCCTGTATCAAAGTAATAACCTTACGTATATTTCGTATTATATTGACAGTGTTTACCTAGTTAGTTCGCAATGACGTGCGAATTATTGCAAATTGACCCGCATGCCGGCATCATAAGAGTCAAAGCAGTAAAGCACGCATCATCGTGAATTGAAATAACTATACACAGTATGACTTAAAGATCTACTAAGATACCCTACCTATTCGAATCGTATGGTAATCTGGCCCCTTAAATTGTTACCTTTATGGATTAAACATCCGAAAAATAGCTAAACGAATAATATATCAGACCTTTATACATACCTATTATACGCATGTGATTTCAAACAATATTTATCGCGTTGCTCGCTGTTGCATACAGGTATATGAAATTCACCACAGGTAATTTATATCACCTATCACAGAATAAAGACGAATCTGTTCTGGCTATATTAAATAGTAATACAAGTACTAGGTATTTACTGTCAAATATCACGGCGGTAATGGTTCCTTCCAGTATCATATTTTTTTTAATTACTCATACTCGGAAAGTAGGTCTGAAGTTGCCTGAGGAGCGGGTTGAAAGTAATACTTTTCCGCCCATGGGAGAATCGCTTTCAACTGACAGCTGTCAAATTATAAAAAAAAACTAGTTTCATTTTCACATTTCTATGGAACCATGTTCCAACTTTTTCTACAGTCACTCAATTGAAATGCGCGATGTAAAATTGAAATAACATAAAGTTAAGTATTAATTAAAGAATATATATTTTTAAATGACTTAATTATAATTTAGTTTCAACCATTTATTTAAAATAACATAAAAAAAATATTATGCATGAAAATGAAAAATAATGGCTTAAGAGGAGGCATTCGCAATTTTTGGGTTTTTAATTCGAAATATTTCTATCATTTTATAGATTAAGAAGCTTATATTCAGATATGTGTTATTCAAAAACATTAACTAGGATTACATATATAGGAAAACACGATTAAGTGAAATTTCCTCGATAGAAAAAAAATCCAATGTTGGCTGTTATTGCTTTTTATTTTCGTTTCATCCACGATATTATTACGAATTAGATCACGATTTTTTTTCTAAAACATAGTAAATGATAATATCTAGGATCAGGATAACCGAAAAATTTAATTAATTCCCTAGTTTTGTTAAAAACCAAAGAAATATTGTTTAGCGCTTATGTGGTTTAACTTCCGAGCGCGCGGTCACTAGTGTCATCTCATATTTTCTATACATGAAGTCATTGCATCACTGTCATATTCTAACTAGCTCAGTCGTCTGCGGACGTCATCGAGGTCGGACCTATGCCGATTTTTTTCAGATCCGAATTTAAATAAATTCGACGTAACCATTACGTAAACGAAGAGAGTGGAAACTCCTTTGGTCAAATAAAAAATATGTCAAGTGCGAGTCCGATACTATATGTACTTGTATATAGTAGTAATTTGACAGATTTTCAGACTTTTTTTTAAAGTTAATTATTCTATTTCCATATAATTTCCAACGTAAATTTTCACTTGCTGAATGGCGAAGGGAGACATTATGAGAAAACATACGTTTATTTAAAGACTTGTATTTCAGTAGACATTGCTTTTGCATATTAAGTACGTAATGATATGGTTATTTAATTAATGATTTATTAATAATATTTTATATTATAATCATTGTTTATTTATAACGTCGTTCAGGGGGAAGGGGTATTTTAAATGTCAACTTATATTTTTGACTATTTAAAATGTACTAACAAATATAATTTGGCCGCCGCTTGGCGCAGTGGTTCGAGCGTAGGCCGCTGGGTTCACTGCATCGGGTGTTTGCGGGTTCGATTCCTGACAGGGTAAATTTCTAAAATGGCCTCTTCGTAATTTTCCCTAGTCTGGGTGACACTGGGATCACCCCCAGTCCATTGTATGGTACCCATAGTATAAGCGTTGCTTAGTTTGGGACCATACAGTTGGTGTGTTCGTCTGGCGATATTTATTTATTTGTATGTTAATAATCGTATGATATATTCGTATGACGCAATCGAATATGTCATAACATACAACAGTGAAAAAATATTCAAAATAAATTTTAATTTGGCATTAACACAGACGTGTAAGTGATCTTATCCGTGTCCGATATCAATTCGAATAATTTTAAATACCACCAGTGGAGGTGATTACGTGAAAAAGGCCATTGCGGAGCTCAATATTTAGTAATATAATAATAAATAATAGTTTTAGCCCTTTTGACGTCCCACTCTTGGGCACTTGCCTCCCCTCAACACGAGAGGGATTCAGGCCATAATCCACCACGCTGGCCCAGTGCGGGTTGGCGGATTTCACATGTCTTTCGAAAATTGATTAAATCCTCTAAGACCTGCAGGTTTCATCAAGATGTTTTCCTTCACCGTAAGCAAGTGATAATCATATAGAAATTATGATTCGCACATAGATTTCGAAAAATCCAGAGGTTCGAGCCGGGGTTTGAACTCGAGGTCTAGTAGCCCGCAAGACGCGGGCTTAACCAATCGGCAATATTTAGTAAATGGGATTTATTTTTTTAAACTGGTAACCTACCCTATAATTATATTGCTTTCAATATTTAAACACAATTTTGTAGCGGTACCAAAAATCCATTTTAGCGCCAGTTTGCAGCCTTCCAGCCTCTGAATAAAAGGACTGTGACGTCGGGCGGTCGGACGGAGTGACATGGCCAAATTATCTGGGGAACCATAGATATAGGAAGAAGCGAAAACTAGGAGTACTATACTTCATAAAACATAGCTTGATTGTTAGAAATAAAATAAGGTTTTATTTTAATTTCATATTTGATTTCTTTTTCTGGATTTATTCTCTGTCAATTGTTTAAGAAGATCAATTGTCACTCTCTTGTAATTTTTCGTTCCTTTATGTGTCAAATAAATTTACTATAATTTCCATCCCACTGAGCTCTGCAATAATTAGTCATAAAGAGATTCCATGACTAATATTGATATCTGGGACTTAAGTCAAAGTGATATTTATAGGGTTGTCAGGATATAAAAAAATGTCGATAGAAATTATGGACGTTTCTTGCTATCATCAATGCTAAAAACTAATATTTTAATATAAAATGACATTTATTCTCTTAAGTACAACCCAAATCCATATCTGGATCAGTTTCTGATTCGCTAAAACAATCTTGTAAATTAATTATAAACTCTTGTTCGCAAATATTATCAAATCGGACGTCCCGCTCCCGAAATTAGATTTTATTTACTCACTATTATTTTAGATCCAGTATGCACAAATGTAAATAATGTAATGATATTAAAATATACAATAAAATTAAAAGATAAATTAAGTTTTATTTCAAATATCGTCTGTGGTCACGGTGATTCATCGCCCATCACTAATTAGATCGGCATGCCCATAAAGTATGACATTGACAGGTACTGTCTGTACTATTATGAAATTAAAGACTTCATAGGCGTAATTTTACTGACAGTTGTCGCAGAGATCAAGCTATATTTTATGAAGTATAATTATGTGATTTTTTTAATCCCAAGTTGCGGACTTCAAATATTTAGGAAAATCTGGCATATGGGTATAATTTTCTAGGTTTTTGGCGTGCCGATTACGATTATGACGTAAATTTTGGATTCCAAGATGACAGACGACCAACCTTACTATCGGATGTTTATAATCTAGCTTACTACCGAATTTAAGAAAAATACAATTTTTCGGTATAATTCAATTTGCAATTGCCTTTGTGTTAAAAGACTTTCGATGCCCATTACCGGTTTTTTTTAAACGGAACATCTTTACTTCGACTATGCCGCGGGCACATGGAATCAGTATACTTGACGCCCAAATTTTTGGTGTAAATAAAAAAAATAGAACTGACTTCAATAAAACCTGCACTAAAAAGCTAGAAATGGCAATTTATTTCATATGGAGTTGCTGCAGTGGTGGAATCTTTACTCTACGTTAGGACAGCTTCTTAGGTACCTACCAACTCCTACTTACTTGAATTGACACTGACTCCAAATTAGGGACCTCAAAATTTCTAGCGTTTTATTTAGCGCACCCAGGTTTTTTTTGGAGTCGATATTTTTTTTATAAAGTTTTAGTTTTGTTTTTAATGGTAAACTACGTATTGAAATGCTGGTAACCGTAAATAGTCCATCTCCCAAACTACTGAACCGATTTTGGTGAAATTTCTATGGGTCCTACAAGTATCAATAAATAATAATATAAACAATAAAAAATATCAAATAAATAAATATTCTTTCAAATTGGTTTATAAATGACGGAGATCTGAGGTAACATACATAAAAAACAACTGAACTGAGAACTTCCTGGATATTTTTAATTCTGTTAAAAAAAAACTATTTAGACTGCTCCATAGATTTCCGTAGTGCCGACGTCATGACGTGGCTAGCGAACGCGAGTGTCAGATAGCCCAAAACTGATATTCATTTTTCTGGCCACAGCCCCTTAATAATGAAGTTGGCCGGCCAACGAAAATAAAAGCCAAATTGACGGCAATCCGACCTTCATTTGTTTTTTCATAGTCTTGTTCATACTTCCTTGTATTATTTCTTTAGCCAATTCCTGTTTTTATTTTTACTTTCCTTGTATTCGTAATGAAAAGCAGTGTTTACCTCGGGTGAAAGACTTATTTTGTCCCTCGAAATTACATTCACCCCTTGTGCAACAATGTACTATTAATCTATGTCAAAACTGTAGTCTAAGCTTTGTTCAATAAAACCTCCAAGGCCATCATCTTCCCCTCGGAACAAATATTATATAATTAATAAAAAGTAAATAGACCTATCGTTTTTATGCCAATATAGCAAAGGTATTGTGTATGATAAAAATTAAAAATACTTATTTTACCGCAAAAACCGACATCATATTTTGTTACGGACTGATTGCTTGTGTTGTGAATACTGATATGTTATCAATCATAATGACTACATCAAAATTAATTTAAAATAACTATGATTAGCGTCTTTCGAAAGACGTGTGAAGTACCTAGGTCAATCCGCACTGGGGCTCACTGGGCCATCCAGTATGGTGGATACGGGAGGTACCCCATAATAATTTTGCTTCAATATATAAATACACAGTTTTGTAGCAGTACCTACATTATATTTTTGTGCCAATTTGCAGCCTTCTTTTGAGGACCGTTTGGCGCAGTGGTTTGAGCGTAAGCCTGTCGGCTCACTGCACTGAGTGGTTGCGGGTTCCATTCCCATCGGGGCAAATTTCTGATATGGCCTTTTGGTAATTTGCTAGTTAAGTTCGTAAAGAGCTAGTTTTAATCACTGTTATTTATTGAAAATCTCGTTTGATTTAAACCATGACAATCGAATTAATTTAAAACCTTGGCAACCCTGGTCTGTTTGTCCGCTTAGTTCTTCAAAATACACAACGTTAGTGATGCGGTTTACTATCATTAAGAGCATTTCATCTGGAAAGTTTATATGAATGGTAAATTCTAATTAAATTTATAAATAGTAGGGAAAACTAGAGTGAAGCAGGGGCGAGCATTTACCTGGAGTTTCCTCTCGTGCCCAGCCGGCGCGGGCGCACGCTCGGGTACACCTGCTTCATCACCTTGCCGAAGTCTGCGGTGGAGAGGGGCTTCATGTTGCTGCTCATGCAATGTGCACTGCCAATGTTAAAGACATGTATCAAATATTGAACCTTATCACTATACCATAAAGCAGAATATTGGGTATAATGAATTCTCAGTATTGAACGAAATTATTTCGTAATTTACTAGATTAGCGCTTCTGAACGGTACTGGAATTAAAAATATACATGTATTTGGTTTGAAAATCAATAAATACATATTTATAACAATTTACACACTTTTATTTAAATTCTTTAGTAAATTAAACTGGTGTTATTACAAAAAATTAAGCATGAATTATGTCTAATTTTAACTTTTTTGTAATAAAAATAACACATACCTACCTAGTTCTATATTATAGGTCCAGGGTTGTATTCACAATGGACAGAAAGTTTTCGATATCGGAAACAACAGCTTCTATTCTTCTTTTAAAAATGAATCGTTTCCGACATCGGAAACTTTCTGTTACCTGTGTATACCTCTCTGTTCTTCCCAGCCTGTTCTCAATTGTAGTGGGGTGGACTTTATTTTGAGTTTTACATAAGTATTGTCAAAGTACTCACATGTACTCGTCATATACATCCTGCTTAGGTAATGATACATCAGGGTCGACTTCTAAGTGTGTCTGTATCCATGTTACAGTCTGCTGAAGTTCAGCCCTGGAAACATGTGAATAAATAAACAAATAACAATCACTGACAACAATCAAATATGGACTTTAATGTAACCAGGAAAGATTCAAGTTTAATAAACATACTGTATCATTGTTTTTTTGTCCTGTTGTTGGGTGTTTGTGTGTGTTATTTGTATGTGATTTTGGATAATATGTAATATTTATTTTAATTAATGAAATTAAATTTGGTGCAACCATCAGCTTTTACCTAAGATGGTGTTATCTGTTTTGCCGCTCTTATTTTGGCAAAATGAATGCAAAGTAAGTGCCTATAACTATATATTATTATTATAACATTTACTTAGTCACACGCCACCCTGTGTAGCAGCAGCACAATATGGAGTTAATAACACTACATAACTCAAAATGTATATTCATGTCTCATCATTTATATTGTTCACAATGATGATGATGATGATAATGATGATGATCACATGATAAGCATAACTTAATGTGCTGTTGTTTAGAGCACTAATGTTCCCATAATATGACGTATCCATATACATTTTATAACATGTCTTTGGCTACTAATGTATAAACAAAAAATGCCTAGCATATTTACCTTGAGCCTAAAGGGTTAACGGGTTGTTTAAGAGGATCATGCTGTGGCACGCCAGTGGGCAAGCGTAGGTACAGCAGCAGTCTCTCGGCACCGCTCAATGCCTCAACTGCCTCCAAAAGCTGACCCACCCTCTGTCGTCCTTCTTGACTGAAACAATATTTAGTACATTCATTATTTAGTACTTTGGCTTGCACCTCACTATGTCTTTGTTAATATCATGTGGGAAACTAGCTGTTTTCTATATGTGTGAGTGTTCACAAACCAAAAAACACTTACGAGCACAGGTTAAAAGTGTTTTTGCTTAGGACCAAACAGTCAGAAAGTGATAGTTATATTAGCTGTGTAACTGTACACAAGTACACCTTTGTATTAGTATGAGCCAGATACTAAGTATATTCTTGTGTTTTGCTCAGAGTATCCCTTTTTAGTTCAGCCGGCACCAATATTTTGGTGTCACACTAAATTAGTTTCAGTGGTTGGGGTGGAATATTTGCATTATACTAACCACAATTAACTGTGTGTCATATTGTGTGTAATTATTAAATGTTGGGCTTTTCTTTAATTTGTATTTCTGCATACTGTTGCTGGCCCTTATAGGTGTATGTAATATTACGTTTCCATGACTGTGAGGAACCCACTTGCCACATTTTAAGTCCATAGGCCTCAAAGTTTTGGAGATTTAAGGTACAGTCAATGTCAAGGTTGGACATACCTAAGGCATACCCAATACCATAGAACATGATAACACCTACGTACTCGGCAGTTCATTCATAATATATTAAACTCTCATCTCACTGCTAGGCATAGGTTTCCCTTACATGCAAGGGTTAGTAATGACAATTATTGTTAGTTGAATGGGATAAAAGTAATAGGTAACTATGGACAATACACTTGTTTCTCTATACATACACTTTTCAGGATTAAATTATCAATAATTATTATAATAATACTATCATGAATTAAAGATTTTGTGTATGGCTGAGCTATGCCATATTCAGTGATTAGAATGAGTAATGTGAAGGCGGCAAATGATGGTTGTGTGTCCAACTCCCTCAACAGCTGTCTCACTGATAAAACAGCCCATTATCACTGTCAAACCACAGTCGCTGATAAAATATGTGCGAATGCGTGAACGCTAAACGTAGCAGGATTAACGATTAGAACATCTACTTTCATTTATCAACGTTACCTGAGAGTGTTCTCGACAATTTGTAGCATAGAACCTATTTTCGCAGTATCCATGTTTGCCTCCGCGGACCGCGGGGGCTCGGCGCCGGAGCCCGTGGCGCCCGACGATCCCGGAGAGTTGCTCGGAACGACGACACTTTCTTTATTATAAGACGCAGTTTGCCTATGTTTTGGATGATTGACATTTTCCCGATGAAGTTTCGCGTCATCTACTAGTTCCCTCTCGGTTTTAACATTTTTCGCACTATCTTCGGTAGCCCACGGTTGAAACGGACTTGCACTATCCATTCTAGCCCAAGCAGGTTACAAAAACAATGTTCTTCGATTTCATATTGAAACTTTTTCTAATCAGAATTCTAAAATGCGTAACAAAACTCCATTTTCTTGACATCACACTTGACATTTGATCAGCTGTGAGGTGAGGTGGAGTGAAGAGGGGATTTGGGGTTGACAGTAAATTATTTACGCTGAGTATGCTACAATTTTTTTAAATTATTACCACAATAGATATTATTTTTCATATAGATAACCGGCATAGTATCACATACCTACATACAAAGTATTTTTTATTCCATTCATAGTTAATACCACCAATACTTACAGACTCATTATTAATTCTGCCAGCCATTACTACCTATTTAGAAAAAGATTTAGAAGCGTTTTGATTTCTACTAAAACGTCTAAAACACTCTTGGCAAAGACTCCTTGGTTTAATATTTCCATAGACTTTATTCTATTACTAAGTTATTATAGTTATTCATTTATTCATCATTTTTGTTTTCATTACTTCATTCAACACTCGCTCATTCTCTATCTATTAATTACATCTATTACATTCTCTCTCTTTGCTTTCACAATTATTAACTTTATGTTTTTTGAAATTATTTATTGTTTGTGTTTTTTTCGCGGTGGGCGACACGGGTGTGAGGTGATTATATCTGCATAATATCTGCTTTTAAACGTAGTGGTTACCACGGTCTTTGATCTGCTTATATTATTTTTTCTTTGGTTGGATTATATCTTTGAAGTGAGTGTTGTCTTATCTTGTTTTGCAATTTGAATTTATTTTCATATAATTTTGTGTGTATGACAAATGAGTGTTCTCTTCGCACGTATGTTATAAGTTTAGTTTGCATTATTGTTAATATTCGTCCCGTGTTTCGCAGTAGCAGGCACTTTTTTGGATACAAAGCACAATATCTTCGTCATTACTTACTAAAGAAAACTTGTTTGTCCCTACAAATACACAGTCTCATGTTACCATGATACTGAAATGCTTATTTGTAAAATTCTCTTTTTAATAGATAATTATGATTTAGAATGTTGTTATTATGTAGAAGAACAGTACCTAATATAGGTACTTACCTACAAATCAAAAAACACATAATATTCTGTTTGCTACCTACCCTTCCTGATCATGCTTGTCGATTTCAAGAAAGCTGTGTGCAAATATTCCAGCTTTTATATTCTACCTACCTACCTACCTAATGATATTATCATTGGTTGTCTAAAATTTAAATTCAAACATTACAAAAGCAAATCATTACTGACAAATTATAACTCACAGTCCAAACTTCCTATTTTTAAGGGTTCTTTGGCCCTTACTAATAAAAAGATTTTAAATCTGAGAGCAATCTTGCAAATGTCCTTATTATGTCATACCAGTACAAAACAACATGTCAAAAGCGTACTTAGGTCAATCTGAGACTTAAGATCGATTTATGAATACGGCCCTAAGTTACCAGTGTGAAGCCAAGCTAATAATCGATGTATATGTCTATAAAACCTGCATGTTTGCATATTTGAACTGTGTGAAAAAAAACAACAAAATATTGTATATTTTTATTTCAGGAAAAATGATGGACGAAATAGATATTGAAGAGCATGATGTGTTGGATAACCCTACTATCAGGAGGATTTTTCCGGATCTGTCTGTCATAAAAGAGGAGATATCTAAATATTATGAAGAAGGTAATTTTTACAACTGTTCATGAGAGGTTAAAAGCAATTTGTATTGTGGAAATATTCTAATACTTTTGGAAGTAAAAAGTTCTTAGTTGAAATTCATCTAGATAAGAAAGGCTTGGAATAAGGTTGTGGTTTTCCTTTTCCAGGACCAGATACCAAGCCCGAGCCTGTATCCGAGTCTTTGAAGCCTAAAACAGAATTTGCACCAGAATCACCGTGTATTACAAAAGATTTTATAACCCAATCTGATTATTCCAACATCCCAGAAGATAGTGGCAAGTACTTGCAAAATAATGTTATAATACTTGGTTCGAAACCTAGTAAGTTATGCACAGAAAAATTGAACCTAGAATCTGTAATCAAATGTGTACCTAAAGTAATATTAGAAAATATAAACCTTTACTTGAACAAAAGTAAGACATACTGTAAAGACTGCATGGTTTTATTTCCAAGAACTAGCTACTTGGAAGCTCATAAGAAATTAGTTCATGAACAAAGAAATAAAACTTTCACTACCAAAAAAAGGAAAGGTGGCCGAAAATTTTTATCTGTCAACAAATATAAGTGTAATATTTGTATAAGTGTATTGTCGTCTAGCAGTAATTTAATTAGACACCTTAAGAATATTCATCACATTACTCATAATAGTAATAAAACCAAAAAGGATGAGAGAGGTGACACTGAAGCTACTACAGAGTCACTGGATGGTGATAAAAAATTGAATATATCAAACACGGGGGCCAACTGCTTTCATTGTCATAAAGTATTCCCTACTCAGAAAGCTCTCGTGGACCATCTTTATGATATTCTTGAACCAAAACAATTTGATTGTAAAATATGTGCCATGAAATTCTCTAATCAAGAAAATTTAGAAAATCATGTAATAGCTGTTCACGATGACAAATATGCTGGGTCTAATAGTTTTGAATGTCATAAATGTGCTATCAGGTTTTTGACAAAAGTAAAACTAGATCAGCATAACCAAGATAAACACATAAACATCAGGGCTAAGTCTAAAGAAGCTTACAATGCAATAGACCAACCATTAATAAGTTATGAAGCGGTAGATTCAGCAAATGAAGAACTTCCAGAAGAAAGAAATGAACAACCTGTAAAATTAGCAAAAAGGCAGAAATATGAATCTGAAGTTGAAGAACTTACAGAAGACGATGAACCATTGATATTATCTAAAGGAAAGAGAAGGACCTCTAATAAAAAATCTAAATCACTAAAAGAAAATGCACAGTATAAATTGAGTCAGCAAAATGATACCATAAGTAGTAATATCACATCAGAAGCTCGTAGGAAAAATGATAATTTGAAGAAGGAAAGTAAAGTAAAATCAAATATCATCAAATCATCTACAATTTTTTATGATAAAAAGATACTAGTTGAAAAGGCATATCAATGTTCTATTTGCTCTCATTACGTATTTAGTTTAAGGAATTATAGTAGGCACATGGCTAGAAATCATAAAATGAAAAACGTACCTAAAGTGAAAAAGGTATTATTTGATTCACAATGTAGATTTTGTTTTTCGAAATTGGTTAATATGAATTCGTATAATAACCATATAATAAGATCACATGAAGTGAAGACAAAACTGGACGGCCGAAAAGTTAAAATGGAAACGAGTAATTTGGGTACATTGATAAAAGAATTAAGCAATAAAGGGGACAATCAATTATTTGCATTCAAGTCGTTACTATACAAATGTAATAAATGTGACATTAACTTCATGACAGCGAAAACCGCAATGAATCATTCAGAACACATGGACGTTCTTATAAATTGGAAATGTTGTATTTGCAACAGGATATTTAAGAAAATAGACAAATTCTTACATGTGAAACAACATTCCAATTCACATTCATTCACTGTTTACAACATATGTGATACTGATGTGAATATGGTTTTATACTTGTGTCTAAAATGCACTATACATTTTAGTGAAGACAGCTTTGTGCGTCATTATTCAACATGTGGTATACTTACACCAGACTCAGTTTATTGCAAGGTTTGTGACAGTTTGATAAGTAAAATGGATTTTGATTCTCATGATCAAATACACATGAAGAATAAACACATAGGTGCGTCTGATTTTACTATCGTAGAAACAGATTTGATCACAGATTATGATAGCAGATCAAATCTTATCGACAGTAGAAATGATGTTCTTTGTTCAGATGAAAATAGTTTAAAACTAATCCATGACAAATCCAGATTATACCTCGCTTTTTGTAAAAATTGCAAGGGTATAATGTCATTCGTGTCTAATTTTAAGGCCACACGTAAAATGCACCTCGAAGCACGCTGTATGCATATAAAACAACGAACTTGCAAAAGATGTGGCCTTGTTATTACTGCTCAAACTTTCAAAACTCATAGCAGGCTTCATCAAGAAGTAAAGGATTTAAATATTCAAAGCTTATTCTTTGTCGATCTAAAGACTAAAAAACCAATACGCCCCCCAGTACCGGCATATCCTAGTTGTAATATATGCCGTGTTCACTTCTTGTGTAGGAATGATATAATTGAACATGAATGTAATGGATATGACTACTTAATGTGTCACGTTTGCCAAATTAAGCTGAGCGAAGAAGCCTTCAAATTTCATTTGCAATTTCATGAATATTCAATGGAGAACAGTAAAGAATTACAAGGTATTCCTGAAGTTAAATCCAAAGAAAACAATGTTACGTTAAGCGTGACAACGACTTTAGATTCTTCAAATGGACAAGAATTTGTTGAGTCTGAGTTTCTGTATAGTTGCAAAATCTGTAAAATTACATTTGATGCCTACGATCCTGTTATCAAACATTGCCAGGGTCATTATGATCGTCGAAAAGCACTGGTAGCTAAGCAAAGCTGCCAATATTGTGCATTAAATTTCGATGAGACCTATTATAAGGTTCACGAAAGGATGCATTCACGGACCAAATATAACGTACAGTCCATGAAAATGATTAATTTCGATCCATTTTATTTTAGTTTGGATAATAAGTTATGGATAAAACACGTATCAAAAACTTTATCCGCTGATGAAATTGAATCAATTCTTGGTAATTCAATATACCGATTTGAATGTAGACTTAAGATGGAAGTATTTCAAGCTGGTCCCTCCAAAAGAACACTTTATGAATGTGAAAAATGCCTCGTATATGTTGATCCTGGATCTTTGTATGACCACGCAGAGAACACACAGTGTACCAAACTGAAAAGATATCCTTGCGATGTATGCGGAATGTGTTTTGATACTGCTAAATATAAAATGGAGCACGAAAATTTGCACGTAAATGGAGATATATCATTGAAGTCATATAGATTAGTTAGAACTAACAAGAAAAAAGATCAAATATTTCATAACATGATGTTTAAGTCGCGCAATAAATTCATTATGTATCAATGCAGAAACTGTCTGGTCTCTGTAGATAAAACCCAGCGCCATGTTCATCGCTGTGTTTTTAAAAACATAGTTCAGTGTTCTCATTGCGGGTTACTTTTTTGCAAACAAGACTATAGTACCCACCGTAACAGACACAGAGAACTAGAACACTTTAATACAAATCATATAAGCGTTGTATATTTTGGTAATAAGTTGTACAAAGGATCTCAAAAAATTCCCTCGTTTAGCGGAACAATTTTTGATTACACTTTTTATAAATGTACGACATGTGAGTTATGCATAAGAACAAAAGAAAGTACTTTCAAGCATGCATGTGTCTTTGATGATTCCAAACGTAAATGTCCTAAATGTGACTTGTACTTTTTAAGAGACGAATTAGTAAGTCACACTTTATTACACGAGATTGACGCAGATTTTGAAGATAATAATTTAAATATAATCATATTTGATGGACAACCTAATTTGAAAGATCTTAAGCGTATTGTAGGAAACAATGACAATTCTTCTCTGCAAAATGCTGACCCTATAGTTTGCAAAAACAATATGAATGAACCTCACAACAACAACAACACAATACTTGACCCAGAACCGCCAGGAAATCCTGTGAAATTGTTCAAGTGTGATTGTGGCTTACATTTCATAGACAAAGCTAATGCAAAAAAACATTATAATAACTGCAACCCCAATATGAAAATATCGAAGCAGCATTGTTCGAAATGTGATCTGTTGTTTACTCCAGGTGAATTATTTACTCATTTGCTTACTCACCATGGTGATAAAAAGAATGCGTATACATTTGATATATCGTTTATGTCTGAAGATGATATCAAAACTCCATTATTTAAATGTATAAAATGTAATTTACACTTTGTGAAAGTAAGCGAGGTGAACAACCATTTTGATGAGTGTGATGAATCTGGAATTGGAGGAGAAATTTGTAGAAAATGCGGTTTGAGATTCAAATTGTCTTCTTTATACAAAAATAAACATAGATCAGTGTGTGAAAAAAGGTATGAAATTATTGTCATATCGGAAGTAAACGTCAATGATCTACACTCAGAAGAACACATTGATGATACTGGACTAATAGATAGCATTATCACTGAAAAGGATATGGTGTTAGCTAAAGAATACAGCGTAGCGAAGGATTTTTTGTTAAAGATTGATTTGAGTAAATATAACAATGTTTTATACAAATGTGATGTTTGCAATGTGTATTATGTAACGGAAAGTGCTTGGAAAAGGCATAAACATTTTCAAGCTGCCAATGATGCTTGCAGCATTTGTGGATATAATTTCAGTTTGCAATCGCTGGTGAGACATAATTATATACACCATGAAAAGTTCAATTTAAAAAAAGATGAGTTTGTTATTAAAAGCAATAATTTATAGAGATAAAAAGTATACATAAGTACTTACCTAATTACTTTTTTATTTTGTAAAACATAATGGGCGTTTTGTTTGATGCTATATCCGGATGGGGATTTAAAATATGTAAATAGGTACCTACAGTATCTATGCTGTAGTTTAAATAAGCTTGATGATGCGTGAGTTATTGCAAACTGACCCATATGCCCGTGCAACAACAGCATTCATCATCGTAAAATGATTTATGGTAATTATGTTAATTTATGGTTTTTGATGCACTCATTGGCAGTTTGCCATCAATGTGGAAATACAGCCAGACCACGTGAATGGAAAAGTCTAATTTTGTCTGTTAGGTATATTACCCTATATGGCGCTGCGCGGACGTCCGAAAATGAGGAAAGAAGCTCAGAGTAATGACTTACTTACTAATTACTTGAATTATTCTTAGATTCTACCCAATAATGGTGGAAAATGAGAGAAAGAAAGAATAAGGCTGCGTTTCTTTCTGTTTCCTGTAGGTAACCACAATCATTATCAGGACGACTGCGTACTACCTAATGTTGATTTATTATTAGCATTACATAGTTATTATTTTATGCATATTAAATTATCTACGTTTCATTCTTCTTTAGTTTTATTTGTAATTTAATTATCTCTTTTTTTAAATCGCGAATCTTAGCGATCACGATTGCGTTATTATAGAGCGTAGACACCTCGACTGCCAACAAACTTCTCGAGTGAGAGTCACAGGCCCAACAGGCTTATGTTATTTTCCTTCGGCTTGTTTTCCTGTTTACAGTTGTGTAATATGACTAACATAGGCTAATAAATTATGATATTAATTATTATATATTTGATTATGTACCTATTCTTCTAAAAAATCAAGTGCGTGATCCAGTTTCACAATTATTAATCTACTAGATGAAAACCCGGCTTCGCTCGGGTGAAATGTGAATCATAATACATAATCTTTTACAAAACGTAGGTATATATTTTTGTAGTTAACGGTTTTCAAGGAATATTAGGCAAGGCATAGATTCGTATAGCATTGTCCATTGAAATTAATACGAAAAAAATCGCCAAGTGCCATGTCGAGCCATGCACAATGAAGGATTCCGAGTCATTGAAGGTAATCTGTTTAAAATTTCACCCCAGGTTGAAATAGATACTAAAGTTGTTTACATACTACTACCGACATCTATCGACACCATTAAATATTAAGAAATAGACTAATGAACATAAAACATACATTTATTGCTGTTATTTAATTGGAATTTATTAACAATTTATCCAATTTTGTCTGCATAATTCTTATTCATCTTTCTGCAACATAAAAATGTAAGAAGTGTCGATATTAATTACGTAAAAAATCAAACATATTGTTTACATACTACTACCGACATCTATCCACGTGCATTAACAATTCAGAAATACACGTATTAACATCAAATATAGATTTATTGCTGTTATTTCATTGAAATTGGTGAAAAATGTATCCGTTTACGACTGCATAATCTTATTAATGTTTTTGCAATAGAAAAATGAAAGAAGTGTCGGAATTCTTTACGTAAATGTTGATTTAATCTTTAGTAGTTGAAAATCTCGCAAACCGAAAACACCATTTTATTTGAAAATACCTTTTCAACTATACCCCAGATGATGGGGTACCCAAAAAAAATAATTATCCCCTCTTTCGATGTTCGGGGAGGTACCTCAAAAAAAGTAATTTTGGTACTTTTTATATTTTTGAAAGTGAAAAGTATTAATTTACTCTTTAAAGTATTTTTGTACCAAATTACATCAACTTCCGTCAGAAACTGTAGAAGTTATGACCCTGGGACAGGTCGGGGCAGACAGACGGACGGACGGACGGACTGGATGATCTTATAAGGGTTCCTCGTTGGAACTACGGAACCCTAAAAATCCTTCCTATATTCGTTTCACTTGACATCGGCTAAATGCGAAAGCGTAGCCATGACAATATATTTTTAAATTTAATCCCTTCGGTTTATGTCAGTCTGTCATCCAAAGAGAATACCACTTTGCTGTCTAGTGATGGAACCGATTACAATTTAAAAACCGGTTTAAACATATTATTTTGGTATTAGCGGTTTTCTTCATAAAATATAATATAACCGCAGTCAAATCTTTTGTTTTTCTTAGGAATAACTATAATACGGGACTGGTTGCAGGCTCGACCTTCTTCCAACATTGGGACGCTGATGTACGAAGCGCGGGCAGAATATCTCGGCACTCAAGCCTTAATGATATCATCCGTCGGGCTCTTGCCACCGCTAACGTAGCGGCTGTTTTTGAGCCTAATGGCCTCTCGCGTAGCGATGGTAGGAGACCAGACGATATGACGCCATTCAACGTGGCAATGCTGCCTGTCTTCTGGGCACTTTGCCAAACGACGGCGGTCTGGTACAAGTTTATTTTTTGTAAAATTGTAATTTAATAGACCTAAGCTTTTTTATATCTGTACTATTCTGTACATAGTGTATATATTTGTTAGTTCTTACTAATTTTGATTTAATCTTTAACGGTAATATTTTTATTTAATTTTATCCCAGATACTTACTCATCCAAACAACCTATTATTATTTCGGACTATTTAAAATATAATATAATATGTAAAAAAAACAACGCACGTCACGTACCTCGTGCATTGTTTAGTTTTGCTTCACGGTACGCAAGTGATAATAGTTTATTATTAAAATTATGATTACAACATAGATTTCGGAAATCCGAGAGGTGCAAGCAGGGTCTTTTGAACCCTGGACCGTAAGGGCGTCATGGCCACGTGACGGACATGGCAAAACTATATGAGTCGTTTGTTTGACTAGGGAACCCTAAAAATGGGCTAGCTGCATAACTCCATACCAGTTAGTCTAACTGCAATCAAATATTTGGTGTATGAAGAAGTTCCATCTGTGCACGTTTCAATGGCATTCCCCATTACTCAGACAAAATGAACTATTCCGAATGCGCCAGCTGTTCTATCTAAGACATAACTAATATTCAAATACGCTTTTAAATACGGATCCTTAAGGTTGAAGCGTCGGTCGGGTTTATTGCAGTTTCTCTCAAGATGACGCTGTAGTCAACAGATTCTACTTATTTATTTTTTACGCAAAATTTGAGCATTTCTAAGATATAATACTATTGTTTGCGAATAAGACTTATTATACTGCATTGACATATGCAATAATATCAACCTAAAATCATTCATAATCTAAGCGTTTTCCGATAAAAAACTTCTGTCACTTTTTATTGTAATACATACACGCACACATTGACAAAAGGTGTATTTTAGCCACTAGCCACTAGAGGGCGTACTTTTATATTTATTGCGGCCTTTTTATTTTAGAATAAATAGCGAATATATTATATTTTTGCTATTGTAAAATTCATTATTGTATGTGTATTCATCATTCTAAAAAACCGATAAAACATATACATCTGTTATAGAATAATTTTATTGTCTGACTAGCTGTGCCCGCGACTTAGTCCGCGTGTAATTTAACTTAACAAAAATTTCGGGATTATTCATCCCCTATTTTATCCCCTTGGGGTAGAATTAATCAAAATCCTTTCTTAGCGGATGCCTACGTCATAATATCTGCATGCCAAATTTCAGCCCGATCCGTCCAGTGGTTTGGGCTGTGCGTTGATAGATCAGTATGTCAGTCAGTCAGTCACCTTTGAGTTATATATATTTAGATGTTACTAAATATAGTGAAAATATAACTGTAATACACTTGTTGGTGTATTCCACTTTTCTAACATATAAGATACATTACTGAGAAATAGATGTGGTTTTCCATGTGAACATATTTTTATTTATAACAACAACAATAATTACAAGAAATCAACATAAAAATCGTGTCTCTATCAAAATTATAGGACCTAGAGTCCTATACAGAGTAGCGTTAGTAGTGTTTCCTACATTGAGACACTACATGGCCTACTTTTTTGCAATATGTACACGACACCTTAGGCACACTATTTACACTAGACGACGAAAAGGCACTAGATGTAGCAGAGGCATCTCGGCGTTCTTCCTTCAGCAGGATCAATGCAACCGAGTCTGTAGATATCGAGGTGCCGGAATGCTCTATTGCCATCACCATTGGCTGTAGCTGTCCTTGAGTCCTGCCAGCATAATCACACCAACAAGTTCATCTTCCAGACCAGCTTGATTGGCAATCAGTTGTTGTTGCACGTATGTCATTCACATAGGCTTCTATGTTCGAGTACAATACAAGTTTAGTACCAAGCTATTTCTTCATAAGTTGTAAGCGTCCAGCAAGCGCGCTGTCAGCGTAGGCTTCCCGAAGTCGCTTCCATGTTTCCTTCGAAGTTTCAGCTGTCATGACGATAAGATATAGATGTTCGCTTAGACTCAAGCAAATCTTGGATCTTTGGCATCTTTGCGTTGAAAGTCGTCAACTTCCTCCGCAGGCTTCATGACGCAGTCCCATAGTTCGCTGTCGATCAAGTACATCTTCATGGCGAAGCTCCAAGCCGCGTAGTTGACGCTTCCCTTTAATTTTGCGAAGCTCAAAGTTGTGTTGGCACCCACTGCTGTTGAAGAGCTACTAACGACAGTTTGCTGTGGTTGTACCTTTGACGACGACTGTTCTGAGTAGCAGATTAAATAAAAACATATACGGCGGCTAGACAAGATATTTAATGTACAGCGTATTTTGACAGACAGAATAGAATTCTATGCAAAGAGAATATATTCTATGTAAAAACAAATGTCAATATAAATTAAACGGAATTTAAAAACTAATTATTAACAGGCCAGTGCTTTGATGATTTCCACTACGTAGGTTGCAACAAAAATAATGATAATTATATTAATTTAGCCCTTTTGACGTCCCACTCCTGGGCACGGGCCTCCCCTCAACACGAGGAGGATTCAGGCCATAATCCACCACGCTGGCCCAGTGTGGGTTGGCGGATTTCACATGTCTTTCGAAAATTGGTTAGATCTTCTAAGACATGCAGGTTTCCTCACGATTTTTTCCTTCACCGTAAGCTAGTGATAATCATATAGAAATTATGAGTCACACATAGATTTCGAAAAATCCAGATGTGCGAGCCGGGGTTTGAACCCAATACCTGGTGCCCGCAAGACGCGTGCTTTAAGCAATCGGCTATCACAGCTTCAGCTCAATCAAAATCTATACAAATAAATAAAACTGGAGTGTCTGTTTGTAATATCAAAATAACACCTTTTCACTAAATGCATATGAAAGTACATACGACACCTATAGCAAAAACGCGATTTAAAAAAAATTTGTCTGTCTGTCTGTCTGTCGGTCTGTGTGTTTGTTCCGGGTAATCTCCGAAACGGCTGGACCGATTTTGACGGGACTTTCACTGGCAGATAGCTGTTGTAATAGGGAGTAACTTAGGCTACTTTAATTTTTGAAAAACAATTAGGGTTCCGCGTAAAAAAATAAAAACACATGAAATCAAAGAGTATCTCCGAAACGGGGGGACCGATTTTGACGGGACATTCACTGGTAGATAGCTGATGTTATAAGCAGTAACTTCTATTTTAGAAAAACAAAATTTTAAAAAATGAAAAAATGGGTTCTGTCGTGCGGGCTCAGAACGCGGGAGCGGGCTTTTTTGTTAAGTTAAATTCCACGCGGACGAAGTCGCGGGCTCATCTAGTAATACTAATAAATAAACAAATATCGCCAGACAAACATACCAACTGTATGGTTCCAAACTAAGCAAGGCTTGGACAACGGATACCGTACAATGGACTGGGGGCGATGCCAGTGACACCAAGACCAGGGCAAATTACGGAAAGTCCAATTCCGAAATTTACCCTGAAGGGAATCAAACCCGCCACCACCCGGTGTAGTGAGCCGAGCGGCCTACGCTCAAACCACTGCGCCAAGCGGTCGTCAATCGTCGATGGTAGTAAAAGTAAAAGTAAAAGTAAAAGTAAAAGTAAAAGTAAAAGTAAAAGTAAAAGTAAAAGTAAAAGTAAAAGTAAAAGTAAAAGTAAAAGTAAAGGTAAAAGTAAAAGTAAAAGTTAAAGGAAAAGTTAGTCGCGACACCACACTGTTCAATGCGAAATAGAAAGACGATACGAAAAAAATAATAACTGGCTTGCTTTCTATAAGGGAGAGAGAGAGACAGACAGAGAAACAGGCGCACGCCGCACATATAGCGAAAAAAGTGTCGTTACACATTTTGTGGTCTTAATTTTTTCCGTCTAGCCCCCTTTCGCAACGCGCGATAAGGAACTTCGTTCCAATATTTATTACATACTTACCTAGTACCTGTGTACATATATAATACTAGCTGAGCCCGCGACTTCGTCCGCGTGGAATTTAACTTAACAAAAAAGCCCGCTCCCGCGTTCTGAGCCCGCGCGACAGGACTCATTTTTTAAAATTTTGTTTTTCTAAAATAAAAGTAGCCTAAGTTACTGCTTATAACATCAGCTATCTGCCAGTGAAAGTCCCGTCAAAATCGGTCCAGCCGTTTCGGAGATTACCCGGAACAAACACACAGACAGACAGACAGACAGACAAAAAAAAATTAATCGTGTTTTTGCTATAGGTGTCGTATGTACTTTGATATGCACTTAGTGAAAAGGTGTTATTTTGATATTACAAACAGACACTCCAATTTTATTTATTTGTATAGGTAGATAGTACAGCAGTATATATGGTTTGTATATACCAGGTTCGGTATTTATTTGGCAAATACAGTTCTTACCACCTGTCAAGTGTCACATTCCTCTACAAGATGCAGGGGTATACAAACTCGATTGTGAATGTGGGCTCTCCTACATAGGGCAAACTAAAAGATCAGTAATAACCCGCGTAAAAGAACACATAGCTGACGTGAAACACCGGCGCTCCACGAAGTCTGCAATCTGTGAACATGTACAGGACCGCACCCGCCATTATATCAGATTTGATAAACCACAGATCCTCGCAATAGAACACCGATTCCGACCAAGGATGATACGTGAGGCCATTGAAATTAAAAAACATCCTAATTTCAATAGGGAAGATGGCTGGGTGCTACCACCAACTTGGGATCCAGTAATTAATATAATTAAATCGAAAACCAAGCGTACCATTGCAAGACCTCAAGACACAGTGAGCACTTTCTGCGTGGATCGGACCGCAAACACCAACTAAATTTTGAGGGTACCCAGTTTTTAACTATGACATCAGGACGTCTAACACCTCAGTCCCCCCGTGACCACGGTTGCTGTAAAGCAACCGAAACGTCGGGAACATAAAATTAAATAAACGCGATATAATCCGTAAAAATAGTTTTATTTCAATGTGTAGTATTCGCGTAAATATAAGAAAACAATAAATACAGTAAATTTTCATTTTTATGTACCTATACGGTAATCCTAAGCCAGCGGCAACACTATCTTACCCACATATATGGATTTACATAGATAACGCAAATGTATATACTTAGCGTCTCCGAAAACCCCGACCAAGCGTCAAGGTTGGTCGCCGATAACTTACAGTCCTTCGCGACTACAGATATAAAAATATGAGTATGAGCGAGATAATCACTCGAGAGAATCGTAGCGGGCGGAGGGGCATCGGCGGCATCGGTGTCTTTGAATCGGTTTGAATTTCCCGCCATCTGTGACGTCACAGTAAGTGTTAAAAATTTGGCACGCTTGGTTTCAATACAAATCGTGATACTTGTGTTAGCTATGTAAATCTATATCTGTGATCCTACCTATAATACACTAAACGAAAAAAATATTTCCGACAACAAACGCTTTTATAATAGACATCCGACGTTGTCAAGTCGCCGCTCTCTACCAAGTCGCGTCTGCAACAACGTAGTACCTCGTGTGGCGAATTGACGACCGCTTGGCGCTGTAGTTTGAGCGTTGGCCGCTCGGCTCACTGCGTCGAATGGTTGCGGGTTCGATTCCCGACAAAGGAAATTTTCTGAAACGGCCTTTTCGTAATTTGCCCAGGTGTATGGTAGCCATAGTACAAGCGTTGCTTAGTTTGGCACCATATAGTTGCTGAGTAAGTCTGGCGATATTTATTTATTTATTAGAAACTTAGTATTGTATTATGTCCGGAAAATATTGAAAATACTTAGCTCGTTACTTCATTTTTTTATTGAATGTTATTATTATGATAATAAAAGATGAAAACCCGGCTTCGCTCGGGTGAAATGTGACTCATTACAATTTTCGGCATGATGTGTTTACATCCAAATAAAGTTAATAGAAATACAAATACATCCGACAGAGAACCAAAGTTATCGACATAGCTCAAAGAATTAGCAAGCTGAAGTGGCAGTGGGCTGGCCATATCTCGCGAAGAACCGACAACCGCTGGGTTAAACGTGTTCTTGAGTGGAGACCTCGACACGGCAAGCGTAGTGTAGGACGCCCTCCGACCAGGTGGGATGACGATCTGCGAAAGACTGCAGGCAGATGCTGGATGCGGCGAGCTGAAGACTGGGCGCTATGGCGCTCATTAGGGGAGGCCTATGTCCAGCAGTGGACAAGCATAGACTGATGATGATGATGATGAAAGTTAAGCACTATGCAAAGCAAAACTAAATGAAATGAATACTCGTACGGAAACATCATGAACATTGAAAACTGAATTTGTTTGTTCTGACAGCTCAATCAATAAATGCATTTCTTCTTCTTTCTTTAAAAATATGGCCCACCAACTAAGAACACTGGCACTGTCATCACTGACACTGACTGACATGCGTACATAGAAAATATGGCGGTACTGTGCCGAATATTATAATTATAACATTGTCTATCACGACAATCCGAATTTTGCGGATATATGTTGTCGACTCAAAATCATTATTTTTTTAAGTTTTATTATTCTGGTAACGTTTCAATCGAGTCTACCGTACCCCTTGACGGAATTATTAATATAGATGGCGCAATATAGGGATATACATATTTGCAATAATAATTTGGTCACCACCATCTGTCATTTCAACTAGTACACTATTAGCACGCAGTTTACTCAAAGTACAAATTTTATGTTAATAATGGCCTAATTTAGTCAGATGGCGCTGACAAATTCACACACACAGGCGTAAAATTTAACAAATTTTACGATCGATTTTAATTATGTTAATCTATTTTTAAATGCCTGAAATCATTAGATGCGAATACAATAATTTATTTAGAAGTGATAAAATCCATTGTTTTAAGGAAAAACTTTGTGTGTCTCGTATAAATTCGGAATCAAATATGTATGGAGAACACGATCGACCCCATCACCTTAATGCAAAATATTGTGTCTAAGAAGTAATATTAAAAAAAACAAAAAAAATATGGCTTTCATCGTTAGGTAGTCGATGATTTTGCAATTAAACCGATATATTATCAGTTATTTTTAGAAAACGGCCTATCACTAGTTGTGTCATCTGTCACATTGATTTAGTCAATTTAAGGCATTCCTGTCCTGGATATCAATTTCTACGATTTTGAAACAGGATTTACATACATACAACCCGCAATTTATAATTTTATATAAACCATGATGTTTATAATTGTGTAAATAAATAACAAGTTCCCACGAATTTCATGAGAATATTTTGTTTTTAAAACCAAAATGTTTATATCATTAAATTCAATTTCGACCGAGTTCTAGTGATATGGGATAACAAAACAAATATTTATTCAATATGTATTTCCATGAGCGCTTATGCCAGTGGTTGGGTCATTTAAAATTATCCCGTGTTATACTTTTGGTGTCAGTAATATTATTTGTGGTGCCTCTCTTCACTCATTATTACTTGTCAAAGGTAAGTTATGATTTTTTTTTATGTATTACTAGCGACCCGCCCCGGCTTCACACAGCTAGGAAGACTACTGGCCGAAGGGTGTGGTGGTGTTCAGGTGCTTTCGGGGGAGACTGCCGCTGGCACCACCAATAGTTTAGTGTTATAGTGTTAGTTATAGTATAAATATGTATTATAGTATATAAGGTGTGTGATCTCCTTTGAAACAGTGTCTCTTCTTCTCCTTCTATGGTCGGTCTACACAAATAAGTGTCTGTTTTGTGTGATGGAGGGTGGAGAGCTGGTCATTCTAGCTATCCAAGTTCTGCCAGGAAGTTCTCCAACTTCTTGAGTGAGAGTGTCTCTTATTATTTTATTCTAAAATTATGTCTCAAATGATAATTATTGATTCCAGTATGATGAGTCTGGGTCATTGGGTAGCAATCCAATGCAACACACGCTGGAATCACTCAGTGACTTTTCCACCATGAACGCTGCTGACTTGAAGCTGAGGATTGAAGAAATGCTCAGAATAAAGGTATAGTTTTTTTTTGTTCCACATTATCTGGAAATATTTTAGTGAGTGAAAACTTGGAGTATACATTGAGCATCAGCCATGGTCATGTGACATGAGATAGTCCTCAATTATAAAACAAAATGAAATGATCCTTACTTAATTTAGTGGGAGCCGAAAGTTTATTTAAATATTGTGAAGATAGATGCTCAAAGTTGTCAAGTGTATTTATTCTAATCAGTTGTAATTTTGGTAAGTTGTTTTAATTATTACAGTTTTTAATTATATTGGATGTCAACATCAGCACTACCTACTAGGTCTAACTTTAGCTAAGAAGTAAGAATAATCCAGGTGACCCCATAAGTAAAAAAAGTAATTTAAATCTGTCAAGCAGTTGAAGAGAAGAATAATTACAAACACCTGCATACTGGAATTGTATAATGTTTTATGTATGTCACGTAATTAAGTTATTTTTCTACAAAAAAATTGTTAAAATTGTAACTGTAATGTCTTATTAAAAACGTAAATTAAAAAGTCATGCCGGGATTGTTTACTAAATATGTATGTATAAGATTTTATTATTCCTCTTCCAAAAAAAATACTCAACAAGTGATATTCTAGGCGTCAGTATCGACGGAGTTGCGTGAACTGGAAGCGAAGCGCGGGCGGCTGCAGCGCGAGGCGGCGGCGGCGAGCGCGCAGGCCGACAGCGCTAAGGCCGAGCACGCGCGCGCCGCCGCCGAGCTGCAGCGGCTCCGCGCCTCCGCCGACCAGGCCCGCCTCGCGCAGCTCGAGGCCATACGAAGAGACTCGCCGGAGCTAGCCCCGCCGACGCAAATACTGCCCTCCCGACCGCCCCCCATCCTGCCCCCACTAGATCCTTCCTCCGAGGTCCACTGCCGTATGTTCTCATGTTTCGATTACTCTCGCTGTTCCTTGACATCAGGCTTCCCCGTCTACCTGTACGATCCTGATGTGTTCGCGCTTCTAGCCGGGGCCGAAGTGGACGGGTTCCTGAAAACTACATTGAAACAGACGCTGGGATATAACGCACACATTACCCGGAATCCTAATGAAGCGTGTGTTTATTTAGTCATAGTTGGCGAAGCTTTTCCGTTGAATAAAAATACACAGTAAGTACATATGATCCAAATAATTTAAAATATTAAGTATCATAATAATTGCCAATAACTTTATCACTAAAACTACAATTATTGTTGTAAACAAAGTAATGGTTGAATTGAAACAAGTAATGAGTAATACTTTATCATAATTACTTCTCTTTTGTGTTGTAAAGACAGCTTAGTCCAAGCTATGTATGTGCTTTTGAGTAGGTCGTAAGTGCCAGTGCCACTTTACAGTCGAATATTGAAACACGATACACATGTTAGTCACACTTGTCTGTTTGCGACGTTGTTATCTATCATTATTTGTATAGCGCGTCAAAATATTGCAGCTCAAATTTGCGTTGCGGCTTATTTGGCTCTCTACATTATCTATCATTATACATATGGGATCGCCCCCAGTCCATTGTACGGTACCCATAGTACAAGCGTTGCTTAGTTTGGGACCATACAGTTGGTGTGTTCGTCTGGCGATATTTATTTATTTATTATTATTTATCTTGGAGCCTGTCTTAATGTAACTTTATTATGCAGGGTAACAACAGATTCCTACAAGCTGTTGTTGAACGAGTCGGCCATAAAGAGTCTGCCGTACTGGGGCGGCGACGGGCGGAACCACGTGCTGCTGAACCTGGCGCGGCGCGAGCTGTCGGTGGGGTCCGGCGACGCGTTCCGGGGCGCGTCCACCGGGCGGGCCGTGGTCGCGCAGTCCACCTTCACGCACGCGCAGTTCCGCGCCGGGTTCGACGTGGTGACGCCGCCCGCGCTCGGCCCGCCCGGCGGAGACGTGTGGCAGGACTGCGCGCCCATCGCGCCCGCCAGGCGCAAGTATTTACTCAGGTAAACAATTAAATATTTTTGTATTGTGCACTTGTTTTGGATTAATAGGTAGGCTGGAACCCTAAAAGAAGTGGAAAATCCCCCCACATCATTACATCACAGTTTCTCAGGTACGAAATCATGAGCTACGTTCAGTTTTCAGGGTTCGCAACCGCCGCCGAGAGGGATCGACAAGGATCACGACAAATCCCTCATCGAAGCGCTCCAGAAGATGGTGAGCGCCGCCCCTGCGACGGACTCGTTCCTCCTTCAGTTCGAGTGCGACCCGCCCGTCGAGCGACGAGCGATCCTACCGATCGGCGACTGGGCGCTGTGCGGCACCGACCGCTCCCGGCGAGCCGTACTCCAGGACTCCACCTTCACCCTCCTGCTGGCGCCCGCCGACAGAACGTACACCACCACAGCACTGCTGCAAGCTAGATTGTACGAGGCACTTCGATCCGGAGCGATCCCCGTCATACTGGGCGGGGACAGGATAACACTACCGTACGATGAAGTGCTGGACTGGCGGCGCGCGGTACTGTCATTGCCGCGAGCGCGGGTCACTGAACTGCATTTCTTATTACGCGCGATGGGCGACGCCGACCTCCTGGTGCTCCGACGGCAGGCCCGCGTGCTATGGGAGCGGTACCTCAGTTCGGTGCAAGCGAGTGTGGACTCATTGCTCGCGGTGTTACGAACCAGATTGCATATACCACCGCTACCCGCGTCCCCCACGACTGGGGCGCCAGCGTTCAACGAGTCGTACACGCCACCGAGATTGGATCCGCCGGCGGTGGACGCCGAGCCGGAGGAAACCTTGGGGCCCTTAGAAGCACCGTACCCGAGCCCCGCGTATAAACGGAACTATTCGATAGGCTTGATTCATGGGTACGATTTGTGGAACGAGTGGGGGGAGCCGTTCGCGTTGTTCCCGCAGCTGCCGTGGGACCCGCCGGTGACGTCAGAGGCGCGGTTCGTGGGTTCCGCGGCCGGCTTCCGGCCGGTGGGGGGCGGCGCGGGCGGCGCGGGGAGGGAGTTCAGCGAGGCCCTGGGGGGGGACCGCCCGCGGGAGCAGTTCACAGTCGTCATCCTCACCTACGAGCGGGAGGCCGTGCTGGCGGCGGCGCTCACGCGGCTGCGGGGACTGCCGTATTTGAATAAGGTAAGTAAGTGGAGTCTAGTTTCATGTAGTTCGTATCAAAACATCTAGTCTAGTCGCTAGTTTTAGTGTGGTTTTTTAAATCTTACAAAATAGTTTTTTTATGTAAGATAAAACATTTTGTAATTATCTAACACCATCTGTATTCCTACTGCATTATACAGACAGAGATATACTATTGTAAATCTGTATTTAGCCCACAATAGGCATCATCACAATAGGAATGCCCTTACTGGTATGACAATCACTACATAGTATAAAACAAAGTCGCTTCCCGCTATCTGTCCCTATGTATGCTTAGAACTTTATAACTACCCAACGGATGTTGATTCAGTCTTTTTTAATAGATATATTGATTCAAGAGGAAGGTTTATATGTACATGAATAATATAGTAGAGAAACACTGATTAAAAAATACCCGTGCGAAACCGGCGCGGGTCGCTAGTAATGTATACCAGTGTTTTTCAACCTTTTTCATGACACGGCCCCTTTAGTATGAAGAAATACTGCGCGAAATAATACTGCAGTAGCTTTCCCAACCTTTTGCAACTGTCCTATAGAGGCTTCGCGACCCCCTAAAGAGGCTATGTATACAAGCAGGTGGTGGTGGTGTGGAACGGCCCGTCGGCGCCGGCCGCGGCCGCGTGGCCGGAGAGCGGCGCGCCGGTGGCGGTGGTGCGCGCGGCGCGCAACTCGCTCAACAACCGCTTCCTGCCGTACCACGTCATCGACACGGAGGCCGTGCTCTGCGTCGACGACGACGCGCATCTGCGCCACGACGAGATCGTGTTCGCGTTCCGGTGGGTGCCCCGTGCCGTGCCGCCATCATTGTCACAATATGTCGTACAATCAAGATCTCATGTGGTATAAGCTTTGGTAAAGGAATAAAAGGACTACTTCATCTTTATCATCATCATCTTCATCATCTGCCTTACCTTTTCCCATTCGATGACCATTTGAAGACCGCTTGGCGCAGTGGTTCGAGCGTAGGCCGCTCGGCTGACTGCACCGGGTGATTGCATATACACATTCTTCACCTTATCCTTTCGGTAGATTCCATACAGTACTTCATACTTAATTATTGAAGCGAAGCATCTATACGGACGTTCGGGGCGCTCGGTTCGCTCGCCGCGCGGCCACTCTATCCGTGCAAATCGTCAGCGCTGACGTAGCGTTACACGATGACGTCAGAGCTGCGGCGCCTTGCGCTTTATACTATAAAGTTTCGCTTCTTTCGGGCATCTCTAGACGGCACTGTTTTTTTTTTTATTCAAATTCGATCTCCTTTAATGAGCTCTCGTGTCAACGGTCGATTGCGGCATTGCGCGAACCGGTTGATGGGCCACGATTAGGAGTAACATGCGGCATCCATATCGTTCCTCTATCAAAGGGTATAAGTAATTATCGCAGATGGAATGTAAAATTAGCTGTTCAACAAAACCGCTAGTAGGTTTACAAAACAGCTCGGTTTAGTTGGTTAACGTACTTGTGTGCTTACAATGACAGGGTGTGGCGCGAGCATCGCGACCGCATCGTCGGCTTCCCCGGTCGGTACCACGCTTGGGACCTCAACTTCAACAACGGATTCCTCTATAACTCTAACTACAGGTAAGTAGCTATTTATTAATGCATAGTTTAACATTGTTGAACGTCTTTTTGGACCCCAGAGTACATGAGACTAGAGATAGGGAAGGGGGAAGTGACTATTCTGTAATGCCATAGTATATTTCAATGTGAATAACAATGCTTGTAAACAATACTGGCAGTGTGACGAATCGAAAATTAAATGTCACGCTACCATTATTGTTGTCAAATATTGAAAGTTCTATCGCAAGAAGGCTTAAAGCTATTACATAGGTACCCCCACTTGCAGCGTCGCGTATTGGTGGAATCGTGGCGGAGTGGCTGAGGTCGTTTAAGCTCAAATCTCCTTGATATTATCCTTACAGATGCATGACTTTTTCCACATCTGTTAAGTTCCCTTGCCGTATGCCTTATCACACCGTGAAATTACAAGAGTAGTAAAATACCTTCTCATTCAAATTCTATTGGCACTGTCACCTTTCTGATGACTGTTTTAGTCTATTGTACAAAGCGGCCATATGTTACAAAGTAAACAATCATATTGTTACGTATGTACGTTTCTTTATGAATCGATAGAGTACATCTAGATGTCTAGACTAACAATGCGTTTTTGTCTCAAGCTGGTAGGATAAGTATTCTTCGCGATATTTGACTAAACAGTCTCAAGGACGCAACAATATTATAAAGGTCAGTTTGGGTTGTTTATGTGTGTGTGGTCGCAGTTGCGAGCTGAGCATGGTGCTGACGGGCGCGGCGTTCGTGCACCGCTACTACCTGTGGGCGTACTGGCGCGCGCTGCCCGCCGCCGCGCGCGACCTGGTGGACGAGTACATGAACTGCGAGGACATCGCCATGAACTTCCTCGTCGCGCACATCACCAGGAAACCGCCAGTCAAGGTCGGGCCCCACCGGTGACCTCTCCATCCAATCATGATTTGTGAACTGAAAGAAGCACTGATAGAGGATTTGGAGAATATTCCTCAGGATCGGCTAAGAAATCTAGTGGAAAGTCAATGCCAATAAATTACTACGACGTCCACTGTTTAAATGGGACTAGTTCGGCCCCACCACTGTTACTGATTTAAGCCAGGATCGATAGTGTGGTCCAATGATGACACGGAGGTTTCTCCCCCTCGACGAGTCCCGCGGAAAACCTAAATTGTCTTGGAACCCTTCCGGGGAAATAACTCAATTTGCTTTGCAACCCGCACGAATTGAATCGAAAAAAGAATAGGGGGAGTTTGACGAAAAATTACCGTAAAGACGTACACAGCCGAAAATACCATTATAACATATTAAAGAAATAATTTTTCTTTATCATTATAAATGTATTATTTATTTTATTATATCATAGGTAACATCGCGCTGGACGTTCCGGTGTCCCGGCTGCCCTGTCACGCTGTCAGCGGGCGAAACGCACTTCCACGAGAGACACAAGTGTATACAGTTCTTCTCTCAGGTAAGAACATCATTACTCACTAAAAGACACTTAGTAAATATACTCTGTTAAGTGGCTCCCGCCCTTTGTTAGTCTAAACCGATCTCAACACCGATGGCTAACTTGATTGCGCTCTTGAGATTCTGTTTTCTACTAAAGTGGTATATTTAGTTCGCTCTCCAATGTAAGATTGATTTCTTAATACCAGAGCTGGTGTGAGATAGAAGCATTGAAGATCGCAGTAGGTGGGAGTAAATGAAATTGCGATTATTTTGGTCCGCATGGAATACGCACCTCGGAACAACCACCCTATTAGAACGTTTCGGAAACACATACGATTTGCGAACGACCAATGCAATGCAATTGCAAACCAACAATCCGTTATTATTTTCGATGGACCAATCACAATGGCGTTATATCCGCTTCTGTCTATATATTTTTGGGATTATTTTGATGCAAGTTATTCTTAGTACCGAGTCCAAAGGGTAGTTGTTCCGTGTATACACAGAAAGGTACAAAATCGCGTTCAATTTTCAACCTTAATTTGTTGCGAATAAGGATCATTTTTGCACAGGTAATGGGTTACACGCCTCTTCTGTCGACGCAGTACCGCGCGGACTCAGTGCTATTCAAGACACGGATACCTCACGACAAACAAAAATGTTTCAAATTCATTTAGATACGGTCTATTTCAATTTATATGTCTCACTGTCGGTTGTTATGTAGTCGCAGTAATCGAATCTTAATCAACAAGTCAATTGTATACTTATAAAGAAAGTCATCGATCTCATTATGTCCTTATTGAGATTTATCAGTAACAATTTCTGTTTTTTAATATTTACGTAATACGCCAATGAATAAATGTGAACATAACGTAGTAGGCAATTAAATTAGGATAAGGAAGTTCGCATTTTTTGTACGATTTTTGTTTGTAAGTTATAACTGAACAAAATATTTTTGGTGCTGTCATTCTAAGTAGTTATTGCCCATGATTTTTGCACTGGCGAAATATAACAACAATTTATATTGCTGCCTCATTTTTTGGCACCATAAAATAGAGGCAAAAATATAATAATAATTTAGCCCTTTTTGACGTCCCACTCCTGGGCACGGGCCTCCCCTCTCTGCGAGGGGGATTCAGGCCGTAATCCACCACGCTGGCCCAGTGCGCAACAATATAATTGTGTGTAAATGTTTCGTCGTTGCAAACGTAGCTTCGTATTTCTGTTGCGTGATATTTTTTAAACACAGACCTCTCAGGAGTAAAACCTTTAAAAAAAAAAACACAGACCTCTTACAAGGGCGTTGGATCAATAATGAACAACGTTTATCGTATTCGAGGGAATGTAATTTGTATATTTAAGTATTACACTAATTGCGGTATTAATATGTTGGGAATCTCTGTAAGTATCGCTCCTGACCTGAGTCCATAGGAGACTATATCCTCAAAATGAGGATGCAAAAATGTTAATATCCATAGATTTCTAAATAATTGTAAAAAGCATCAATAAAATCAATACAAAACCCGCGAAGAAGGTTTTCCGATGATCTCTTCCGTCCTTCTTCCACGACTCTTTCGGTAAGTTCTAGCTAAACGAGCGCAGGGTGATCGAGGGCGGGGGGGATCATCGACAAACATTTAACTACGAAGTTTTAATGTCTCATAGACAATCTAATCTATGGGACATTAAGCATTCTGTAATGACAATAACATTAGAAGTACATGTCATGTACATACCTACATATATTTATATGTATTTAGATTACACATTAAGACGAGAATTGAATATATTATGTAGTAATAATAATTGTAATTAGTATAAGTAGGTACCAAATATAAATTTTGTCCAAAAATACATTATTTCAAAGTGTTGTTTATTTTAAGAATTGGTTTTGATATATTTTTTTTTATATTAGATTTATGTAACTTATATAAAAAGTTTGCTAGTCTCGTACCATTAAACTTCTACTTTAAGACTGACACGACTGTATTGAGTAAATTAACACAATTTTTCCAACTAATTCTCGATGCGTTCAAATCATTAAACTAATCTTTGATAAATATTATATGACTTTAGTTTATTATTGAATAATATTGAATTTATTTAAGTAATTGTTTAGTGATTATAATTATAATTATTTTGTAAAGTTATATTCTAGAAAACTGATAGCCAGTGGTTTAAGAAATCGTATACTTTTATCGTCCTTGAAACAGGACATCTGGCGGGCTGCTATGTACTGTAACGTATACGATGAGATTGTGTGCTTAGCGCAGTAGCAATACGAACCGACACTTCTAGCCGCAACCGCAACCACGACCATCAGGCACTTCAGCATCTCCTTACGTTACAATAGAGAGAAAAAACCTAGCAAGTTCTATCGTACTTGTCCTACTTCACGTGTCCCTTTCAGTACAAGTGTGTATTGTCCTCGTTAAGGTACCTATACTAGGTGAAACAAAAAGGGTATACAATTTTTTTTGCAACTTTACTTTGTAAATCTAAAGCTATCGGGACAGTTGAAGTATTAAAGGTTTTGTTGACTTGTGAAATCTGTCAACAGCTATATTCCTATAACACCTTTTGTTTTTCAAGTTTCCTCCAAAGCTGATAGTTTTAGAAGTACAAAGTCAAGTTTTGAAAAAAAAGTATACCCCTTATCTTTCAACCTGTAGATCGTTCAATACACGAAGACGGGCCCTACTATTTTTACCGAAGGGCCGCGGGGGGAGGGGAGTTGTAATGTAATGTTTTAAGTGTGTAGTGATAGAACTAACATAGTAGTAGTACCTTGCACACATGCACTGTAAGTGATTAAGACAAATGGTGGGGTACGTCTTTGTGGATTGAGCTGTCTACAAATGAGATAGTCAAAATATAAAAATGTATACGTTGTGGTGCGTGTTTATAAATAAATTAAATATCGTCAGAGTAAGGCCCGTATTAATAGGTCTGTCTCATGTCTGAGAGCGCTTAAGTACGCTTTTGGCATGTATTTTGGTATTGGTATGACATAAGAATGACATTTCCCAGATCGCTCTTAAACTTGAGATCGATTTATTGATACGGGCCTTTATCATTAACCTTATCATTAAATCTTATTAATGAACGTGGTTTAATGGTTGTATAGTTAAACCATGCTGTCTTCTTCTTTCGAATGCCCAATTACTTATGACAGAAAGAAATTATACGGTGTATAACAATTCTCGCGCTATACCACGTTTATACAATGGACTGGGGCGATCCCTGTGACACTCGGACCAGAGCAAATTACAAATAGGCCATATCCGAATTTTTTTTCGACGATTTGAATCCCATGCGATTCCCGCAACCACTCGGGGAAGTAAGTCGGGAAGCTAACGCTCGAACCACTACACCAAGCGGCCCATCTACGATTATTTCTGTACATTGATATTAAATGGAGGAACGTGGTGCAGGGTTTATGTTTCTCGGTCTTAGAAAATACTGTTTTATGTTGTTCGATCCTAGTTCTAATACAGATCATTATTATGTGTCCTGATAGTCCGTGTCTATCCATAAGATTTGAATCTTATCCAAGGGTCCGTTAGATATCAAAGTAGCTATATAAGTATCTACCATATTTACTTCAGTCGTGAAGTACTAGCGAATGTTAGCGGATAAACTCTTGGTTGATGAAGGTAATTTGTTATTCTTAATTATTAGCTAGTGTGAATGAGTATTTTGTATTTTTGTTTTCGTTTTATTATAATAAACCAATAGTACCTACATACCTAAAGTTTTTTTTATTAATATAAATAAATACAGTTATAAAATAATATCATTTATTAACTTAATAAATTATGAAGACAAAACTTATACTTATTCCATATTTTCTCTTCTAACATTCGCACAAATCACTTACAAAATATTATAATATAATTCAATTCTCAAGGTATGTATATTTATTTTTGAACAGTGATTTAAAAACTCGTTTTGTAGTTATTCCTATCAACAAAATATACGACGAATTGCAAACATTTATAATTTGTTGACTTGGAATAGCCAAGAAGAGGCAATGGAAGTTTAAAGTTTTGACACCTATAAGTATAGTAAAGCTACATTAAGATAAGGGAGTTATTAAGAGTGAGATTAATTTAAGAATTATAATAAAATTCTATCTCCCATATAACGGAGAGTAATATAATTTGAAATAGAATCTCAATTATCAAATAGTATAAAATGTTCTCATAAATTTCGAAAAAACTCTTAAAGTTATATTCAAAATATTTTATTCATAATGGGGCTGCCCTAGTGATTGTTGCCGATTCTGTTGTTGGTACAACACTTTATTGAACTAGTATTGCCATCCTTCCCGTAGTCCTAAACTATGAGCAAGATGGAGATACTTTTAGATGTGTAAAATTTTGTGTAGTTGTGTTTTGACAACAGGGGAGGTATTTTAACCTCCCAGAACTGGCATAATAATATTATTTATATCACGTATAACTGAGTCATAATATTGTTTCATAAAAACTTATAGCTATTTACAATGTACAAGAGCATATAGGGAGGTATCTATATTGTACGGTTACATTATTTATGGGTTTACTGGTACAAGCAATCCGCTCTGCAATTCACTCACTAGAGTAAAGGGAAAGGATTGTAACATCTCTATAATCGTTATGAATTCTGCAGACAAAGTAGGCACATAATTTCAAAAATTCGTGTCAAGTAAGCTCAATAGATATAAAATCCTTTAAATTGTGTTTCGTTCTCTCACTGCAGTTATTTTTTATACCTATAAAAATATCAAATCTCGTTTTAACTTTTTTACAAGTGTAAATATTTTATATTGTTTGAAGACATGTTAAAGCTGTGGTCACTATTTCGAGTTGTATGTGGTGGTGTGTGGTGGTGGCAGTCCTGAGGTGGCCACGGGGGTCGAGGAGGTTTTCCCATCGATGCGGGTGTTTAAGCCAAGTCGTCAGGTTTCCCGTCCAGCCTCTTCAGCTAATCAAAACAAAAAAAATAGTTAACTTTTAAACACTAACTATAATATATGACTACATATCTATACAAATAAAATCTATAAAAATTGGAGTGTCTGTTTGTAATATCAAAATAACACCTTTTCACTAAATGCATATGAAAGTACATACAACACCTATAGCAAAAACGCGATTTAAATTTTTTTTTCTCTACTGATAGTCTTGGACTATGATGATAGGTACAGTTAGTTTAGACTTTAGACCTCTTAATGCTAGGTTAAAGTTAGTACATAATGATGATAACGGTGTTTATTAATGGTGCTAATTCTGATGACACAAATTACAACTAAATTTAAATTTTACCTAATTTGAAAGAGAAAAGAAAGAAGGAAGAATCATTCGACACAGACACACGAGGCAAAGACAAAAAAAGAAAAAAGAAAAGAAGAAATACGCCATAATTAACAGCCGTGAAAAGAACAGCAATACGTTCGTGTAACGATGGAATGAGCATTATTAATTCAAGATAAGAGCAACTACCGGTGGCAACAGTGTCATACAATTTTCATACATTCTTATGGAAATGTACCATTGACCTGCTACCGGTGGCCGGGCTGTGCGTGATGATGTCGATACTTTTCGATGAAATGTATGAAAATGTGTTTACCGTTACTGGACTCTGCCACCGGAAGCCGCCACTAGTGTCTGAACGCAGTTTAGACACGCTGAAAATACGATCGTTCATGTAAGGAAAACGCATATTTAAGTATAAGGACATAAAGTCGAAAATGCCTACGAGTTGGAACGGTGTAAGAAGTGCTTCTACAATGCCTTTGCAGGTAAAATTTTTGCTCGATTTGCTGATTTTATTCGGTCTCATGCATTCTAAACCATAGTTTTCTTGTCATCGTTGTTTTTTTCTTAATGATTACTAGCTTTGTGAACTTATAACATTACTAGTATATTTAATGGCCAGGATGAGGGTCAACCCGGAACCAGTCAGTTACGAGGGTAGCCCCGCTAACCACTAGGCTATTGACGCTTAAGGCTTAAGGTACTAGGCCAGTGCCGGATTAACCATGTAGCAAGAGTAGCAATTGCTACGGGCCCCGCGCGGAAGGGGGCCCCGCATATTTAAACCCACTCATCTCTGCCTCAGCGTAATTTTTTGAGTGAAACTCATTAAGAAGTGGTATATTGAATTTACTTGATGACACAAACACGTGAAACGTTACAACTTTTCCTACTAAGACAATCCATGTCAGGCACTCGGTAACCGACTACGGGCGTCGCGCTTGCTCAATCCGGCACTCTACTAGGCTATTGAATATTTACAATATATATACTTGGTACCAATTTATTATCAGCCCCCAACAGTTACCTACCTAGATACTTACAGTCTGTTCCACCGTCCAAGCAGTAGTCGCTAGGCGTCCAGTACGCTTGGAAAGCGACAAATTATTATTATCGACTCTTTTATATACATAATAACGTAAGTAACTTGTCTAAATAACACCAATAACTATATTAACTACACATATTTCTGCGAACTGAATTCAACCTACAATCAACGTACTTAGGTTGGCAACGTACAAGTTGGTTTTGATTTGCAAAATACTCTTAGTGGTAAATAATCTTAAACGTTACCTACTAAATACAATTATATTTACAACTAAATACACCCGGATGTTAGTATATCGAAGAATAGATTATTTACTGTGTCTGTTTTCTGGCATATGGTCACTAGTTAGGTCACTATTCTTGTGGGGTTCCGTCGAAAGATGGTGATATAAATGCGTACCTCCTTGTCGTCGGCGGCGACGGCGCGGTACCGCGGCGGCGTGGCGGGCTCGGCGGGCGGCGCCGAGAACCCGTGCACGTACAGCAGCGCCGCCGCCACGCCGCCCGCCACCGGGCCCGCCCAGTACACCTGCAACACAACACCGATCTTACCAGCCTCGTGGTAGATGTGGGGACTCGATATCGGGGCAGTGCCCCTTGATCGAGGCGTCGAACGCCAACCATGAATATGCCCGGGTTCTCGTTTACGGAAAAATCCGGTGGAGGGGGCGGAGACTCGTAGCACCCGCGTGGAGAGGTATTAGAGGATGTTCACGCGGGTTCCGCGATCAAACCCTGCCGGGGAGACCACTGGTGCACCAGTAGAGGCCCAGCTAACGCTTTGTTACCAGTGCAGTGCCTTAAGTAGCCTTTTATGCGCCTGGTAAGGCCTTTTATACTTCTATAGCTGCGCCCTTGAAAACTTAGTCCAGCGGGGGTATAAACAGTTGACGGAAACTTCCCGATGTCGGATGCCCTCTTTTACAAATGAATTAGAACAAGGATGGAAGTTGTCGTTTCTAACACGGTATATTTCCGTCGACCGTCAATACCCCCCCTAGTCTAGTAATTTCTGCGCCCCTCCAGGGTCTACGCCCTGTACCTGGGCACCGCTGGTACCGCCCTAGTTACGGCACTGATTGCAACACTCTTATACATTTAACAATATAATGTTATGTGTTTGTAGTGTAGGTAATAATTGACTGACTCAGTTGTTACTTTGCGGGAATCAATTGTTAAATTATTTGGGTCAGAGAGGGACCCCACCATTCACCCTCGGCTTGTCAAACTCCAGAATTATAAACCAAATAAGTTGGTGGATAATAGAAGAGGCCAACAAGACCAAACTCCGTCAGTAAGGAGTCTGTCTGTCATCATGAGTGTCCGGGCTCTATTACTATGCAATTTTCCGCGAAACAAAGGAAACTAAAATGTTAATTCAACACGTGTTTCGCCTCTCAACGAGACAACCTCAGGATAGTTGAACTGCAACTGAGCTCAGACGAATTAATAATCCCAGTACTTGGGATTCCACGACTCTTTCGAAAATTGATTTGATTCAAGCCGGTTTCCTTACAATGTTTTCCTTCACTGTAAGCAAGTGATAGTTAATCGTATTTAAATATTGATTCGGACATAAGAGTTCGAGACCCTGAAAAGCCCAGAGGTTCGAGCCGGGGTTGGACCTTGGGCACACAAAACGCGTGCGTGGTAGCAGAGTACTTAGTGATAGCGGATTAACCTATCTGCTATAACTGCTACCATGTAAACTATTATTACCTGTACATATTTTCAAACTCAGCATTATACCGTTAACTGTCTCTAAGTATTTTTTGTCGTCAAAACACGAGTCTAATATTCCCTTCGACGAATTATCTACAGGGAAAACTCTATGTTAAGTGTGCCTACCAAACCAACCCGCCGGTTCATCCAACTTGTCTGACCCACTGTTGTAACAACTGTGTGTCTAATCTCTACTAGATGATCATCCTAAAATACTACTTAGTAATAAAGAAGTTCCGCCAATCCGCCAACCTGCACAGGGCCAGCGTGGTGGATTATGGCCTGAATTCCGTCGTTGTGAGGGGAGCCCCATGCCCAGGTGTGGGACGTTAAAAGGGCTAAATTATCATTGGAATAATGAAGTTATAGTAAGTAATGTTGGTAACGTACCCAGTGGTCCGCCCACTCGCTGGCGATGAGCGCCGAGCCGAAGGAGCGCGCGGGGTTCATGGCGGAGCCGGTGTAATCCACGGCCAGCAGGTGGCCCAGCGTCACGGTCAGCCCGATGGCCAGCGGCGCGGTCGCCTTGCTGTCCGGCTTGTTGGGGTCGCACACCTATGTACAAATTGGTACTAGGGTCAAAAACAAAATCAAATCAAGTCAAAATCACAAATTAGAAAGATATCTTGAGTACGGTCTTGACTGTACTGTAGGCCCGTAGTATTAGAGAGAGTTCAGCCGTTGGACTCTAGTCACAACGCAAGTTTCAAGGCGTTTGTGGTTAGGGTCCCCACTGAAAGGCTGAAAACTTTCATGCAGGATAACTACTGGGCGAAGGGTGGTGTTCAGGCGCTTTCGGGGGAGATTACCGCCGGCACCACCAATAGTTTAGTGTTATTGTGTTAGTTTTATTCTAAACTAGCTGTGCCCCGCGACTTCATCCGCGTAGTATTGGATTATTGGGTTAAAAAGTATCCTATATGTTAATCCCGGTTATAATCTATATGTGTTCCAAATTTCATCCAAATCCGTTCAGTAGTTTTTGCGTGAAGGAGTAACAAACATACATACATACATACATACATCCACACTCACAAACTTTCGCATTTATAATATTAGTAGGATATGTATTATAGTATATAAGGTATATATCTATGGGCCTGTGATGCCTGATTATAAACGAATAAATAAATAAATTAAATCTATCTCAAGTTTAAGAGCGATTCTGGAAACTTAATTCTTATGGCATACCAGTACAAAATAACATCCCATACCGAAAACATTTTTCGGAATTATTTATTTCTAGTGCGGGGTCCAAAGGGTGGTTGGTCCGTGACCGAGCTGTTAGATAACGATATTATGGAAATTTAGATAATTCAGTACGTAAAATGAGCACCTTCTTTTTGTAAGCCAAGTATTTTTTAATTAAAAGAATATTTGCTCCTTAATTAACATTCTGAAGTAGAATTATATTAGAAAGATATTCAGAAAAAATATTTGTTTTTTCTTTTCACCAATTTAAAACTTCTTCTGACCGCTAGATGGCATGTTCAGATCGTAATGACGGTAGAGCTATATATCCGTTTTGCAACCGAAAAATTGTTTGAGATAAATATACAACTGATTGAGATATATAGTAACTAGATAAAAAGGGAAGATTTGCACTGTAGTACAAAATACTGGTACCTCACTATTTTCAAGAGCTTTATATTATTGTTAACAGGTTGTATTCTGTAATTACTTAATTATCTACTGCTTGTGCTCGTAGGTAATCTGGAGATCAATGAAATAAAAACGTTTCCCGAGCTGCGTAATTTATCGATTATGCTAATCTCTGGGAGATTGTGGTCGACTATTTCGCGAATAAAATATCGTGTTTCGGCACGCGAGGCGCCTTCGTTGTGTTTTGTCTTGTTTCTATAAGATTCTACAGCAAAAACCTTACAAGTTTGCTTTTCTGTGTAATTTTTATATTGGTGTTACCTAATATTTCAATAATGCATGATATTTTGCTGCGCCTTATTTATTTATTTATTTATTTATTTATTTATTTATTTATAAGGAATTTCAACAGCTTTTTTCTTGAGAACATACATGTCTTATGATCTACCTACTTAAGTGTAGTATAAAACTCGGCTATTATAGTTGATCCTAAGCCAAGACGAAATCCACGACATTGATGAATGAAACAAAAATAAAATTATGAAATAAACAATATTAAATAAGCTGATTAGATTTGTATAAGTGAATATGAAATAAAAAAGTGAATGAAGACAATTTAAACGAACCTTAAGAATAATAAATTATTTTAAATTAAATTTTATTAGGCTCGAGGTGCAGCCGACAAGCAGCACGTGTACCTTGTAAGTCTCTTTGATATATGATTCTTAAAGCTATTTTTGCTCAGATGGAAAATATCAATATCACTGAACTTTGCATTATAATCACGTAACATTCGAGTCATGACAGCATTCTTCCCATAATTGACAGCATTCTTCCCAGAATTAGTAAATTCTAAAGATTATCTATGAAGGTAGGTAGGTACTACTACTTAGACTTACTACATTCAATTCAAATCTAGGTAGGTAGGTACATCAAATAGTTAGCAAAATATGTATTTTCATTTAATAGCTATTGTGTATATATTGATTTACTTTGTCGATGCTGATATGCAAGCATTGTAAAAACATTACATTAACGTAAGTCAGACCGCCTTTCCGCTAATAACTGGATGTCACGAAAAGCGGATTTATGTAATCTAGGTAGGTAGGTAGAGTGCCTCAGCTAGGGAGTTTTGTTCATACTTCAAAGGCTAGCTGATTGTTCAATGCTATTCAATGTTGTATTATAAACAATTAACTGCAGTTATTATTAGGTAGATGTCGATGTAAGAATGTACATTGATTATTAACAGTTAATATGGATAGGTACCTATTGTATTTTTCTACCTGGAAGGTTTTGATAAAACGATTCCTGAGAATGCAAATCGTACACAAAGTACTAGGAGGTAGGTATGTATTATTTTATTCCGACATTTTAATTTTAATAGTTAAGTACGTAGAGTCAACATCAAAGTACCTACCTTGGTATCTGAAATGTCCAAAAGAATCATATTGTTAAACAAATCATAATAGTATGACACCAAAGATTTTTTAATAAAGTCTTATTATTATTATTATTTTGTATGACACCGAAAGGTTTCTGAAGTAAGTAGGTACCTATATGACGGCACATTTTTTTTTCGCGATCATTTACTTCAAACATTTTCTTATGACGGGCTAACAGCATGATTCTTTTGGGTAGGGAAGGGAGGGAATTTGGGCTTCCGACTACTAGCTACTTTACGTCGATCTGCTGTGAGAGGGTGGTGCTACCCTATGTTTAATTAAAGAACCACTCATACTCACCCCGCATACAACGAAGATGAGCACAAATCCAAGGAAGAACTCGATGCCGAAGCCCTGCAGCGCCGTGACGTCAGAGCCGAGGCCGGTGACGCCGAGCTTGCCGGCCGCGCGCTCCGGCGTGAACGCCTTCAGCAGGCCCGAGCCCGCCGCCGCGCCCGCGCACTGCGCCACGATGTACAGCAGCGCGCGCACCGGCTTCACGCGCCCCGCGGCCGCCAGGCCCACCGTCACCGCGGGGTTGATGTGACCCCCGGATATGTGACCGATCGCCTATAGACATTATAGGAATGATACTCATTTGGTAGGTATATAGGTTCAGCGGCGTGGAGCAGGCGTTACGAGCGCCTAATCTTGCGCGTAACTAATTAACATAATTTATGTACTCAATGAAAAAGAATTGATTAGGCAGTTGAAATATTACCTGGGTAATAAGGTTAATTATAAGTTTATAACACAAGATCCAAACTAACTAACTGACGTAGACCAGCATATCAGTTTGATGTAGTAGAAGATAGTCTTGGAACTGTTTTGAAATATGAATGCATTCATGCACTTCGGATGATTTTTCGAGTTGACCGGTGCTTTGGACCGGGGGCTTAGGGAGAGTTTTGTCACTGTATTGTTAGAATCTGCCTGTGTTATTACTAAAGTGTTAAACACCTGACAAACAGGAGTTATGTCAGATTTTAAAATATTACGGTGTTTCTTTAAAATGAGACACATACCGAGACGGCGGCGAAGACGGCGAGGCCGAACGCGAGCGCGATGAGCACGATGTCGGGCGCCGCGGTGGAGCCCTGCGCGATGTTGATGCACGCGCCGCACCCGAACAAATTCAGCAGCACATTACCTGCACAACACCGAAGGTTATAAATAAAATATACCTACCAACATTCAAGATTCAGCCGAATGCATAGTTTCTAAAAGGGTCTTTCTATGGTGACAACCTGACAACGTCGTGGGTTCCGACAACTTCCAAACAAGCATTTAGTTTGACGCGCTTACTGGACTACTAAAATGAGTTGAACATCTATATTTGTTTTCATTTGATGTACAAATAATGATTTTTTGGAATAAATTTAATTGAAAAATGTTGTAGCTAACGAAATCGCGAGACTGTGTCAAATTAGAGCAATATTCACGTGTCCATCGCAACACCGCATCGTATCTGGTAAATTAGCAGTAGCTCAATATTTACAACGTCTAAAACGTGTCTTTACAATTTCAATAACAAATATATGTTCCAGTAATTTATATAATTCTAGCGTATTACATAAGTGGACAAAATGTGTACTACCAACATCGCAAAGTGTTTAGTGATGTCACCTATTAGGGCTGTTAGGTGCCTCCATTTAAGGAAGCTGTGTCGACATACAATGTGGAATTTTTTATACCACTTCAGCTTATATTTCACATACCTTACATGTTAGAATCCTTCGTTATTTATTCCATTATCTACCTTTATCTTTTATTTTGCTACATGTCCAACAATCTATAGTTTAAGACAGGCGGTTGATAAATTGATCTTTGTATGTAAAATTATGTACCCACCCGTAGTTTTTTGTTACATACGACCGATTTATGTAGAGTATTCTTGCCTGTAGCGCTGTCACTATCTATAATTTATTAGACAGTGATTTCGCTTTATGCTAGAATAGGCAGCGGAACAACGACCAAGGCTATAATGTTTCTAGTGAGGCTAGCGGGGTATAGGTGAAAAAGGCAAGATCGCGCGTTCCAGATGTTAAATCGTCCCATGCCTCAGGCCTGTGTAAAGTACCCAAAGTCGCCCATAGTGCAGTAGCTAACTACTTACCAATGAATTCTGCGAGGAGTGCTCTGCTGATGCCCACGGCGCCTCCGGTCAACTCGTCCAAACCAAGTTTTGCTCCTAGCTCACCCATGGCTCTGCAAGCAATATTTAAAAATAGAAACAAATATTTTATTAAGATTAACTAATGCCCTAGTTCGTTTAGACTTCAGAAGACCCAGGAGAAGACAACGGACACCAAAGAATCTGTACCTACAAGAAGATAAACTGAAGTCTACGTATTAATCTAACGCCAACTAACTAAGTACTTAACGCTTACAAATTTTCTCCCCGGATCTTCTTATCATACCACGTTGGATAACATCTAATCCATGTTTACACTCTTACTCAAATGATTATCCTACTTAATAATATATAATAATAATATCCTACTAATATTATAAATGCGAAAGTTTGTGAGTGTGGATGTATGTTTGTTACTCCTTCACGCAAAAACTACTGAACGGATTTGGATGTAATTTGGAATACAGATAGTTTATAACCGGGATAGGATACTTTTTATCCCGATAATCTCGAAATTTTTGTTAAGTTAAATACTACGCCGACGAAGTCGGTGGGCACAGCTAGTAATAATATACACGAATTATGAATGGCAGAACGTCTCAACTAAAATTAATCTTCGTTTCAATAGACCGGCGCGGCGGAGCATTTTGTATGTGGCTACTTATCTACAAAGATAATCTACACCAATCGTGTAGGTAGACTCATTTTGTTTTTGAAGGCCTACGCTACGCTACACGTCGTTAGTTTTGTAGATCTGATAACATTCATTCTACGATTCACATTTTTCACTGAACTGCCGGGCGAGGTTATCAATGAGAAGAATAAAACATAGCTTCTTCGGAAAGTGTTTGGAGCATTTCCCAAACGCACAGTTTGTACGAACTTCATACAAATCTGTTAGAATAAACTCCGAATTGTATGGAGTTCGTACGTAAGAGCGATGTCAATTAGGACGATACCTTAGGTCAACATCCACCATAGCTGTAGGTAATCTACGGGTTACGTACATAGGCGAATCGCCAACAGGATCCGTCTATTACAATTACGGGCGGGTTGGGAAAATGTATCTCTCCGTTTGATGAAATTTGAACTCCGGTTGGTTTCCCGGTACAATTCGATCATTAGCTTTGGCCGCCGGACGTGATTATTTATACTAATTAAGTTGAGGGCACGCTCGGGCGGCACCTACGCACTGTGACCAGCGGCAATGGCGGCAAAACAATACACGGGGAATTGGGAAAGCGGACTTCCGAATGCTAAATAAAGCTCCTGCCGATGTGGCAATTGAATTCATAAATCATGTTTTACAAATTACAGCCATTATGGTTAGTAGTTCGGGTGTAAAAAGGTATCATTATTGTAGTATTGTAGGCATGGGAAGAAGTTAAGTAGATTTGAATACTCAAAGGCAATTTAAGTTTGAGAGTCGTTGCAAGCTACCTAGTGGACCCGGGTGATAAGTCTGGTTTTGCTTTATTATGACGGACCATACTGAAAATTACAGACAACGAGACGTCTCTAACAGCAGCTAATTGCAAAGTGGATTTAAATATTTGAGTATCGTTTCAGTATTCGGTTGTTAGTGTACCTATAGCTAATATTCATATTTGTGAGACCTTCTAGAATATCTAGAAGTTGAACAAAATTTGGAAAAAGTCCTATATCCGGATACTTTGAGCATACTGTTCAAAATCATTATGTGAGTAACAGTTGGTTGGCAGTGCTCCATAATGTGGTCGTGTGCAAGGTGCAAGGTCTATGCTGTTTACCATGACCGATCTGCAACCGCGTAATTATTTTCCATAAAAGCCTCTTCTGACATTTAATACAGACCCTGTAAGGATTGCCTTTGACTCCGAATCGTGGATATTTATAGCGTTACAGCTCAGTTTATCTGTACCAACTAACCTGAGGGCGATAATATAACAATAAGCAATATTATAGACCATACAGGCGAAGACATTTACTGAATAATTTATTGAATACCTATTACTATATACATGTATCTCGCATTATAAATAAAACATTATCTTTGTTGTTTGTGCATCTTTTCCATTATTTAATCTTAAAATTAAAATAAAAGCTGTCTAACATGAAACATAATAACGAATACTTTATATGCATTCTACTAATGGCATTTAATTTTTTTGACACGAAATATCCCATAGGTAGGTACTTACCAAAATCCATTTTTTTGCCAGGACTCTTAACATTGTATTTTTGGCATTGTATTGTATTTATATACGTAGGTACGTACGCAAAATTCCTAATGATACATATTTCTATAAACGTATTACAAACAGGGATTACAAAAAGTGGCAGTTTTTATTATTTACAAGTTACTGAGGTACTACCTACTGTGGTAACCTAGTTCCCCCGTTTGGCTGTTGTTTACTGAGAGATAAGCTGACTCATTTTTTATATTGTTACTTATTCATTTTTTATCATTACATTATTACAATAAGATATGGCCACTTATAAAGTAATACCATTATTTTATTGTCTGTCTGTATCTGTTTATATTTAATGTATTGTATTGTGACATACTGATCAATCAAAGGATGAGGGGCAGAAGACGTAATGTTTTAGCCCCATGTACCTAATTGCCTTTATTTGTTTTCATGATATAGGTGCCTTCGTAGTGAGTTGCGTCAGGTCATGTATTGGTAAATTCTTCGCACCATGCGTACCTATAGGTATTTGTTTAGTGAGGTACCTAGTATTACCCGGATCGCTAACATTGTATTAAGTGTGTCGTAGGTACCCACTATCTGTACACGCTAGCGAGTAGCTAGTGTTTACAATAAGTTTAGGTTTAATTTACCGTGAATTCTATTAACCAATTCAAAGTAACTTATTTTAAATTACCTTTCTACCACACCGGCTGTCGTTGCGGAATGTACATAGTTTAATGACACATTATGTATGCGAATGGTATTATACGTGTGGAACTGTTTACGCACCGGCAGATCTAGTGCGTGCAGGTGTCAATAATTATCTATTTTATCGGCGTCATGCCATCATTACTATGGTAATGCCCCGTGACTCAGTTCCGCTCCCGCGAGAACATACCGTGAACTGATGCCATCGGGCTGTTCCAGTGTTGCCAGATCCGAAAGTGGTAATTATCGTAAGTCCCGTGAAAATGATCGTACAGCATCATACGTTGGCTTATAAACTCCAGTCAACAGCCCCGCGCCAAGGATAAAGTAAAAATTAATTAACAAAAATGAAATTCATATTTGTATTTTCCGTTCTGTAAACAGTACCTACACCTTCAGAAGTGTGCTAACCTGAATACTAACCTGAATCATAACTATGACTTCCATTCTGTTTACAGGTTTTCTGGCTGACAAACACACTTCCATGACAAACATGCGTACCTATGCATACGAGTGTGGGACGCAAAGAGAGTTGTTGTTGTTTAATTTTGTCCAGATGACAAAATATGTTTTGCTTTAATCGTCGCAAAAAATTATAGTACTATCGCTATCGTACATCGTACCAATGGCCTAATTATCGTACGGTCTGGCAACACTAGGCTGTTCGCAGCACAGGATGCTTCTCAATGAAGGTGGGCTAAAATGTTACAGTTATAAATGCTAACGAGGCACTTACTGCTTGGTCACCAATTTATTAGGTAGCCAGGATGCGTCCACCCACTCATTCCACGCTGTAAGCGGATTCCCCAGATTGCGGAAGTCATCAAAATTTGCTCCTGCACAGGTACGTGCCAAAATTATTACAACTTAGTCACATTACCTATTGTAATAGCGATATATTTGGACACACACTATGTTGAGTGTCTACGTTCGGCAATTTCGGAAGCAGCTCATCAATGTTTGCTTCCGTGAAGTTAGCTCGGTTGCATAAAAATGGTAATGGACTAGGGGCTGGACGTGCATCGCATGAACCATTCAAACGTTTTAATTGAATTTGAAATAGGTGAATGTTTAGGGAAAATATCTTCTAACAGACCCGTATTAATAAATCGATCTCAAGTCTGAGAGCGATCAAATGTCATTCTTATGTCATACCAATACAAAATGACATGTCAAAACTGTACTTAAGACCGCTATCAGACTAAAGATCGATTTATTAATACGGGCCTTAGACACTCATCCAATACATTCATTTCTTTAATCTCTAAACAAGTTATGGTAGTTGGTGCCTTATGACCTAAACTTGCATGTATTAATCTCTAAACAAGTTACGATAGTTGGTGCCTTATGACCTAAACTTGCATGTAGTCACTCACTTGTACTTTTAATGGCCTTGTCTTGGTACCTAGACATTTGCTAAACGACTGTGCAATGTGGAAAAGTAGCATAATATCTTAGCAACCAAAATTTTTATTTTCACCCTCACAAGTGAACGTGAACGTGGAAAAATTACATAGGTATTAGTTTGACGTCATGATTGCTCGATTGTCAATATAACTAAAAACATTACAAATGAAGCTTCATGATTCTTTCGTTTCAGGTTAATGGATGATGGAGGAGCCGCGAGCGGGCTCGAACCTTCCATTCGATCATTACGGAGGTGTCCGGCGGCGTGTTGTGTTGAAAACACTGTGATTATAACCATATGCCGCACCAGAATTATCATTATGACATGTCGGAGTCATTATAGTTATTCAAGGTTCCGGGAATGGTTCAAGGCGACAAACCGTATCTTGCATTTGCAGCTATCTCTTAAATGGAATTAGCCATTTCGTTTTAGTTGTGTTTAGTTGCAATAAATATTATTATACTTAGTATTTAAATGATTAAATTTTTATGGTCTCTCAAGTGTCCCATTGTTGGGCAAGGAATTTCTGTAACCACAGGTCCCTGTTTCGGCCTGGTTAATGCAATGATTTATCCGCAAAGAGGTCCAAATCATAGCCCAGCTTGAGGGATTGAGGAAAAGGTATTCGTCCGATGTATTAGGCAATACAAAACAATAGAAGACACCGTTGCAGAATTATTTATTCACCCATGAACCATTCTAGCTCGTTGATTATTATTTCCATTTCACCAGGACGCTTTATGTTACTTATCTGCCTAATTAGAGGCGCCTACCTGATTAATATTTCACTCAGCATTACACAGTTAAGTAATCAGGAGCCCACATTACTGGGTGTATGTATTCAAGTCGTGTGTAGAATTCGATTTGCCTTTGAATATACAATTGTTATTCACGCTACGATTAGAATGGCATACCACACTTGTCTATACTTCCATTGTATTTTATTAATTGTATACTTTAATGTCCGTTTGGTAAGGCTTAAAAATGATTTATAGATATTTGATGAATGTTTTCGCCTCGGCATGGTTTTAGGTAAATCCTAAATTTATTTAAGGTTAGATTGGGACATAAGGTTTTTATGTTATAACTAGCTGTGCCCCGCGACTTCATCCGCGTAGTATTGGATTATTGGGTTAAACAGTATCCTATATGTTAATCCCGGTTATAATCTATCTGTGTTCCAAATTTCATCCAAATCCGTTCAGTAGTTTTTGCGTGAAGGAGTAACAAACATACAAACATACATACATACTAGTGATGTAACGAATATTCGCATTCGCATTCGCATTCGCGAATGTCAAAAATCCAGCATTCGTTACATCACTAATACATACATACTTACATCCACACTCACAAACTTTCGCATTTATAATATTAGTAGGATTATTTACCGACGTGTTATTATTATAAATGGTTACGTCATTATAGATTCGTTATGATCTGACATCATGTGGAGGTGGCTACATTCTATCAATGATGTCAAAATTATATTAAGATTTATATTTTAATAATATAGGTATAACTTATCTGAATCAACGTTTAAAATAAGCATAGCTTTCTGACGTAACCACAACATCGTTTGAAGAGACCGGTGTGCACAATTCACACATTTTATCTCTACATTATGATAATGGAATGCTCCCGTGGCATACGTACTAAGTAAGTAATAAATATTTAAAACCTGTTTCAGTGCATTAAGGCCTATTTTCTAGTACCTACTCAACAGAATTTCAAGATATTATTCAACCTAATATGAAACTTTATAATTATATATTACTGATTACTGAAAATAACTAAGCATAGGTATTCTCTGATATTATTATTATTATGTGTTTTGTGTTTATATTTTTCTCCCTTCTTGAGGGGTTAAATAACTGACACACGGGCCTTGACCAAGTGTGCCAGCTAGCAGCTATAGTTAGGGTCTAAGATGATGAAGAGTTTTGGAGGAATTTGCGTGTGAGACGACAGGTATTAAGGATAACTGCTTTCTGCATGAGTGAGAGAGTGGATTTGGGCATTTGAAGTGTATTGAGGCTAGTGTGGAGGGTACTTGGGATGACACCTGTTGTGGAGATAACTATGGGTATAATTTTTACTGTATCTACTTGCCATTGTCTCTTTATTTCTGTAGCTAGGTCTATATATTTTGTCATTTTCTCGGTGTGTGTAGTGAGGAGGTTGTGGGTGTTGCATACTGCTATGTCTATAATAAATACTGCTTTGTTAGCTTTGTCTAAAATTGTTATGTCCGGTCTGTTAAAATGAATAGTTCTATCTGTTATTATGGTCCTATCCCAATAAACTTTGTATGAACTGTTCTCTAAAATTGTGCTCGGCTGATATTTATAATACGCAACTTTTTTTGGGATGAAAGAATATTTGTGGGCTATGTTTTGGTGTACTATTGCTGCTACTTGGTCATGTCTATGTTTATAATCGGTTTGGACTATAGATTTGCAAGCACCGGTAATATGTTGGATGGTTTCAGAACTACTATGGCATCGTCTACATAGGTCAGTTGGGAGGTTTGGTAGTCTGATGATGTGCTTTTGATAGTTACGGGTGTCCATTACTTGATCCTGAATAGCGATCATAAAAGCCTCAGTCTCCGGAAAGAGCTCTCCTCGCCTCAGCCACTCGTTCGACGCCTCTCTGTCGACATGTGTTTGGCTGAGATCAGCAAGGTGCCTCCCGTGTAAGGACTTCTGTGACCACTTGTCTATTTTATTCTGCCTGCTTGTTACGTTTAATTGCATGTCTCTGTAACTTAAGTTAAGTGGTGTGAGTTTAATGTCTATATCGGCTATGTATTTGTGGAGATTTGTGTGTTCAGCTTTGGCGTAGAAATAACTTCGAAGTTTTGTTATTATGCTATTGTGTAAATTTTGTATGTCAATGAGACCTATTCCTCCCTCTCGGCGTGGTAGTGTAAGACGTTGGACGCATGATCTAGGATGGTGTTTTCTATGGGTAGTCATGTGGGTGTTGATCATACGTTGGAGTTTGACTAAGTCTGTCTGAGACCAGTTTATTATTCCAAAGGAATATGTAAGGATGGGTATTGCGTAAGTATTTATGGCTTTTATAATATTGCGCGAGTTTAATTGACTTCTTAAAATCTGGTTGAGTCTTAACTTAAATTTTCTAGTGAGTTCAATTTTAGCTTGTTTCTGCTGTATTTGTTTGGATTGATGGAAACCTAGGTATTTGTAGGTAGAGTGTTCATCCATGGGTTCTATTTGTTCACCTGTATCGAGTGTGTATGTGTTGTGTTGTGATTTCCCGCGATTGATAGAATGTATTTTGCATTTATCTACTCCAAATTGCATCTGTATGTCTGTAGAGAATGATTGTGTGATGTCTGCTAGTTTTGTGAGTTCAGCGTTATTAGTTGCGTAGATTTTGATGTCGTCCATATACATGAGGTGTGAGAGAATGTGGTATCTGTTGTTATGTTTTAACCTAAACCCATTGTTAGTGTCGTTTAATAGTTCTGATAGAGGGTTGAGTGCCAGACAAAACCATAACGGGCTGAGAGCATCGCCTTGAAAGATACCCCTTTGAATTTTAATCGGCTCAGTGATCAATGAGGTATTATTATCAATTAACTTTAATTTTGTTTCCCAATGAAGCATGGCTATGTTAAGAAATGAAATTAAAGAAGGATGTATTTTGTAGAGTTCCAATACATAAATTAACCAGCTGTGAGGGACAGAGTCGAATGCTTTTTTATAATCAATATACATTGTGTGAATGTTTCTGTGTTTAGTTTGTGCTTGCTTCATTACTATTGCATCTATTGTCAGCTGTTCTTTACATCCTTTGCTATTTTTCCTGCATCCTTTTTGTTGTTCTGCTAGTACAGTGTGTTGGTCTAGGTGTTGGTAGATTATTGCGCTAATACATCCTGTAATTATTTTGTATATTGTTTGTAGGCATGTGATTGGTCTGTAATTTGCGGGATTTTTTGGATCTGAGCCTTTTGGTAGCATGTATGTGATTCCGTGTGTTAGAAATGTTGGCATAATGTGTGGTGACTGTATGAATTGACATATATGGCTATAGATGAATGGGTGTGTGCAAGTAAGTTTTTTGTACCAGTAGTTGTGAATATTATCAGTGCCAGGCGCTTTCCAATTATGTGTGCGTTTGACAATTTGAGTGAACGTTTCAATGGGGATGTTTTCTGAGTTCATTTGAGTTATGTGTGCCGTATACGATGATATTTTGTGTAGCCATTCGGCATCCGTATTATGCTGCACTGGGTGTTCCCAAATATCACCCCAGAATTGATGTAGACGTTGTGGTGACGGAACTTCAGAGTTCAGTGTTGTGTTATTTTGTTGATGATTTCCTAGAGTTCTATAAAATTGTTTTTCGTTATTCGTAAAGGTTAAGTTTTGTTGTTTTCGTTTTGTGCAAGTGAGGTATCTTTTAAGTCTATTGGAAGCCGCGTTCAATTTCTGTTTCAGGGTATCAAGAAAATGTTGTGGTTCTGTATTTGGTTGTTCGTGTTGTGAATGATTTTTATATTTAATCTTTATTTCTTCTACAGTTTTTACTATTCTCTGATTCCTATTTCCTGCTATATATTGTGTAAGTCTACCTATTTCTAGTCTATATTTATCTATTCTGCTTTGAATCCTCCTTTGCCAAGCTGGTTTTTTATTGCGATTATTTGGTGGAGTGTTTGCATCTAAATTAAACCTTGTTCCATTGCAAGAAGCTGCTGCAAAGGCTGCTGAATAAATTAAAGTGTGCAGAGAATTAAAATCCAATTCGTGATTCAAATATTTTGGAAGTATAACGGCATTCAGGCACTGAACAATTTGAGAAAATTTCCGAGATGTCTTTTGTTTTGGGATGTACGGTCTTGTTTCAGGATCTACCTCTCTGAATCGTTCCATGGCATTATTAAATTCTACCTCAATTTTATCATTCTCTACTTCAGTACTTTGTATTTGATTTAGATTGAGTTCAATGTCTGTGCTAGCTAGTGTAGCGGGTGATGATTCTGTGAGTGTGTGTGTTTGTCTGGGTGTAGTATTTATGGTATCTTCAGGTTGAGTGTAATGTTGATGTGCGGCTATTGTAACATCTTGTTGGGGCTGAGGGTGATTATTCAGCCCAATTAATTTTAACCCTACTTCTCTTTTCAAATCTTGAATTCTACTTGTGTATGTCCTATTACTAAATAGTAACCGTCTCTGATCTGCAATCCTCTGTTCTGTTAGGTGTGATAGGTGTGGAAGTCTCTTTATAAAAAGTTCATATAGCTTTTTCCTATAGGCAGTCTTATACATTTCCAATTCAGTTACTTCAAAATAGCATCTAATTATTTCGTCATTCATTTCGTCTGACCATTTAATTCTAGTATTGGAAGTGGTGTTTGTTAGCGATGCCATATGTGTTGGGGATACAGGATGGTTTGAATGATGTGTAAATGTGGAAGAATGATATTCTGATTGACATTTTTCAGTTTGCAGGTGGTCTCTTACATCGGAGTTAATTTGATCTAATATGTCTTGTGATAATAGTTTTCGTCTTATAATTGCTCTCTTTTGGTCTCCTATACGTTGTCGTGTTGTTTGCATTTCTGGATATCTATTGTCAAATTCTTGGTGTAGAACTTCAAGGTAGTTATTCATATGAGTCGTCTCACACTTTGTAATGAATAGGTATGTGCGCCATATGAAGCGGTTCATATCTTCAGTCCATTTTTTTCGCGCACGAGAATAACCAGCAGTGGGTGCAGGGTTGGTGGCGGATGCCTCCTGCACAACAACTGTTGATCTTGTTCGGGATGAGTATGATGATGATGGTGATGAATTGGGGGATCTAAATAAGCTATGCGTTGAAGAAGGTGATGGAATGTTAGAGAAGAGTGAAGGTTCGGAGTGTGCAATAGATGAGGGTGAGGATGATTGGTCGGCTGTAGTATTTTTTTCGAGGGGAACCCGCCTGCTCAGTCCCCCGTCGCCAACGGTTCGCATACTGTGGCATCCAGCGTCGGCTCCAGATGCGCCCCGGCGACCCCCGGGCAGCGGCCGTAAACTATATCTTTTCAATTGACTCTCCATATAATTCTCCGAAGAAAGGGTTTTGGGGATCGTTAGTTTGGGTAGGTGAAATATAGTGGTAAGATGTCATAACCATATTTAAGCCAGTACCTAATACCCGTAAGCCCCCCCACCACGGCAAGGTGATCCCCCGGGGGGGTTATTATTATTATTATTATTATTCTCAGATATATTGATATTTTTTGTACTGTAGGCACTTTCAACGTAGGTAGTGTAATTTTATTATTTTTATTAATAATAATAATAAATATAATAAATATCGCCAGACGAACACACCAACTGTATGGTCCCAAACTAAGCAAAGCTTGTACTATGGGTACCGTACAATGGACTGGGGGCGATCCCAGTGACACCCAGACCAGGGAAAATTACGAAAAGACCATTTCCGAAATTTACTCTGACGGGAATCGAACCCGCAACCACCCGATGCAGTGAGCCGAGCGGCCTACGCTCGAACCACTGCGCCAAGCGGTCGTCGATTATTTTTATTAAGTAATTTATATTTAAAAAAATATGTAGTACTATGGCAAAACATAACTGTAACAAAAAAATCTGTATTTAACAGTTAAGGCTGCACTACCACTTGTGCGGGCGGGGCGGCGGCGGTGAAGTCAAGCGCATATCACCACGAGATGGATATCACAACTGGTTCTTACAACCACAGGAAACAAAAAGCTCACTAAAAACAGTTATTTCACTTGCATGACAGGCGTTAAATACAGACTTCTGTCCTCAAGTGGAGGTCAATGGCCAAATCCCGCTTTATGTGGCCCATGCAAAAGAAGAGTCGATATTTTTTAAAAGTTACTTTCTAAATATTCATTTGAAGGCGTCTATAGCCTAGAGGTTAGAGGGGCCACCCTCGTAGCTGAGAGGTTCCGGGTTCGACCCTATCCTGACCATTAAACTACTGACGTGAGCCCACTCCTAACATAAGCATTAGCTTACCTGGAGGGGCTAACGGGAATACTAGTTATGTGATTAACTGACATTGCTAGTAATACTAAAACTGCGATGATCCACAATAAAACTTATAATAACGATGGTATTTTAAATAATATTGGATTATTTAATCTGATGGTACTTAGCTGCATGCATTGACTTGTTAGTTGCATGCATTGCACGGATAACGGACCGACCGAGGACAATCTGCGTATCCGCAGATTTAATACAACTGCAGTTTATTACGGGCATAAACGTCGCGTCTGTCGGTGCATGTGTTGGCCGGCCAACAAGTCGTAACGCTAATTCCGAGGTGCCGACAGCCCGAGCCAAGACCGTTCAATTCAAACTTATGGGTTTCTTGTTAAAATCTCGTCTGGGTAAACAGGGCTAGTGATGCCAATTGTATAATATAGGTACACTAGCTGACCCGGCAAACGTTGTTCTGCCATATAAATTATTTATAGGTATGAAAAATAGATGTTGACCGATTCTCAGACCTACCCGATATGTACAGTCAAGGGCAAAGATATGTATACAAGTATTGTTATTAAAAATATGGAGTCATAATAAGATGCACAAAATTGTACTCATCCAAATGCTCATAAATATGTACAACAAGCAAGCAATCATTTTGTATAAGTTTTATGTCATTTTTAGGGTTGGGCACCTCAAAAGGAAAAAACGGAACCCTTATAGGATCACTTTGTTGTCTGTCTGTCTATCTGCCTGTCAAGACCCCTTTTCTCGGATGTTAGAATGGGTAAAAAACAGTGCCGTCTAGGGACGCCCGAAAGAAGCGAAGCTTTATAGTATAGAGCGTAGGGCGACACAGCTGCTACTCAGTATACCTATATGTATCGTGTAACGGTACTGACGTCGTCGTGTAATGCTAATAACTCCACGGCGTAACGCTACTGGCGCCATCGTGTAACGCTACTAACGTCGTCGTGTAATGCTACTGACGTCACGGCGTAACGCTACTGACGTCGTCGTGTAACGCTACCGACGCCACGGCGTAACGCAACTGACGCCAAGGTGTAACGCTACTGACGTCACGGCGTAACGCTACTAACGTCATCGTGCAACGCTACTGACGCCATCGTGTAATGCTACTGACGTCGTCGTGTAATGTTACTGACGTCACGGCATAACGCTACTGACGTCGTCGTGTAACGCTACTGACGCCACGGCGTAACGCTACTGACGTCATCGTGCAACGCTACTGACGCCACGGCGTAACGCTACTGACGTGGATCTTCTCAGTCGAGGTCGCGTTCCAATCCGGTGGTAGATTTACCCTCGCCACCTCTCCTGGCAGCGGCCCAAGCTGAGGTCGTGTCCCTTGTGGCGCCCTTGAGCTAGCTGCCCCCCTGCCCCTCTGGCTGGAGTGCACTTGCGCTCGCCCTCTGTCAGGGTGAAGTTGTTATGGCCACTCTGGCCAACAACATTTAGTAACTTGTTAAGTACTTCACTTAAAAAAAAACGCTACTGACGTCATCGTGCCACGCTACTGACGCCACGGCGTAACGCTACTGGCGTCATCGTGTAACGCTACTGATGTCGCCGTGTAATGCTACTGACGTCACAGCGTAACGCTACTGACACCATCGTGTAACGCTACTGACGTCACGGCGTGACGCTACTGACACCATCGTGTAACGCTACTGACATCACGGTGTAACGCTACTGACGTCACGGTGTAATGCTAAAGACGTCACGGTGTAACGCTACTGACGTCACGGTGTAACGCTACTCACGTCACGGTATAACGCTACTGACGTCGCGGTGTAACGCTACTGACGTCGCGGTGTAACGCTACTGACGTCACGGTGCAATTATTACCAATGTTCTATCTAACCTTCAAGCCATATTTAGTATAAAGCTTAGAGCGCCGCAGCTCGGACGTCATCGTGTAACGTGTAACTCTACGTCACAATTTGCACGGATAGAGTGCCCGGGCAGCGAGCGCCCCGAACGTAAAGAAGCTTCGCTTCAAAAATAAATAAATTCAAATCGGTTTATAAATGGCGGAATTCTGAAATAACAAACAATAAGAAAAAAAAAACAGACACGAATTGATGTCCTCCTTTTTGAATTCGGTTGAAAGTAAGCTTCATAGTCTGTATAATGACAGAAATAATGTCGAAATGAATATCACTATTATTTGAATAGCTCCTCTTAAGTGGCTGGCCACTTGGAAATGAAGCATTGCCGCACGTCTTGTCGCCTATAATGATGGATATATATTTTTGAATTTTATGGTGTTTCTAAATTTATGCGTTGATAGATGAGGACATAATATTGCACCTTTTGATGTTCCCTAAATTATGATCTCACTGATGACATCTTTGCCCTTGACTGTACACAAAATTTCATGAAAATCGGTCGAGCCATTTCAGAGGAGTTTCGCAACAAACAACGCGACACGAGAATTTTATATATTAGAAGATTTATTATAAATAATTATTTGGAAATTGAAATAAAAATAGTTTTATTTCAATGTGTAGTATTCGCGTAAATATAAGAAAACAATAAATTATTTGGAACATAATGTTAATGTGTATCTGTTTAATTTAAATACAAAAAATATTAGCATGATTTAAAGAAAGAAGTATGAAGGTACCCAAAACCGTTCACGATTCATAGGTATGTAGTTTACGGAGGATACCGAATGAAATACACACCTATAACACTGAAAATCAGCCTCCACTAACCAACAAACGAAATAAAATCACGACTAACCAAAGGATTACGGTGAAATTACATTAATCCTTCAGTTCCATAGTTCCATAGTTTCATAGTTACTCAGTACCTATATAGCCTTGATCTTGACAAACTCATTTTATTGGAGAACTTTTTTCGACATACGTCACGAGTGAACAGTATCTTATCTCTGTTATCACAACGGAATTTATTTGAAAAAATGATATTTTTAATCCTATCGGTCTAGCGTCACCGACCGTATATAAAGATATACACTTATTACACCCACGTTAGATAAACTTCAAAATCATACCTAAAGTGGCTAGTGATAAAACATATAACGAATCATGATATTGATTGATATTTTATCAGGTATGTCGCGTCAAAATCATGTGCACAATCGCGCTTATGATCTACGTGCCACAAAAAGCCTTGGCAGTAATTGGATGAAATTCTCTCATTAACATTCATGCATCACAATTAGTTATAATTTATTTTGCTTGTAGTCGGTATTGCATCCTTAATAAAAAAAATTGTATAATTTAGTAAGCAGTTCTTGGATAATTTTTTATAAAGATAGTATCTATAATATAGATATATCAACTAGGTCGGTATGGGATGTCTACTACCTACACACATCATTACTCATAACTATATAGAAGTTATGGGTATTACCTACTAGAGAACCCACCAAAAATTTAGAGAAGTAAGGTGCATGTTTTTCAAACAAATCAATACGTATACTGATAACAATCTCGTTGTTATTTCGTACTGAAGCTAAGACTGATTTGGTAGTGGTTTTAAAATAAAATAAAATTTCATTGCAAAATTTGATCTGATCTTGATTTGTTTCGCTAATTTAAACTTTTGTCTGACAACTTAGTAAACACTTAATATGAATTTACTATTACTAGGTACTAGGTAGATGGGTACCTATCTATACCAATACAAGGAACTGATAAAAACAATCTATAACCCCAGAGGGAATATTAGCTAGGTAAATCCTTGCAGCCTTCAACACACCATAAATAGACCGGCTTAGCGGCCTTTACCCGCATGCAATCATTAACAAAACCATTTAATTATTCACCGCATGCTCTTATGCTAATGAGAAAAAACTCCGCAAATTGCAAATAGGGCACTTTTCCGTTGAAAATAAAGAATAAATCGCATTTTATGATTAATAGGAATATCGATTAATGCAAATGAATGGAATTCTTATCTGTTATTTCTCGTATTTACATGAATCATAATTACAGATATTTAAATGATCTACAACTAAAGCTTGATTACGGATAAGTGTGGCCGGACCTCGGCAATTATCATCGATGCAGCCGCGTCATGTTCCAAGGAATGACAAATCAAGGTGAAGGATCGAGAGGCAGCTTGGCTTCCCCGCGACTCTAAGTTTACTAAGAACTTGTCATGATTACATTTGCTTCGTAAATGGCAGGTGCAATTCTTGGAATCGTTCCATTATGTGGAGATACGCGGATAGATAAATGAATGCAATGAAGAATCATCATTTTTATATAAGTAGGTAAGTAATTTTGCTATTTCAACATTTTTTTCTAGATATAGGTATAATTTATATTAAGTAGGTGCTGTTCCAATAATCCGGAATGGTTCCAAAAAATATATCTACGTATCAACCTAAGAATCATAATCTAATCATAATAATTTCCTGGTAGACCTGCGACGGAAGCTAAGCTGGCTCTCGAATCACCGATAAAAATAATAATAAATGAAAAAGTATCAGTCATCAAAATTTGCCACGCAGTTTACCTATTTTTTTTAGTAGTAGAATTTGACGTTTTTTGTATAATCCTCATCTCGTTTTATAGGATCAATTAGCTTAACGGCTTGACGAATTAATTAATTAGCTGACTTGCAATAAGCGCCGGATATATTTATTCTATTTCCAGACATAACAAGCGGTAAAAAACTAATTAAAACATTTAGCAACTCCGCCTACGGCGACTAAGTAATTTCGATGAATTATAATTATAAAATCGAACCGAATCTGTATGTTGGAATTCCCATGCGATTTCACAAATTCGCCGAATGGAATCGTGTTTCCGAATACTACCTCGTAATGGCTTCGGTAAGCCGAAATATTGTGGAAAGTTACAGTGCCGAAGTGAAGGTGATGGCTAACCAGCCAGACTTTCAACATGACCCCTATCGGAAATTTCCGAAATTGATAAGTCCAATAATCAGAATCTTAGTCTTCAGGTAATTTCCATGAATGAGAGATACATGATTATTATGAATGACTCATTGGTTATTATACATAGGAAAATGGGTTCAAAAGTATTTCTTCAGAAGGTTGGTAATTTAAATTAATCACTAGGTACATACCTATATGGATTTTTTATACCTGGGATGAACGCAGTTAATTATTTCAAATGAGTACCTAACTAAGTGTACGCAATAGAACTTGATTTATATTAAGAATATAATATTATGTAGAGGCGTGTGGATTATATGCTCACCCTTACCTATCCTAATAGCATACCTGATAGTACAAAAAGCAAGATCGTTTATAAAATGTTCTGTCTTCAGAACAACGATCATCTATGGGAAATTAAACAGATTACGTAGACATTATTATATCAACTCTACTCTACTTAGTATTAAACAATAAAAAAGTGGGTCAATTATTAAAACATGTGGAGGTATAACAGTAAATTTATCAAATGTCCGTTTATCCTTCCATTAGTGAATAGGACAACACGTCTAGTTATCTAGTTTGCACATTGTAAGTGATGGATCCAAATGCTACAAATGGCAATGAGGTAATGGGCGGCTTCCCCCGGGAGCCGAGGTGCGCCGCGACGCGCCTTCGGGGCTCGCCCGACACCACAGCCATGCTAATGTTCTAAGAACCTCGCATATTGTATTGTTTCTGTTGCTTACAATTTATTGCCCTCGAGGGCGCGCCTTAACATGAGGTGGGTAGCACTACCTTTATCTTATAAGATTAATTGCGTTTTTCTGTAATAAAATTCAATGAAACACCTTATCATCGTCTCACCTACATCACACAAAGTCACAGCTATTATTTTTAAGTATGTTAAATCTTATCTTTTCAAGATTACCTACTGTGCAGACGATTTGTCTGATTGTCGGTCTCCCTTTCGAAAACTAGGTGGATATTATGCAAATTAGAAAGGTTAAGATCCTCTATATAGGTTGTTGTAGTTCTTGTGTTTTAATATCCTTGGAAATTGTAAGTAACCTATAATGTTTCCGGACGGTCCCGCCAGGATCTGACACAGGTTGGTACGAAGCGTCACCCGTCACCTGCCCACACTGCCTCTATTAATGTCCCCCGCCTTGCTTTTGTCACAGCACGATGATATTACGTCAATACTTTGTAACTTGAAAATGAATCAATTCTCCAGGATTAAATTACAATAAGTTTTGACACTGAAAGGACGCACCGATAGTCTTTTGAATGCTACAAGCACAATGGAATGATATCAATTTGTTGGAATAGGAATCCTTACAGGAAAATTAAAAACTGTAGAAATGATTCTGAGAACTGATAGTACCCTACTGCGAGAATATCAAGTAAATAAGATGAAAAGGTATGTAATTTGATCCATCACGCGTCGCTGGTAACCTTGCTTATTGAGATGTACCTATCTTGCTTATGTAGTTGTAAAAAGAGACGGTAATTTTAAATAGATTTACTTACAATTCGGATATATACGTTACTAGCGGCCCGCCCCGGCTTCGCACGGGTACATTACGGTTACATTATTGGAATTTTAGTAAGGATCCCTAATTTTTTTAAAATATAATATAGCCTATGTCACCCGGGGATAGTGTAGCTTCCCAACAGTGAAAGAATTTTTCAAATCGGTTCAGTAGTTTCGGAGCCTATTCATTACAATCAAACTAACAAAGTTTTCCTCTTTATAATATTAAGTATGATTTTGATATATGTCAAGTTATTAGTGGGTCTGGAAGAGTTTGATTTGTAATAGGAAATTAGTATCTATTTACAAAAGAGCAAGAAATAAGGAACGTTAATAACTACTTATTGGTTAATTATCTGGTATTGTTTTATACCCAGATATGACAATGAACTTTCTGTCTCAAGAACTCGATAATAAGTGCTCACCTACCTCGTTTTACTTGCCTTCACCTACTGAGCTAGAATATACAATGTTCAATATGCAATATCAGAATTCAAAAGAAAATATTTACGACTTTAAAAATAAATATGACGTGAATATAAGATTGATAAAGAAAACGCCGGTTCGTTGCAAACATCTATCAAAGCCGCACCTTTCAACTGATATACACCTAGGTAGGTACTTATATAAAAAATAAATTACACTTATCTGTAATTAATATGTGTAAGTACAAAATACAAATGATTAAAGGATATCTCAAAATCTAAGTCGTATTTCCTATGACGTGAATAAAATACGCAATATACCGACGCAATTTTGGTTCGGTACAATGATAAATTCTAAATATAGATAAGTAACAATAAGTTGTACAGAAATGTATGCGTTACATTACGATTTATGTCCATTCCATGTTGATCAAGATACTTGTCTCTCCAGCTACTTGGATGCACAAAATATTAGTTATTTCTTATTTACCAGCTTTAAAAAAACGAGTTTAATTCGATATCTCTGTGTTAGCATGTCTGCAACGCTTTACAAATAATCATCTATATACACAAATAAATAAAATGGAAGTGTCTCATTGTTAATTTCAAAATAATACAGCTTTTTACTAAATGCATAGGTATTATGGATATCTATACGGTAGGTACTTATAAAAAAAAACTTCTAAATATTTTTTCCGTCAATCCGTCTGTCTGTTTGTTCTAGTTAATCTCCTAAACGGCTTGACCGATTTTGACGGGAGTTTAGGTAATTGGCAAATATCTGATGTTATAAGGAATAACTAAGGTTACTTTTATTTTATCGTAGTACCACGCGGGCGGAGCCGAGGGTAACAGCTAGAACATAATTTAATAGATTTGGTGGGGCCCCGGCTGGCTGCCGCGGGCACCTTCAATTATCTATGGATCGTACTCGCGTGTTTTTTTTATTCTGTCGGCTATAATGACGGTCGAGCGCTGCTGGTAATTGCTTCCCGAGAACTGAGAGGACAGGCGATGGGGTTACGTTCGGTAAGCCCCCGTGATTCGTTTATTTTGTAGGACAAAAAAACCTTTTGGTCAGACCTCTCTGTTGCGCTCAGCTCGTATGAAAAGGACGGAACAGTATAAGTTCAAGATCCATTAACTTTTTGTGATTTGGTCGCGCTCCGATTGTTACGGAACCTTTGTATAAGAAATGAAATATTTCGGGTTTTTATAAGCACCCTCAAGCCTTCTTATTACCATTAGACCTACGTAGCGGAATCGAAGTACTTTAGAGGTTCCTTAGATAGAAGATATTATAATGAATTCGGATATGATGAGGATTATATTTATTAAGCAAGTAAAACGCAAAGAGTATGAATAGTGGTTAAATGTGTTAACGCTTAAGTAAGTTGAAAAACTACGAAAACTTATGAATCAGTTGGAACTAAACTAAGCACAAGCACACATTCGAACTGGGGCCCAACTCTGTTAACCGATATCGCTCGACTCGACTCGCACTCGACTGACGTATGACAGTTGTGACGTTTTGACAGTTTCCCTATAGAAAAACTGTCAAAACTCACGTATTACGCGTTACGTCAGTTTTGACATATTGGGAGTCGAGTGTAAGTCGAGTCGAGCGACAGTGTTTAACAGAGTTAGGCCACTGTTAACAGGACAAACATTTTCCTTAAAAAGTAGTTGATCATTTTTACAAACACAACAAGTAGCAAAATGAGTCAATGCACACAGCTATATTGGACACTGCAAATATGTGTCGACAAGTTATCATAACACGTGGGCGGGTAAATAATTGCGTTCGGTATCTGTAACACTTTACCATATCAATGTTTGGCCAGCTTAGTTCTATGTGCTGTGTAAGTGCTTTGTGTTTTCGCAATTTTTAGGATTTTTCAGGAGTTTCTTCTTTAACTTTCGATAATTTGATGATTACACTCTCTTATAAGTGTTTAATGAAAATAATTTGGTGTCCCATTACTACTATCTACACATAACATGGACCTAATATAATAAATGTATATTTTGTGAGCCATATCCTGAAAAAGCTTGTAATACTTCGGTCACCTGTTTCGTAGACATAAATCTATCACGTGTGGGAAAGCGGACACCTTATTTAATTCTCTTATTTTACACATTTCCCCAATAAAATTACGCATATAACAACTTTAATATGAATAAACCTATTTTTCAATTTTGTAAAATAGGAAGCGTAATCAATGGTAAAAGGAAATTCCGGTCAGTATTGAGAAAATCAAAAGGCTTGATAATCAACTAAATATATATACAGGTTGAAACATAAAGGGTAAGTATACTATTTTTTTCAAACCTTAACTTTGTAATTCTATCAGCTATGGAGGAAACTTGAACAACAAAAGGTGTTATAGGAATACAGCTGTTGATAGATTTCATAAGTCCACAAAACCTTTAGTACTTCAACTGTCCCACAAAGCCGATAGTTTTAGATTTACAAAGTTAAGTTGCAAAAAAAAAAGTATACTATTTTTGTTTCACCTAGTATTGCATATTGTATAGTACCGAACTACCTCCTACTACGTACAAGAACTAGGCACTATGGATAGCAGATAAGGACAAAGTAAGTATCTATGTAAGTACAAAGCCAGTACAATTACCAGCAAGATTACAAAAAACTATATCAGTGTGAATCATGTCTCATTAATTACGTGGCTTTGGTTTTTTGCTCTCTATCGTTTGTTAAACTGGTTCCATTCCAGTGTCAAGGTTGACTTCAACACAAAATCATTTAGGTATGTCTAGAGGACCTAGGTAGAAGGAGAGTTAGCTATACTACTATACTGTTGGCGACTATTTATATCTATGTGGTCATTACGTATCGGACGGGACTGGGATGACAAAGCAAATAGGTAGGTAGAAATTATCAAAACACAACGCTACCAGAGGAAAAAACTGTCGATATTTTCACCTGGTGACTTTCAGCTTAAAATTTATTTTGCCTTTTCAGGGAAGGTACTTTATAGGTACAGCGGTTTGTATCGCAAAAGCAATACCTACTAGGGTAGGTAAAGTGATTATCTTTGTTGAAGTAACGTCACCAGTTCGTTTTATAGGAATTAAGATGAATGTCATTAGGTAGAGTTTTATTTCCAATTACCTATTTTACGGCTCAATTGCAGTTGAACTAGAACGTAAACCGCATTTCAATGCCGACACGTCTTTTACAGCTTGTCATTACCTGCCTTGTGCTAAAGCTGTGTATACAATCGCTAAAACATTAGTTTAAACAATAAATGTAAAACAACCACCGGAAACTGTTGTGCAAAATTTAGTTTACACTGAGACAAGGGATTAGAAAAAGTACTGACGACTCGTTCTCATAACTCTGTAGAGGCACACAATGCACACAATGCAATATAAGGAATGCGTTAGGTTATGTCAATGAGGCTTAATATTTATTTGATGCCAGTGGGCACCCAGCTTAAGATGGAGCGACATGACTTTTATATCGTTTGCCGGTAGACACAGAGCAATCAAATTGTATTCGATACAGTGGAAGGTCAAGCATCATTCTGCTAGGTATGTACATACCTATTTGTTTTTAGTATATGTACTGCCGAAGCAAGTACTATACCTATTTGTTAAAATATGTACCTATTTGTTTTTTTTTAAATGATAGTGCACTTAGTGTGCACAATCTGCCGCTTCTCCCCTGACGTAATCAGGGCCCTTTTTATTTCATTTATTTATCTATTGACGTAGTACCTATTTGTTAAAATATATAACTCCTCCATAATATGAGTAGAGCACGCGTCTCGACGCTCAAGCTGTTTTGAGTCCCTTTTTGTGCTCAGGCCTAAAATCTTAATCAGATGGCGATTTCATTGAATTTTGAAGTAAATTTAAGTGCTACGGTGGTTTTGGTATAGATCTACGGCGTTTCAATATCTTCTGAATTTCAGCTGTGTTACTGGATAGCATTTAATTTAATACGTTTGTAGTTGGCGTTGCGTGTCAATTAATTAAATTACTAGGTATAGGAAAACTGACGGCTTTTCAATTATGGTAATTTAGTGATTTCATATAATTTGTGTTATTGTTCTGCCATCATTCGAGGATAAGCGTAACATTTTATTTGCGTTGTTTTAATAATATAACTTAACTACATTCAATACAATGAAAAAAAATTGGTATATAGATTTCTGTAACTTGGTGGTAGATGGAAGCTATAGCTTGCAGCTCATATACGGGCTGGTTCGCCACTCTCTCACAAAAGATCAGCGTAAAGTATAGCCGCGTTTCATACGATGAGTGAAAGAGCCGGAAGCCCAACCCACCTAACCCTCCCCTCTTTCTGCCACACTCCCCCAAGTCAGGTTCAGGTCGGCAACGCGCGAGCAATGCCTTCGGTAGGTAATGCAAGCATCTATAGGCTACCTACAGTAACTTCTTAACATCAGGCGGGACGTACCCTTGCTTGCCGACTTAATTATATCTATACAAATAAATAAAATTGGAGTGTCTGTTTGTAATATCAAAATAACACCTTTTCACTAAGTGCATATCAAAGTACATACGACACCTATAGGAAAAACGGGATTTAATTTTTTTTTGTCTGTCTGTCTGTCCGTCTGTCTGTCTGTCTGTCTGTCTGTGTGTTTGTTCTGGGTAATCTCCGAAACGGCTTGACCGATTTTGACGGGACTTTCACTGGTAGATAGCTGATTTTATGAGCAGTAACTTAGGCTACTTTTTTTTTTGAAAAACAAAAAAAAGTGGGTCCTGTCGCGCGGGCTCAGAACGCGGGAGCGGGCTTTTTGTTAAGTTAAATTCCACGCGGACGAAGTCGCGGGCTCAGCTAGTAAGTATATAAAAACATTTCACAAAAAGGTCATTATTAAAACAGGTGAGCAGGTATAAAAATAAAATAGCTATTTACAACCCCTTTTATTCGCAGGTCTTTTAGCAACCCCAAGGTTGAACTGTGAATATTACCGCTGGTGTTTAGTACCACGTAATTTCTACCTAAGCATGCATATACTACCGGACATCCGGTCCGCATTTTCCATTTCCCCACAGTACACCTCCTACGCGGCAACCTTCGTAACGGCACTTATTTACATAAATCATTTACATTTTTCATAATACCGCCTAATATATCTAAGTGAAATTAATCCCGTGGTGTTTTTACGACATGAAAATTATGATGGACGAGGCGGCAACGCGATTGATACTGTAAATATCGTAATCTTTACATGTTACATGATAAACAATCGCAAACATTTGCAGTGGGAACAGCTGCCTGTCGCTGGTCATAAATAGCGACCGTAAATAGCAGGCTTTTATATTATATACATAGATATAAGTATATAATGTAAAAGCCTGACGGATACTGGCCACCTTATTGGGCGAACACCTCACACATGTTGGCAGACATAGCCAGAATATGTAGAGACAGATAATGCTATTGAATATTTAAGCGTCAATAGCCTTAGAGGGGCTGCTTTCGTAGCTGAGGGGTTCCGGGTTCGATCCCCATCCTGGCCACAAAACTTTTGACGTGAGCCCGCTCCTAACACAAGCGTTAGCTTAGCTGGAGGGGCTAACAGGAATACTAGTAATGTGATAAACTCACATTGCTAGGAATCTTTTTATTATTATTAAGAATAAGACAGCGTGAAAATTGAATATGTAGTGTACCTATGAGCATACATAAGCGGACTTTGACACGAAGAAAACAAAACCGTATTGTCTATAGGTACATTTTTGACAGATAATGGGCGTATGTATCCTACCAATATTATAAATGCGAAAGTTTGTGAGTGTGGATGTATGTATGTATTTATGTTTGTTACTCCTTCACGCAAAAACTACTGAATGGATTTGGATGAAATTTGGAACACAGATAGATTATAACCGGGATTAACATATAGGATACTTCTTAACCCAATAATCCAATACTACGCGGATGAAGTCGCGGGGCACAGCTAGTATGATATAAATGGGAACAGTAAAATATATAGAAGTTAGGGGTACCGTTCCATCTGAATAACCGCTAAAAGAAATAAAAACTGTAGACCAAAGACAGCTTTTTTCCAAAGACCTTAAATAGTTTGTGGTCTTTTCCATCTTCGAGTATCTGGTGAGGATAGTGTTAATAATAGGAATTAACACATCATATTCCTCGAAGCGGTGAAAAGAGGTGCAATGCAGTAAACCCACATTAAATCGATGGCATTTTGGTCCCAATGTTATTACATTACTACTTGAGGGGAAGGAAGGGAATTGGCCCTATTGGGCCATTATACCCTGCACATTTCCCCTCAAGTAGTTTTACCCATACCAAATTTATAAGTGAGATAACTCATTTAAGGTATTGTTCAAAAATAATATAAGTAATTAGTTTCAAATTTATACTGTTGTCCATTGAAAATTCAAAGGCACTTATTGTCCCCGAAATACCTCTAGCTGTCGCTTGTAATGTGTTAATTAATACAGAGAAAATAGGCATTTATTACACATTATTAGGTATAATAAAGAATGACGGCGTGAAGACGTGACGGGACGTGATCTATATCAATGGGGTGATTTGGCACGGTAGCGGCTAGTGTTGTTGTCAAATCCGACCTCTTTATGCGATCACGGTCACACTGTCACACTCGTAGGTACTTGTTCGCGGCTCTAGTTAAGGTGAAGGCGCCTGTCTAGCCCGCGAAGTTCAAATTTTTTGAGTTCTTTTAGAATTTTTTCAAAATCTGACAATAATAAAAGACAAATTTTAAAATTCGCGAAAAAGACCGTGTGCAGTGCATTTATTAATACATTTATTTTACTCTAAATATTATCACGGTGGATATGATACTAGTAAATCACTAAATATACAAAAATTGCCAGATTATCTGGATAGCTGTCGTTCTGGAAATGTTTTAGATCCTATATGTTAATCCCGGTTATAATCTATCTGTGTTCCAAATTTCATCCAAATCCGTTCAGTAGTTTTTGCGTGAAGGAGTAACAAACACACATACATACATACATACATCCACACTCACAAACTTTCGCATTTATAATATTAGTAGGACAGTGGTGGTGGCAGTGACTCCTTATTTTCATCTTTATTCTAGAACATAGGTTCAGGGTGTCTAAGCTTATTTATTTAGGTGTCTGAAATATATATGTCTATACAATGAATATGTGTAATTATGTCTGACGAAACTTAAATCACAAAAACTGAGATAAACCCAATTCAACCGAGGAACCATAAAAAATGGGTAACCCCCTCGCATTAAGTAAATTGATATGCCTACGGTGACTTTTATCTTTATCATCAGTACTTCTGACTTACAGCGATTAACTGGCACACAATTTGTATGTAATTGTACGTGCTTATGTTCATTTAACACGATTATTTTAGTTTCTTATAAGAGAAACATTACCCACCTAATCCTGTCTACTACAACTTACCTATTAAAGAAAAAAAAAGTTTGAAGAAGAAAAGAGGGCTTTCTACGATATTGGGTTTGGAGGCAGGATTGATCCCGCAATATGTCATGGTAGGCCGACCTCTTCAACCGCCAGGTTATTGGCGCTTCGACGGCAATACCACCAATTACCAAATTAGGCTTGGAACCTTCCCTCTTATTTAGTACCTATTCTTTAAAATTTGGAGACCGCAGTCGTCGTCATACTATATATTAATATTATAAAGAGGAAAACTTTGTTTGTTTGATTGTAATGAATAGGCTCCGAAACTACTGAACCGATTTAAAAAAATATTTCACTGTTGGGAAGCTACACTATCCCCGGGTAACATAGGGTATAATATATTTTCAAAAAAATTTGGTATCCTTACTAAAACTCGAATAATGTAACCGCAATGTACCCGTGCGAAGCCGCGGCGGGCCGCTAGTGAAAAATATTTTTGGCTAACCAATGACAGACTAACTAAATAATCTTGTATTTTAATAACTAGTACATGTAGCTATGTAACTATGTTATTATTATATTATTTTAATATCCATATCTTCATTACATACAGCGCCTGATAATATCGAATAAGGGATTTATTGTGTAATAGAACGTACTATTATGATTAGTCTCCGCTTCTTATCTCAACATATCCTAACGAAAATAAATAGGTATCCGGCAGGTTCTAATTGCAAATATATTTTGTAGGACTGTATTGAGTAGCTATCCAAGTCGACATTCAATGAATTACCATGCACAGATATGTACCTACTAAAATCTTATTTGCTTAAACAATTTCTGTCAATTTCAAGTTGTTATTTGCGTAAATACTGTAGCGACAAATTTATGTAACGCAGCTTCCGGCTTCGAGTCAGGGCTACCAACAATTAATATACTTTAAAGTGTCAAAATCCAAGTAGGTACGTATGTCACTAACAATGTTCTTCATAAGGATCGAATAAAATGCTCATTATATTATCTAGCTAATATCAATGTGGCAACAAAATAATAATTGGACATCCGGCCTAAGAGCTATCACGCATATATCTCCCTCATTAAATCTAGATAAAAATATGCTTGCTTGGTTCTTATTTTTCAAACTATCGATCGTCACTTAAATGCTGAGTCTTATATCCTATCCATCGTCACCTAATTGTTGAGTCTCTTATATTTTCGTCTCTTCCAATGCGAGCCTTCTCTCTCTTCACGTCTTCTCTGCCACTTGTAGGTACTATCCACCGGTCAACTAATAAAGTATTTCAGTATATTTCGATTGTTAAGCTACTTCTTTAGTGCTTTCAGTATAAGGGTTATTAACGGGTGGTAGATTTTGTTATTCATGAATGCTTTGTTGCTTTACATTAATAAAAACAATTTTGAGTTTGAGTTGAGGGCCACTGGCAACCCTATTCTTCAGCCATGCCTAACCGTTTAGCGAGATTTGGTCACAGCTAACACGTAGCATCACCACGTTAACTGAGGCGATGTGTTGACACATTGTATTTTTATTGTAAACTTAATTATTTTAATGTCTCAATGTCAAATGGATATCTGGTAGCTGGTAGGCTTTGCAGGAAAAATATTGAGGCGTACTGGTACAGATACCTGTGGTGGAAATTGTGGATGGCTAAACTCGACTTTCGTACTTAAGGACATTATGTTTTTTTTATGTGTGTTCACCGATTACTTACCTACTCTGTCAAGTGTAGACCCGATTTCGAAATATTTTTTTTTGTTCGGTGCCACTATCAACTTGCATTACTTTTTAGGTAGCTAAGGTACCTACGCCTACTTGGCACCGATTCCAAATGAAAGAAGTTCAAGGTTATAAATTAATTCTAGCTTTTTAGTGCACCCAGGTTTTTTGAAGACGGTATAATTAAAAAAAAATATTTATAATTTTCATTACCTATTGGTTTTGTAATAATATGGAATTTAATTATTATCGGAAATAAATAAAATTTTATTTCGTAATGGTTAGGTAAGAAAATGGTTATCTACGTATTTTTAATCCGAACGCAATATTCTTACAGAACTCACTACTGCAGCCGCATAGGATAATTCGCTAAAAAAATATAATATTGGTTGTTTACCTACTAGCGTTAAACATGATAACGTTGGGTACTTATGCTTGCTTAGTCCAACGACACGAGGTAAAAATATATAAAAGATAAAGAGTAATTAAGAGGGCAACTTATTTTTAATTTGATATAGATTAATTCATACACTTAGAAAAAAAGTACCTAACGAAAACAAATTATTTTTGGAATTACTAGTAAGTACCTATTCTTTAATTATTCGCTTTGTACCTTGTCAATGTCAAATAGTTTATTTTTTTGACGTACGGGGGAAATTACAAATTGTAATTTTTACAACTCAGTAGGTTTGTCTTTTAATTTTTATTTGCTTAATTGCCAGTTGCTTATAATTTTCAATAATTGGTCAGCTTCTAGCCTACCCATAAGTATTTGGCTCCAATATCTCTGGGCTCATTTAATAAACTGTATTGTTATTCCAAAATAAGCAAAACAATTACGTGGAGACGTCTTCTACCTGTTTCGTTTGGTACTGACAAACCTCATTTTAATTCGACGAATGAAAGTCTAGATTGAAGTAAGTCATTAGTTATTTGATGAATTCATTGCAGACGGGATGTAAAATGAGATAAATAGAGGAGAATTGTTTAGCACGTATTTCAATTGTTAATATTTAAAAAGATAAAGGAGGAGGAATACCTAGATACAAGAGAAAAAGAAAAAGGTAGTACCGACTAGTATATTATTCAATTGATATAGTTTAAAAATAAACATCAAGAAAAAAACTCACATTTGTTCAAGAAAATCCTCTACAAAACTTCTTTAGCCGAATTTATCAATACACTAAGAAATTAATTTATGCACCACACTTTATTTTATTTTATTATATTTTCAATAAAATGATGTCTCGCGAGATTCGATCCCGACTATCGCAACCGTCTGTCGCGCGTTTTTGATGTCGTTTGAATAAAATATTTTAAACCAGCCGCCTTCTTGTTTGCCGAAAAGGGCGGCAAAGCAAAGTGTGTTACGTCAGAGGTGATACTAGCGACATCTTGTGAAAAATATTGAATTATTTTTATTAGCGACATCTATTGCCGAGTAGATTATCAGAATAATTTTATTTATTACACAGATAACACAACAATCAATTCCAAAGACATGACAGACTAGCATAATTGTAAAAATTCTGTTACCCCGAACTCCAAGCCAGAGATGAATGAGAAAACAATACTAAGCTCCGAACATAAGCAGTCTAGGAGAAATAAACTACATAAAGATTTTGGTTATCAGTCTGGGCCATGCAAAGAAACTGCAATATACTTTGCAAGCAATGCAGTAATTTAATTTTTTGTCTATGTATTCAACACTGAATAGTAATCGCAAGTCGTGTTATCGAAAAAGTTATGGCAAATGTAATAATAACAGGTAGGTTAAAATAAAAAGTAGTACTTATAATAATTATTCTCATGGACTGTTATTCATAACAGTAAAACACCCTTGGAGCATATAAAAAGGAAACACGTGAACTATTTTTTTATCTTGTATTTCTGTAGCTTAAAATACAATTGGTAGAATTGAACTTACAATTTCATTCAAATACATACACTTAAATGTTTGGTATACATAATTTATAATGTAATAGGTTATTTATGTAAATGGTTCTATGACCATTCATCTGTATTTTCTGTTTGAGGAAACGGAACTTCTTTTATTTTTCTACTGTACTAATATTATGTAAAATATGACTAACACTAATCACTTAGTAAAAATAATGTGGTGCTGAATGCATTAGATTTTTATATAAAAGGGGCACTCGTGCCTTCTAAATTCTAGTAAATGAGGGACAATAAATCAATGATTATGCTATACTGTTCACGCGTCTCCCAGTTCGCATCGAGTTGGCGTCGACTTAGTTGGAGATTCTTTTGTTAATTCTGAAAAAAGTTAATGTGATTAAAGTTCAAACATAGAGCTTTTTATTATTTTTAAACAATAGTAATATTACTAATATTATAAACAGAACTATTACTATTACCTTCCCCAACCCTGACTGGACTATTTTTTAGGCCTGTTGGTAACTTGATACCCTGCTTTAACACCATCGTGCCATCCTGAAAAAGTACAAAAATATCATGGAATTATCCATCTCATTGTCCATCAAGTATGGTTAAATATGTCCCAGTGATCGTATGTTAAAGCGATATGTATTTGTACCTTCATTTCTACGAGTCCTTGCTTTGCCATTGCTTCGACTTCAGCTTTTGTCATGACAATTTTCTGAACTTTGACCATCTTTTTGCCTATTTGCATTTCACACACTTCCCCGCTGCCGACAGCTGTAACGTAAATATTAATTATTTTAGAAAAACGGCAAATCCCTTTTATAAACATAGTAGATAGAGAAAGTTAATGCCAGTATTAATAAATCCATCTCAAGTGTGAGACTCTCACAGTGAGAGTGATCTAGGAAACGTCATCCTAACGTCATCCCAGTACAAATGACACGTCAAAAGCGTACTCCAGACTCGCTTTCAAACTTGAGATAGATTTATGAATACGGGCTTGAGAGTGTGATGGATAGACTTGGAAATATTATTAATCTGCTAAATGGGTTTAGATTGGCAGCAGTTTAGCTATTGGGAAGCTTCAGAAGGAGGTTGGTTACACTTACGCCTAGCATTAACTGGTAGAGGCAGTGGTTTTACTCCCGGCGGTAGAGCTTGTATCGGTATCTGAAAAATAAATGAGCCATGAGTTTAATGGTCGCACAGAAAAGAATATCAAGGCAGACAGATAGTTTTAATTAAATGCGTACCTTCTTCAAGGTCTGTCCTGTAGGTGAGACTAATATACCGCCCGAGGATACATTCTGTTCCGTGGGTTTGGTGTTGATATCCTAGAAGGAAAAAAAAACACTAATTAATACTCGGGAACTACGATTTGTTTCAAAGTATACGCTATATCTATAGGTTTCACGCGGAAAAACTGTTCAGATTTTGTGAGAAAATATGGCAATCTTGAAAACACTCCCTATTGCTGGGCTGCGTTTCATGTGGACGTCTGCCTCGGCAACATTATGTATAAAGGACTTGTTATAAAATTACTGCTAAGCTGTGATAGCCGATTGGTTAAAGCACGCGTCTTGCGGGCACAAGGTCTTGGGTTCAAACCCCGGCTCGCACCACTGGATTTTGCGAAATCTATGTGCGAATCATAATTTCTATATGCTTATCACTTGCTTACGGTGAAGGAAAACATCGTGAGGAAACCTGCATATCTTAGAAGATCTAACCAAAGACATGTGAAATCCGCCAACCCGCATTGGGCCAGCGTGGTGGATTACGGCCTGAATCCCCCTCGTGTTGAGGGGAGGCCTGTGCCCAGGAGTGGGACGTCCAAAAGGGCTAAATTATTATTATTATTGTAATAAAATTACTCACAGATTTAGCTCTAACCGGGGTGTTATTCTTTTGATCACTGTCTGTTGATGTGGTTTCTTGAGTTTTACTCTCGCTGTCACTCTCAGTATTGCCAGTTCTCGCCTCATCGTCTTCATTGTCTCCCCTCTTTACTTTTGAAGGCCTGGAATTGGATTCGTCTATATAATTGTACTGTACTAAATATAAGTAGGTATATGTAATTATTGAAAAGGGTCTTTGGTCAGTATATGTTGTTGTGTGATATCTGTTATCATGTGACAAGGTGACGGACTGGGCAATCCTAAGGGCAAATTGAAAAGTATCTACCGCGTTAAAAAATACTATACCACGGGCAACGAGAACAGGTAATAACAGTCGAAATCAAGTCGATCACCGACGAGATCGCAAACAATCGGGCCATATTATAAATTCGTGTTTCATTCTCTGTCAGAAACGTAATGTTAATTAAAAATTAACGAAGACGAAACGTTAAAAACAACGAATTTAATTAAATAAGCTATTAATTTTTGTATCACTTCTCGTTGTCTTTGATAATAAATACCGCGGGTCTTTGCGGCGCACGCGTACAATAGGCCCCGCTACAGACTAGTTTATGTACACCCACTATAATTAGAATCACGTCTACTAAGGTTTGTTTGTCGTGCGTCGCATGCGCCACTACAGATTGGTGGCTGGCTAAAGCAACAGTACTAACACAGAAGTATCCTTGCGCGGCCGGCCTCGCTTCCTGTTGGCGGGCGTGGTTGTGGCCGCAGCTTTTAACACCGGCTTTACACTGCCCCGTCGTTGCTTCTGTTTGCCCTGCAACATTATATATGAACATTCTTAATAGTCTAGTTATAGTTCTATTAATGACTACATAGTATAAAACAAAGTCGCTTCCCGCTGTCTGTCTGTCCCTATGTATGCTTAGAACGTATCTTTAAAATTACGCAACGGATTTTGATGCAGTTTTTTTAATAGATAGAGTGATTCAAGAGGAAGGTTTATATGTATAATACATGCATAATATAGTAGAGAAACACTGATAAAAATACTCGTGCGAAGCCGGGGCGGGTCGCTAGTATAAAATATAAATAGATCGTTGAAGTTGGTCTAACTAAATATTTGACAGGCCCTTTCAAAAGTCACATATAATACTAGAGATTATTTTCATGACAGCATAATCTAGGTGTTTAGGCTATTACCAAACCTATATTATAAGCGAAGTACAAATAACAAAATACAGATTATGTCGATACAAATATTTTATTACACGGCTGGTAAATAATTTAATTTACCATTTTCAGTAATGTCGACTTTCACTGTAAGAAAGTTTCAACGCAACTTGTTCCTTATGGCACAGGTATCAGGACTGTATGTACTGTAAATTGCCTATCAATATTTCGGTGAGGTAACCCATGACATTTGAGTGTTTATGTGGCTCAACAAGTTGAGGGCCTGTGCACACCACGTTTTTTAAACGCGCCGTCGACGCGCGTTTTAGTAACGTGCGTCGACGGCGCGCTTTTATCCTAGAGAGCAGTTCTACTGGTCTACAGGCTGCGTCTAACTCGCGTGCGTATCGCGTCTGCATCGCTACAAACGCGCGTCGACGGCGCGTTTAAAAAACGTAGTGTGCACAGGCCTTAAATGTAACTGTCTTGCAGTGGAAGCTTCATTATGTTTACTAATTACATTTATATTTTTATTTTCGTTATCGCTGTCAGTATCGCTGTCGGTATCATTTTCGTCCTGCTCAACTATAAATTTGGATGACCATTTGCCAAGTGTCGAGTACCCAGGCAAAGGAATCCCAATATTGTCCTTCATGTAATTGTACCCCTTGGGGCTGACTTTGCGAAATATAAGTGCAGCTGAGATGTCCTCTGCAGACCAGTTGACGCGATGCTTTGCCTCACCGGACAAGCAACGAATTTGACCCGGGGTAAATATTTGTTGCAATCTGGCAATTAAGTCGTCATATTTCTTTTTGGTTTTAATTAGGTCATTATATTCCGAGTTTAAAATTGTGGTTGTGTCAGAACTGGAACAGAAAATTAAAAATATAAATTGTTTTTAGCCATTTATCAATGGATTTGTATGATCTGAAGATGTCACGAATATAAATTAGAAATTGCTAAATAAATGGATTTCTATTGCTACAGACTTTAGGTTAGAATCTGATCAAAATATACATAGACAAAATAAGTTTAAGACTGACCTCAAATGATTTTTATTCAACAGATGAAGCTTTGGGTCAAAGCTTAAGTGAAAAAAGCGCAATTTCTAATATTGATTGGACAAAAATAACTAAAAAATAAAATAAATACAACTCTATTTCATTTGAAACATCTAAAAGTATTAATGTCCTCATTTATTATGATCATGGCAAGAATGGCCATGGAAGTTGAGTCACATATAGTTGTACTAGCTGTGCCCCGCGACTTCATCCGCGTAGTATTGGATTATTGGGTTAAAAAGTATCCTATATGTTAATCCCGGTTATAATCTATCTGTGTTCCAAATTTCATCCAAATCCGTTCAATAGTTTTTGCGTGAAGGAGTAACAAACATACATACATACATACATACATACATACATACATACATACATCCACACTCACAAAATTTCGCATTTATAATATTAGTAGGATATAAATAGAATAATAGGAAGATAGCAATTACATTAGGTTTACTCTCTTTTCTGTAGACTGTGAGGGTTGTGTGGTATACACTTGCTCTTCAAAAGTAACCGGTCCCAAAGTAAAAACTTCCTCCTCATAATAATCACATTCAATGGGTTCTACACTGTAAGTGAGAAAATATTGTTAATATAAATGGATATACTAGGTGAAACAAAAAGGGTATACTATTTTTTTGCAACTTTACTTTGTAAATCTATAACTATTGGCTTTGTGGGATAGTTGAAGTACTAAAGATTTTGTAGACTTGTGAAAACTGTCAACAGCTGTATCCCTGCAACACCTTTTGTTCTTCAAGTTTCCTCCAAAGCTGATAGTTTTAGAAATACAAACTTAAGTTTTGAAAAAAAAGTATACCCTTTTTGTTTCAACCTGTAGATAAATAAACACTTTGATACACTTTGACGACCGCTTGGCGCAGTGGTTCGAGCGTAGGCCGCTCGGGTCACTGCACATGGTGGTTGCGGGTTCGATTCCCGCCCGGGGCAAATTTCGGAAATGGCCTTTTCGTAATTTGCCCAGGTCTGGGTGTCACTGGGATCGCCCCCAGTCCATTGTACGGTACCCATAGTACAAGCTTTGCTTAGTTTGGGACCGTACAGTTGGTGTGTCTGTCTGGCGATATTTATACAGATAATTCAGCTTGGAGATGTTTGCGCGTTTGTAGTATTGTAATACACACAGTGTCTAAAACGGGATTAAACCATTTTAAGTTTGAACCACATTTCTCGCACTCTGACATCAGTTGCTAAAAACTAGCATCAGAAGTGCCATTCATGATTAAACATTACGTTTATTATGTGTAATATTCAGTGATAGCAGATTGGTTAAGCGCACGTGCTTGACATTGTAGGTGCTTGGGTATTTACATGGACCATGCACCCTTTGGACTAGGCACTAGGAATAACTTCGATTAAAATAATTGCGAAAAAATTTACAGGGCGGGAGCGAAGTAAACACATTTTCATTGAGCTTTAAAGATAATAATGGATTGTGATTGGTTGATTGTAAATCATGTACACCTTAAGTGTGTGTGTTTGTGAGACTATTGTCCTAGAGTGTTGAGTCCAAAGAGTGATCAGACCATGGGTAGTTTTATTTAATTAAATATTTGTCCTGTACCTTCCTGCCTCTATTACTTGTACACTTGATGGAGGCCAAGATCTATTTTCGATATACAATGTAGGTATGGCATCTGTTTTTAATGTCCTAAATTTTATTGGTGTCTCATTGTTCACATTATTTTTCATGGGTTTATCGAAGTTATTCCGTGTGAAGTGGATTGAACACACCTTGCCTGAAACATTTATATGAAATATCACAATGGGTATCGATTTGGAATTCTCAAATATTATTGATTTAATTAAACTTCAGCATTAGAATTCAGGATGTTTCTATAGTATGATATTATAATTTTATTAACATATGGTAGCTGATATGTAGAGGCATAGTGAAGACTAACTATATGTGGCTCTCATATCTTCTGAGATACTGGCCTTTGAATGTTTGTAATAAATTGCCGATGAGCCTATAGAACACAGTGTACATATAATTTTAAAATTAGTAGCCACTGTAGCTAAAAAATATTTTATATTTTGTTCATTTTGCATACAACATGAGGTATATCAATTTCAAATAGGTAATAGGTGAATAAAAACACCCACGAGATACTAAAATCATTTTTCTATGCCACCAATGGCAGAATTAGAGTAAGAAATTACCTACATACCTGCTGATAATTTTAAACTCAACTGAATAATAGTTTCCATCAATGTAACAATAAAATAAGTATAATAGGTACATACCTGTTTTTGTATTTGTATTCAGTCTACAATACTGAAGCCACCGATTAGCTACCGCTTCGTGTTTTGGAAACGAATAAAAACTTATTAAGCTACCTTTAGCACTTTTATTTTCACAATTTATGATTGAGCAATTAACCATTTTTGTTTATACACAAATAATCTTCACATTGAACTTTGATCGTCACACTTTGTTTAACCGATGAATCATGTATTAATATAATTCACTTTTGAGTTGGGACTTTCTTATTATTAATCATGTAATCACTTTTACATAATTATATTATAGAAATAATGGAAAAACTCTCCGTTTCTGAAAATCAAACAAAAATCCTCGACCGAAATGACAACTGGCATTATTTGTCTGTCATGTTGACAAACATTAAGGGCGCGCGTTTTTTTTTTAAATTAGTTTAACGGCCCTGGGTGCAAGCCTTTTAGAGCCTATAACGCGCGCGCGTTAACAACAGGGTTGTCAGTCTCTCAATATGATATCCTACTAAAAATATTATTTCATCTTTTTAGGTAGGTTTTTTTAATCCTACTTCGATATTAAACTATATGCACTCGATATGATATCCATGAACAAGGTGTAGAAAATCTTGGACTTGCATATTCTACAAGTTTAGTGGTGGCCTGAAAGTTTTTGTCTTGTCTGTTCGGCCGAGAAAGAAACATCTATAATTCGAGCGTATTTATTTTGTGTTAAACCGAATTTTGTGTTAAAAAGGAGGAGGTTCCATGTTCATCTGTATGTATTTCTTTTGTTTGTTTGTTCATCGATTATTTTGCCAATTGTGAACCGATTTAAAAAAACATATTTTTAGTTCGAAAGGGTATACTCCCGAGGTGGTCCCATTATCACCAAGTCAGGATCTGATGATGGAATCTTAAATCGAGGAAAAACTAACTAACAGTGTAATAAAATCTTAGAAGTCAATTATGACCCACATCCCGGTTTCCGATTGAGCTGATCTGATGATGGAGTCAGGAGATGGAAAGTGGAACTCCTCAACGGCGAACAGCAAAGACACGAAATTTTGTTAATGGATTTAACTATAATATAACTCCACCATGACAGGGCTGCTGCACCCAGGGTTGACTTGCGGCGAGGAAACTCCTCAACGGTGAATAGTCCAGACACTAAATTTTGTAAATAGATTTAACCGTAATAGCCTGTTCTAAATTCCATCATGACATGGCTGATGCACCCACGGTGGGCTTCCAACGAGGGAACTCCTCAACAGTGAAGACATAATATATTTAAAAAAATAATTAAATTATATAATAAATAAATATTTTTAAATAATCTATTAATAAGTAGAAATACAAGAATCCCTTCTCTTGTACCACTTTTAATGATGTTATTTATTTTATTTTTCCTTTAACAAAATTGAACTATAAAGTGTTGAATGCCTTTCTCAGATTTTTTTCAGTTAAAATAAATATAACTTCCTAGAAAATTGTTTTCACAACTGAACTTTCTCAACAGACTGTAACTGCATGGGTATTTATTATTTTGTTGTATGTGTTGCTATTTTGCTTACCTCTACATTTTTCTCCTCCTTGTATTCTTCACTTTCATCCGAATCTTCTTCCTCTTCGGAGTTTTGTGCTCTGTACAAAAATGAGAACACACATTTACAAAAATACCATGAATTGCTAGGACCATGGCACACCATATCGCAGTAAAGCTACAAAAAAATCAACGTTATAAAATGCATAGTCACCTATTCTGTATCATTTTGGCATAGTTCTTAATTTTGGACGGCCTCGTCGAACGACGAATGCCTTCTTCAGATCCACTTTTATCACCTGTACCGTTTTTGACAACACTCTGAAATAATATTAAATTGGCGATATAATCCTGTCGGCAACCCCCACATATGCGGCTTTTAAGGCGTATTTATTATGAACTAGCGACCCGCCCCGGCTTCGCACGGGTGCAATAAATTATCAGTGTTTCTTTACTATATTATGCATGTATCTATACAATATCTATACAAATAAATAAAATTGGAGTGTCTGTTTGATATATCAAAATAACACCTTTTCACTAAATGCATATGAAAGTACATACGACACCTATAGCAAAAACGCGATTTAAAACATTTTTGTCTGTCTGTCTGTCTGTCTGTCTGTGTGTTTGTTCCGGGTAATCTCCGAAACGGCTCGACCGATTTTGACGGGACTTTCACTGGCAGATAGCTGATATTATAGAAAGTAACTTAGGCTACTTTAATTTTAGAAAAACAATTAGGGTTCCGCGTAAAAAAATAAAAACACATGAAATCAAAGAGTATCTCCGAAACGGGTGGACCGATTTTGACGGGACTTTCACTGGCAGATAGCTGATGTTATAAGCAGTCACTTAGGCTACTTTTATTTTAGAAAAACTAAATAAAAAAATAAAAAATGGGTCCTGTCGTGCGGGCTCAGAACGCGGGAGCGGGCTTTTTTGTTAAGTTAAATTCCACGCGCACGAAGTCGCGGGCTCAGCTAGTTATACATATAAACCTTCCTCTTGAATCACTATATCTATTAAAAAAACCCCATCGACATCCGTTGCGTAGTTTTAAAGATTTAAGCATACATAGGGACATACAGACAGCGGGAAGCGACTTTGTTTTATACTATGTAATGATGTGTGTGTTAATTAGCTGAACAAAACCTCCACCCAAAATCTTATAGGTTTGTGTTTTGTTATGACCACCCATTAATAGATTTTGCAGATAGATTCAGCTTGCGGATGAATTATTCTACCCGGGTAGCGGACAGTTAGCACTAACATTTATTATGTTTTACCTTCGGCGTTTCTTTTTCATTAACTTCTTTTTCCTCTTTACTAGTGTTGTTGCCCCTAGTCTCCTTGGTTTCTTTGGCCTCCTTGTTTTCTTTGGTGACGACGCGACGTTCAAGCACTTTTTTCTCGGGGGCTGGCGACTTGGTCGACAGTTGAACTTTCTTCTCCTCGGGACATCTAAAGCGTTAAAATAACTCTTTTGATAAATTATCAATTAAAGTTATGTAAGTATGCTGTCTGAACAGCGTTAGATTCAAGCTGTAGCTCATGTACAGGCTCTACTATGGCAGTCCCTCCCTCTCACAGAAGATCGGCTAAGTAGCTTATATAATAGCTGCGTTTCGTACGATTAATGAAAGAGCCGGAAGCCAACCCTCCCATCGTCCTATTCAAATCGCCAACGTGCGAGCAATGACCTTGATAATGGCTATAGGCTAAGGTAACTATTACACATTAACATCAGGCGGGTAGTCCACTTGTCTGTCGACTTTGTTATGTTGAAAAAAAAGCACTACATATCAATATAAAAGATAAAATGTACCTTGTTTTTGGCGTCGACGTATGTAATTGTGGCCGCCTGTTTCTCGCCATTTCTACTGGTTTTGAGGGTGTCTTAACAGCCTCATTGCGCGTATTGGTCTACAAGAAAACATATTAATGTAGACAAAGAAAGTATTAGTTTAGGATTCAAGATATTAAGTATTGTTACCCTCTTCAGCTCTTGTAGTTCCTTTTCTAACAGACGCAGAGACTTATCGCTGGCACCGGCGGTGTTACCACCTTCAGATTTATTGTTGGACTTTTCCTTTTTATCAGAACCTGTTAAAATAATGCAATATTTATAAAGTTTAATGCTTTATACATTATTTCTGCAGAATATTTGGAATAATTAAACTAAAACTCACTAGGTTCTGGCGTTTGTTGTTTCTCAACATGGCGTTTTATTTCTTCAGCTTTTCTTACAATACGTGCAGTCTGTAACCAAGATCACAATTTACATAGTACTTAATTTGTTTCATTTTAGGTGAAAATTTGTGAATCAACATGTTCCTCCTTACCTGACTTATATTCTTTTCGTTTGTCTTATCGAGTAAAGTTTTAGCCGGCGCCGTGACTTGCGCCGGCGCCGATTTGTCAGTTTCAGTCCTGGCCATCGCCAGCGTGTCCACCGTCGACAACTCTGCGAATGTTGCCTCCGTTTCACTCTCTGAAAGTATTTTGATTCGTCAGTAACAAGTTTTCAGTATTGGAAATTAAATGTTAGATAAAAAAATCTTGTATATTCATAAGAGTCCCAATTTTGAAAAGGTCTCACCTTCAGAATTGGTATTGTCATTTTTTTCTTCAACGTCACCACCTTGAGGCGAGTCAGTGATCTGCAATGAAATTATAAAATAGCGTATTGATATTTCATTAGCCATGCTCCGCAGACTATATAGGATTGCGTTTGTATAAAGCTCACCATAAATTCACCAGGTTTCTTTATTTCTACCACCATGTGGCCATCTACTTCTTTGACTGAAACATTGAAATCAATTACTAGTTACTTATACAATATGTTTATTTAGATAAACCGAGCGGAGCTCCAGTACAAATCTAAATATATATAACTCAAAGGTGACTGACTGACTGACTGACATAGTGATCTATCAACGCACAGCCCAAACCACTGGACGGATCGGGCTGAAATTTGGCATGCAGGTAGATGTTATGACGTAGGCATCCGCTAAGAAAGGGTTTTGATTAATTCTACCCCCAAGGGGATAAAATAGGGGATGAATAATCCCGAAATTTTTGTTAAGTTAAATTACACGCGGACGAAGGCGCGGGCACAGCTAGTGTTAAATAAATACGTACGATTAATTGCATTGTCATCCTCATCCTCCTCGGCGTCCATTTCCATGGACGACTCGTCGTGCCCTGGATCCTGTGGATATTTACATTTACATCAAACCATTATAATACATCAATGTGTCAAATCAATTTGTGAAAGACTAGCTAGATGGCAAAGGCATTCTTGGTTCTTAAGGTTCAATATAGGCTGAAAATGATCGATATGTTTGACATCAAAATAAAACACTGGTTATTTAAAATACATCGCTAAAACATGTTTAATTATATTTGTAGTGTGACACTTGCCTCACTGTTACGTATCTCGTCCTCATGCGCGACAGCGATGTGATTGTGCAGCTTCTCCTGCGATGTGAACACTAGCTCGCACAGGTCACACATGAATTCCATTCCTGTGTGCAAATTAAAATTGTTTTTAGGAATATTTAACAATCAAAGCGATTGGTGGTAGGTAGTAAATATTGAAGAGACGATGCTCCAGCGTACTTTACATATGAAGTCCCGTAGACACGGCGCTGTAGTCGCGTGTAGGCAATATAATTTACATTGTGTACAATTTAGTTCCGATTTTTTTCGCGGCGGGACTTCCCATAAGACTGTAATCCTGAGTTCTCACCATTGACATGCGACTTGATGTGTGCGGTGACAGCGTCGACATCATCGAACTTCTCCTGGCACAGCGGGCAGGTGAGGTTCTGCGTGGCGTGTATTGCGGAGTGGTAGATGAGCTCGTCCTGCGTCGCGAACGCGTCCTCGCACTGCTCGCACCGGAACTGATCATGCTCGCCGAACGGGCCGCGGCACGAACGTATTATTTTGCCGTGTTTGATTCTTAGATGCCTGTAATAAAGAAATAAATATGATAAGAAATCATTGCTACGGTGCTTAGACCTGGTCACTCACTGAGCTACAGAAGTGCAAACTCAAAGTGACGACCGCTGCTCGCAGTGGTTCGAGCGTAGGCCGCTCGACTCACTGCACAAGGTGGTTGCGGGTTCGATGCCCGCTGGGGTAAATTTCGAAATATCTGTCCGCCCAAAGATGGTCGGCCCAAAGAAGACAAAGATGGTTCGATTTCAACACCTTTGCGGTTAAAACTTGGCAACAATAATCCCAAGATAGGGAAGATGCCTGTGAAGATGGAATATGCCTTTGCTTAGCAGTGGGACATTTAATACGCTATATAAAAAGGGAATTGAGTGGTTGTAGGTTCGATTGACACTATTTGGTATTATTGTATTATTTTCGCTGGCTTCACTAAATAATGTTCTACGCGCTCCGTCAAGTTATTCTTTTAATCTGAAATAGACTACAATAATTTGTATTATCTCACCTAGTATAGTGATGTGACTTCAGGAAGCTCTTATCACAGTACTTGCACGGATAGGCGCGCTCGCCAGCGTGGGCGCGCACGTGTCGCGTCAACTTCGACACTGTTGTGAACTCTGTAAAGTGCACACAATAATGTATCTTATGGCTTCAGTAATACGGCAGTTATGTGAACCTGATCACAAATGTTTCAGACATAACATGATTTTGGAGTGGTACATAAATGATGTAGTTACCGAAACATTTGTGGTCAGGTTTTGCTTAGAATCCTATTACATAAATCACGCATGTTCATAGCTTATAATATATGTAGTGTAATTATTTTTAAGTGTGGATGTGGGCTCACGCTGTGGACAATATTCGCAGGAGAACTCTGGGCTCCTATCGTGCATATTCTCCTTGTGTCTTTGAAGAGTGCCCTTTTCAAAAAACCTGCAATAAAGCAAAAATAAATTGGCATAGCTAAAACTATCAGTGAAACAACTGCATTTTTGTTTGATTGAGCTGGGACAGAGGTAATTAAACAATGGTGCTAAGTTTGTTGGCTTCAAATCACGACTAAATTAAATTCGTCTCCACTAATCTTCATACATCACAATTTCCAAGAATTTGATCCTTATATGCGACACTAGTGGCTGGTGCAAAAATAGTAAATGTGTTTTTTTTTCAAAATCAACCAGTTCTTATGATGCAGTTTTGATTTCAAAATCAAAATCGCCCCGAGGGTGTTTTGAGCATATTCACCATTCTCTATACTACTGTTTGACCGTTCATGCACCTTGAAAAATTCATACTGTATATGGTAATAAACGCCGTTATGTCGCACCTTTTGTCGCATATAGGACAAACGTATCGTCGTCCCGCATTGTGTACGTGTCTCTTTTGATGCGCTTCCAACTCCTCTAGAGACAGGAATGTCGCCGGACAGTGCGGACACGGCAGTTGAGGTATGTCCGCGTGTACAATCTAATACATATAAACAAAAATATTAGGCGATAAAAAAAATATTACACGTATACAGGGTGTAAGGGGCATCGTAACGAAAACTGATACCATGGATTCAACTCATGATTCTGGACCCCCCAGAGTTGGAATTTTCCGTATTAGGTTTGATATTTACCTGAATTAGGATAAAAAAAAATCGGTATTTTTAAATTGATTTTATCATGAAATGCGCGCTCGAACGTGTCGAGTCTTAATTTATACTGCAGTTTATCTCTAAATTCTAAAATATAAATTATTGATGTATTTATGTAAAATCACTTAACATATTTATATTTGTATAATATATATATAATTATTTATTATAATTATTTATATAATATATTTAAAAATACTGTTTTTATTGCATAAATGAAAATATCGACCGAAAATTCCAACTCTGGGGGGTCCAGAATCATGAGTTGAATCCATGGTATCAGTTTTCGTTACGATGCCCCTTACAACCTGTATTCCAATGGGCAAAGGTGATTATTTATATAATACGGGATTGCAGGTTTCCTCATGATATAATGCTTTAGTGTAGAAATTGTGTTGTTCTTCAAAACCAAAATAGCAGGTTTACTATAATCATTTATTCAGACTTAATCACATCTTATCTTCAGCATCTAGATCTGGCGCGGGCATCTTGTCCGTCATTGTCAGTCTGTCATCTGTCAAACGTCACCAATCACAATTATTCTTATTTATCCAATATACATTACAGAAGTTATGGGCACAAACCTTTTCATGCCTTTTGAGGCGAATCAGCCGCTTAAACTTCTTATCGCAAGCAACACACTGGAATGACAACTCTTCGGAATGTCGCAGTTGATGCGTGACTAGGTCATAGTTGGTAAAGAATTTTCTGTAAAAATACAATAATATTTGACTTTCTTTTTTGTTTCACTTCTAGAGATTGAAGGGGGGAGTAGGTATTTTAATAATTAAAGATGGTAGACTAGCTCATATACGGGGTAGCTGGTCAAAGGTAGTACCACCCTCTCCCAGAAGATCGGCGTATAATCTATACAAATAAATAAAATTTGAGTGTCTGTTTGTAATATCAAAATAACACCTTTTCACTAAATACACATGAAAGTACATACGACACCTATAACTAAAACGCGATTTAAAAAAAAATTGTCTGTCTGTCTGTGTTTGTTCCGGGTAATCTCCGAAACGGCGTCAGTCGAGGTCGCGTTCCGATCCGGTGGTAGATTTACCCTCGCCACCTCTCCTGGCAGCGGCCCAAGCCGAGGTCGTGTCCCTTGTGGCGCCCTTGAGCTAGCTGCCCCCCTGCCCCTCTGGCTGGAGCGCACTTGCGCTCGCCCTCTGTCCGGGTGAAGTTTTTATGGCCACTCGGGCAAACAACATATAGTCAAATAAAAAAAATTAAAAAAATCCGAAACGGCTGAACCGATTTTGACGGGACTTTCACTGGCAGATAGCTGATGTTTTAAGGAGTAACTTAGGATACTTTAATATTAGAAAAACAATTAGGGTTCCGCGTAAAAAAATAAAAACACATGAAATCAAAGAGTATCTCCGAAACGGCTGGACCGATTTTGACGGGACTTTCACTGGTAGATAGCTGTTGTTATAAGTAGAAACTTTTATTTTAGAAAAACTAAATTAAAAAAATGGGTCCTGTCGCGCGGGCTCAGCACGCGGGAGCGGGCTTTTTTGTTAAGATAAATTCCACGCGGACGAAGTCGCGGGCTCAGCTAGTCACTATTATAACTGGGTTTCATACTATGAGCGAGAAAGCCGGAGGACTAACCCGCTCCCCTTCCCCTCTCTCTGTCCCACTCTCCTTAAGGTTGGCAACGTACGGGAAATACTATAATTGCAAGCATTTATACGCTACTGTAACTGCTTAACAACAGGCGGGTCGTACTCTTCTTTGACGACTTAGCTATACATAAAAACGTTCCGGCAGATGTGAAACATGTGTATGCGCACACACAAGGGAGTCAAGAGCGGAGGCATAGAGGGGGCATGACAGCATGAGAGCGTCATGCCATTTGGCGTGACGGCAAACTGGTTTTACCGCCAAAGTGCGCCAATAGATATTTCACATAAAATAATAATAATAATAGTAAGTATAGTAGAAAATGATGTGTTACGCGTTGCACTTGTCGCACTGCACGCTCCTGGTCCTGTGCTTCTGCCGCTTGTGCAGCTCGAGCAGCTGCTGCAGCGGGTAGGTGCGCTCGCACTCGTCGCACGCCCAGCAGCCCGCCGCCACCCGCGCCCCGCCCGCCCCCGCCCCCGGCTCACTGTCCTCGTCCACCCATTCTGTGTGGACAACGTACTCGTACTACTCATCAATACCAGTCTCGCAAACCAATTTATAAAGCTTAGTTTTTCTTTTTAAATTGCTAGCATTGTGTGTTGACGACCGCTTGGCGCAGTGGTTCGAGCGTAGGCCGCTCGGCTCACTGCACATGGTGGTTGCAGGTTCGATTCCCGCTGGGGTAAATTTCGGAAATGGCCTTTTCGTAATTTGCCCTGGTCTGAGTGTCACTGGGATCGCCCCCAGTGCATAGTAAAGCTTTACTTAGTTTGGGACCATACTGTTAGTATGTCAGTCTGGCGATATTTATTATTATTATATCACATTACTAGTATTCCCGTTAGCCCGTCCAGCTAAGCTAATGCTTGTGTTAGGATTGGCTCACGTCAATAGTTTAATGGCCAGGATGGGGATCAAACCCGGAACCTCTCAGCTACGAGGACGGCTCCTATAACTAGGCTATTGACGCTTAATAGATTTTAAGGTAAGTATTTGACTACACTTTTTTAATATATTATGAGGGCATAAAATGACGCATGGTGGCGCCATGTTCACGTGGGCGATGTAGTGACACTGACAGTGACAACAGTGACAAGTGACAGATAACGACAGGCTAGTCCAGGCAAACGACATCTTGTGGTAAATTATAACATGTCTTACATACTTACTAGCAATGAAATTATTTTCAATATATAACTTAAAAATGGGCAAACATATAGACGTTTAAAGATTCCGATTAGAAAAAACGATAACAGTGCAGCGCTACTGGCATGTGTCGTCACCGCCATTAGACAGCGCGGGTGCGATAGGTACCGAAAAGCGCGATCCACTACTAACTAAAACCTTTGTAATCATTTTGAGAAAATAATTACAATGTGAAAATGGTACTATGAATATAAAAAAAAATGAAAAAAATTGTTGAATTTTATACAAGGTTTATACTAGTATTTAAAATTTCTCAACGTTTTATGGCAAACACCGAAATAACTTTCTAAATTTATATCACTTGAAAGATATTCGCGTTTTCACAATTGATAAAAGCAAGCAGTAGGGAGAAAGTGGGGTCACGTTCTGTCGCGGTCGCAATCGCGCTGACTTAGGGTGGTGACGTCACAGAAGACCTTTTTTTCGTTCTGTTAACAGTTTTTTTTTCTGACAGGGAATTTGGACATCTGTATTTTTGTCTCGTTTAGTTTGATCTAAAACTATTTCACTGTTATCACATATAATATCTGCAATTCTTGAATAAAAAAAATTGGCATTGAGCAGATTGAGAACATATACTTTTTAAAAATATTGGGTGAAGCAGATTATGTGGTCATGTGAGAGGTGGTACCCCGCTAACATGCAGTTCCTATTAAATAAATAATAAATTGAACAATGCACACATCCTAAAATTTTGCAGGCCAAAGTGAAACACACTATATATTGTTGCTAAGTACAGTAGGTATTTCAAATAAGGTACTAAATAAAGATATTCTTACCTTTTACTGAGAAAATCTGTTGGAAAAACACACTACCTACAATTCTATTCTCCGTTTTAAAGCCAATTATATTAATTATAAAATCTGTAATTGCTACAAATAACAAGAGCCATAGGTACATTAAAACGTAGAATAGAAAACTGAACATATAATAGAATTTGCAAATCATGCAACAATCAAAATAAATTATAAGCTATGAACACACGCATGTTGTAAAGAAATAATAAGAAAATACCTAAAAAATATAAAATATATTTAAATCCGATCATGTTTTTTGTTACCTTTGCCCTTGGGTTTTCGTGCCTGCTTCTTGGGAGATGCTATGACCTTCACATGTGCGTTCTTAGATCCATCATCAGACACTTCTCCGATCTGTTGATGTGAAAATAATTATGAAAATTTATGATCTAATACTCAGTCTAGTCAATTCTAGGCCTAGGATTTTGACTGCTTAACTACATATTGAATTGTTGTTCACCATAAATTGTCCATATCTCTTAAATTACTGAACCGATTTTGATGAACTTTCTATAGGACAAACTGGACAGTATACACATCAAAACAAAAAAAAAACAAAATCAGTCAATTGACGGAGAAAACAGTGAACATACACAGTACACTTAAACAGTGTGAGTATATAATAAATGTACCTACAACACATGAACATTGTTTAGACCAGTAACTATAATGTCAATACACATGTTACCTTGATGTCGTAGGTATTGCCATCATCATCATCATCACTATCGGACTCCTGGGTGGTGACTTGTATCGTAGAACCACCATCTACTACTTTCATATCACCAACTTGAGATGATTTGCTGTTGCCATGAAACATCTGAAATTGTTTGTTTAGTCAGACTAGGTGCTGAACTGTTCAATAATCTACACTACTTTCTACTACATAAGAAATGTTTAAACAAAATAAAATTGTGAGTATTAGTAGTAGTAATTAGATAGGAATTTAGATAACTTTAGTATAATATAGTTAAAAAAACTTTGGTAGTTTTAGTTTTAACAAACAGGTAGCTAGTATGAACAGTGGCATAGTTACTTGGTCAAAATAAAATTGGGTGCCTATGTAAGCTAAAATAAATACTTCAAAGGTGCAAAACGACTTCATCATCAGCTCCTTATCGAAAGTCAAAAATTCTTTATTCATAACATTGTTCATGGATGCTGACGGGCCCGTTCAGCTAGAGGGCACTGCCCCGCCTAACCCTGCATTAACTACGCCACTGAGTATGATAAGTTTGTACATATAAGTAGCCATCAAGGGGTGTCTGTGCCCATAGGAAAAATATAGGCAAACAAATACTGAATGGTTTTTATGTAAGACAAAGATTGTTAACATAAGTAAAAAGAGTTGAAAGCAATATAAAAAATGATGTCTTAGTCATATCAGAATAAAATGTTGCTAATGGTACACTCATCTACTTTAAAAATGGTACATAATATTATGGCTTACATTTTGTAGGGAGGTGGGCCAGAGCACAGATGTCAAAGGTGTTGCATTCTGAATGTATTGAAGGATGTTCTCATCAGCTAGACGACAGATCTGTTTGTATTCATAGCTTAATTCCATGAAGAACTTGCATTGTTTGCATATGAATGATGGCATTTTATCAGATGGGAATACCTGTGTAAACAAAAGAAAATCTTGCATTTATATTATATTTTTCATGAAATTTTGATTGATAGATGCGATTTTTAGGCACCAGGTGGCGCTGACGTTAGGTTAATCAGATAACTGCTTGCGATTTATTAACATTTGATATAAATAGGGCCTTGTAGAACTTTGTTTACCCTATCAATATAACAAGCATAGGTAGAGCAAGCAATATTGCGAGTAATTATCCCAATACGAAACATTCGGCGCCATTACGTTATGTGCAGACAAAACCTATTATAGATGGCGTCTACAAAATAATGAAAAAGCAAGAAAATCCAAATTTATTCATGCACACATACCTCAATTGAGACGCTTGACAATATTTTCAGTGGAAGAGTCACCGAATTTTTTGGAGCTCGGTTACTTTCATACAAACTCGTCAAGGTTTCATCTTGAGTAAGACAAAAGCGACAAATTTTGAGCGCACTTATAGATTCTTTTCTGATTTCCATTTTGTCTTGAAATGTTCACACACTATTAAAATTATATTTTTTCTTCCATAACCTCAACGTGAAAGTGTCTAACGCACAAACGCTAAAAAATGGATACTAGCGCCACAAACTGCGACCGAACGACGCGTTTGAGACGCCTATCTGCAGCGCTGTATGTGGTTAATAGCTACAACTATGACCAATAGCGACCTCTAGTCAGAATATGTTAAAACATCGTTTGTCTACTCGACGAGAGATGGCAGGGTACACTGTTAAGCGTAGACACACGAGTCCGCGAGGTTTAAATCCAAACCTCAGAGTTGGTTGTATATTTGCCAGATGGTCTAAGATATTTGCCAAGGAAGTTTTATGTTCATGATCATCCGTAAGTCATCCAAAACAAAGAGAATAATATAATCACATCAAAAAGTCATCTTAAATTCACAGAGTATATTATTTTTTCGAGTGACGGATGTTATTAAATAATGTTGGGATTATACATGTGAATAATCCATGTTAATTATTTGAATTTTTAACGCGCCTTCACGGCTTACATACCTATTGTTTGAAAAGCAGTTTTGCTTTTTCTGGTTACCTATGTTCTCTTTGTATCTATCTCTACCTAACTAAATTGTATCCAATTAATCCTGTTGTATACTTTGCAAAATAATCCTTGATGAAATAATATCTATCTAAGTGCCTACCTTTCCTTCCCACGGAATAATTATAAAGTAAGTTCTTATCATCAGTGCAGTGGCGGTATAACGTAGCACCTCACTAACCTCACTTAACCCACCCCTTCGTGGATTACAGTCCTGGGGAGGTATTCGCAATCGACGGAAAGTTTCCGTGTCGGATACAACAGCTTCCATCCTTCTTCTAATTCATACCTGTGTAAAAGAACGATCGAAGATATCGCTTCCGACATCGGAAGCTTTCCGTCGTTTGTGAATACGCCCCCCTGATGGTACCTATTCATACATTTCAATAAGCCAGATCATCATCATGGATTCATAATGCACCTGTCGAGTCTTAAGTATAGAAATCTTTATCAAAAATAATATGGATCACCAATCGAGGTTGATAAGATTCGATTATTATAATTTCCATTTGTATGTGATATCTTGATATAATGAGGTAGGTTGGTATCTAAACGATTAGTATGTTTTCGAGCTGCGCGTTATAATTATTTATCACAAGTTTGATGCAATAACAGGTGTACCACTTAGATAGGTATACAGAATTTATAGTGTTCGAAATCAGTGACATTCGAGTATGCTGTAAACAGCTAACCAGAATGCCGTGAGTATTCTTATTTTAATTTACCATTAGTACCTGCTTACCTATTTAATTTCGTACAATATAGGTACCAACATACCTCTCGCGATGTTAAAATCCCACGCCTTAGACCAACGTCTCACGTTTGAGGGCTCAAATCTCAACTTCTTCAAAGGACCATCGAATAGTGTGTAAAAGTTCCTTCCTTACATTCATCGGGTGTCCGTCATACTTGGACACGGGATTCCGTCAGGGACTTTCACATAATAAATTAAAACACAGTCCATGGCCTCGCCACACAGAGTGATGAATTTGAATTTAGATGGAATAGTAGGTACAGATTAAATGGGAGACTCAATAAAAAGAGGATAGTATGTGGCATTAAGAGTGATACAAGAGATTGGAGTGGACGTTAGTATGAAAAGCAAGATGACTGCCGAGAATGAAAGAAAAGGACATTCCGCACCGATCCCATATTAAGGTCAATTGCGTCCACCGACTTCCTAGCACACAAAGAGTATTATAATAGAGGGGGCTAGCACACGAATGAACACACCAGCTCCACGCAGCTATACGAAGACATAAGACGCACTGCCATCTTACTGTATTTTCCTATAGCCCCGTCTTTCTCTCCAACCGTGGAGTCCATTTTGCGGGCGGGCGGTCTCACACTAATTTAGCGGGCTGCTAAAACTGAACGTTGATTTCAAGGTGGCGATCAAGTTCCCTTACAAAACTGAACGTCACAGATCCCTTTAAAAGGAAAAACTCACTGTTAGAGTCTGCACCGTCAACGAGAAAGACTGATCCTGACACGCCTGACGATTCTTCAGTGGACTCACTTAATGCAAACAAGGTACCAGTCTCACTACTACTTACTGGATTAAAAATAATTAAAGTGTAAAATTTTGGTGGTGCTAAAGACGAATGAATATGGTCAGTTACATCTTTGTCCTGTCGGAAAAGTTGAATAGTCTACATTTCTATTAGACGCGATAGGAAATTTCCTGATTCTGTAACACTTACAGAACTCACCAAAACCGGAGGCTATCGTGAAAAAGGACTTGGGACAAGGGTACACAATCGTTACCGTCGTCATAGTTGAAGCGAAAGATCTCCCAGATGCCCCCGATGATGACAGCTCCTCGCAGGGCATTTATTGCAGATTTAGGTAACCATATGCACCAGCTACCTAGCTTTTGAAATTTCTGAGGAAGCTTACCACATCTAGGGCAGCAACAGTCTCTGTGTAAATGTGGTGATAAGATATTTTTGAATTGTCTTTCTGTTTCTGAAGTGTCCGTGTCTTTTCGGAACGTATCTTGTAATGGCCCACTTTCGAGCAGATCTGTTTTTTTATTCGTAATCGTTCTTCTAACTAAGGCATTAGATATATATACTAATTGTTCTTGATACAAAACCTTCAGATAAATTAGTACATAAAGAAGAAGTAACTTGCCAGTTAATGGGAGTAAAGCAGTGGTTTGTGTGTTTCAGATTGGGTGGAGAAGCGTACAGAAGTAAGTCTGTGCTCAAATCACGCCGCCCACAATGGCGCGAGCGGTTTAAACTAAATCTTTACGACGACCCCTTGTTAAAAATAACCTTATTTCATAAAGGAAAACAGAAGATTTTTATGGGCAGGTGGGAGTGTGCGAAATTCTTTACATTTATATTTATTATATTTTACTTAAGTTGCTGGAAAAATTTGAATCCTTGAAATCACCAAGTTGGCACAAATGTGATGAGAACTTTTTAATGAAGTATAAATTTTTACAATGAGAAACTTTTTTGGAAAAATGTAGATTATTTATAGATATTACTTAATACCTTATCTCGTGTGTAACACAACTGAATACTTAATAAGTACCTAATAAAAAAAAGCGTGTAACATTTTTAAAAAATAAAATGTAGGATAGCGTTTTAAATCAATATTAAAGCACCGTACATCATGAATATATATATGCTTTGTAATGCTATTGAAAATGTATAAAATGTCCCTGAATTGGAGCTTGATCGTTAGTACAGTTATGTTAAAAGGTGTGTTCTAGATATATCGTATTACGAGCGCGAGAGGACGCACGATGTCTGGCTGACGCTGGACGAGGGCTACGGTGCAGTGCATTTGTCTGTCACTATGTGTAGCACTCGGAACGCCGACAACCCTGATGACCTTACGCCCAACATAGAAGAAATACAACACAAATATGTATGTGGAAATATTAATAAACAAATAACGATATATTACCCAGGAATACACACCAAGCATAGTCTACTAAGCAGCGATTGCGGTATGGGTACCTTACAATGGACTGGGGGCGATCCCAGTAAACATAAGAGAAGGCTATTTCTGAAGTTTTAACCAACTAGAATCCAAACTTGCAACCAATATTCTCCGTCGCAAGGGGCGGTGTCTCTGAGCGCCATGTCATCCGACATGCGACCCAGATGAAGAAGGCGTCGTGGTTTTGCCCACGCCGACGTGCGGAGGAGGACTCTGCTCCGAGTCCGTTCGTGTAGACTACCGCTGGTGGGGTTGCCGATGAGTGCGAAAGCATTCTCTAACCCCACCTCTAAGCGGGAGACTGACTTCCGCGGGGTTTTAGTCGGTAGGCCGCATGGATTCCGACATAGCCTGCCTGCTTTGGGGCCAGCATCCATGAGGACTTCCCTGTGATAAAAAATACCACAATTCCCCACGGTCTTAGGTAATGCCTTAGGCGACGATAACTACTTAACATCAGCCGGGTCATACAATTGTTTGCCGACTTTGATATATGAACAAACCGTTGTTTCATTCTAGCTCTGTGTACACAAAACTTCATAAATTATTAATTTTAGGCGTTTTACAATGTATGCCCAGATCTGGAGGTGATTGGACAGCTATTCGTTAAAGTTATAGGAGCTAAGGGGCTTCATGGCAAGCCGAATGCTTATTGTTCGTTGGAACTTGACAATGAGAGAGTGCGGACGCCCAGTGTTTACAACAGCGCCGAACCGACTTGGAACAAAACATTTGCTTTGTGAGTATTTTCTTATACCCAGCATTACAGTCCCACCAGGGTATCATTCCCTCGGCTCGTTTTTCTGTCTAGTAAAAGTGTTAAAGTAAAATATACCTTAACACATGAAAATAAGGTGCAATGTCATATTTTCAACACAAAGTGTCGTCCAGTAACGTGAGCAAAGAGATCCAAGTACCGGCCTTAGTTAGATCGTAGTTATGTTCAAAGTGTTCATATTTTTCAGCAATGTGTACGACGTCACGTCGGTTTTAGAGCTAAAAGTGATGGATAGCTCACTTCACGCGCTCCTCGGCGAGTTCCTCGGAAGGGTGACGATACCGTTGCTCAGGATAGCTGACGGGGAACCGCGGTGGTACGCGCTCAAAGACGCCGGCAGGCGGAAGAGCGCTAAAGGGAACAGTCCTAGGATCAACTTGGAAATGTCTATGGCCTGGAATCCCGTACGTAGTTAACTCCATCACCCGTGTATACTTTTAAGATTGTAATAGATTTTAGAGATTATTACCCTACTTTTTTTGTTTTCTAGTTGACAGCATCCCTTAAGCTATTCCAGCCGAAACGAGTGAAGTATATAGAGAAACCGCCGAAGTTCGACCTCGCACTCGTGTACAAGAACCTCAAATTTATCAGAGACACGCTGAACATCCTCAAGGAAATCAATGAAGTCTACAAGTAAGATAAGGGAACTATTTAGAATATTTATTTTAATGCACCATACTATATGCTCGAAGGGGTAGGCAGAAGGACTTACACTGCAGCTTTGCGCGCTTAGGTGTTTACCCACATTATATCTATCGTAATTTTCTCCCAATGTAATGGAGACAAGAGTTATGCAATTACACGTTGCCATAAACTAGAAAAACAGTAATCTGCCGTTCGAATACTAAAGAGCTGTTAAGTGTGTAAACCCAATTTAGAGCTTTAAGTATGATCACGTCACGATCCATGATGTCCATAGAAACTGTGAAGATATAGCTATTTTTTTAGATCAATTAGTAACTATCAAAGATAGATGAAGAATAAGACCCAGACCGACCTATTAAGAAAAATATAATATAAATAAATTAATCAATTGTAAGAGGCCATTAATATCTGATACACCAACTGTATGGTCCCAAACTAAGCAACGCTTGTACTATGGGTACCGTACAATGGACTGGGGGCGCTCCCAGATCGGACCCTATAAAAACATGAATAAAGATATACGATAGAACGTAACCTGTCAGGAACTCATTCGCTCTGCGGCCGAAAGTTGTAACTTGAGTTTAATGTGCCCGTGCGTTCCAGACGCATGTTCGAGTGGGACGACCGCGAGTATGCCTCCCTCTGTCTATTGTCCTGGACAGCTCTGTGCTGCACGTTCAGTCCGTGGACAATCCCGTTGTTGCTCCTAGTGCCGTTTATCGTCGGCTGGTACCTCGATCAAAAACGAAGTAAGTGTAACTTTCTATCAGCCTTAGATAATAAAAAACACTTATCCCAAGCATAATCCAAAGTTACACTTGGGACTTGTTAATCCCAGAGTAACCTATATCATACTAATATTATAAAGAGGAAAACTTTGTTTGTTTGATTGATGATGAGAAACTACTGAACCGATTTGAAAATTTCTTTCACTGTTAGGAAGCTACACTATCCCCGGGTGACATAGGCATAATATATTTTCAAAAAAATTAGGGATCCTTACTAAAACTCGAATAATGTAACCGCAATGTACCCGTGCGAAGCCGGGGCGGGCCGCTATTATATATATATATATAGGTAATATTTATAAATAAATATATGTGTAGGCGGTTCTCGGTGGCAAACTTCCTGGCAATTACTTCACGGCCTTAAGCGGGTTATAATTTTATTAAGTAATTTGTTTTTTCGACAAGAGATCTAGATAAGAGATTGAGTACAATATAAGTAGGGTAGTAGTTTTGTCTCTACCTGGATTGTGATTTTGACCTAACTACGCGTCATTCAGAAATTGAAAAAAAAAAAAACATATAGATGAACATACGAGTAGAACCTCCTCTTTTTGAAAGGCGGTTAAAAATTAGCGGTTTATTAAGATAACATTATGTTCATATTGCGAAATGTGAAAGGTGGTAGAGTCAAGCTGTAGCTAATTGATTAGACTGCAACGTGCGAGCGATGCCTTTGGTACAAGCATCTATAGGCAACGATAACTGCTCAACATCACGCGGATCGTACAATTGGTTGCCGACTTCGTTAAGTATATTAAACAATGACCGTTCGGTTCCGATAGAGTAAACTGCCTGGAATTATGAGTGCATAATAAGCCCCCTGACCTCTTTGCTTTGACGGGTTCTGGCTGTCATTGTAATAATAAGTGCATAATACGCCCCCTGACCTCTAATGCTTTGACGGGTTCTGGCTGTCATTCTAATAATGAGTGCATAATAAGCCTAACCTCTATGCTGGGACGGGTTCCAGCCTGGCTGTCGTTCTAATATCTACCTGATACAATTTTCAGAATACATTTTTACAATTTTCAGAATGCGACCACACAACCTCTGTTGAGTCCACCCTTGGAGAGGACGAACAACATGTAGAAAGTCTTGCTCAAAAAATACAAGGGCTCCCGGCGTTGACGTTCACCATTACAGACGGAATAGAATACATTGTATCTATAGCCGAAAGATTGTTTAAGTAAGTTGCTATTACGGTTTTATTTCAATTGTGTGTTTTTAAGATAATAATCTTTATTGTAACATTTTTAATGGTGTGCATCTTGTTACAGCTTAGTGACTTTCAAAGTGCCATTTTTGAGTTATTTGACCATGATAATACTGTTTGGGTCGTCGGTCGTCTTTTATTACGTGCCCTTTAGATATTTACTTATAGCACTGGGTGAGTAAATCTTTCGAGCAATACCTACCTTATTACTATTATTACATACCAGCTTTGCCCCGCGACTTCATCCGCGTAGTATTTTAACTTAGTAAAAATTTCGGGATTATCGGGTTAAAAAGTATCCTATATGTTAATCCCGGTTATAATCTATCTGTGTTCCAAATTTCATCCAGATCCGTTCAGTAGTTTTTGCGTGAAGGAGTAACAAACATACATACATACATACATCCACACTCACAAACTTTCGCATTTATAATATTAAGTAGGATTAGTAGGATTATGTAGGTACTAAAAATGAATTAAATTTCTAGCTTTTTTCAAATTCGGAAGGAAACAGTTGAACCCCGGGCGTGTACCGAACAACGATTTATTGGATTTTATTTCAAGGATACCGGACAACAAGATATTGGTAAGAACATAATATATATCCGTATCATAGCCAGGTACTCATAGAATAATAGGCAGTATGTGCCGGTATCTATGAACATTGATTGTTCGTTACTGTCTGTCCAATTGTATATCAGCGACTCTACCTATTTGAAGATCTAACAATTTGCCATACAAATATTATAATATATAGATATTATGAAGGTACATATAGTTTGCGACTAGGGAGTGTAAAATTCATGGTAGGGCTGATACATTTATTTTACTGCAGTTACAAATCAATTAGTCATGGATCGCTTAATAATGATTACAATGAAATAACATTGGCAATGGTGCCAGCCTTCTGGGCACTTTGCCAAGCGACGGCGCGGGCTGTCTGATACTACCTATTGTATTATTTGTAAACCTGTTTATTTTATTATCTTTTAAATAAGTTTTTGTTTAATATTTTGTACATAGCATGTTGTATCGTTTATTTAAAGAAATCTGGAATTTCGACGTTATAAAAATAATGAATAGGTTTTTTTATGTTTTTTGGTTTTGTTTATGTTCCCCAGAATTTGTGAATGTATAAAATAATGGATAAAATTTCTGATTTTGTTTTGTAGAAAGACTGGAAAGAACTGCCCGTGCCGGAGCCCAGCCTGGACAGGCGGCTAGCGACCACTCCGGGGACGCCGTCAACATCGTCAGAAGAAATGGCTTCAATGGCAAACAATGGCTTGGCTTTCAACTAATGAGTTGAGCTCTCTCAAGGAGGCCCTGATTCAGAGTATTCAGAAAGACTTGTTGAAATAATAATAAAAACGACTTTACTACTGAACAGTGTTTTCCTAAAAATGCTTATCTGTACTTCATGATCTACTATTTTATTAGCCGTTTAGAATCAATACTATTAGGATTACAATTCAGACTGTGTTCTATACTAGGTGAAACAAAAAGGGTATACTATTTTTTTTGCAACTTTACTTTGTAAATCTCAAACTATCGGCTTTGTGGGACAGTTGAAGTACTAAAGGTTTTGTAGACTTGTGAAATCGGTCAACAGCTGTACCTATTCCTATAACACCTGTTGTCTTTCAAGTTTCCTCCAAAGCTGATAGTTTTAGAATTACAAAGTTAAGTTCTGAAAAAAAAGTATACCCTTTCTGTTTCACCTTGTATACAATTAGGTATTTCGGTTAAAGGAGTCTTGTTTCATTTGATTTAATTGTATAGGTGCCTACTTATTTGTTTAATCTAAATCGAGCTTTATCACGAGAAAGTAGAAAACGTTCATTGATAAAAGTTTTCTATCAGTTCATTAATCATATATGAGTAGTGGGTAGGTACCGTGAATTACACTGACGAAACATTTACACCGGTTTATGCTGCTATCTCTATTCTTTGACATCATGAAATAGAAACAACAACATTTACCCATTTACTCATGAATCTTACCTACAAGCGCAATTGTGTCGTGAGTGCAAATGGGGTTTATAAAAGTAAAAAAAAATTGTATAAAAAACTGTATTTGTAATATCACTTATCTTACAATCTAAAGATCACAATTCATTCATCTAACGCCTACCTATTTTACATAACAGATGTACCAATAATATCTGTATTAATGCATTCATTTGTACAACATTACAACTATTGGATTAATGGCGTAATTATGACTATATCATGTTCTAGTCTTGTCCGTCAACATGTTGACAGGAAGATGGTAAACATGATGAGGGTTAAGATTCCATGGCTCCACGCACATTGAACAAAATATTCCGCAGGAAATACATTAAGAATGCCCGTGGGTCATAATACCTCTATGCTAGGAACACTATGCTAATATAAATAAAATTTGAGCAAAGACACTTATTATATTTGACACGTTACTAGTGTTGTTGCTCGATCCACACGATACAAGCTTGAGATATTATATGTATGCAAATGTTAGTTTCAGCACTCGTCCAGACTATCAAAGCATCCATCAACCTTTGACAATTGCGCTCGCGCAAGCATCCCAGCACACTTTAACACATTTAATCAAAACTTAGTCTAGTGTGAACCGAGATTGTGACGTAACAAACTTCAGCATGCATGCAGCTTACCTATGGAGGTTTTTGATAACCGAGCCCGACATCTTTGTTAAAATATTTTTAATTAATTTTCAATTTTATATAAAAATCGTTAAAGTTGATTTTAGAAACATTAATAATAATAATTTAATAAACCCCTAAAATGTATAGATTTACTTCTACAACAATATGAGTACCTGGGTGAAAGACTCGTGCTGCACTCAGAATGTAGGTATGAGATTCGGATGGCCATGCTGTCTTTTCAGTTAGTAGGTAGTAGGTACCAACAAATGGAAGTGGTACACAAGTGTCACTTCTAGTACTAGTTAATCGCATGTCATAGGTTTTCCCTCTGTACGAGTGGGATTCAGATCACATCTAATTTATTATATTTATAGCACCAATTATTAAGTTGATTGTACTTTTTGTTTGTATTTACGTAGGTAGTCTACACATTTGTTTGTATCATAGATGTACTATACATGTGAACTTCGTATAATGTAGTAAGAACCCAGGAGACAGCGGGTAAGTTTATTCTCTCATAAAGGCAGCTCTACATTACTGCGCTTCAGCACGGTAGGGCAGAGCATATCGCCGACCGTCGTAAGTTCTCTAATTGGACGTAGTTTTGCAAATTGAAACCAACCTAGAAGCACGAACACAAGGTTGGTTATTGTCTACAGCAGTGCATGTGGTTTGATTCCGGTCTGCAAAACAGTATCCAATTATCGCCTCCTCATGGAACCTTTTCTGCTTAAGCTGCCATCTACTTTGAGCTCATGCCATTGTTTCTGTAAAATAATAATCACGTTAATAATAAATTAGATGTGTGCCTGTGACTTTGCTCGACATTTGTTTTAGGAGTCCCGCGAATCCTTTAATTTTTTGTGATACAAGTAGTCTATACGTATTGGGTTACTGATGCCAAATCACTCGTGTGTAGGTATATTACCATAGTAAGAGACGGAACTGATCGAACAGGGTAGAACCACCCTCGTACGCGCTCCGTACGGCGAGTGAGAGAGCTGGAGGCTGCAGCTGATTACTATAAATATAAATAAATAAATATCGCCAGACAGACACACCAACTGTACGGTCCCAAACTAAGCAAAGCTTGTACTATGGGTACCGTACAATGGACTGGGGGCGATCCCAGTGACACCCAGACCTGGGCAAATTACGAAAAGGCCATTTCCGAAATTTGCCCAGGCGGGAATCGAACCCGCAACCACCATGTGCAGTGAGCCGAGCGGCCTACGCTCGAACCACTGCGCCAAGCGGTCGTCACTATGTTAATTGTAATAATAGTAACTAGACTCACCAGCATCTTATCGTCAGGCACTCTCGATAGGAAGTCCAGCAAATCATTATTGGGGACCCGATCAGGGTTCAACGCCTTGCGCGTGAACTTATAAATACCTGCGAACAATAAGGCAGAAGATTATTCAACAATTCATATTAATATAAAGCAGCTTTTGAAGATTCGCTAGCGTATTTTCTGGATCCAACTATAGCTAAGAACCATTCTGGTCACAAATACAAAAAAAAAACATCAACATCGGTAAAACCGTTTAGGAGGTAGAGAGTTACGAACACACGAACATCCAAATTTTATAAACTACTAGCTGTGCCCGCGACTTCGTCCGCGTGGAATTTAATTGACAAAGTTTCATACAAACTTTCATCCCCTATTTTATCCCCTTGGGGGTAGAATTAATCAAAATCCTTTCTTAGCGGATGTCTACGTCATAACATCTACCTGCATGCCAAATTTCAGCCCGATCCGTCCAGTGGCTTGGGCTGTGCGTTGATAGATCACTATGTCAGTCAGTCAGTCAGTCACCTTTGAGTTATATATATATAGATAACGAGGATTCCTATCAATTCACGTAGATAAACAACTTCAGCAACAGGCAACTGTCTGCGAACTAATGCAGTTATTGATTGTCATGCCGCCGTGCTGTATTATAAGTAATTGGTTATTTTTTTGTAGAAAGGAATTAACCCACATGTACTGCTGCAGACCAAATCCAACCCTTGTTTTAGTGATTCTAGGTTGGTTTCAGTTTGCAGAAGGGATAAGGTCCAATTTATAGAAGTAAATTTTCTTATTTTACATACCTAACGCCATGAATATGTAGTTGATCGGTATAATGTAGAGTCCAATACCAGCGACCACCAGCAGTGTCATCACGAGGTAACTCAAGTACGGCACAGTAAACTTGACCAGACTGAAAATAGGTAAAATTATGAAAAATTTACTTGACAGGCGTATAATAATAAGAATAAAATAAATAAATATCGTCAGACTGATACACCAACTGTATGGTCCTAAACTAAGCAACGCTTACTGACACACCAACTGTATGGTCCTAAACTAAGCAACGCTTGTACTATGGGTACCGTACAATGGACTGAGGGCGATCCCGGTGACACCCAGTTCTGGGCAAATTACGAAGAGGACATTTCCGAAATTTGTCCCGGCGAGAATCGAACCCGCAAACACCATGTGCAGTGAGCCCAACGGCCTACGCTCGAACCACTGCGCCAAGCGGTCGTCAAAATATCAATTATATTTTTTTTAATATAGCGATGGTTTTAATGTTAAAATAAATAAACATTTTGTCATCTTACATCCGGGCACCCGTAATATTTCAAATTAAATGTGATAAATAACGTTCTGATAAAATAGTTACTTTTTAATCCTTTGTAGAAGTGATACGATATAGTCGATGCTGTCCTTTATCGTGAACGTGAGGTCTTGCAGTTCGTTCAGACGAGTTTTTATCGTCTTGTCGTCCTGAAATTGATATTAAAAATATGTTTAAAAGGCCAATATAATCTATACATCTACACAAATAAATAAAATTGGAGTGTCTGTTTGTAATATCAAAATAACACCTTTTCACTAAATGCATATGAAAGTACATACGACATCTATAGCAAAAACGCAATTATAATTTTTTTGTCTGTCTGTCTGTCTGTATGTTTGTTCCGGGTAATCTCCGAAATGGCTAGACCGATTTTGACGGGACTTTCACTGGCAGATAGCTGATGTTATAAGCAGTAACTTTAGCTACTTTTATTTTATAAAAACAAAAAAAAATATCAAATGGGTCCTGTCGCGCGGGCTCAGAACGTGGGAGCGAGCTTTTGCGATGGGTAAATAAAGAAAAATAAGATTAAACTTAGCATAGATATTTCTTTATTAACTTCATTATTTATTAACATAATTATTAACTTTTCGTAAACTCTGCGAACTGAACGATCATTTTTGGTTAAAATATTTTTTTGTTACGTTAAATTCCACGCGGACGAAGTCGCGGGCTCAGCTAGTTTTTAAATAAAAATATAGGCTATCTCTTCTTAGATACTTAACACACGCAGAAAACCTCGGGTAAGTATGTAGGCACGAGTAATTAGCCAAACGATAAGTGAGTCAAATTAGAATCATTAAGTTAAATTATCATACTATTAGTTAACGTTACGTTTTTTTTATGATATACCTTAGGAGAGTCCAGATCTTCTTCAAAGGAATCTTCGTCAGAATTGTAGATAGGAACTAAAACACTGGTGTCTGGAAAGAATAACGAGCCAACATCAAAAATAGTTTCTGAGAACAAAATTCAATCGCTCAAAGAACTAATCAAGAAAAATGGGCGTTATTTATGCAGGCAAAATTGAGAAAATTTAATAAATTATTTTTCGATACCTACGCGTTTTTAGGGTTCCGTAGTCCCTACGAGGAACCCTTATAAGATCATCCAGTCCGTCCGTCCTTTCATCCCAGTCACAGTGCCATAACTTCCACCGTTTTTGTCGGAAGTTTGCAAAATTTTATACAGAAATATCTTAAGAAAAGATCTCTCTTCCAAAAATATACAATGTAGCAAAATTACTTTTTTTGTGGTACCTCCCCGAACATGGAAAAAGGGTATTTTTTTTCTTAGCTACCCCATCATGCGTGGTATCGTTGAAAAGGTATGTTCAAATGAATGTTTACATACAATATTTCATTATGAGAAATTCCGTTTGCGAGATTTTTAACTTTTAAAGACTTAATCAAAATTTACGTAATGAATTCCGACACTTCTTACATTTTTATGATAATCGACAAAACTAGTTAGTCAAAACTATTATTTCGTTATTGAAATGGTTACGGAACCCTAGATTTTGCGTGCCACGACATGCACTTGGTCAGTTTTTCATTGATAAGTATATTATTGTGTTTTTAATTTAAAATGTGTATGGTAAGGTAGAAAATACTCACTGCGCACCGCCCAGAAGTACATGAATGGTATAACGAGCGCAAGCGGTGTCATCCACATGCGAAAGAAGCACCAGAACAGCAGCCACACGGCCAGCCCCAGCGCAGACTTTTCGCGGCTCTCCCACTCGAACAAGTACCTGTCGTGGTGAGTGGAAGAAAGAGATATGTAGTAGGTATAATAATTTTACACATCTTATATCAAAGAAACATGTACTTAAGGTACCTATTTATGATGTCTTTTTGTACATGGATTATTGGAATGATACGCAAATTAACCCTTTGTTTTCCGTAAGACATATCTAACTGATTTTGTTTCGTGGTTTAATTAAAATTATGATTTCTTATACATACAAATATTATCTCATGATACCCAATATTGACTGATTCCTTTGACCGATCCCATAGTAAACAACTTCAGAATAATTGTGTGCGTGTTTGCTCCGTTCTTGAATTGAATTAACGATTCACAATAGTGCAATAGATAAATATTGTAAATAAGGATGTAGCCAAGAAGTTGAGTATAAAATAAACAATTTATATCTCTTTGTGTGACAATTATATCTCTATGTGACTTTATGTCTTTATTTGAATAAGTTAATAAATACGGTTGCTAATCTTATTATTTATAAAATACCTACATATGATACCAACATGCTCAAGAAATATTATTTATTGTGCATGACGAATGAATCCCCCAGTACCTTTGCATTGCAAATTAACACGGTACTTACCTATAGTTTTGTAGGGTTCCGTAGTCCCTACGGGGGACCCTTATAATATTTTTTGGGACCATGTATCTTGTGTTAAGTATCTTGTTTAAAGGGTTATTTATTTTGGTACTTCTTAAATCACTTTTTTGTGATTTTGGTTTCATGCTAATCAAGCATTTGGCACTTATTGCTTATGTTTACCATCTACGAAAACCTACATAGCATATATATATGCACAGGGAATGTTTTAAATAATTAGTATATAAGCGCTGTTAGACACATGTCTGACTCAGAGTGCAACAATCAGTAGGACGTATTAAACGTAGAATAGCGAGGTCAACGAACGACACGGATGTTTAAGTGAAATGCACAATGTTAATTAAACTAGGATGATCAACGAATACATTATTTGAAGAGTAACGTCGTTGGATTGTTTAAAATGCAATGACCTCATTTCGCATAATCTTGCTGTCAAAGTTCACGTACGAGTATATTGAGGAATTAAATCGTTAATTTATATACAGAGCCATAGAGTACCTGTTGATGTCCGTATAGTGCATTCATTCTGGGATACACAAAGCTTTGCTTATCGTGTCGATATTAATTATTATATCCCAATATTTCGCAGTTAGGGATAGGTCAGTTTACGTACTTAATCGTCAGCTGGTATTTTCCCTTACTCATCTTGTAGTTCAATCAATCAAATTAAAATTATAAACAATGTATACTCACTTGTAACACTCGTTGCCATAGTAGACGCCGGTGAAGACGTCCTTGATGAACTTCAAGTTTCCGTATATGAGCGGCACACTGAATGATCTCGGCGTCTTCTGATCTGTGTATTTGTTCGTCTTTGGACTTAATAACCGAAACGATGCTTTGATCTGGAATAGACATATCACATCACCACTTAGTATGATTAATTAATGCGAGCAATAAAAGATTCTACGCCCGTTATTGACGCGAATTCACACTTATCACAAGCATTTGGCTTACTATTTGTAAAACTACGGACTTGACTACGCTCCCTTGGAAAAGAGTTTCCGAAACAAATACGCTTAGTAAGGTGCATTTAAGATTTAGATCGAGCAATCACAATACATTATTGTATTTTGTGGCAGATACACCATCTTTAGCATTTACGGCGCCAGGCCAAACTTTTTGTAGATACTCGTAATTAAAATAAGACCTTATGGGTATAGCTATAATTACCGGATTCCAAGCGATGGACATCTGCAACTGTATCCTCGGGCCGTTGGACTTGGCGCGGCTATCCAGCTCGTACCACGTCTTCTCGTCGTTAGCGATCGTCAGCAGCGGTATCGACACCTTGCCGAGCGTCTCATCCTTCATGGTGTTGATTATCGATTCATCGTACACCTTGATTGTTAACAGCGACGTCACGTCATTTACTGGACTGCGAACAAATTAGCAAATTAATACGATTCAAATTCAAATATTTTTATTTCAAACTAGCTGTGCCCCGCGACTTCATCCGCGTAGTATTTGGATTATTGGGTTAAAAAGTATCCTATATGTTAATCCCGGTTATAATCTATCTGTGTTCCAAATTTCATCTAAATCCGTTCAGTAGTTTTTGCGTGAAGGAGTAACAAACATACATACATACATACATACATCCACACTCACAAACTTTCGCATTTATAATATTAGTAGGATAGACCAGATTAACTGGCACTTTTAAAAAGTCAAGAGCTAGGTGCATGTTCCAAAACTAAATCCTATGGAGAAGAACATGCAAGAAACTGCATGGATACATTTTTTATTTTATCTTTTTTAAATTATGTTTGCGTTTACAGTAGGTATAATTAGAGGTGTGAGGACAATGTAGGTTAATGCATAAGGCATCACAAATAATGAAGTGATAGGCCCAGAATATTGCCAGAACAGAAGAGCTGACGAGTCCTGACAAACTCGCACTCATTGACAAAGGGCTCAATGTCATCAACTTATTTCTACTAGGCAGCTATGCTATATTAATGCATACAATATACATTAAAGAACGTGTACCTATAATAACGAATAATAAGGACGACGAATAATAGTGTAACGTCAAATAAAAGGCACAACAAGTGAGCTCACATAAACCTTGCATATACCTTATCTACGATACCTATTATAACCCACTTCTTTACCTACAACACTGAACCAATGGATGACTCTACCAGTTGGACAAGAAAACCGTGTATTGTTTTTGTTTAAAATTTCAAATGTAAGTTACAGTGGCGTACATAAGTCTAATAGCAATCACTACTACTACTCAATCAATACTATGTTCATATAACCATGCAAATAATTAAAAATGTAACCGGCTAATACACTTGTGAACGCTGAGTGTGCCTACCTACGCTGAATTCTGTTTAGATTCTGTTCTACCTTTTCTGTTTCAGTGTAGGCATTATGTATAGTGGTTTAAATATAAATGTGTCATTGCTGAAAGCATCATTACGATTGATTGCACAACTTTGTTTCATATTAAGTATCTATAAGTAGTATTAAGTAAGTACGTCAAGTATAATGAATCATGAATCCTTAGTTTAGGTAGGTTTGAATAAATTTACCTACTTATAATTAAAATGAACGCTGGCCTTCTATTAAACCACATATTACCTAAAAGTTCTATGAACCTTGTTAAAAAAAAAGTAGGTAGGTATGATAAAAAAGTAGGAAAATCTCTAGAGCTTCGCTATTATTTATTGTTTAGGCACTTAACCTACTTTGATTATTTATTTAAATAAAATACAACTAACTATCAACTTCATTGTGGATGTAGGCGTTGCCATCAGTGAAATGAACTTTCAAAATTAAAATACTCATTTTCGTTACCGTAAATGTGTATTTCAGGAAATGTATGCAGTTCATATGCAAATAAATGCGAACCTGATTTACGAAATGTCAATATTTTTATCGAGGATAGGTAGGTAGGAGTATGTACATAAATATATAACAATTCATACCTACATACAACATAAAATTATTTTCCTAGCTCATTAATAAAAGTCACTACTAAGAATTTCAAAAAATGACTAACTGGTACTAGGGAATTATAAACACAGATACGAGAACCAATAGTTTAATTGACGTGGTCGTTAAAAGACGACAGAGTTAGTTGGGGACGAGTTGGATCTGTTTTGGTCGTATCTCTTGAGTGTTTTTGTAAAGCGCACAGCCAGAAGTTGACGACGGAGGTCCTGAGAGGAACGAGCACCCGAGGCCGAAGCGTAGCGAGGGAGGGCAGGTGCCGGACGAACCGAGCTGCCGACCTTCCGAGCGGAGCGTAGGTCGAGTGTACGAGTGAAATGAAGAGCCGATGGAGGGAATCTTCTGGCGGAGGACACCCGGGACCGCCTGCGAGCTTGCTATCTTTCTTTCCTATGTGCGATCTGTCAAAGCTACCCAGTCTTAACATTTCCCAATGCCACTTGTAATTAAACTTAGGTAAGTACATTTTTGGGAAATTTGTTTCAAAAGAACCTATAATACCTACTTATACATTTCCGGTGAGTAATAAGCCTAATTAGACGAGTTTCGATAATACTTCTCGCATTTTAAAAGATTAAAAGAAAAATGAGAAAGTTGAAAAAGAAAAATAATATGATTCTTCTGATTACAATAAACATGGGACACTGTCAATAGCTTGGCAAAAATGTTTGGAAACGGAAATAGAACTTCTAATTCTATTTCAATCTTAAAATCTATCTTAAATATATATCTTAAGTGAACAGTCCTATCTAACAAATAATCTAGTAATAAAACTAGTCTTTCCACAGTGTAATGGGCGGCCCTACAAGAGGACAGTCACACCCGTATTATTTTCTATATTTGTCGGCTAGGCTGTAAGTATGATTAAATCTACCCGAATCGAATAATTTTATTATAATACTAGCAGTGCCCGCGACTTCGCCCGCGTGGTATAGTGTCACACCCTTGAGGGTATAACTTTTACAAACTTTGAATGTCATATTTATTTATATCGAATCAACAGCCTAAAAAATAAGTTTCAAGCTTCTACTCGTAGCTCTAAAAATGAGGATACTTCCGTACAACTTACCAGCCCCCCTTACAACCCTTTTTTCGCATTAAAAAGTAGCATATGTCCTTTCTCAGGCTCTAGACTATTTGTTTACCAAATTTCATTTAAATCGGTTCAGTAGTTTTGGCGTGAAAGCGCGACAGACAGAGAGACAGAGTCACTTTCGCATTTATAATATAAGTAAGGATTCTCTAACCCGGCTGGTAAACAATAGCACTTACAAGGTGAAGCTCTTGTTCCACACAGGGTCGGTGGTCCCGGGGACCGTGTGTGTCTGCACCCTGGAGTTGTCCAGCTCGAGCACGCAGTAGGCGTCGGCCCTGCCGCTGATGCTCAGCGGGCTGAGGCCCTCGGCGGCGCACACACTCACCGAGAGCTCGCCCACCTCGCTCCAGTCATTGTCCAGACGGTACCAGGACTGCAGAAACAGACGGCAATTAAGGCAAACAATAGGGTTGTAAGTAAGACTTCATCCACGTAGTATTGGATTATTGGGTTAAAAAGTATCCTATATGTTAATCCCGGTTATAATCTATCTGTGTTCCAAATTTCATCCAAATCCGTTCGTTACATCCACACTCACAAACTTTCGCATCCTACTAATATTATAAATGTGAAAGTTTGTGAGTGTGGATGTATGTATGTATGTATGTATGTATGTATGTATGTATGTATGTATGTATGTTTGTTACTCCTTCACGCAAAAACTACTGAACGGAATTGTATGAAATTTGGAACACAGATAGATTATAACCGGGATTAACATATAGGATACTTTTTAACCCTATAATCCAATACTACGTGGATGAAGTCGCGGGGCACAGCTAGTTTATAATATTAGTAGGATCTTGCACACAATTACTTATATTGATAGAAAATTGAAGAATTGGCTATCCCAATTACCATATAGTGAAACGGAAGACCTCATGAAAATTATTTCATTACCTGTCATGTACCTACCTACTAAATGAATACGAACAAGTATTTGTATTAGATGATTTGCTCAATGTTGCACAAAAATACTAGTTTTGGCAATTTTTCAAGTAGCTGCTATTATTTATACATGCATACACACATACACGCACTCACACACACACACACGCACGCATATACACACACGCACACACACTACTTGCCAGCCTCTTACATATTTTATCTTCTAATATTACTTTTGAGTTTTATTTTAGTTATATTTTAATTTTTATTTTAGATCTTTTTGTTTTTGATTTGTATAATTTTCTATTATTCTCGACATCGCGCAATTGTTTTGGCAATATATCTGGCCCTTAAGATACAGGCAATGCCTAGTTTAAGGGTCACAAGCTAAGCACTCTTACATAATTTAATTTATTTTTCTGTTCCTCAAGTCTACAGACATCATTTGTAAACAAATTAACATGCAAAACATGTAGACTCAGAGATAAATAAATATTTTTTGATTTTTCATTTTCATTTCTTCAGAGTCGATGTGCTCAAGAAGTATTTGCTACTAGGTACGTATTGAAAGTTACATACATACATACATCCACACTCACAAACTTTCGCATTTATAATATTAGTAGGATTTTTATTTTACCTCGACGTATACATAACTATATACTTCTTTGGAATTAAAAAAAAACACTGTGTACCTAACAAATTATTTAAATATTTCCATGTAGGTTTTGAGACATAATTTTTAACAAGAACGCCAGGTGTGTACTATGAAGTTTAATTCTAGGAGGTTAGGCGAAATCTGCAGTACGCGGTCCCGTACGAATCTAGAGAAGTTTTAGTTAGAACTCTTATAATGGCCAATCCCCGAACTAGAAAGTCATGTGTTATTCGTTTTAAAAGGTCACTGACTGACTGACGCGGCAAAACATTAATGACCATGAACTCTTCGTAGTGCAAAAATTAAATAATTATATACCATGATCCAGGTAGGTTTCTATTTGGATATTGGGTATTATTTGGGGGTATAAACCATAGTAATAACTCTTCAGATCTGTGTTAGCGTCATTCATTTCATTAAAAAAGTTGATTGACAGATTTCTACTCTATGCACTTTTTACAATGATTTTACTTTTTTGCTTTTTACTGAAGGAAATACCACTTTTATTACGTAGGTATCTACATTATTTATTTTTTTACCGTGCTTACTTACAATTTATTAAACTTTTTGCTTATTGACGCTAGTTATTGCAAGTCACGGGCCAATTAGAATTGTTTTGTCCGTAGATCTTAGCTTAATGTTGTTTTAATGTTACATCGATTTAAGTATTTTGATGAGATCAAAACCGTGAGTTCATGAAGGAGATTTTTTTTGTAAGTTGAATAACATTGTTGACGTCATAACGAATTATTATATTGAATCTAATTCATTATACGAGCGTGAAATGTTATTGTTAAGGATATTACACCTTTGATTTAAATCATTTTAATATAATTTACACCGCGTGGGGAAATATAACAAACAATCGATAAATCCTTAAGTCGTACGACCTAAAAGGATTTTTGTTTTGTTTTTAATGGCTGCCATACGTCATCCTTTATTTGCTTACACACAGCCACAATTTTGAAACATAATTTAGTCAGCCGTTATAGGTGCATTTTCACATTGACATCACTCTTGTTATTATAGGTAGATAATTACACAAAATGATGTATCATGCATTTGTATCTGCGTCATCGCACACCGGACAACGGAATATTCCGTCCTTTAACCGGTACTTTTTATTTTTTATGGGACTGGTCCGCCACACACTCCCACCACCGTAACTCCTGTAAACCAGGAGCGACAATGGTGACCAATAATGACGTCGAGGTTTGACTCTCAACGAGTCCCGGGGAAAATTTAATTGTTCCCGTTAAATTGTAATTGGAACCCGCACGAATTTAATCGAAAGAAATAATAGGAGGAGTTGGTAGAAAAAAATCCTTTAACCGGTACTGCTTCAGTATGGGATAGCGAGGAATGAGGCTTCGGCGGCGGCGCGTAGGAGCCGCGCCCGCGCACATTGACGTCACGCGTAAAAGCCTTTAAGATAGGTTGTATGGTGCAAGGTGAACAGCGTGGGATTAGCAAAGTCGTATACCTATTATGTTAAGCTTTGAACTTATATTTGCATTGATGAATCATGGTCCGGGGAAATCTTAATACCTTGGTATTTTTAGGATACATTTGTATACCTAAGTAAAGTAGTAAAGTATAAATATTATCATACTAATAATCATACTAATATTATAAAGAGGAAAACTTTGTTTGTTTGATTGTAATGAATAGGCTCCGAAACTACTGAACCGATTTGAAAAATTATTTCACTGTTGGGAAGCTACACTATCGCTATACTAAAACTATACTAAAACGCTATACTAAAACTATACTAAAACTCGAATAATGTAACCGCAATGTACCCGTGCGTAGCCGGGGCGGGCCGCTAGTCATTTATAAGGTAATTATGGTCGAGAACACATTCCGTGTCTGGCTCGAGACCTGTTAACGACCTGCAACGAGTACTATTTTATTTTTTGTTTCTGGTAGGAAGGCACAAAAACTTATTAATAACATGAGTCATGACATTTTATTAATATGGTATGTAGTTTGTAAATGCGTGGGTTATTTTTATAAAAACGACGCCACAATCTATTAATAAATCTACACTTACATACCTACTTATACGTTTTAAATTAATAATAAGTACCTACATAGGTATATATATTATATTAATCTGTCGTGATTTAGGTACTTATGGTCTGTGTCACAAATCTCAGATAAAGATTATTCTCCAAAAGAAATAGTATAGAAAAACTAAAGTTTATTAATGTAGTATTTAATAATTCCATGATATTATCTGAGTATTGTGTAGCCTTTAATGTAACAAGTAGGGCACAATTTTTGTTTTATGTATAGACCCCAAAATGCAGTGTTACACTTTGTTTTTGTAACTTTTATACGTTATATACCTTTTTTAGTTGCCAAAGTTTTAATTTTATTTTATTATTATGGCTGGCCACTACTAATACCTACATAATATGACGATTAAGTAACAAAGCGTCGTAATAGACTTTCATGAAGCCTAGATTTGAGCTTTCAATTACTACACTGTTCAACTTATCTTCAATTCGGCAACTGCATAATCCATTAGGGTAACCACTCAATATCAATAATTATGATTCCACTTTTGGAATAGTAAGTTAATAACTTATGTAAGGTTACTTAACTAACAAAGATCCATTACAAGTAGTTACTTACAACGAAACAGGTTTAAGAGAAGTTTCAGATAAGCGTTTTTTCAGTGGGTAGTTATAAACATGTTTTTGGAAGTGCGTGTAAGCGCGCTTTTTGTTACACACGGAACTCGTACAATCGTTGACGCGCTTATAAGCTTGTATAAGCGTAAGCCGCGAGAGGCTCCTCCCCACGGTTAGAGCGAAGACGCCGGAATAAGCGTCCGCGTCGGTACGCGCATTCAGTTTTTTGAAGCTCAAAATATGACGAGCGTGTTAGCGTAAGCCGATAGGTACGAAATAATACGCGAAAAAAACGCTAGTCTGTAACCGCCCTAAAAACATATTTTAGATTATTCCTGTATATTTTCGCCTTGCCTGACACGACGTTCGTGACTATCTTCGGGCGTCCAGTTATTGATACGATTTGCCCACCATTGTTGGTCCATTTATTATTTTAATATTTATTATATTAATTAAGATAAGAATACTACATAATTTATGTGTTTGTACGAACCCCAGAAAATCTTATAGAAAACATACAATACTACCTATCTGTTTCTAGGAATATATGTAGTTTAATTGCGTGTGAAATTCTAGATTTATTTTCCGTTCATACAACATGTAAATAATAAAACTCAAGACGTTGGGGTTTTCCCCTGTACCTACTGCGTGTGCTTTCCTAGAACAATGTTTAGACTATTGTTTAGTTTTGTAATTAAGACAAGTGTTTACAAACCAGTTGAACAAAGCGCTCTAACTAGTTTGAAAAAACCTACTAAATGAGTACTACAATAAAAACCTTATTCATCCGAGCTAAGTGCTAGCGCCAAATATTACCATACGCACACACCAACTGTATGGTCCCAAACTAAGCAATGCTTGTACTATAGGTACTGTACGATAGACTAGTGGAGATTCCGGTAACATCCAGATCAGGGCAAATTACGAAAAGGCTATTTCCGAAATTTACCCCGACGGGTATCGAACCACATGACGCAGTTAACCGTGTGGCCTACACTGGATCCACACTCGTATGCGACCTTAGCGATAATTCACACGAAGAAGCCGACACAGTCTGTCCCATATTTCAGAAAATAGCCGTATTTGATATCTGACTACAGAAAAATGTATATAAATGATCAGTGCCCGGTTAACCGTGTGAATGACCGCTAACATTAACGAGTTAAAAATAGGATCAACACCGCGATATCACACTTCTTAATCATTCTAGTTCCAAAGGTATGATTCGAAGATTTATTATGCTCAAAGCCTAAGAGGTGACCCTGGTGCTAACCTTTAATAAAATGTTCATGACCTCTGCTGTCGGGAAATGGTTATACGAGGAACCATTAATTACACAGAATAATATCTACGCTAACATACGGACTTTGCATACTGTCTCCTTGCCTTAGTGTAGTCACATGTTTTACAATCCTCTGTGGTATAGTGGTCGCAAGTGCGGTTTCTATTGCGTAAATAGATACGACTAACGAAATCTCAGTAGGTATCTATAATATAACTTCATATTTGCTCAATCGATTCTTCAGTCTCCTCCTTTCTTAATAATATACACTAGGCAACAACTCTAGGCAACAACTATTGTACGTATACTACTGGTACAAGTCGCAGGGAACACAAACGCTTCTCTAGCGAAAGTTTATTTATGGGTTTGTTGCCGTGGGAGCGGTAGTCAAATCCCCATAAGGGCAAATTCTATGATTCTACCTTTGGAATCTTTAAAATACCATATTAATATCTGAAAACGTATGATATGTTTATCACCATCGTATGGCTTCTCGTTGGTTTCGAGTTCAAGTCGGTTAATTCTGTGCCGGAAACCGAAATGTTAATTAAAATGAAATAACGGCGATACGCTAAAAAAACCCGGTTAATAAAATTATGTATTCATTTTCGTATCGCTTCTCGTTGGCCGTGGTAGAGGTGAAGCAAAGAGATACTCACAAATTTATCCGCAGTAGGTAAAGCGTGGTGAACTCCATTGGTGGTGGGCACGCTATCCACAGGCATGGCTCGCACGGCCCCGCTGACGGTGACCAGCATGTGCAGGGTTCCGCGCCCGCACTCCAGCTCCTGCCACACCTCGTGGGTCTTCTCCTTCTCCAGGTTCGACAGGTCAACCACACACCTGCAAACAGAACATATCAGCATCGTTCCATTTGACAAAAGATACTCTATCTCTAAGTTTTGAATAAGTACTTCTAAAGTCTAAACACATCAAACGATACTAGAATTATTTTATATTACAGGACTAACCTTAACTTATGTGTTGTTAACTCGAATTTCGTGTATATAATGTGTGCAATATCGCTCGAACAACGCACATATGTACCAAATATAGGCTGCTAAAACACGTATTATTGTATGTATTGTATTATTTGATAAGTAAAGTACTGTTTAGTCCTTGACGTTTCAAGAAAATATTGAAATTATAAGTTTAGGTAAGTAGATATATGTGAAAACTCAATCTGATGAATAATGTATGATTAACATAACCATTATTAAAATTTGAATTTCCGTATTGGTATTTATAAACGTGAGATAAAACAACTAATTGCGGATATTGACTGCTTAATTTTATTATTGTTGACACCAGAAAGACGCTTCTTGTCTTAAAAGAATCCGGAACACTGTTGGTATTAACGCGGTAGGTCTGGCGTGCCCAATATAGGATTCCACCAGTCGACCCTGAACGATGAATGTTTTTTATAGGGGGGATACATTTGTGGCTGAATATTTTTTTTAAGTTCATGGCAGGTGAAAGTGTACCTTTGCTTAACATCCTTCCATCGAGGAAACTCCACATGATGACCTTATGTTTTATTTCATTATTTTATCCTACATAATAATAATAATATATTAAATTTAATCGCTGGCATTTAAAACTTTACACGTTTAGGTATACTTCGGGACTATAAACCGGTTTACAGTCAGACCTGTAAATAAACTATTTGAGCCTCAGTTTTGATAATAATTTCAGAAACATTTTATTTATTCCAGAAAATATTATATGTTCATAAGTATATAGGTACTAAAAGTACATGGTACTATAAAGTTTCGTTAGATTGGTTTCATAATAACTATGAATGCAAAGGTTGAGTACACATGCAATGTGCGTCTTACAGTTACGCCCGGATTTACGGTTAAGAGCGCTAGCATACATAGATATGACTTATGTATTAATCTAAGTGTTAATTTATTATAATGATCTTGATCTTATCACAATAAAATATATCTCCACGCTCTTAGAATTAACGTAGTAAACGGAAAAAATATGTATGGTCACGCCCAACAAACTTTTGTAGTTTATCTAGATCTGAGTTAAATCCAGATAATCTTAATAAATGTATATAAATAAAATAAAAAATACCTGTAATATAGATGACGTAAAATATCCGTGTAGGTATAAATATATTCAAGCAAACATACAAGGTTCGTTCTATATTATATTCTGTGGTTATGGTGCTGCACGCGTCAAATTCCAAGAACATTAGTAGCAACCTCAGTGTACCTACTTTAGTCAATAACATATCGGAAATCCCGATAACACAGACCGCCTTTGCTTAATTTCACAATAGCATTATGTGTCCACAGACGGCCAAAAAAACCCCATAGTATACGACGGCCAACGGGAAGCGATACGAAGATAAATAAGCAAGTTATTTTATTAAAATACGGTTTTTATCAATGTATCCTTCCGTTGAGTAATTAACATTACGGTTTCTGACACAGAATGAATTACTAATTTACAAAATCGTCGACCGAATGTTGAGATTTCGTATCGCTTTTCCTTGGCCGTGGTATAGCTATGGATAAGCGTTGAGGTAGATAGGTATAAAAATAAGTACCTGCCCATGAAGGTCTTCTGTTTCCCCTTGTGCCAAACCGTGACCTCCAGGTTGCTGTCGTCGTACAGATACAGGTTGAACCTCTCACACCACGACGCCTTCGACTTTACCGACTGCTTCGACTTGTGACCTTCGGTGCCCAGCCTGTTTGCGATGGAAAAATCAATGGTGTCAGAAAAAATCAAGATTGATAGTGTAATAAATTAAGTTTATTGTTCATAATACATTTTTTGTGCTGTATACCGAGGTGTTATACAAAAAGCTATCTGTTTGAAGATTTTTTGTGGTGTACATTTTGCCTATTCATCATTATTGCTTATATATCATTCATCAATTCGATTGGTTGTTGGCCTGCTGATCAAAAGGTCATAGGTTTAATAGCATTGGAAGTACCTACAAGCAGCGATACCAGATTCAGGCGATTTGCGACCCTATATCCAGAAAACCTGTCACACCCATAACCAAAATGGTAGGTACATTAAGAATACATCTTATTTACTATAAATAAATTTAGCTCGTTTGACGTCCCACTCCTGGGCACGGGGCTTCCCTCCCTACGAGAGGGATTCAGGCCGTAATGCACCACCCTGGCCAAGTGCGGGTTGGCGGATTTCACATGTCTTTCGAAAATTGGTTACATTTTCTAAGACATGCAGGTTTCCTCACGATGTTTTCCTTTACCGTAAGCAAGTGATCATATTATATAAATTTTGATACGCATATCGATATCGAAAAAGCCAGAGTTTGAACCCAGGACCTGGTGCAAGACGCGTGCTTAACCGATCGGCTATCACTGCTCCACTGCTTATTTATAAGGTATATTTTATCTAAGAGCAATATGAGTTCTTTAAGAGTGCTACAACTTCGTCGGTTGACCCGATCCATGGTAGAATGAGTCGATTCGGAGTCAATCGAGTTTTTACATCAAGAAAAGTTTGATCGATGATTAATCAATTGATGCGGTAACACGTAGATACCCTAATCCATATTGTAGTTACATACTCTACAAAGCAACAGTGTTACAAAGCGAGGAATCATCGAAGCGCGTCATATCTGGCTAGTTCGCAAGCCGTGACCACGAGGCCCGCAACGTATCCGAATGCTTTTTTATAAAGACCTTGTACTCAACGATTGGATTGTTCTACTCGTCCCTGACTGTGGCGACGGCATGGAAGTGTGACGATTGGATGTTGTCAATATCGTGCTTGCAAAGTGCGTAGAACGGTGACAGATGGGGTCATGTCTATGAAACTGAGGAACTTCATTACGATGTCCTTCAAGTCCGATTGATTGTTTTTTTAAGCACTAAGTGGTTATTTCCGCGTTTAACGCGAAAACTATATTTCCATACATTTGACACAAATAATCTACTAATATTATAAATGCGAAAGTTTGTGAGTGTGGATGTATGTATGTATGTTTGTTACTCCTTCACGCAAAAACTACTGAACGGATTTGGATGAAATTTGGAACACAGATAGATTATAACCGGGATTAACATATAGGATACTTTTTAACCCTATAATCCAATACTACGCGGATGAAGTCGCGGGGCACAGCTAGTTTTTAAGAATAAAGATAGATTTAGTTTGACAGTATAGATGCCAAATAAAGCCGTTATTTGTGAAAAGTAAATAGAAAAAGCGTTGTCGTTTTCATCGTGTGAATGTAGGGTTACAGTACTTATAGGTAGGTATACTTAATTAAATGGCCTGACCTGAGTACCTAGTAGGTACCTACCACTAATTAACTTGTAACTACCTAAAAAAATATTAAGCACTTAAAAAGTATGTGGCGATAAACCAGAATTTTGTATTGTTAAAGCTTAATTTACAATTTACCTATCCGCCAAAAAACATATGATTGCGGAACTTAATTAATTTGCAAATTCGATCCAAAATTCTTTGTGTATTGACAATGCATTCAATGTTTATAATAGTGATTGAGAGCGCGGCCCGACCAGGGAGAAAGGTTTATGCGCTGCTTAATTGAGATGACCATGAGACGGCACGATAAGCCGGCTAGCTAGATTTAAATTAACGGTACCTCACAATATAAGTTTAGCATGAGTATCCACTCATGATCACCACTTCTAACATGTTTACATATCTACATTGAAAGAAGATTGAGGAAGTTGATGTTGAGTTTGGATACCCCGAGTGGTTTTACTTAATTTTACTCACTTGAATTTGCAGTACAGTCCGCTGGAGTAGTCCCTCGGAACGTCTTTGGCTTCGACCAAAACTACGTTGACTATAGACTTCCATGATTTCTTCAGAATGTCGAATTTTCTACTCTTCCATACATACTGTAGAAAAACAAAAATAGTTTACATATTTATACCTACCTCTTATTAAAAAGAAAAAAAGAAAGATTTATTTGGTAAGCATACGTCCATTTGCACTAAAATAATTAATTTTACAGAGAGGCCATTTAAGAGGTTTTAAAACATGAACTTGATGAAACCACTGTTTATCTTTGTAAAGTGACTTTTTAACAAAATCCTGACATTACTATAGGTAGTAGGTACCTACCTTCTGAACTTTTTTCCCATGCTCCCTAAGTAGGGTCAGCCCACTGCCAATGCGGTCCATGAATTCTGTGGAGACCGCAAGCGCGGTGGGCGCCAGGGGGTCCATCACCAAACCGTCCGGTATTGTGAACGACCTGCGGAGAAACACCAGTCACTGAACGATTCATAAAACGTACACAATCTGACGTCACGCAAGGTACCGCTGCGCACGCGAGTATTTTTTTTATCACACCAGGTAATAAAAATGTTATTAAAATGATAGAAAAATGAACATTTAGAATAGGCTAGAAAATTAAATAACCCTTCATGTAGTGCTGGGGGCACCGAGCGTGCTTCATTCGCGACGCATGGCGTTGTACTCTGCCCTCATACTGAATGAATTACTTGTTTCCGCTGCTTGCTTGCGGCTTTACGTAGTAGAGGACTTTTACCAATAATACGCGGAACTTTCCGGTTAAAGCTTAATTGTTCAATACATTACGTGTTTTTTGTAGCGTCGTCGTCGTCACCATTATAAATGTTTTGGTTAGTAGCAAAAAATAGCAATGTAACGTTGGAAACCGGTTGAGCCATAGGTAAATTCATACCTATTGCTATATTTTTCCGTGACTAATAGAGATCATCAGACCACAGACGTTTCATACACGGGACATCGTAGACCTTTATTTTATACAAGGAAAGAAATTGTAGGTAATAATTACTGGCTTCCTACCATCCATTTTAGTACCTACAATTCAATTAGGATTCCAACCTGATTCAGTGTTCAGCTACCTTTTATTTAATGAAGGTTGGGTAGTCAATCTAAGAAACCTTATAGTTAGGCTCGCGGTAGCCCAGTGGAAATGGCTGGCTTGTGTTACAAAAATTGGTGGTTTCAAATCCCGGTAGCGGACATACCAATGAACTTTTCTCACAAAGAAATCTATGTGCGCGTAACACGTTCCCAAAACAGATGCGCTCGAGGCGGTAAACACATTGATAACTGCGAGTGGCATATAAATCTGAGTGCTTCCATTCGAGCTTTGAGGCAAGTTAAGCTGTTAGTCCCGGCTACTGCAGACATTAAACCATGTCGGCGGTCTACTGGCGGCCTGAAAACTCCGCTATTAGCTTAGACCACAAGCTCATAGGTAAGAAAGACTAGAACCTTATAATTTTCTATCATATCCAAAGATATTTCGGAATAAGGTTCTATATATCTATAACTACTTACATACTTACTCACTCATAATTCGTCAGGTTAATATTAATATACTTAATAATTTACACGTAGTACGTACTAGGATTACCGACCTGATAATCAACTGTATTTACAGTGAGATAGTGCCTTTGTTATAATAGTCATTGTTCACAGCGGTAGGTGGATATGTTAATGTAGTTGCAAATGCCCATTTCTGTCACATGGGTCAAAATCTTGCTCTCTTTGTTCATTAAGTAGGCACCTACTGTACCTGTGCTCAGGAACGCTCGACCGGGTTAATTAGAATATAATAGGGTTGGTTTGACCCAATTTTGTTTTTTACTACCTACTTGAAATGTTGTTGTAAACTGGACTCGTCTATCTATCGTTTCTAAGTGAATTTAGGTATTATTTTACAATCAATTTTATTACTTCCTAATCAATTATTTACTTCCTAAATAACGTCGAATGTGTATTTATTCGACGTTATTTAGGAAGTAAAGCAAGTCGCTGTTTTCGGAAATTAGATTGATTGTAAAATAACAAGAACACAGCCTTCAAACACCTACTACTTATTTATTGAACATTGCCAAAACAAGAGAGAATTTATTTAAATTGAATACTATATTGACCTTGTCACGTCTTACAGACGTATCAAATAAAAAGAGCCAAATTTGGAAAATTTGTAAAATAATAATACAAGCTCTTATCCTCAATTTTACACATCCGGGCAAGAAGGCACCATATCTAAATAAGTTATCATTAATTTTGTTTTATAATGTTCATAAAATACTTTGTAATTTAATTATTTAGATATTCATAAGGTTATAAAAATCCATACTACCTAATTTTGCAGCATTAGATTATTTTACTGATATTTTAAAAATTGCATAAACAATAGCAATCAGAATTTAATTATAATTTTATTTGATTTACATCCCGTTACCGTACACTCTGGATATAAATACACACATTATTCCAAGTGTGCTCCTTCCAGGTCAGGTTCAAATACTACATTAGGGGGGCATTATTTTGAATGTCAACATAAATAAAACAACACATCCACCATCACAGACGGAAACCGGACAATACACCTGAATTTGAACTGAATACGACATGACCTTAACCTGATAAGTACACGATCGCTTAAAGCATTCAAAAATGCGGAACTTACCTTTTTTCTAGGGAAAGTTGTGGGATTTTACTCCAATACTTACATAGCTTCTTAACCCCATGCACTTAAAATGTATGTACCATTTAATGGTAACTATCAAGTATTCTATTAACTTCTCTAAGTTCACTACAATATAAACCAAGATACAAACAATCTTTTCACCAACATTGAGTTCAAATTCTAAATCAGAAACCGCACGGCTACAAACAAGTTTGCCACGCATGTGACTATCGACGAATTGGATTCACTACACGGATTCAATTTTATAGTCATACTTAGCCTCTAAGTTTTTTTTAATATTACTTGCGATTGAGTTTTTCACATCACTAGTATTCCCGTTAGTCCCTTCAACTAAGCTAATGCTTAATGGCCAGGATGGGAATCGAACCCGGAACCTCTCAGCTACGAAGGCGGCCCCTCTAACCAATAGGCTATTGACGCTTCCTGTTCATAAACAGCCTCTTTGATCAAGTGGATGCAGCCGTCACCTCTCTATGATAGTATGTGGGTTCGTTTCCAGAGTCGTGTATAATATTTTCCATGGGAATATCATGGATTACAATGGACTGGGAATGACACAGTCTCCGTACTGTGCGATAGTCCGCCACGCTGGCTCAGTGCGGGTTTCGAAAATCCCAGACGAGTCGAAATTTGAACCTTAACAACCTGTTTCCGAATGGTGCGTTAGACTATAAAAAAATTGTGCCGAACTGTATCGCTCTCTCTAATCTATTGCGCTCTCGAGTTTTTTTGTTGTTTTTTTTGTTTTGAATTGACAAAATGTTGTTGGCCAGGGTGGCCATAACAACTTCACCCGGACAGAGGGCGAACGCAAGTGCGCTCCAGCCAGAGGGACAGGGGGGCAGCTATCCAAGGGCGCCACTAGGGGCACGACCTCGGCTTGGGCCCCTGCCAAGAGGCCGAAGCCGAGGCGAGGTAAAGGTTGGCGAGGGTAAAACTACCACCGGATCGGAACGCGACCTCAACTGAGAAGATCCGGCAAGCGCTCCCGAGTCACCGCTCTCCCCTATTTAAACAGTTGCCCCTCCAAACGATTCCGATCACGTGACTCGTTACGTCACGGCGTTCACTACCCACCCTACAACAATATCAATTGAGTTACTAATTATTTTTAAATTATCGTAATCGACGACAAATTATTGTTAAATTATCGTAATCCACGACATATATGATATACTTATGTCCTCTAACAATCATGGCCACACATAATATAAGTAGATACGACTTATACCTACTGGTATAAGTCGTATGGCACTTATAGCCAGAATGCATCGCAAAGCCCAAACACGACTAGGTTATATTGTTTTATTACGGAGTTCCGGCGCCTACCTTTCGGCTTCATCATCATCTGATGGTGAAGTCGTAAGGTAGGCAGTGTATTGAGACTATTCTAGTGACCGCAAACACCACAGAAAAGTCACAGGAAAGCAAATTACGCAATTTCGTTTACTTGAATTATGTATTTTTCCAGTTATTTTGATTTAAATGCCAAACTACTCAACCGATTTCGATGTAATTTTAATGGGACCATCCTTTCGAATGCAAAAATATGAAGATTTTTTTCCCCCACACATTAAAAAAAAATACACACGAATTGAGAACCTCCTCCATTTCGAAGTTGGTTCAAAATGGTCAAACGCACACCGCCTCCCATCATCCACGTTCTTCTCTCCCACTCCCCTTCACTTCAGGTCAGCAACGCGCAAGAAATGTCTTTGGAATGAAGCCTTTATAGGCTACAGTAACTGCTTAACATCAGGAGGATGCCGGGACGCGTTTGCACAACTTTGTTCTATAAACACTTAACTTAATGTATGCGCTACGTATTAAAAATAAATAAAATCATTATGTTCTGTTTTCATTATCTATTCATTATCGTTATCTATTCCGTGCGTCTCCCCTGCAAATCAATTATCCTTGTGGCTTCTCCGTAAATGGAGATTTAAGTATATTAGAACATTTATTTTTTCCGTTCCATCGAAGGTACGAACGACGAATGCCGCATGTTTTACCTTGGAAACCTTTATTTTTTTTTTTTTTAAGTTGCTTTACTTGTTGTTTGACAATACCTAATACCTATTTTTCTTTTTCCCAAGACTCATTAGGGGTCAACCGTCGAAGTCTTCATTGGAGACCAATGTCGAACCAAGCTATAACAGGAATAACAGTAGAAGGCCCCATAAAAATAATTTCGTGGTCTCAAATTAGAACGATAACATTTGTAATAAAATTCACGGAAATTTTACGTCACACCTACGTGTGCGGTTTTACCAAAAACCTTTTAGAAATTTTCCGTCTTAAAACTTAGCCAGATTAGCGTATTATTCACGGGTGGGGTTATTAAAACAGTGGGAGATATAAGTGCGCCAAGTTACTCATATTCTGTTTTCCTCTAATTAATCACTTTTCATTACGTATGTACTTATTCATTGCCTATGCCTACTAACCAACTTTACACAAGGTAAGTAAAGTAAGACGAACCAGCCAAAAGTGTGTGAAACTTTTAATCTATAAGACAAAAGATATAATAATTATGTATTTTTTTCGTGGGCAACTAAAAAATTCATATATTCAACGTTATTAAAAATTCACGTTATTAAGAACTTATTGAGTAATAATTATTTCGTAAAAGAATTATGTAGGCAATATTATTTCCATAATACGTGTCAAACTTTTTTAAACTAAATTGAAGTTATTTTAGTTCTTGTCTACACTAAGCGAAAATTTGACAAAAATAATGCCTAGCAAGATTATTGTAGTGCCTGGTAATTAACGGTTAATTTTGTAATAAACGTTTTATTATTATAGTACAGATTTATGTATATTATGTATGTATGTTAATCATAAAATGTTGAATAAAAAATTATACAAAGACGTACAAAAATAATTTATTGCTATTATTTTTAGTAAAATGTTCTCTCAGAGTATCATACATTTTTAATTAAACCTAGGTAGGTATATAGTTCCACTGCTGCGTAAACATTAAAATTAGATCAGAGGAAATAATTTTAAATGCTTTGGATCAGAGAGACTAGAAATCACTGTTTTTGAAAATAAAGAGATTAAGAATTCAATCTAGGATCAATTCACCTAGGAGCTAGCTAGGAGAGGCAAATGCTCTACAAATTGTTTATTGTTGTATAAATGTTAATTAAATAACAACATTACATCATGAAGTCGACTAAAATGGATAAACTATATGCCCATATTAATAGATTGATCTCAAGTCTGAGAGCGATTTTGAGTAAGTTTTTGATGTGTATTTTGGTATGCATGACATAAGAATAACATTTCCAAGATCGCTCTCAGACTTGAGATCGATTTATTTACGGGATAGACATAATGAATTAGTATAAACGCCGTGTGTCGACTTCCTTGAGACAAGAAGCAAGGTTATTGAATCGACGATTCGGCAGCAACTTACAATAACCACAATCAACTGTAACGTGTAAGCGAATACAAAGGTAAAGGTTCTGTGAAATGAGTTCAAAAGAAATTACAATTAACATTTATCCTTTAAGGGCGATGCAAGGCTTATTAATTAGTCATTTTTGTGAGGTTAATAGCCGTTCAAGTCTTCATTATGTACTTTTGCTGTGAGTGTTCAGTTCAATATAGGTAGTAATTAGTTAAATACGCATGACAAGTATTTTTACAGGACAGCTGCGGCATGTAAGATAATAAAAAGTAATAAGTAAAATGATGGACCGCGCATGAATTTCTTTTGATTTTATTTTTGTGTATGTTTTATGTGTCTTTCTCGGTGTACGTACTTAATTTGATTTCTAATCAAAATTTATTTTTCATTTTTCTTTTTTTTCTATTTTCCTTATCACTGAGTAAGTTAATGTAGAACCAATGTAGAATGTGTATAAGGCAACCTTCAAGTTATTGCCGGAACTATAGTCTTTTCAAGGCTAGGCTCTTCCAAGCCAGCTTGTTACACAACGGATATCCGATATAAGTGCTAATTTTAGGTCATAGAATAAACTTTAACTTCGACGTCCTTATCATGTTCACAATGTAGGAGCAAGATGGCTATAGTTTTAATTAAGACATAAATATTCGCCTGTTTTAGGTAGGATAATTGTCGTACATGTTGAAATATCATATTGACATACTAGCTGTTGCCCGCGGCTCCGCCCACGTAGTACCTACTTCGATAAAATAAAAGTAGCCTAAGTTACTCCTTATAACATCAGCTATCTGCCAGTGAAAGTCCCTTCAAAATTGGTCGAGCCTTTTTGGAGATTAGCCGGAACAAACAGATAGACAAACAATTATAAAATGTTTTTTATATGTGTACCGCACTTATAAGTAGGTATACTTTCGTATAATTTAGTAAAAAGTTGTTATTTTGACATTACAAGTAGAAACATAAATTTTATTTATTTGTATAAACTGGCATTTACTGCCAACATTTCCGTGGCAGGAAATAGCCCAGAACAGAGATGTGTGAAGAAGTATAAGAAAGGTTTTTGCCCAGAGGTGGGACATTTAACGTCTATAGGTATTATATTATAAAAAATAGATTGGCATATTTGTTTTGCCCACTTCGAAATTCTCTAGAGCTTCTCAATCACAAGGTCTTGTCACCTTCGAATATTAATCTATTTAAAATTTCCAGTGGTGTTTCCGGTAAGTTTTTTAGAAGGAAATTTCCAATAGTTCAAATATTCTGCCCTATTTCATACTTATATCTTTTATATTAGTATTGTAGTTATCTAAGTATATTTTTTTTATAAAACGAGGGCTTTGTCTTCTTGCCTGAGCGATGCGACACCGACAAAGGACATTAAGTACTTGTTTGCATTTGTTTCACAATATTTATATTTCCTTTGTTAACAATTGCACAAAAGAACGCGTGGAATGGTAAACAATTTATACTGGAGATGTTGGAATTTTTTCTTTATAATATGCATAACATTACCGTATAGTATGCGTGTTCGTAATTGGATATCGTTTTGCAAAACGGAATCAAGCCACATGCACAGCTGTAGACCGAAACCAACCTTGTGTGAGTTTGTGGTTCTAGGTTGGTTTCAGTTTGCAGAAGTGTGTGTGGGTTGGTTCTATTTTGCTAAACTACGTCAAATTCTTCTGCCCCTAAACGGCTTGAGCGATTGGATGCATGGTTCTTGGATATAGTTGGATCCGTTAGGTGGCGCTTATATTGCCATCCAGGAAATAAAATCTAGGCTAGCGAAGCTGCGGGAAATAATTACTATATAAAAATATTATTATTTGGGAATTATTATTATTCGGGAAATTTGTCGCCTAATGCGTAAGTTAGGTAAAGGGTTAGCTAGGTAAGTTAGGTAAAGGTAAGTTAAGTAATATTGTGATGGATTTTAAGTTTTTTTGCGTACCTATAGGTAAGAACTAATATAGGTACAAAATAATCTAAAACATATTCAGTAAATTTAAATTTCCTCATATTTGATATGCAGAAAACCACTGCTTCCGAACAGATGATGATTTTCCTAGTTATACTGAAGGCCAGCGCGGTATTGAGATGGAGTCTCGTTCGAATTTTAAAATGAATTTCTATTACTCAATTTACTCACGGCTTGTTATTTTCACGCCGGTCGATGCACTCGAATTGTTTATTACTATACAAAAGTCTTATCAAATACATTACTGATTTTATTTTTTTAAATATAAGTACCTACGTATTTAAGTGGGTTCTTGGTTATACTTCATTTCATTAATAACATTGATTTCTACATATAATTATAATGCAATAACGATAGCATTAAAAAAATCTAACGCACTTATAAAATACCTACTTGTCACTCCGATATCACGATTTTTGGGTTCAAGTTCAAACGTAGCACTTAACAACAAATCGGAACCGGACATTGTTATCACTTCGCCACTGACCAGACACGATAATTTCGACATTGTATAGCGTGATCGTTATTTAACGTCAAATCATTAAACGGTAATTAAAAGGGTCGGTGAGTGAACATACCTCGTCTGTGGTCAGTAGTAGGAACGGCCGGCGCGGAGGTGCACAGATGACTGTTTAACGTCTATCGCTAGCCGCCGCCCCAGGGAATCCCAAGTCACACTTTGTGTCCAGAACTCCGCTCAACATGTTCCAATGTTTATTTGTTGATAAATAACACTGTTCACACAAATCAACAAAATCCGTGTCCTCACTACCGTCGGTACCGACTGTCTGTTGTACAGCGTGAATCGCGTGGGCATACATATATTACCATAACATAACGTTATTACAAATACGTATACATTATCGCACAGTCAAGTTCAATATGTGGTGAAACGTCACCGCGCGAAGTTGTTTTATACGCGGACTGCCCCGCGTCGATGCGCGCGGTTGACCAAATTGATTCTAAAAAGATTCCGCATTAGACAAAAACAGAAGATATCATTTTGGTAAACCATACGTTGGCGTGGTTCACTTGATTATATGCCTTGAGTGAATACGATACGGTTCAATTGATATTGGCACATCTACCCTCCTAATATTGTCGTTATTATCATGGATCTGTAATCTATACATACAAATAAATAAAATTGGAGTGTCTGTTTGTAATATCAAAATAACACCTTTTCACTAAATGCATATGAAAGTACATACGACACCTATAGCAAAAACGCGATTTAAAATTTTTTTGTCTGTCTGTTGTCTGTCTGCCTGTCTGTCTGTCTGTCTGTCTGTGTGTTTGTTCCGGGTAATCTCCGAAACGGTTGGACCGATTTTGACGGGACTTTCACTGGCAGATAGCTGATGTTATAAGGAGTAACTACTTTAATTTTAGAAACACAATTAGGGTACCGCGTAAAAAAATAAAAACACATGAAATCAAAGAGTATCTTCGAAACGGGTGGACCGATTTTGACGGAATTCACTGGTAGATAGCTGATGTTATAAGCAGTAACTTAGGCTACTTTTATATTAGAAAAACAAAATAAAAAATGGGTCCTGTCGCGCGAGCTCAGAACGCGGGAGCGGGCTTTTTTGTTTAGTTAAATTCCACGCGGACGAAGTCGCGGGCTCAGCTAGTTGGTAACTAAATAGATTACATTTTAAATAGTACTTAGACCTAACTCCTATTTTTGTATTCAATGGAAAAATACTTTTGCCCGCTTATGGCTTTTAAGAGCACTTTTACCAGATGAAAAGGCACGAGCTTTGTAAGTGCCCGCGTAGGCCTAAACAAAATAAATGATTTGATTTGATGGTATTAAGTACTTACCTAATGTAAAGTGCTTTCCATAATTAATTCTGTACCTATACCACAAGTCTACGGTAGGTAGGTAATATTTATAGAAGCAACATATAGGTATTAGGTACCAATGGTAAACAATTGTTTATCGAAATTTTGGATCAAAAAATGTTGATGGTGAACATGTTAATTGATTGATACCCAAACGATGTTAATAAGTAGGTATTTGTTGCGATACGTAAAGAGTGCAAAAAATACATAAATTCAGATTTTGATAACGTTGGAACATTACGGGTAATGTCGTAAATAATCGCTCGGTTCATAACCATCAGTGTATTGTTAATGAGATAATTTTTCTTTTAGTATAATTATATAAGTAATTATCTACTAGTTTACAGTAATTAATTAAACTACCTACCTATTTATTATTATCACAGTAGGTTTTTAGACTTAAAATAAAACGATGGTATTTCTAGTTGCTTGATTTGATTTGAGGCGTAAGTACCTAACAGCATAGAGACTAGGTACCTACTTATAGGTATATTATTATACTCTCTATAGGTAAGTAGTAACAGCTTACTTTGACCTACTCAACTTAATAAAGATGGAAAAAATTACTAAGTTCTAGGTAATTTAATAATTGGGCAATAATTAGGTACCTACCGTTCCAAATTATTCTTCAGGCTAAATTATTATGATGGACGCATGTTTTGGCTCTTTTTGGCACTTACACCGGTTTACAGATGTTATTATTGGGTATAATCATACTTATCATACTAATATTATAAAGAGGAAAACTTTGTTTGTTTGATTGTAATGAATAGGCTCCGAAATTACTGAACCGATTTGAAAAAATCTTTCACTGTTGGGAAGCTACACTATCCCCAGGTGACATAGGCTATATTATATTTAAAAAAAAATAGGGATCCGTACTAAAACTCCAATAATGTTACCGCAATGTACCGGTGCGAAGCCGGGGCGGGCCGCTAGTATTAAATAAAAGGGATAATCTTGATACGTTACGTTGGTACGTACCTAGATGCACCTACCAGAAAACTGGGTTTATTCCTCTCAAGACAAATTATGCCATATACAAGGTGAAACAAAAAGGGTATACTATTTATTTTGCAACTTAACTTTGTAAATCTCAAACTGTCGGCTTTGTGGGACAATTGAAGTACTAAAGGTTTGGCAGACTTGTGAAATCCGTCAGTAGCTGTATTCCTATACCGCCTTTTATTTTTCCAAGTTCCCTCCAAAGCTGACAGTTTTAGAATTACAAAGTAAAGTTTTGAAAAAAATAGTATACCATTTCTGTTTCAACCTGTATAATAAAAAAGTTAAGATAAAGCATCGACATGCAGGTGTTACTTATGTATTTGAATCATGCGCCTACCTTGAAGTATATAAGTACAGTACTAGTAAATAACGTGAGACGTAAGGTAAAATGCATTTAATTAGCACTCGTCAACATTCAATGAACGTAGCTGCCAGGTATTATCGATCATTCAACCTTAAGAAGACTTATAGACCTTATAGTACTTACCTATGCAGGGATAGTTGGTACACTGACAAAAAAATTACAATGTTTGTAGTTTACTAATTATTTTGTAATTATAGCAAAGAGGTATTTATGTAATGTTTGTTAGTCATACATTATTTGCCGTAATTAGAAAATGTTTAGTTGAAAAATATTAAATAAGAGTGTGTGTGCTGAGAAGTGCACAAACCATACCTACCCCTAGGTTCCTACCTATTTTGTATTTTTTTTTCTTAGTGTATTGTGAAGAATTCAGCAGCAGTGATAGCGGATTGGTTAAGCACGCGTCTTGTGGGTACAAGGTCCTGGGTTTATTAAACCCCGGCTCGGGTTTTAAGAAAACTATGTGCTAATCATATTTTATATTATATGATTAAGTGTCACTTGCTTACGGTGCAGGAAAACATCGTTTGGAAACCTGCATGTCCTAGAAAATGTAATAAATTTTCGAGACATGTGAAATCCGCCAACCCGCACTATGCGCGCTGATGGGAGGAATTCCCCTCGTATTGAGGGGCTAAAGGACAGGCATGTATCTAGAGCCTGTAATAATACCTAGGTATTTATTTTGGTGTTACTTTCGAATTTATACTGCATGAGACGGAATGCCTCTAAAAGATGTCAGTACCTAAACTCAGAGTTGTCCAATTATATAAAAAAATATGTCAAAGATTACCTAGGCTACACTATAATGGTGAACTAGTCTGACGAGACATTTAAGTTAGTAGCCAGGTACCTATAACGGTCGCCGGCCTGAACGCCGGGAAAGAGGTACAGAAATAAAATAATACGGTTTTACGAAACCAGTTTAGCGCTGAACGGAAACTGCCATGCTTGCTCACTGTTTGCATTTGACGCAATACAGAGCCGGCTTTACCTATGGCGCAGGGTCTTAGGGGCTTAGGGGGCCAGTGGCTCATGAAGCCTCCAAAAAGCCTCCGTCACTCGCGGCACTATCAGATACCATGCGCCCGTGTTATGGCCTAGAGGGCGCCAGGGTATTAATTGCACCCGGGCGCTACATGGGCTAGAGCCGGCGCTGATTCTATAAGGATAGCTGATGTTATAAGGAGTAACTTAGGCTACTTTAATTTTAGAAAAACAATTAGGGTTCCGAGTAAAAAAATAAAAACACATGAAATCAAAGAGTATCTCCGAAACGGCTGGACCGATTTTGACGGGACTTTCACTGGTAGATAGCTGATGTTATAAGCAGTAACTTAGGCAACTTTTATTTTAGAAAAACAAAATTTTAAAAATGGTTCCTGTCGCGCGGGTTCAGAACGCGGGAGCGGGCTTTTTTGTTAAGTTAAATTCCACGCGGACGAAGTTGCGGGCTCAGCTAGTTTTTAATAATTTGACAGCTGTCAGTTGAAAGCGATTCTCCCGGGCCGGAAAAGTATTACTTTCAACCCGCTTCTCAGGCAACTTCAGACCTACTTTCAGAGTATGAGTAATGAAAAAGCCTTAACTATTGCAGAGGTATTGCAAATTCAGCGTCAATGTGATGTTCTAGATGTACTTACTGTCTGTAGCTCTACCATGATTGTATTGTACCTACCTATTATGTTCGCTGTAGTCGGTAGAGTTTACGTAAATATTTGTAAGTAAGAATCTATGACATTTTTTTAGTTCCTCCTCGGGTTGCCGATATAGGTACCGTATAATTTGCCATAGGTACTATAACTAAGTATCATTATTTTCTGAGTAATCAGAAATTTGAATATTGGTCACAACTTTTGTATTGCGGTATTAAAGCACATCAAATGGAGTAGGAAAACAAAGTTTAAACTTTATTTACGAGGAGCAACAACCATACACGTATTTATAAAACAGTTATAATATGTACTTGAGATGGGTTTATATATATTTATACCTAAGTAGCATTTACCTACCTAATACCTACTATGCCCGAGTTCCTACCTAATCTTTTAATTAAGTATTTCAAGTAAGGGAGAGTGGGTAACGGTGAATCTTTGATATATTTATCAAAGCGGTGGATCAAGACACAGTGAATAAACTGCCAAATCTGTCTCTGTTTAGGTCTCACAAACATAGAAAATAGACAGGTGCAAGCTATTTTACATTGTCTCCGCGCTGAAGCAATCCGCAAAATCCGCTGCGCTACGATAGGTGGTGTACGCACACAAAGTGAGTAAGAAAGTAGTTTTAACGACTTTTAAAAAGTTATATGCATAGATGTGTGTCTATATTCCGAATATATTAATATTTTCCTACCACAATGAGTATTTCTATTGTTAATTTATTGAATCTAGAGACGCGGTAGCGTGTCAAGCCAAGTTCAAGCTAACTGAAATGGCGAGCAGCACCGTGTTCTCTTTCTCTCTAAATGTAGGCTCAATTTTTTTTGCAATTTGATTGTCGTTAATAGCCGATGGGCATCAGTGGTTAATTTGCTTTTGGGTCACAGCGGATAGTAATTCATTGTACTCCACAGAGGTGTACTTGGATATCTTTGACATAATAACGTTTCATTTCTTCTTGTTCTTTTTTAGGTTCCAAAACGCCATGAAACCGTTAGTGGAACATCAGGCCATGCAGCAGGCTATAAAAATGAAGGTGTCAAATTAAAGCCTTTGTGCATCGATTAGTACATGTTTAACCGGTCTGGCTGGAACAGGCAATTTATTTAGTTTTCAAGTGGTACCTATTTGTTGGGTAGGTTACTTAAAACTTAGTTTCTCCTGGATTTATTTATGTTAATTTGTATGTCAAAGAAGTGAATATTATTCATAATAAAATTCTCTAATAATTTAGTTATCTTTGTAACTATCCACTGTGCCCCCACAGATTCACTGTAACCGTTGTGCTTATCCCTCGTAAGTTGTAACCCAGACACGGGGTAAATTGGATGATTTCCCATTCTTTAAAAATCAAGCTTTCAAAGCGAATCTATTAAAGCCAGGGTCTTAATCATATGCTCGATTTGTAGTTGAATGATGTCTAATATGGATTATTTGAAAAACAAGAGACTAGCATCATTTAAATTTCTAGCCGAAGAAATAAAGTGGTTCACTCACTGTTATGTTACCCACTCTACCTTACCAACCTATTTATTTCGAAATGTTAAAACAAGCTGCCTAGATACCTACCTAGTTCAAGTGTGTCAGTGAATCATAATAATATGACGCAGGTAGCCGAAGAAAAGAAATATAACTACCTGTACCTATTACCTATTAGGTAGGCAGGTACTAAATCGTACGCAAGAACTTCCAGATATTCCTACTTAAAATAAATACTTATATTTACAGGCATTTATACTACAACCTGAAAATGCAAGAAAATCATTCGAACTATTTCGCATTTAAATCACGTTTAGTAGGTAGCTACCCACTACTGGGACGTTGTGTTCACCTAGTACCTATCCAATAGATATCGTTCGCGGGCCAGCCATGGCCCAGTTTTACGTAACGAGATAAACAGACATTGGATAGATGACACATGACCATTGTCATTATAATTAGGGAAACAATTAGGCATACGGACTCCATTTTGGTTTTTTTCAGAGTGGACGGTCACATTTTTGTATTGTATTGTTATTAATTGCATTTGTTACTTGACACTGGCGAAATACCTATTAACTTGGGTGAGCCATATTTTTAACGAAAGAAGAAGTAAGAATTAGGTATACCGATCCTTAATAGATTGTTATTGGTTGAAAAAGTATGTACCTACCTGCTGGCAAATGGGTACCTATTATCAATCAAGCAGAAAGCTGCGTGTGATATTCACTGTTAAAAATATCCATATTGGTACAAGGTTATAGATAAAATATTAACAATCTGGCAGACTTGTATTAATTACATCATAAACAACAACTTTTATTCTATGACTTGTAATAATTTCTTAATTAGAATTTGATACAAATATAAAAATATTTGAATTCAACGCTCTTAAATCTAAATACCTATCCTATCTTATATCTAGTAGGTAAGTAGGTACCAACTTACCTAATTATATATATATATTTAGTTTAAAGATTAACATAACAACTTGTCAGTTTAAAACTTCCTCAGTAGGTATAGGTCTACCAGAATCTCATGGCATTAAAAAAATATAAAAAAATGTGATTTTCATATGGCAATGTCAATTGTCACCTGCCAAATCAAAGTACAAGGTTTGTCAACCGCTGTTGAGATTTTGTGATATCTTCTTGGCAATTTATTGTTTTTGTGAAAATGTCGAAAAAGCCACTTCGATCTCAAGCGAGAAATATTGTTTTCAATGTGTATCGTAAAATAAGGGAAGAAGAAGGCGTAAATCAAACTCAATCTTTGATTTTAAAGCGCGTCGTAGAGTTGACCGGTAAGTTGGACTGAGTTGTTTTGATACTTTTAGTTTATTTTATATTTATCTTACTTAATTATAGCTTCTTTATAGGGGTTTTCAGTACTACTATACGGCGAATCATAGGTGAGTGCACATCGAACGATGGTGTATTTTCCACGCCTGGTAAAAAGAGGAGAGCGGGGAAGAAGAAAATCAACTTGGACAGTTTCGATTTACAGTTGATAAGGAATAAAGTAAATGAATTTTATACAGTTCGGAAGGAAATTCCAACAGAAATAAAACTGTTAAAAATTCTTCGACAAGAAATTGATTTCAACGGAGGGAGAGAATCTCTGAGGTAAGAAAAATATTAAGTAATAATCCTTCTCACTCGTAAGACGAGGCCTGTGCCCTGCAGTGGGACGTACGAGTATTTAGACTGATGTTGATGTTGATGATTGACTAAGCTATCGTTTCAGTAACATGATAAATTTTATTATTTTTTACAGACTTATACTTAAGGAGACAGGTTTTGAATATTTTAAATGCCAATCAAAAAGGATCATTTTGATCATTTTGTGTACGGAACTCAAGTAAGCGAACGAAAAGCAATTATACCAGTGACCTGAGCGATAATATTGGAATACTGCGAGTCTGCTAAGTGATTCGGAACGGTGCTTGTTGTGTGTAACTAGTCTTAGTGAACTAGTGTACTAGTAGTGAACTAGTACTGTGTATTTGTCGAGTTTGTGGAGAGCGAAATAAACCCTTTTTACACGTTTAACGGCATTAATTGTACCTACCCCTGTACGTGTACGTAACATTATAATAAATTAGTACATAAAGTAATATATGATTGGATTTATTTTTTTTGTCATATTTTCCTATGTTAAGAACCCGATGCATAACAACAATTTCATACACATACCTAGTATACTTTATGTTAATTAATGACTAAATATATAAATAAAAATTAAACAGTATCAAGATCGTTTAATCCAATTTCCCCAGTATTGCACACAACAAATTTTTATTTCCCCATTTGCCATGAGATTCTGGTAGACCTATACTTGAGTATACCTACCCAGTACCTACTTATTTACTACTGAGTAAACTTACTTGAGTAGGTAAGTAAACATCGTAATATAAATATCCCATATTTACATATTAGAAGTATTTTTTAATAAGCAAGCGACTTTTTTGTTATTTTTAGGGTTCCGGACTGTAAAAGGAAAAAACGGAACCCTTATAGGATGACTTTGTTGTCCGTCTGTCTGTCAAGACTTTTTCTCAGAAACGGATAGGGATCTCAAGTTGAAATTAATATCAAACGCTATGGTCCCTTATAGGTGTAAAAAAATGGAATTCTAAGACAACGGAATCAAAAGATACGGCCATTTATGTCGCATATTTTGGTACTTTTTGCAAATTCACTTATCAAAACAAAGGATTCAACGCACAGCCCAAACCGCTGGTGTTAGAGTCATGAAATTTGGACAGTAGGTATCCTTTTATACCGTAAATATCCACTAAGGAAGGATTTTGTAAAAATCTACCCCCCAAGTGTATAAAATAGGGGATGAAAGTTAGTATGGGTAAAAAAAAATAATTACTTTGAGCCATGAAAGTTAGTATTAAGGTTACTCATTAGAAATAAAATATATAATTTTCAGCGTTTTATAAACTCCACCCACACTGTGTGAAATAAGGGTAAACAAATTCAGGACCCTAATACAAACGTATTGGGGTCCCGAATTTGTATAAGCTGAAAATGTGGCTTTAGGTAGATTTGCTGTAAAAACTTGAAACACTGTGCAGAAAATGTAAAAAAAATGAGGACACTAGCACATGACACGACATTGCAATTAAAATTATAACAGGAGAAATGGGTTCACTAAATCACGAGCTACAGCCGACCAAGTTAAAGTTATGTTAATTCCCCGTCGTTTCTGAATAAACTCAATACTGAGATTTAAAAATTAGCCGCAAATACAACTTTGTTTCTAGTGTTTCACTACTTTGGTTATAGATACGATAAATCTTCGCTATTAAAATGGGTCCGGAAGCCTTCATTGTGCATATCCCGATGTGCACTTGTCCGGTTTTTTTAATGGGACTAGTCCCGGCACACACTCCACTGTAACCCCTGTAAGCCTGTACCGACAATGGTGACCAATAATGACGGCGAGGTTTGACCCTCGACGAGTCCCGTGGAAAAGTTAAATTGTCTTGGAATCCGCACGAATTTGTTAATGAGACTCCCACAAAAGAACATCACTTTTATTCTTGTAGGTAGGTACCTACCCAAGCCAGAATCGACAATGATGTCTCTAATGATGACGCCGAGGTATGACCCTCGACCACAGATAGATTTACATAGATAACGCAACTATCACGATTTGTATTGAAAACAAGCGTGCCGAATTTTTAACACCTACTGTGACGTCATTAGTGACGGGAAATCCAAACTTATTATATCTGTAGTCGCGTGGACTGCAAGTTAACGGCGACCAACTTTGACGCTTGGTCGGGGTTTCATACACGCGAAGTACATGCATTTGCGTTATCTATGTAGATCTATATCTATGCCCTCGAAGAATCCCGAAGAAATACTAAATTGTATTGGAACCTGTATGAATTTAACGGAATAAAAGAACACTTCCCTCCGTGGCAAAGCGGAGAAAACATTCTGGTGAAAATAACTGCGTAGGCCGATTGTCACAGAAGAAAAACTGTTTAGCTGATTTAAGTGCAGTTCTAAGACACCACGGGTTGTAATTTGACTACTTGGACCTAAACTCGTGGGCAAGTGTCTGTCGAGAACTAGAGCTGTATCTCGCTTGAAGAAATTTACAAACAACAAGATCTTGCCACTTTCTTGTTGCACCGATTGTTCTTAATGACCATGACAGATGGCGACACTAGGTACCATTGTTACATTACACGGGCTTAGAAAGTGTAGCTAATTCCCACAGGTATTTAACTAAAATAGTCAACTGTATTTCATTGTTTTTTCTTAACATGTATGGCGATTGTTGGTATAAAGATACTCCCAACCATCAAGCGTCGTCTATATTCAATTCGAACCCGGATACGAAAACTAGTTACGGTAGCTACTATGGTTAAGATTTGTTTTTATGCCGTAACGATTAATGTTTCCTATTTGTTTCCAAATTAAAATCCGGACCTTCTCTATGCTAAAGATGTTGGTTTGTAATACTTCTTCCATATATGTAAATAGTTTATACGCGGACATCTAAATCGGTGATTAGTGGTGAATCACGTGGCGGTGAACAAGGCCTAATTGATATTGACCCGTGCCCTGTGCCCCCACTGAGCTTACTGCACATGAGCACTTGGGTCTTGGTCACTCATTAAAACATTTGAGAGATCACAATTTCATGCTCCAAGTATCATGATTATTTGAGGAAAATAAGACAGTAATTGTCAAACAAAACTCATTTGTTTACAAAAACGAACATTTATTATAAAACTTATTTATACCTGGGTGTAAAATAGTTATATTGGTTTGCAAATGTTTTAAATTATTTTTGTAGAAATACTAAATAAAATGAATATGTAAAATATACTTACTTATCCCAAGTCCATTACTGTCCTAGCCATCATCAATAAAAATATAAATGCATATTCAATACAATCGAAAGTCAGTACTCATGTAAGTATAAAAAAATAGTCTTCATTTTTAATTTAGTCATAATATTGAACAGCTATCTACCTACTACAATAAAATATTTCAAGCATTAGACAAAGTGGACTGGGATAAGAGCAAAGATTTCACTGTCACTGAATTTATATCCTTCATCTTAACCTAAATGATTAGAAAATAAACACAAGTACTAATATAGGTGGTATAGTAGAATTGTATGGCTCATTTAAGTCAAAAGTACATACTTGAAATTATACATATTTATAAAAGCACTAAAAATTCAGTCTACAAATTACAATAACATCTAATACTTGCTTCAATCATGTGAACAAGTTATGGTTCCTTACTATAACACACATTTATAATAATCCTTAACTTACTTTGTGAGCTTTAAATGAATTATTGTACTATGTTACTAAAATCATTTTAATGTCAGTTTTCAGACATTAAGAATGAACGATTGTGATATTATTCCATATTAATTGTTTCCTCAATCATTGCCAATGATGAAATGCACTCATTAAGTATTGTAACAAATCCAATGTCCGTTTAAATAGAGAACATTAAGATTATAACAATACAAATGGTTGTTTTAAATTCTAAGTTTACGAAAGAAATATATCACTATTGCCAGGTCTCATATGGTTTGTTAATACTTAACATTAACTTAAAATACAGTAATTACTAGGCTACTAATTCAGGTCAATCAAACAAACTCAAATTAATAATTTGATAAACACCTTATAAACATTAAAATATTTGCAACTGTTAACTAAATAATTGATAACACCTACTTTGTAAGGGAATGTGAGAAAATATTAATGGACAGAATCAATATAGAGCTACCAATTGAATTAATTGGAAATAAGATATGTAGAGTACAGTACAAGATTCCCATATCTAAGTGACACATTGTAAGATTATTCACTGAAAGTCAGTCTTTCAAACATGTCATCTAATTTCTTCAGTGAAAACTAGTATGGTCCATCGGCAGTTCAGCAATGTCACATTTTAGTAGTAGCTTCCAGGGAGCGCAAGAGTGGCGCACGGGCCATATACTAGAAGCGGTCCTTGGAGGCATGCAGGCCCGGGTTGGTCAGATACTGCAGCTCCTGCAACTCCTGGAACTTCTCATGGTCTCTGATATGCGCATAGTTAGCTGACAAGCACATCAAATAGTGCACCAAACTCAGTATCACAAGTATGCAGGCAACCATCGCCAAGATAAACATAAATTCTGCCTTTTCAACATAATCTTTGCAGAACAATTTTATCCTGTGGGCCTCACAGATCCTCATGTCTTCTTGCTTCACACTAGATGGGAACATGAAATCAAATTGTGTAAAGTCAATGCAGGTCGATAATTCGATGTTTTTCGGTTTTGAGCAAAGTTTCCAGAATATCGTGAACAAAAATGTCGTTATAACAAGGAAGCCCAGTAGTAAGATCCACACAAACGTCAGAATGTATGTGATTATCATAAAAATAGCGCAAGATATACGGCCACCGACTCGAGCTCTCCACGCTCGATAGACTTTCTGCCTGGTGGCTCCCGTCGTCAGGCAGCCCAAACACAGCAACATGAATCCCAAGGCTGCCATACATGCACTGCCTACGATGAATATCATTTGTAATGCTTCCATCCATATCAGATGGAAGTGGAACACTTTATCAAACATCTCTTTGGACAGCGCGGAGCCCCGGTACATGGTACCACAGAAGACACCCACGCCCAAGCAGCACATAATGGTAGCGATGAGAGTGGCATGGGGCACCCTTGTTAGACAGGCTTGACACGCGTCACCCATTGTTATAATGTATGCGGGTTGAAAAACTACACTTTGGAAGCACTCTATTTACAAGTTGCACGAAAATGTAAGTACCTAATTTAATTTATAATAGTACGTAGTCACAAATAACTTGATAGTAAATATTTAAAAATTCCTTTAGTGTGACTAAACTTTTGACAGCCCATTGGCGAATCAAAGACAATGAAAGAATGAATGAATCACAGAATAAAAATAGTCCTAGCGGAATGAATGAATGACTGCCTATGGGCATAGAGTAGAAAGGGCGTCAACAATGAATGGTATTATACGCACTACGCACCCATAGAGATCTGCACAAATCTGCCACGTCAAAATGACAAGCAACGTAAAACTGTTAGTGATTGGCATTCAATTCTTCCTGATAATCGATTATTATACAATGTTATACTAATTTATGATCGTTTTCAACATAATCGATTACTTTATTTAAATTGGTTAATTTTATAGAGCTTTAACTAATTTTTTTGAGGTACCTTGGGCATGAAACATATTCCATACAAAAGTAAAGAAAATAACATTTCATCAATATTGTTTTGCGGGCGTGTAGTTTTTTAATCATCAGTGGACACACTTTTATTTAATTAGATGAAAAACTCTAAAGTTGCTCGAGATGATTCATTCAGGTCTTTGCATTATCCAAAGTTTTTCATTTTTTTTTTATTCAATAATAACTTATAACGCCTACGCTTTCCAATCTTTAAAATATTTTTTATAAAAAAATAACAAATAACGGCAATAAATACGAGCGTAACTGGATATGTCGAAGCTTCTTAAGAAAAAAATAGATACTATTATTATTTATTAGGTGTTATAGAATATAACCACGTACTATTTAGCGCTGAGATTAACATAATTGACTCCCGTAAAAATAGTGCAATTAATTTGGTTTTATTAATATTTAAACAATTTTTTAAATCGATTCTGCAGTGCACTGTACATCACTAGTCTAGAATCGTTGTCATCGGTAGGATGCACAAACGTTGGATTTCGTGATAGATATTTTCTTTTTATTATTACTAGTAAATACTAATTATATAGGTATACCTACTAATATTATTTAGAAATGGAGACTTTATACCATCAAACTAACCAACTGATACAAGAAACGTCGGAACTGTTTCATAAGTTAGAGCGAGATCCATCTCAACATGAAGATATTGAAAACTTTATTCAATCTAAAATTAATGCAATTACCGCGTAAGTGTTAAGTAATCTTTTTTTTTATAGGTAGTAAGTCGTTTTATTAAACCACTTAGTGGCTCTTGCTTAGCGTCTATAAGTACGAAAATGCCAAAATATGTGTAACCATTGAAAATATTATTTATACCATTATACAATTTGTGACTGACCAACACGCATGCACAGGATCATGCCAAAATACTTATTATAAAACATTATTTATTATTATATTGCAGGAACTGTGAGAAGTTAGACATATATGTGTATAAAACTCCAATTAACCAGCGGCCCATGGCAAAAATGCGTGTTGATCAATTGAAGTATGACAATAGACATATGCAGGTACCAACCATTATTATAAATAAATAAAAATTCTTGACTGCTTGGTGCAGGTATTTGAGCATAGGCAGCTCGCCAGCTCGGTTCACTCTACTGGGTCGTTGCGGGTATGTTTCCCATCAGGGAAAATTTCGGAAATGGTCCCTTCATAATTTACCCAGGTCTGGGTGTCACTAGGATCACCCCCAGACCATTCATTGTATTATATTGGCGATTGTATTATTAGGCGATATTATTAATTACTTAATATTATTATTATTTTTTAATCTATAACTGACAGATCCTCAAATACTAATTCGATTGAGTGCCTGGAGGTTTGGACTCGGAAAAGCGGGCTTGGAGGGTCTATGCGAATTGCTTCTTATGAATATTGAAAACAGCTTAGTTATAGTCAGGGTAAACAAGAAGCTGACCCAATAATACAAAAAAATATAAATATCAAAAATTTAACCAATGTCAAAAAAACCTGGGTGCACTAAAAAGCTAGAAGTAACAAGGGACCTTTTCTTTTATTTGGAGTCCCCAAACACCACTGAATATTTACAGGAAAGCAAATTACTTTACATAAATTCGCTGTTAGTCGTTTTTTAAACACCTTCCATTAATATGCTGAATTCAAAGTAAAGAAGATACATTGTGTTAGCACAAATAAACTATTATGTATTTACACCAAATATTTATCCGATAACAGGCATCTCTCAACAATGCCCAAAACAAAAGACGCAGGAGAGAAGAGGAGATGGCAGATAGAGAACAACTGCTGAGCCGTCGGTTCGGTCATGACCACACCGCAATTAATGTGGACTACCTCGGGCAGGAGCAGGTGTCATTGCAGAACTCACATAGGAATGTTGATGAAATGATCCATACAGGTATGTGTACATTATTATAACTTACCTGCAGCAAAACATTATAAAAAAAATACAACCAAATTGAGAACCTCCTTTTCTTTGTAGTCGGTTGAAATCATAAATTTTCTCTCATTCACTTTAATGAGTTACATAAAAGATATAAATTTATTCTATAGATTTATTAGAAATAATGACTAATAGGTATAAAAGAAATACGAATAAGCTCAAAAACGAGAGAATTGTCAAAAATATTATAAGTTAACCACTTATCATATAGGGGGTTCTCCTATGTCTAATGTCAGTGAATGTGGATGTTGCAAATCTGTTAGGAATCTCTCGCCATCTCGGGTTTACGGTTGTAGAGTTTATGTTTATGATGTGTCATAAATAAAATGTTAATCTGGCAAACAAAACACAGCAACGAATACCATTTGTGGTGTTTGCTATTATTAATTTGTCAGGTTTTATTATAGAAGTTATAATTCAACAAATTACCTATGTCTTTCTCGGTGGAAGCACAAAATAGGGACAAAATCACAAATGAGTGTAAATGTTTCGCCATTCCAAACTTACTACTTACCAAACTTACTTAGATTGTATTAGTATTACAATAATACATCGATTAGGCGCCGTCACTCATATTAGGTTAATGTAATTACACTAGAAGATCTAGTTACTTCTAGTTGATCTAGGTGTTAATATCCAATAGTGACACAACATACTGAGCATGTAGTTTTTATAAATTTTAATTTCATATACTATACTCATTGTTACTTAGTAGATAGGACAAGATTATCTTAACCTGTTTAGTATATATTTAGTTTTTCAGTAGAACATAATAATCTCAGTACCTAGATATAATAAATTGCATTGTTAATTTGACATGCTGTGCCTGCGGAACTAAGAACAAATACTACTAGCGACTACTCATTTTATTCGACAGACCTCACTAGAGTTAATGCCACAGTTGATCACTGAGTGGCGCTGGTCGAAGCACGCGATCTTATTAAGTTCTAAATATACAATAACAAACAAAAAATATATAAAGTCACCTCAGTGTTGTGTTGTGTTTATTAAATTTAATGTCTGAATGTGAACACAAATCAGAGATAAGTATCGTGATTTCATTACATCATTACCAATAATACTGTTTATAATTATTATAAATCACTTACCACATCTTGGTTACAATCTCCAGATAAATTCACGAACAAAATGTTGTTGCCTCACTATTCGACCCGTAAATAATAATAATTGTAAGCGGCTGTGCCACGCAGCGTGTCCGCTCTGTATCAAGGCGAACTTTAATAAAGTTGAACTTTAGAATACACAGTCTAGATTTAGTTGCTTAGATCATGATTTGCTGCACCAACACACTACTCGTCCGCGCTAACATCAACCAAATAGTAATACAGTAATCGCTGCCTATTGTTCGCTCTGTTTATGTTAATGTACCTACATGTTCAATATTAATAAAAACTTTTAAAAACTTTTTGGTTGGTAACTATATTAAATTAAATTAACCTTGTATTGGTTTTTAAAAAATGCGCCCAAGACTTCGCAAAGTATTTTTATTCTTGTTTAACTTGTTTTAGTGGGTTCACTTTAGTAATGTATTAAATTATCAAAAGATATTAAATTATGAAAATTATGGCGATAATTACGTTATCTGCATTCAGTATCTTAGAAACTGTGGTCGACGGGCATTCGATGTTGGAAAATCACGTAGTACCTCTACAGATAATATTCTCATTGTGTAAATGTTTCTTACATCATATGTATGACTCAAGTAAGTATCTTAATTATCATCAATTACGATGAACGTGACATATCAACAAAGACAAGCAGAGTTCTTGAACGGGTTTTTTTTCTCTGTGAAAAGTTTAATCTTTGTTTTGTGTAATATTGAAGGGATGGCAGTACGCAACATTGGGAATAAAGACTCGCGCGTATAATACGCCTCTTTGCTTAGGTAAAAAACTAAACTTTACTCCCATCTGCATAATATAAGGCACATGTTCTAAAAATACACAGGACTGTTCAACGCACTGCTACGTACAAAACGCGAATATGCAGGTTTTTTTTGTTGTCAAAAATACCTTATCTTCATTTTGTATTGTACAGAGTAAGTTATCTACTTTTATGTGCGTTGAACGCGTATAATACGCGCGTGTCCGACGAAGCCTTGTAACTAGCTAATTTTGTTACAGGTACAAATATGCTGGAGACCCTGAGGTACAATCGAGAAACAATAAAAGGTGCCCACAAAAGGATCATAGACTTAGCAAACACTCTAGGGCTGTCGAACGCGACTATCTCCTTCATCGAGCGGAGGGTGTCGCAGGACAAGTACATACTATTTGGCGGGATGTTCGTCACTTTGGCTGTGATTGTACTTGTTATCATGTACTTGACGTAACGAACAGAAATTTACCTATAGACAGTATAATTTTATTGTTGTTAAAGTTTGATAGGTAGTTAGGGGGCATCCATTAATTACGTGTGGCGTTTTTGGCAGTTATCCGACTCCCTCAACCTACCTGGTGAGATAAAAAAAATAAAATAATAAATATCGCCAGACGAACACACCAACTGTATGGTCCCAAACTAAGCAACGCTTGTACTATGGGTACCGTATAATGGACTGGGGGCGATCCCAGTGACACCCACACCAGGGCAAATTACGAAAAGGCCATTTCCGAAATTTACCCCGGCGGGAATCGAACCCGCAACCACCATGTGCAGTGAGCCGAGCGGCCTACGCTCGAACCACTGCGCCAAGCGGTCGTCAAGGTCGCCAAGATGTCGTGAGATTTGGCTCAACCCCCTCCCCCATCACCCAATCTCACGTGAGATTTTTTAAAATGCGTTTTTGTGGTTCTAGTTGCATTGGATTTATTCTAAAAAAAAAATTCGCAAAACCGTGATAAATATTATGGTTTACTTAATTTAACCCAATTTTACTCTATTTCTTGCGAAAAATAATTACGTTATGTTCGCCAAGACCCTCCCTCTCCCTAAAGTAACATTAGATGAGATTCGACTCGACCCCCTCCCTCCCGAACGGCCCACGTAATTAATGGACGCCGCCTTATACATCTTTATGGAATTGTCGACTTGTAATTAACTTGTTTGAAGTAGCTATTTATAGTTGGACCAGGATATGCATAATACGAGGGTTCTAGAATATATATAATTATATTGATATGGTAATAAAATGAGTCTGGGTTTGTATTCCGTGATTATAACACAATTTACAGCTATTTATTAGGCAACCCTATAACATACCTATATTATTATTATCTTAGGTATAAGACAGCCGACTCATTATGATTCTAAATGACAATAATGCGAAACTACTGCTGGGGCATTGAACATTTTATTCGAAACTGATTTAAAAATGTAGTAGGTAGGCATCTAGTTTTAAAACCAGTTTTCGATTAAACCGGGCTATAAATAATTCCAAAACTTATTATACTTGGACCCGTTTTTAACGCGACTCCAGTTGGAAGCAGATATGTTATTGAATTTGAAGGCTATCTTTAAACTCCGAGCTTATTTCCCGTTTAAATGCCAAGCTTATTTTTTATTTCCATCTTATATTATTAAGTACCTACGTTTCAAAATCATTCCCTATATTTAGTATTTATTTTGTGTTGTAGATATTTTATTGATTTTAAAAGGCATTTAAAGACTCTTTACGTAGTACTTTTATTCAGTTTTAAATATTTATTTCGTTCAAAGTTTCCAATAATGCATCCCTATTACCTATTTATTATTAATGTATTCGTTAATCTATTCGACAAGCTGATATGTTAATTTATCCTGACTCTATAATATTATACATGCGTTTATGTAAAATTGTATAAATGATAATGTTAAGAGAAGATTTATTAAAATTTTCTATTTTGAAAAAAATCGTTTTAGTTTATTCACTATTGGTTTAAGTAGGTATTACAAAATAGCCTTTAGCTGGCATTCTGTAGACTAGATAATGTCTCAACGAAAAATTGCTTAAAAATACACCATTGTTAGGACAAAAACGTTATTTTAATCACACACGTAATGTACCTAAGTATACAATTCAAGGTAAGGCAGTATAATCCAAAACATTTTAAACATTAATTACACTAATAGATACCGAGACAGTAATTGAACCCGACCAAAAGGCTTGAGGCTTGAAAAATGTTGTGTAACCTGTTCGGTCGACACGCTATGGACATGGTTAGTTTCCACGGCCCTGTTATGGTACAAAAATTTAACGATGCCACTACAGTCGAACAGCTCAATGAGGGGTTATTTTTTTCTAATACGCTCGTCGCAGCATGGCAGGCGGGGTGTGACGTGCGGGCAGGCGAAGGCTACATCTTCTTCCTTGCGCGGGGCGCAGGCCCCCGTGTCCTCGGGCGGGGGGTTCACGCACGCGTCCACGGAGGGCGGAGGCTCTCGCGGAAGGCCTGCTACGCGAGCCGCCGCCGGCGAGATCTTGGGCACGTCCCGCCGTAGCTTCTTGACCTTCTCGAACGCGTCTGGCGCTAGACGCATATAGTCTGGGACCTGAGAATTAGGAATAATAATAACTTCTCTAAATTCGGTTTCAGTATCCATTTAATATTCCGCGGCTTGTGTCAGTAGTCAGTAAGGGAGGAAGATAAGAAGGTTAGATAATCCCTTGAAGTCAATCAGGTAAGATTGGGGTATTAGTACAATCTGTCCAAATCGTTACGTCACGTATTTATATAGTGTCTTGAGATAGGTAGTGCCCTTTAGAACAAACTTCACGTCAGAATAACATTGACCTCTTTTGACCTCTTTAGGAAAGGTTTCTTGTATACGATAGTAATTGCTGGTAATGTCCTTTGGCAGTTCTCAGTAGGTTGAAATATAATGACATATAATGATCCGTCCCATTGACTTCCACAAAGTCACAGTTATACTAAATTTAATGAGGAACCATACCCACAAATTTTACATAAACCTACTACTTGTCTTCATCCGTACACTTCAGTGTTTCGTTAACTACCATATCCTCACAATTTGAATTAGTTACATAAACATAAGAGGTTGTAAAGTGTAACGGCACATAAGTATTATGAGCGTAGGCTCATATTCCTGTCGCAGTAGTTATCTTATTATTTGATAGTTTCTCTGATCACCGCGCACTGGAGTGGGTGCCGTGCTAGTGTGCCATTAAACGTTATGGTGAATGAAATTGATCTACTCACCAACTGTGGACGCATGACGCCAACGAAATGGGAGACGTCGTTAAACCGGGGATTAACTGAAGGGTCTTTAGACATTAATTTAATTTTGGTGACTGCTTTATCTATGTGCGAGCATAGGCCTCTCGGCTCACTGTACCGGATGGAGCGGCGACTTCCAGGGCAAATTTTCAGAAATTGCCTTTTTCTGATCTGGGTGTTAGAGGGATCGCCACCAGTCCAAAGTACAAGCGTTGCTTGGTTTGCTAAGTTGGTGTCACGTTTAGCGATATTGATTTGTTTACCTCCTTGCAGTCAACGCCATAAGTACCAAGGTACCCTGGCAGGCGCGGCTTGTCCGAATGTTCTTCGCCCATGACGCGGACAGTTTGCGCGCTCGGAATGATCTCGTACGCGCACTCGTCGCGTGCGCGTCTCTCTGCACGCTCCTTCCAATCCTATTTCGTGTCATGAAGTTATTAATCGTAACTAACATTGTTAACATGAGGCTCCGTAAGTAATATGTTACTAGCCACTCGCCCCGGTTTCGTACGGCTTTACTCTAATATGTGAATATTCATATTATAATAAATTCAAATAAAATAAATTATACGTATAAAATATAAACCTTCCGAAATTAATTCTCTAAATGATAGTGAAAACCGCATCAAAATCCGTTGCGTAGTTTAGATTAACTAAGCGGACAAACAGACAGACGCGCATAGCGATTTTGATTTGGGTATATGTACTATTTACACAACTGAAGAGCGAGAGAACTTCCATATCCCCTTGGTTTGCATATTTTGAGCTTCTCCCTGAACTAATAAGGAGAATGGAAACTGTCGAGAAGTTGGAATTGTCGTTGAAACGAAAGGCTGGCTAGGCTTTCTGCTGCTGCGGCTTTCTGCATGTTGCTAGCGGCCCATTACCTATTTGTCAATTGCCTTAATCTTTTCCCAACTCTGTCAGCAATGCGGTCAGCTTTCAGCTTGGTTGCGACCTCCTGCGATTGCTTACTTATCAAGATTGGAAGGTGGGTATAGGAGCAAATGTTACCGGGTCCTTGTATCTGTCGCAGTAGTCGGGGTCTTCAATGAAGTGCGGTTGTTGTCCGGGCGGGTAGACGACGGGCGGCGGCTTCTGCTCGCGGTGCTCGTCGCCCGCCGGACCGGAGAAGCATACGACTTTCTGGTGGTCGTCGCGCGCAGCACTGGACTTGAGTATGCCTTTTATCGGCACTATATTGTCACATGTTGGTTTCCTGGAAACAGTTTTGGTAACATTAGGTGTGGGTTGAGACTCGGCGAAGCCAGCTTTTGCCCGGGGTTGAGGAGGGATTGTGAATCACAGCAGTATTTTCTGATAACTCCCTCTAAATCAAGAGTCGGTCAGACTGTTTGCGGAACGTATATCGCCTGACCTGGAGAGATTAGGTCTATGAATTTATAGAAGGATTGGTTATGGTATAATTTCGAAGATGCACGGGCCACTCTCAAACATGAGCTATACTCAGCGATGTTTGTCTAGGTCATGTTTCTAATAGTTCCACTGACGATTGTCTGATGTTACGCAGCGTGTCGTCGTAGGAGATGATATCGGTGGTGATGGGCGGGGTGGGCGGGCGCGGCGGGGTGGCGCTGCCCTCCACCACGTCGAGCGCGGTGAGGCATCGCTCCATCGCGTTGGGCTCCGCGACGGCAGCCTGCCCGATCTTGGCGAGCTGCGCACGATTATCCGCTGAATGTTCCTCATGGATGGCCGACTAGAAAACAAAAAATGGTAAGTAGGTATTGACAAAAGAGGTAAGTAGGTAGCTCCTTATTTATATCTGGTATATTTTACTTTTAAGTGGTTAGTCTTTCAAATTTTCACTTTTAAGCTAGGGCCCACGTGAAGCGATAAGGAAATAAAGAGAATTGACGACCGTTTGGCGCAGTGGTTTGAGCGTAGCCCGCTCAGCTCACTGCACCGGGTGCTTGCGGGTTCGATTCCCGACGGGGAAAATTTCGGAAATACCTAGCCTTTTCATAATTTTCCCAGGTCTGGGTGTCACAGGGATTGCCCCCAGTCCATTGTACGGTACCCATAGACAAGCTTTGCTTAGTTTGGGACAATACAGTTGGTGTGTCAGTCTGGCGATATTTATTTATAATTATTTATTAAATGACACAATTGTTTCCGATACAAAATTGACAACGAATTTACAAAGTGGCCTCCCGAATGCTAGGTCCAGAGGTGACCGAATTGAGCTCGGAACATGATTACCACTTCGTATCGCTCATCATTGCCCGTAGTATAGACAAGGCTCTTCTTTGCCTGTTGGTCTCTATCCAATGCTAACTCGGGCCATGTGTTCCCCACAAAGATGTCAATTCCTTGCAACAATTTTAAGATCCTAATGTTTTCTCGTAGCACTAGGTAGTTACTTATAGTTACTTGACGAATAAAAAAGTAAGGAAAGACCGACGACGTAAGAAAAAGATGAAATCATGAAGTTCATATTACAGACCACTGGTTTTCAATTGTTTTATGATTAGATGACATGTTACTTTGCTGTCCGGTATTTTAGTGTGTATGTAGGTAGTAACGATCGGTCACCTGTAGTTCGTCTTTGAGGTTGCCCTCGCGCATGTGGTAGTTGCGCACATTGTCGATCACCTCCTGCGGGAACTTCTCCGGGTTGGCGCTCATGTAGCGGTACACGTACAGATCGCAGCCGATGATCCGGAAGCGATGCTTGAACACGGGCACTATGGCACCTGAATCACAAGGTCACATTCAATTTTGCCATTGACTTCTTCATAATCGATTCTGGAGAGTAGTGAATGGTGTGCTCAGGAATTACACGGGTTAGGGTCATCGCCGGACAACCAGGCGCGGATAGCGATTTCAACCTTACATCGTGGTCGCTATTACCATCCATAAGCACGTAAGGATTTGATTCGTCGTTTTTAATGCGTACCGCTGTCAGTGTTTCCGGAGAGGTAAGTACCTTCCTACCTACCTATGCCTTATAATGCATACATCGTTATTTATCTACCTGTCGTCGTAGTGTAGGTATATTCTGGTACCTATACTAATGAATAATAGTTAGGCACCGAGTATGGGCATACTTGCAGCCCACTCAACACCACTGCATCCTTAGATTAGATTAGATTAGATAATTCTTTATTAGTCCACCACTAGAAGACAGAATTTTTACAAATTATTAAATAATTTACACAGAAAGTGGAAAATGGGCGGCCTTATCACTAAAAGTGATCTCTACCAGGCAACCTTAGGATGGAGAGGATCTAAAGAAAAATAATACGGAGGTGTACTTACATAAAATTAACTTATAAACATATACATTACATTAAATAAACAAGAAAATAATATGACATATACTTATACCTACTACATAATGGCTAAATGAAGATAATAGCACGCAACAGTTTAGGCACAGACAAAATAAATAATAAACAAATCATTATAAAGCAGTAATTATGGAGAAAGAAATAATTTCTTTACCTGGTCTTTGAAAATGTGTAAGGAAGGAGCGTTTCTGATAGAGACCGGTAAAGAATTCCAGAGGCGGACTGCTTCGACAGTGAAGGAACCATCATAGAAGGAACTGGTGTGGGAAGGCATAACAAGAGAGAGGTTATCGCTTGACCTTAAGGAATACAGATTTGAGGTGTGAAGGAATTGAAAGCGTTCCTTGAGATAGCGTGGGGAAGAAGGATTAAACAGTATGGTGTACAGAAGGGATAGGATGTGAGCGTTACGGCGAAGACGAATAGGAAGCCATTTAAGCTTAGTCCGAAAGTGAGACACATGATCAAATTTACGCAACCCAAATATAAATCTAATACAAAGGTTTTGGAGGCGCTCAAGCTTATTAAGCTGCTCCTCCGTGAGGTCAAGATAACAGACATCAGCGTAGTCCAAAATGGGAAGCAACAAAGATTGTGCTAGCGCAGTTTTAGTGGTAGTAGGGAGAAAATTGCGTAACCTCTTTAACGAGGCTGCTGCAGCATATAATTTGCGACTGGTGACTTGTAGCTGAGGAGCCCAGCTCAAGCACTGATCCACAACCACACCCAAATTTCTTACAGAATCACTGTAAGGGATCGACACTCCATCAAAAATAATTCGAGGGAGTGAAGACCAATCAATTCTTGTCATTAAGCGCGAGCTTCCAACGATCACAGCCTGTGTCTTAGTGGGATTAACTTTCAAGCCAAAATTATCGCTCCACACTGTGATACGAATCAGATTGGTATTAATGTCGTTCACACAGTCTGACAATCTGTCCAGTGAAGCCTGTGAATAGATTTGAAGGTCGTCTGCATAAAGATGATACGAACAAGTGAGAGATTGTGAAATGGAGTTTATAAAAATTGCAAAAAGGAGAGGGGATAGGACACCACCTTGTGGAACACCAGCAGACGTATCACACCAAGATGAGAAATTCTCATCAAGGCGAACCCGCTGCCGACGTCCGTACAGATAACTGCGAAACCAGTTAACTACCATTGGCGATATATTACTAGAGCGTAGTAAGGCTAACAGGATATCGAAGTCAACAGTGTTAAAAGCATTACTGAAGTCCAACAGAGTGAGTACAGTCAGCTTTCCGTCTTCCATGGAGAAGCGAATGTCGTCAGTGATCTTAACGAGTGTGGTAACTGTGCTATGGCCAGGGCGGAAACCAGACTGAAAGGGGTTGAGGAGACTATGATTTGAAAGGAACTTACTGATTTGGTTGTAGACAAGGCGCTCAAAGACCTTGGACAAAAAGGGTAGAATGGAAATGGGACGGTATTCGGAGAACAATTTTGGGTTGGGTTTTTTAGGTAGAGGAATTATTTGAGCGTCTTTCCACACTGAAGGAAATGAACTACTGGAAATGGAGTTATTAAAGAGGAGACAGAGGACAGGGAGGACAATATCAAGAATAGGCACAAGTATATTGCGACTAATACCTTACCTGACTATGGGTACCTACCTACCTACGTACGTAGTTACTTCCTAATCAGTATCTATAATACTGGCCGTAAAATAGAAACCTATTTGAATTCATTAATCCCACGTCATACATTTATAATGCAATATAACCAGTTCTTAAAGACAAGGAGAAACAAATACATACGTATCGTTATTATAATACCTACCCATACTTATCATGAATAACCTTGTCAACAAGATGACTTTATTCTTATAGGTACCTACCTTGTTAAAGGTGATTGGAGGGAGAATCCAAATCACTCACCCAATATCCTATGAATACAGCCTTTATAAATGGATACACAGATATTATATGGTATATTTTCATCGTCTCGACGTTATGTAATCCAATAAACTCATGCTTCTGAAACTAAGTACCTACCTACCAACTAACTTTGTCGGGTTTCCTCAAAGGCTCTCTCGGCTGTGGTATACATAAGCGCCTTACCGTACTATGCTCTATATTGTATGTTATGGTTATGATTTAGTAGTAGGTACATAATAGACCTTATGTTTCCTACTTTCGTGTTACAGACATATTCTTCAGCGTTCGAAGAGACGGAGTAGGTTTTATGTAGGTAAGCTACATCTTCTAACATCACTCACCTATAAAAAATCTTTCTGGCGTGAAGTAAGTAGGGAAATTGTGGTCCGACTCGGGCGTCTCAAGCTTCATAGACTTGAGGAACTGCCCCTCACGAATGCCAGAGTTCCTTCGCGGTATTTCTCCAATCTTGATGGCGCCATCGGCGAGGCTGTACGATAGAATGAACTTCCTGCCGTTGTCCTCTGGATGTATCCAGTCCAGTTCGCAGAGATAGCGGAGGTACTAGAAATAGATAATCATTAATAATGTCGTAACTTTTGCCATCATTTTCTTACATATAGGTGGGTGAAAGGTAGGTTTTTTGGCACGGATCATCTCATAATTGTAGATTTTGGAGTAAATTTGAAAGGCTGGAAAATGATTTATTTTCTCAAATAGCATAGATAAAGTAATATCACATCAGGGGCTAAATATTATATTTATGTAACGTTATGTAGCGATATCTTTGCGAAAAAATATTGGTAGAGCTCACTAGAGAAATAAATTGGAAAACAGACGAGTTGGTGCATTATAAAATGCAATCCCCGATACTTTTACAAAGTTAATATAAGTAGCTGTATCTGTTCAAGTGGCTGTCTGCGCCATAATCCGAGGCTGGAAGGTAGATAACGAGCCTCGCGAGCTCGCCTTCCGATTCTTTGCAGAAGTCTGCAACTTTAATCGAATCCAGAAGTAGTTGTGAGCTCAAACATCTAGGAATATTTTATGAAAGCTTTGTGAAAACATGCACAAACTTCTCAAAAGGTCATCGTTTTTAACCGATTTCAAAGGAAAGTTTTCAACATCAAGTACCTAATAAATTCAGTAAATCCTACTAATATTATAAATGCGAAAGTTTGTGAGTGTGGATGTATGTATGTATATATGTATGTTTGTTACTCCTTCACGCAAAAACTACTGAACGGATTTGGATGAAATTTGGAACACAGATAGATTATAACCGGGATTAACATATAGGACACTTTTTAACCCAATAATCCAATACTATGCGGATGAAGTCGCGGGGCACAGCTAGTCCAATGATAAATAGAAGTTCTAGATACCTACAATAGTGTTATGAAGACAAGGGTAGTATTTTCAATTTATTTAAACTTTATCTGACTGAATCTACACTGAGTCAAGGCAACAATTACCAGCCTTCGGTCTTGTTACTTTTCGGAGGAAACGTAAGCGGCATCGTACCTAGTTATGCAAGCGGATATTGTCACAATTACTATCGTGACACCTAGGTCTCCAAGTACCTACTCATTGCTTGAGCACTTTGACAAGAGTGTAAAAGAGTTAATACCTACTCCCAACGCCAATACAACAGCGGCAGGATTGCAGTTACGAGCCTCGGTAATCGCTATCCAGCTTGTTTTAAGTGGTGGTTAGGGCTTAGCTAAGACTCCCAATAGGATACTTACCTTTGTACCGGAGCCCCATTACCCACCTAATACATAGATATGTTTGTCTTGGATAAAATGTTATTAATATTTTTAAACCTCAAAAACATATGAGGAGGTATTTCAACAAATAGTCGTCTTCCTTGAAAGCCAAATAATGTATTTGTCCTAACGGAGAACATAATTATACTTAATTTCTTTTTTGCTCATTTAAGTCACTAAGTACTTACCAATAATTAAATAAGAAAACAGCAATAAGAACCGTTTTCCTGTTTTGTGCTTATGTAGTTACGTCATATTTATTTAGATACAAAGTAACAGAGGCTAGAATATTACTCTGCCCACATTATAAAATGTTTTTATAATATTTAAATTGTTAGGTAATATGTACTCGCTATTTTTATTTTTATTGTCTAAGTTTCACTAAAGAACCCGCGTACCTAAGTACTCCAAATTGCAAAGTACTACTATGTTTTTTGAGCTGACTCTGTCATTTTCGGAACACGCGTGTGAATCTCATTTTCAAACTTAGACCATCACTTGCTGGATGGTGAAGGAAAACATCGTGACGAAACCTGTATGTTTATAAGAGCCTAATCAATGTCGATCCTGGCTTACAGGAGTTACTGTGGTGGGAGTGTGTGGCGGGACTAGTCCCATTAAAAAAAAAAGAACCTAATCAGTTCCTCAACGAAGGATGTGCGAAGGCCGCCGACCAGCATTGGGCCAGCGTAACTGTCCTGATCCCCCTCGTATTGAGGGGAGGTCACGTAGGAAGCTACCATTACTGTTGAAGATGACGCCCTGTATCATACGGAAGGTGTTATGGGGAAATAAGTAAAATAAGAAAAGTAGCATACCTTGCTAGCATTAAGGTTATATTTGATGATGTCCTTGTGCGGAGGCTTCGGCATCAGTCCGAAGCAGGATTGCAGCGAGTCCTCTGGAGTGCCAATCCCGATATGAGGTGGGAGACTCTATACAACATAATTTTTTGTCTAGAATTAGAAATAGATTTGTCTAGAATGTCGTCTAGACTATTCTTAATAATATTCCTGTAAAATAAATTGTCTAGACATGAATTAATTAATTAAATAACAAACATTTTTAATTCTAAAGCACGAAGTCTTTCTAATCCAAACAAAAAACTGCCTCACCTTTGGGAATTCTTTCTTGGTTTCGTGGTGGACCTCGATGCGGGGCGGTTGCTCTATATTCAGCATCGATCTGATGAGAGAGATCCACTTTTAAAACGTATTTTACGTATATAGTGCTAGGATTGAGTATTAAGGTACAGAGACTGAGGCTCGCAAGGTGTGCCCATCTGTATGGTGAACGGATCCACGAATTGCTAAGGGATTAAAAAAATGTTAAAACACCTATTCTTGTAGGTAGGTAGGTAGTAGAATGTAATACTTGAGATTTTAAAATGAGCCACGCCTTTATAGTAGGAGTAGTAAAGTACTAAATAGAATATCTTATAATGAATGGTTTAGAATACATATTCAAACAGTGAATACGCAAAATGTAATGCCTGTGTAAAGATAATCGGCAAAAATAAATATATTTTTATAGTATCTGGACAAAAAGCTAAATTAATCAAGTTCAACATCTCAATGGTCTATAGAGCTTTGAAGGCAGTGAAATATTAAGTGTTCACTTGTAAATACTAGTTCTAATTTATTATTTTTTAATTCAGAGTTGCTTTTATAATTTAAGTTCTTAATAAATTCATTTCTATGTAAAGATGGTATAAAAACAGTACCAGCCCACCTACTGAAGCACAGGCTAACTATTACGTTTCTAGTCTCAATGAAACATATAATAGTACATTGTTACACGAGTGGTGAAAGTGACTTATTTTTCCCGAGACGGGGTTTGGCGCCCGAGCGTAGCGAGGGCGCTAATAGTTCGAGGGACAAAATAAGTCTTTCACCCGAGGTAAACACTGTGCTTTTCATTACGAATACAAGGAAAATAAAAATAAAAACAGGAATTGGCTAAAGAAATAATACAAGGAAGCATGAACAATACTCTACAACTCGAAAAAAAAAAAAAGATCGGATTGCCGCCTATTTTGTTTTTTTTCGTTGGCCGGCCAACTTCATTATTTAGCCAGTATTTTTAATTTTCATTTTTAAATATTTTGACCAAATCTATGTTATTTTAAAGAAATTGTTGAAACTAAATTATAATTAAGTCATTTAAAAGTTTATATTCTTTATTTAATACTCAACTTTATGTTATTTCAATTTTACATCGTGCTGTAATTGAGTGACTGTAGAAAAAGTTTGAACATGGTTCCATAGAAATGGAACTAGTTTTTTTTTATAATTTGACAGCTGTCAGTTGAAAGTGATTCTCCCGGGCCAGAAAAGTATTACTTTCAACCCGCTCCTCAGGCAACTTCAGACCTACTTTCAGTGTATGAGTAATGAAAAAACGTTTAAAGTTGTGAATAGCTTTAGTAGGTATATATAGTTAGTAATATTTTTAATTACATTACATTACATGTTCTGTATCCTACAATTGAAAGGTAGGTATGTAGTTATAAATAGTATACACATAATAAGCCATAACGCATGCTTAGGACAGTGCAATTAGGCAACACTAATGACGCTTTATAATCTCGCTACAAGACAATTGCCACTAATTAACTAACGCTGACGACATCTGGCGAGGAGCCTGCAACACGCCCCACTTACCATATACCTACTTATTTTAAATGTAGATACTTAGGTATAATTGAATAAATATCATCAGACTTACACACCAACTGTACATATACTATGGCAAAACTAATTGAAGCAATTATTGTACAAATGGCACCGTACTATGGACCGGCAACGATCCCAGTGACACCCAAATAAATTACGACAAAGCGGTTTTCGTAATTTACCCTGACGAGAATCGAACCCACAACCGCTCATTGCAGTGAGCCAAGTGGCCTGCGCTCGAACCACTCACACCAAGCGGTCATCGAAATCCAATCGATATAATAGATTAATACATGTGATTGAATTGCTTCGTAAACAAAGTTCCATTTCTGCCCATTCGGGAAGGGATCGACAATTGCTCAATATTATTGATTGGATTTTAAACATCCAACGCAATAGAGACTTACAGTAGAATAACTTGATACGTCATCATTAATGTCTTTGTATTACAGCGGGAACGAATTTAAGATTAATAAAAAATTACGTCACGTGCCCTCTAGCACTACGGGACGCGTAATTTGTATAATGCGATGGCGTAAAGCTTACGCTGCACTCGCAAAACAGCCATTATTCACTGTCGCAGCCAACAAAATAGAGTATAAGGGGAGATAGAGCGTGACGATTCTACTGTAGGGTGACACTGCCAATTGTCAACAACTTTGCTACGTCCTTTCCTAAAATTATGTAGAGAGCATGATGAAATTTACGCAGCGACAATACTTCAGGAAAAAGGTCGGAGTGCTTCATGATTTTCAGGCAGGCCTCGTGCTTTACCTCTCCTTTCAAGCACGGATAAGGTTAGATAATCTATGAGCAGTATTCGGAATGAACCTATTCTGCTTTGATAATAATACGATTCGTTTGTACTTTGTCAGCTACGCCTGTTCGCTTTCTCACGTATAATATTTACCATACTTAACTTACACTAACTTAAAAAAAATGATCTAGAAAATTTAATTAAATTTTGGCGGGGTTTATTGGTGATTTCACCCTACATTACTCACCCGAATGTTCTTGTTATGGGCGGTTACTTATAACGGCGCCTATAATGAAAATCTAATTGTCATAGGCCTGTATATAATGTCTTATAATGATTTTTTATTCGGGTCCTATCTTTGAATAAAGTTTTCCGTTGCGCCTTATCTGTATATAGGCTAGGAACGAATGCCGTGAAATATCTCAAGACCCGCTTGCAATGAGGAACGCTGGGTCGTGAAATCGCTTGAAACTTTGCAACAATGGGGTTTTGATGACTAGAGAGACACACGTTATCGCTCTATCCAATTTGATAAAGTTAGAAAGTTAAGTTTGAAAGTTACATGTTACATTACATGCATTGCAACTTTGGCAATCTTTATGGAACAATTTTTAAGTTCATTGTTCGTTCGTATGCACACATTTTCAATCACATAATTTCATAGCTTTCCTGGATTAGCTATTATATGAGTTGTAGCTACAACTAATACAGAAATGTACGGGAGCGCGTACTGCCGACTTCGCCTAACCTAGACCTATGACGTCACAATACACAACTGGCGTCGACTTGTTTAAAATTATACCTATTTAACAAATCTTAACAATTTCAACACATTTTCTCACAATTTCAAAGTTGTGAACGGTGCGGTAGAAATACAAAAAAAAATGCATACCGACTCCCTGTTATAGCAGAATAACTACTTACCACTTTTCAAAAAAATATACATTATTTATACTTACCTATTTGATCTAGAAAGTACTTAGTGCAATTCAGAAAGATTAACGTACAATTTGTTAACAAACTGAAATCTGTATTTCCCTAATCAATGAAGTAAATATATTCATAATAGGTATATAAAAACAATCGCCCACTCACAACCCCAAAATGAATATCTATTTCTGAAAGCAACTCGGGATATTTTTAAAGACAGTCGTTACTCTATTCATAGAGCTGTATCTTGCCCACATTGGTAACTAGACTCTGGAATCTGATGGCAATATATTTTGCTTAGTCAAGTTAGGGCTCGGTCAAACGAACGATTTTTTTTTAAGTTGTGCGTGAGTCGCGAAATTTACGCTGTATTCGGCTGCGTACAAACGTTCGGATAGTGCCACACGGCAACGCAAAATGAGTTTTTTGAATTACGAAGAATAGAATAGCGCGACACACAACTTAAAAAATTACCCTCGTTTGGCTGAGCCCTTAACACCGAGGCACGGCCGAGTGAGATAAACAGAGACGCGATGACCGCGGGGACACTCGTGTAACGAGAACGGGAAAACTATTTCACGCAATCACAACGATGTATTTCCACGCATTTCCTCTATTTTCTCGCCCCTAAGTCTTGTATGACGTCATTTATTTGTGCAAATGAGTCGTTTGAAGTCTGTGTTATAGGCGCGCGAGTACCGTTTACGCGCTAAGCAAGTATACAATATCTAAACACAATGGGTTTGCGAACGAAAAAATGTGAGTACCTATGTGGTTAGTTTTTTGTGTAGTATTTAACAAAGACTAATTCTGCTAGGTACTTTGTTGGCAGACTATGAATTGTATTCAGACGTCATTGTCCGAGGTAGGTATGACTGACTAACCTGTAATATTTTCTGGTGAAGCCGTCGCAATCACAGATCAGGAACCGGCGTCCTAGTATGAACACGGTCTGGCCCACGATCAAGTCCTTGGGCGCATAGTACTCTGTCGTCACCTCCTCCTCCGTCGACTCCATCACGCACGATGGGAACGTCACTGGAGAACAGGCAGTTCTTTACAATATACCGCTCTGATATCACAGTTCAGTTTCCTTTAGAGACAATGTTCTACCAAAAGGCGTCTATTGGGCATGATAACTAATATTGAATTTAATTTATTTTTCGGTATTTAATAGAATATTATCGATAATACAATAACAATAGATTAGAATAAATAAATATCGCCAGACGCACACATCAACTGTATGGTCTCAAACTAACCAATGCTTGTACTATGGGTATTGTATAATGGACTGGAGGCGATCCCAGAGACACCCAAACCAGAAAAGGCCATTTCCGAAATTTACCCTGACGGGAATCGAACCCGCAACCATCCAGTGTAGTGAGCCGAGCGGCCTACGCTCGAACCACTGCGCCAAGCAGTCGTAAAATTTATGAGGGAACAAACAATATCCAGTACCCAATAAATATGTAAGTAAGTTTTTTACTGTACACGTTGTAACGTGTTCAGTAAAAAAAATACCTATAGATATAACAATAGATGATTCTAACAAGACCGATCTCCATTAGTATGCCCGTCATGAGTGTCAGGGATCGATCAAATAATTTAAGATGTTGACAAGCCGAGTATAAGTGGTCCTTCTCCACAAATCATTTTCGAAAGGTTGAACAGATCATAGTATTATCGTTTCAATACTCTCAATAGATAAATTTATCGGTCGTTTATCAAGCCATACCTAATATGAAGTTGAAAGTGGGTAAAGTCCGGTCGCGGAACAGGAAGAATTCCGTACATTAACCTGTTATTATTTCCGTACATTATTACATTATACCTGCCTCTGTTACTCCCACAAGTCAAATCTAATACGTCTCGCTCACACAGTTGCCGAGACCGCCGTCCTCGGGATTGTAAACCCTGAGTGCTAGCTATAAGCTAGTATTTTTTTTTCCACTTGAAATATTTCATATAAACCGCACTTGATGCAAAAATGTATGTGACCACTGTCAGTAGGCAAAGAGGTCATTGTACGAAATTCTTCCTGCTCCGCGACCGGACTTTAGCAGGACTAAACCGGCCCTTCTCATATTGCTAGCGAAGACGTCGGACGACGGTCATTTATCTACCTGTACGTTACAATTTATCCCGTTTTATAGAGATCCTGTGCCTAGACGAAAAGGTCTTTGAAGTAGGTACGAGTATAAAGCACAGACTGTGACATAATACGATTGAAATGTTTAACTGTAGAGAATATATTTTGCAAACACGTAAACAGGTAAGTACTCAATGATATAATTTGACAACCGCTTGGCGCAGTGGTTCGAGCGTAGGCTGCTCGGCTCACTGCACATGGTGGTTGCGGGTTCGATTCCCCCCGAGGCAAGTTTTGGAAATGGCCTTTTCGTAATTTGCCCAGGTCTGGGTGTCACTGGGATCACCCCGAGTCCATTGTACAGTATCCATAGTACAAGCGTTGCTTACTTTGGGACCATATAGTTGGTGTGTCAGTCTGGCGATATTTATTATTTATTTTTATTAATAAAATAAGTCTTCTGGGTAAATAACGCAAAAAGCTAGCTGCGTTGTCTATTGCTACTAACGCATCAGTTATCTTATAGGGTTCCGTAAAAAGGACCGACCAGAATCTTTACTTAGATCACAGGTGACATTCAGATGACGATTTCTCAGGCACAAATTCCCACACCCTCATGTAAAATAGGTACCTATTGAGACTACACATAGATTAGATTTAATTAATCACCCTCCAAAAAATATTTAATTATTTACATTATAGACTCGTCAGCAGCTTTAAATTCAACATATTTATCAGCGCAATATCATTTACCGTGTGTCTGCTAAAGTTTCTATGGTCTAAAAATGCTAGGAGGACATAAGCTTGCGGTACAAAATCCCACAAATTCATAGACAGCTAATAACAAAGGCTTCGCAGCGACCGTTTTCGCGGGCTGCTGTAATTCATAATCTCTTTAGTAAAGAACTTGGACCCGGAGGGGCGCGGCAACTTCTCAAACTTTCATAGCTTAATCTCCTTAAAAGCTATTAATATAAAGTGGGTAAGGGCGTGGGTACCTATAGTTATGTTCGTTCGAATTATTAATCGCTAAAATGTGGGGTGGGTAACGTGGATTTATCGATATTTAAACATTGGTACCTATGCGTTCGCAATTTCCGTTTTGGAATTATGAAATTAAGAGCAAACTGATGTTGACAGAAAACATGATGTTGACAGACTGATGTTGACAGATTATACATATACAATCTTAGTCGATATTGGCTTTAAATACCAATTTTTTGCGAGACTTTCCAGGTCGCAAGACAAATTGTAGCAGATTGATATGACAAAGTTATAAAAGCATAATTTATTTTCGTTAGATTATTTTAACGCTCAGGGTTCTAACCAAGGCTTAGTAACAAAAACTGCGAATAACAAAGTGTTCCCGAACTAAATGTCTGTAGGGATTAACTGGGCGCATCCGGCTGAAATAACTCCCACACAATGGAACATCGAAACGCTATTTGTGGAGTTAAAAATTCGAAACCCGTGTATTTTGCTGTTAAATGGAAAATGCACATTCGTGCCGCTCAGGGTAGCAACATACTTATAAAATTTCAGCTTCAGATGTGAATTAGCGATTATTAATGGTCTTTATAACTTGATTGATCAGGATAACAATGTTTACCAAATGTATATAAGTGTTAAAGTTTAAACCCATAAATACAAGGCAGCCATGTAAGTACCTAGTTAGATCCGACCGCTCCTAGCAGCTTATGCGGTCTTGAGTAAGTGTATATGACAATAAAATAATATTATTTAATAAATTTGATTTAATTCGTCATGCAGTCTATGTCTGGAGCGGACCAGTTTCACCAGCTTGATGCTGCCCGTATATTGGCTTCTCTAATACAGGGATCTATGTTAGCAACGAATTATTTGAAGATATGTTCGTCATTATCACGGTCGTAGGTCCCATAGATCTCTACTAAAAAGCACATGAGGTATCTATTAAATAGTTTTAGCGAATTGCGCCTCTAATAGAGTCTTTAATCTAAGGTCACGTATTTCACATACATACATTATTTTCCAATATTTTCGCGGTCTAAAAGGGCGCCATCGGAACGCCATTAAGGTTTTTGCGGGACCTCGTTTAGCTGTAGGCAGTTAACACGACTTATGATGTGTTCTTGATCGCTTTCCGCTCATGGATATAAGCTTATCGTTACATTATCATGTAATTCACATAACACACCAAGTTTGCAGACGCTTTGATGTACACATCGGGGCGGTTTGTAGGAGAAATGGGATAATATACTTTGCGAAGGTACCTGAGAATGGAATGTTTCTCACCGAGCTTTTTGCAAATTTGTTTTGAGATATTGTGTTACAAATGGAATCCGCAGCTTTTTGTTTATAGTCTGCTTAACTCTCGTCCTTGTGTTACCCCCGTATATATATATTATGTATAGACAAGTCATTACTTTTTCTGAAGTAAAAGTTATTTATATTCTGTATTAGTTCTGAAAATGCGCGTTCTGTCTAAAATGTCAAAAGTTAGGATTCTTGGGGCCTGTTTCACAATGTCCAGATAAAGTTCATTCTCCAAATAAACTTGACATAATATGGAAAAACTGACAAAATGTTTCATTTATTTGGAAAATAAACCCTATATCTGGACATTGTGAAACAGACACTTAGCCAAGCAATAATGGCCATTGTCGTTACTTGAGCAATATATTTGTACGGTTGTTTGACAGTTACATTATTATGAATATGATTTATTTATTCATGATTAATTAAGAATTCATAACCGTCGTTATGACTTAGCTAAGCTTGGCTAAGTCATAACGACTATTTTACGAGGAATATCTTAAAGTAATTTATTTACTCAAGAACAAGACGTAATGACTTGTTTATAAATAAACAGGTGTGTGTCCTTACTCCTTCCATTTCTACTTCATATTTGTTATACCTACATATATGTTATATGGCAATTCTACGACACTATATTGTTACCATGACTTTTGATCACACGTTCAATCACTCCCGTTCAAAGTCGACCCTTTCAGCCGTCAATAATTTATAAAAGTTTCAGCATTAAGACCTTACCGGGTTTTTCTTTCCATTTCTTTGGTATTTTCGTCTTTTTCAGAAGCAAAGGAAAGGGATCTTTCCCGCCTCTCTCGTCGTGGAGTTCCTGCGCATAAATATAAGTTTATTTCAGTCGCATCTTTATTGAAATTGTTTTAAGAAGGTTGCTCTTAGACATTAGAAAGGGTCAGCGGTAGATACAGTACGTACCAAGATAATACTTGTACTGCGGTCTAGTTCATAAAGATAAAATATTGTTTTAATTTGATACTAATTGAGCCACAACGCAGACATTACTCACCAAAATGTAACGTGGATGAAAGGAATGGGATTTACGGGCGGTCCTTCACCTACCCAAATATTATTTAAAGTTTTAAGATGAAAAATATATACCCTTTGCTGTTCAATATTCTCACGAAGATTTAGTAGTATAGGGGATGATGTGTCTGGGTGAAAAGTCCCCTTACCGTCTCACATTAATTTAATCCGCACGAAACGTGTTGCTGTGATGTCACGTGATACTCTGACGCAACGACCACAACTATACCTACCCATATACTGTCACGAATAAACGTATTTTCATTCTTCTTCTTTCTGTCTAAACCACAGCGAACGTTAAGGTATACGAAAAGGAATAGATAATTTGACTAATTTACTTGTTTTTAAGGTTTCCCATCATTTAGGTTTTTCGATATCTATGTGCGAATCATAATATCAATATGATTATCACTTGCTTAAGGTAAAAGAAAATATCCTGAGAATACCTGCATGTCTTGAAAATCTAATCAATTTTCGAAATATATGTGAAACCCGAACTGGGCCAGTGTGGTCGCCTGAATCCCCCTTGTGTATGTAGTGGAAAGTTAAAAAAAAAATTAATTATTATTGTGTTATTTTTACTGATTAAATGATTCCAGTGCTAAGTCACATAATGGATAATAGGTAATAGAAGTTGTATGCCAAGTAATTATTTAAGTAGTTATATGGAAAAGTACCGCCACGTCATTGATGTGGGCGCCGAGGAATTTTTATTGAGCCCAGTGGGTAATTGGATCGCGCTCCTCCCTGGACCCCAATAAATATTCATTGCTCTGATTTCCAAGGCCTCTGCCTGTTTTAAATTAAACCTTAAATACACTCGAGTGTATTGAAAGCTACACTAATTGAGCTTAGGTAATCTCATTGCGATAGCGTTGAGATATCGTTCTTCATAGGATGTAGGGTTGCCAGATTTGATCCGATAAAAGATGATGAGTCCTAAAGATATTTGGGAAGCCTTTGCTCTTAAGTCAATAATGAACATTTTCACACCAGAGTAAAAAAAAAATTAAACAACTATGGGGCACCGATTTAGGAAGTTATTTTCAAAGGTATTTTATAGGTTTACTTATTATTATTTTACTATAGGAAAGATTAATAGCGTGCTTTACCTTTTAGAAACTGTTCGTTAACTAGGTGGCAATAACTTAAAGTTTCCTAAAATATGTCGATCGTTAAAGCGAGTAACTTATAACGTTGAGAAATTGGAAATGAAGGTTGCGAGTTCAAGGCAGCCACCGATCATCGGACCCGTCTCCTGCCCTCACATAAAAACCGACCCCTGACATTAGATCCACGATAGGATTCATGCTGAAATTTATATTAACGGAAATGTGGACGAATAAATATAGAAAGGACCATCTTAAAATAAAATTACAAAGTATATATATGTTATATTATCGCCCCTCCGTTGGAAATCGTAGAATTTAAATACTGCTTCTTGTATTGGCGACGTCTAGTGCACACAAAGCTACAAAATTTACGAGTTCTACCATTTAATGACGGTAACCGTGCCTACTCTGGTTTCCAATTTGTCCAAGATACAAGACATGTAATATTTATTGTGACAAATGTTTGGTGAAAATAGTACCAGTAAGACGCAAAGGCCGGCATCATTAGCCGAGAATTATAGCAATGAAGAGGGAATTACTTGCGAGCCGTCACACTAACAAGAAAGGCTTTGTGCCGCCGTTTCGCACGACGTGAACCGAGAAATGTATTTTTTTCTTGGAAATATGTCGCTCTTTTCCAATAACTATCCTTCAAAAGCACAGACCGAGAAATAGCAATAACATTATCAGACTTATAAAGACGTGTTCACACATAGAACTTGCTGTAATGATTGATTCTAATTTCAATACCTAAATCTGAGTGAAATTTAAGTATTGAAATTAGTAGTATAGCTTGTAGTATAGCTTGGTAGTGCTGAATTACTAGTGGCATTTAGTGTTGCTGTAGGTACCCAAGAATAAACAAGATCTTTCATTATTGTATTGTATCATTTTTTGTAAATTGTAACAAGCCAATTAATTCTAACAGTAGTAAGCAACATTGAAATAAAACTATTTTTCGGATTTTATCGCGTTTATTAACTTTATGTTCCCGAATATAAGAAAACAATATAGTAGGAAGCAATCATAAGCTTTAGGGCAAAGTGGCATATACACGACCACGGCTATTCTCTGAACATTACTATGAATATGTATTAAATACCTACATTAAAAAATATATTAAGTGCAAGTTTGTTTATTTAATAGACGATATATATCGATTAGTTTGTATATAACAATTTCGAATGCAAATATTTTATTGTTTTGTACTTTTCGGAGCATGTTTTTCAGTAGTAGGGTTTTAGTTTTTGGACTTATCTTATTTAAAAAGTAAATTTTTCAATAAGTAAAAAAGTTTTTTTTAAAATCTAAGATTGATTAGATTTGTAATAGACGATATCTAAACATTAATTGTGGAATTTGGTTTTATGAGCACCTTAACTTAACCTTAACTTATACACACCTTAATAGCAATGGTGTCATCTTGTAGGAAGTACAGCAACTTGTAATCAGTCAATTCACCAAAAGGTGAATCGCGGTTGTCCCAAACCACGTCAAAACTGAAACAAAAAGATATCAATTAAACTATAGAACGATAATAATTACTTACCTAGTTTTATTTATATGACCTAGTCGGTAAACAAGCGTTATGCGGTTACCGTAGACTTGTAATACCAAAGGTATTTCACGCACGAGGGGCAGGAAGGGGAGGGGTTGAGATGCCGGCTTTTTTACACAGCGTACGAAAAGCACCTTAATGGACTGTAGACCAGTATAAAAATGTGACGGTGTAAAGTGTGCCAAGAAACGTCCCCGATGCGAAACCTCAGTGAATTATTTACAAAGCTCCCGGGGGCCGGGTCGTGTTTATTATTATGGCCGAGATAAATAGACATTAATAAGTATTGTACTTACAAAGGGACACCGACAGAAAGTAACTTCAAAGTAGGGAGGTTAGTACCTGTATGTTATCAGATGTGTACCTACTTATTAGAGTTATTATTATTATTATTAAATTATTTTTTCGGGTAACCATGACTCATAAATAGGGTTATAGCTAGAGTTATAGGCATAGCGCTTAAATGAGTATCTACGTCGTCGTTACGTCAAATAACTCAAGACTTCTGTCGTGTATAACGAGACAGTTAAACATATTAAAAAGGGATAAAAGTAGGTACCTAGGTAAGTACTAGGAACTACAAAATAAATTGTTGCCATAATTTGTATTTATAGTATAGCCTTCAAACTTTACCCCAAACAATATTTATTAGAAAATAATAGTTCCAAAATAATAATGACGTCACATCTCCCACACAGTTTTTCAGATCACACATACGCTTTCCAGGCGGCAAACAACAAATCCTTCTATCGCCATGGAAATAAATAACAAAAAGTAATAAAACGATTAAAGCAATGTTCGCCACGAGTAACGGTGAAGTTGGCGGCAATAAACAAGGAACAGATGGAGTAAGTGCTAAGCACGGCGCCCAGCGCCGCCCGCCAACCGCCCGCCGCCCGCCGCTGGCCGGCCCTTGCGGTGACGCCGCCTACCGGACCCCGATACAAATGCGAAACTACATCCAAGCCATTTATAAGCCCATTCACTATCTAAGACTTTCTCAAAGTGTTAGGCTTATCCTTATACAAAAGTGATACAAAGTTTGCCCGTGGACTTGGTTGGGAGTTACGGTCAAAGTAGGTGCCTTATGGAAAAAGTAGCGCGGGAATCGATTGTTTGACTTTGATTGTGTGCTGATCGGTCAGTAATTTGTGCTTATATCTTGTATAGGTATTGAACAATGAAATACTTATAGGATAGCCGAACGGCCGAAATGCTTCCGTAGACAGTACTCATGAGTTGTAATAGGAAATTAAACGGCAATTAATAACGTCCTTTAGATTAATATTCTCAAGTTTCAGCAGGCTACCCTCATATAATATAGATTGTACTTATATAGACTTATTATCCAAGTAGATATGTCGCCGGCATGTTATCCGCATCTTGTGGCGTGACGCGTGCCAGAATTCAAATTCCACCGAATAACAGGGAAATAAACGAGGCTGGAAAAGCCACTCATACCTATAGAGGGTGAGGTGCGAGCTACCGAAGCCTCTACCTTACATCGTTGAGGCAAGTATTTAATTTTGTTGAGGCCCTTTCCCTCACACTTCATGAAGATTTCCGCTAGTGTTGGGTAGCTATCGATAGTTAATGTATCGAGAGTCCTTATAATATAAGTAAGCACGATTTGCGCAGGCAAATATATGGCTTTTAAATTAAGTACACAACGCTGAGAATACATACCGAAAAATAATGACCTAGCTACATAATAAAACGATGGTAAGCATCACTTTTCATTTTAGGGTTTTCATTATTAAATAAAAAGTAATTTATGACGCACTCGAAATAAAAAATCTGTGGAGAAGTATAAGGTTCTTGTTTATGGGTCATAAAAGGCGACCGAGAGCAAGACCGAGTGTCGAGCCGAGGCCCGCGTTACTTATAATTCACGTCGTAATGATTCGTGCCCCGAATATTGATGGGAGGAAATTTGAAGGAAATGCGAAAAGTAATGTCGCGGGCTCGCGGCATACACTTAGGTACTGCAATAATCGATAGCCGTAGCCAATATGGAAGATAACTTCACCAATAATTATACTTATTAACATAACGTGGTTTCAGTGGCGTAGCTATGTAACCAAGGGCGCGGGGCAAAAATTTAATTGGGGCCCTGTTTAAATACTAGGTGAAACAAAAAGGGTATACTATTTTTTTGCAACTTAAGTTTGTAAATCTCAAATTATCGGCTTTGTGGGACAGTTGTAGTACTAAAGGTTTTCTAGACTTGTGAAGTCTGTCAACAGCTGTATTCCTATAACACCTTTTGTTATTCAAGTTTCCTCCAAAGCTGATAGTTTTAGATTTACAAAGTTTAGAAAAAAAGTATACCCATTATGTTTTACCTTGTATATTAAAGGTGCAACCCACTTCATTATCAGCTACTATATATAAGTTATTTACATGGAAGCTGAACGCCTGCTTAAGCTTGGGGCCCGGGGCACTGCCCAACCTAGTCCATGCCTATTGTAATGCCACTGGCGTTATTCGCATACTGATTGGACGATTATGATAAAAAAAATCGACGCTAAGAAAAAAAAGAACTATGTAGATTGTACCGGTAGTACTTATGTATACCGCATTGGATTTCATTTGGAAGTCTGAAAAATGCTATGCATATATAAGTACCTAAGCATTGCACGTACAATACGATACCTACTACACTTTCGTTCAGATTTTAATTGTTAACGTCTCCGCCCTTCCAACTAAAATGAGGGTACGTATATCCGACAAGGACGACATGCCCGCCAGATGACGACTGGTCACGTAACGAATGGCTTAAGAACAGTGTAATGGGTAACCAAATGAAACCCAGACCCAGACAATGCAAGATCGATGACATTTTATAGAGTCTATCAAATATTTATGTTCCTTAACATCTGGCGGTAACAGTATTAAAATATCCTTAAATCCTCACCGAATGCCCTTTACATAGAGATCATAGATATAGGCTCTCGTAGCTATAAACACAATTAAACAATTTAGTCACCAGCTTACAAATACATATTATAAATATTATTCAACGGCCAATTAATTATTGAAATAAAACTATTTTTCGGATGTTATCGCGTTTATTAACTTTATGTTCCCGACGTTTCGGTTGCTTTACAGCAGCCATGGTCACGGGAGGACTGAGGTGTTAGACGTCCTGATGTTATAGTTAGTAACTGGGTACCCTCATATTTAGTTGTTGTTTGCGGTCCGATCCACGCAGAAAGTGCTCACAGTGTCTCGAGATAAAATCCGATAAAATCCGAACAAACGCGATAAAATCCGAAAAATAGTTTTATTTCAATGTGTAGTATTCGCGTAAATATAAGAAAACAATAGGCCAATTAATTATTTTAACAATTCGTTGTTTTCAATGTTTTTCTTTCCTTTATTTTTAATTATTATTACAAATTCCGGCATAAAATTGACTGGGAAAGTTGGCGAGCCCGCGAGACTTGAACTCAAACATAATTATCATTTCGAATCGCTTCCCGTTGACTGTGGGAGAGAACAGTCATAGGGGTTGGTCCTTAAATAAATATAATTGCTTGGCAAATATAGAAGCAACGAAACCTAAAACGTTAATTAACGGATGCCAAATATAACCACATGAACAAGAACATCATTTCACAATACCCTAATAACCTGTTTACTCAGCAGACTGCTCCAATAATCCCTGTTTGTAGAGTAAATAATTCCTAAAGTCTTCATTAAAATCACAATGGAATCTATTGTAATAAGGCATTAAAGCCTCGCTCGGAACCTCGCTCGCAGCACCAAGCGAGTGGTATGTAATTAAAGCTTGCAATTAACATGGGCGTAATTCTTGAGCGTTCGAGGGCGGGCGGCGCGAACACCAACGGCGGGCGGCGGCGACCGGTCATCGCGACCGACACGTCCGTGGTCACCGAATTAATATTTAATCTGTAATTCCTGACCGCTGTGAATAAAAGAACAACGGTTTTGAAGGAAAAAAGACGGTGTTAAAACCTCTATCATAATTAAGTGCAATTTTGACGTCTGGCTTACCTACAATAATCTGAAATTGGGTTTGTAGGTATTTATTTTTTTGCCTACAAATTTGTTTTAGCTGTGGTAAACTTTCCATTTGTTTCAGAATACTACCTATATTGTTATCAATTTAGTTTCACACTATGTGAATGTAAGCTAAATACTCACAGAGAGGAGTAAATACATTCTACTACTCTAGTACTTTATGTAGGTATGTGTTCCGCACAAATAATGGGCTAGATTCGAGACTCAGGTCCCCAGAGTAGGTACATAACCCAACTATATTGCTGTCCCTTAATTAAGTAGGTAGGTAGAGGAGAATTGCAATAGGACCGACGACGACGACGTCACAATTCTATTTCAGGTTCTCGATGGGCGGGCAGGTCTAATTTTCCACTGTTTACTTTTGAGAGGGGGCCGGAATCTAGGGGTTTGGGGCGAGCCGGCGGCGCGGTGGCGCGGCGCGGGGGTTCCGTGTAATAACTCAATTCTGAAAATACTTGTGAAAATAAATGTCCGATTACAAATCTTTCTAAAAATCTTTTGCCTCCACAGATAGTAGGACTAGTTGCTAGTCTTACAGTAGATAGGTCCTACTTACCATTAATTAAGAAAGTCAACTTTACTTACTTAATTTAAATGGAAAGGCTTATGCCGAAACTAACAAGTAGAAATTAAAAACTAAATCATCTGCATTCGAACGCGGCCGCTATGCCGCACACACTCTAAGCTATTGTTTCCAAGTTAAACGTGCACAGGTAATCCGATAGAACTGCAGTGCCTGACATTTAGAGAAGACAAACCTGAGTTGTTCGGATGTCTCCCGGGAGCGGTGCAGCCGCCGCTAGTTGGCAGTTTAAACAGAGTTCTGATTAGATTTGTAAAGCCACGTGCTATTTAATTACCCATAGTTAGAATTGCAACCTCGATTGCACGTTTGTCTGTCGAGTTAAACATTTTGTGGGATAACATTGTTGTAGAATGCTTTATCGCGTTCCGTGTAATTTATACATACTCATCATAAACTATTGAAATTCGACTAAAACCTACCAGAACACCGACAGTTGTAGAGTATCATAGTAATATTATACTTAAGGAAATAGTTTTCAAATGAAATGACTGTCACGATAATATTAATATTTTTTGTTCATCTGTGTTGTTAGAAGTGCGTCGGTGCATATCTACCTACTAAAGATGAGTTGATGGCGGTCGAGATGGCGCCATGCGAGGTTATTTGAAGCCTTGGCGAAATATAATGAAGGGCTTGACGATATAACATAATGATGTCACCGGATACGTATATGTGTTAGACGCACACTGTATCCTTTGAATAAGAGGTATGTTACGTGAAAGCAAAATACTATTAGGTGTTCTGTGATGAAAGCTCAAAGGAAACCTTTTGAAATATAGACGTAGGTATCATTCATTCGCATCCAACACCTAAAAGGTACCACCTATAATATATTATAGAGCCTACCTCTACCATTATGTACATTTACATAGATTATGAGATTGCGGAAGGAAGGTTGGCCATAAAATTGAATTTGTTTGGTAGAGAAAGTGCTTCTTTACCTACTCTAGGGCAATTGGAATCTATAAGATATTTACGATAGTTGAAGTAGGCTGTTAAGGGAGGTAAGTTTTACTTGAGTTTATGAATATAATTGCCACATTGCCAATATATATTTGAGATCGACATAACTAGTACAGCGTATATTATAAAAGTACTAGTGTCTGCCCGCGACTTCGTCCGTTTAGACTTAAGTAAAGTATTATATGTGTTAATCCAGGTTATAAACTATCTGTGTGCCAAATTTCATCCAAATCCATTCAGTAGTTTTTGCGTGAAAGAGCAACAAACATACATCCACGCTCACAAACTTTCGCATTTATAATATTAGTAGGATTATCCTAAAAATTGTCAAACTCAATCGCTTCCAAACAAACAACCAATGGCAATCGATCATTTCCGCGCCACTCACACCTCACTCGCGCTATTACCTCGTAGCAAGAAGGAAAGTTCTTGCCTCGTAGACACGTACATGACGTAGGTAGGTATATCTAGGTAAAATACCATTGTAAAACCTTCTTTGTGAAATGGAAAATAGTTTTCACAATGCAATATCGCTATTAGGTTGCATAAAACCTTTTTTAATTATTTTATGTCTTTAACAACTGTAGTATTTAGACTCTGTGCTTTAGCAATAAAATCTTAGTTGTGCGGCTTCTGCTTTGTGTCAGTCTAGTATTATTGCATGTTGCGGTAAAAATCTGTGTAATTTATTTTTCTTTGAATGTTTAAACCCGAAGGATATTATGTCACGGTACAAGATAATATCCAGCCTAGTTCGTATCTCTTACAGCAGCTTCGGTCTTCATTATAGCCATGCATTGTATAAAACGCGAATTTTACCAACACAAATTTTACCGACATTGGCATTCGTCCCATAGGAAGATCGTGGTTTCTGACAATCTTGGTGTTCCCCCATTGTTCCATGCATGTCTATTATAGTTAAAAATAACTTTACTGTTAGTAATAATAAGAGCCAACTTACGCTAGCACCTTCCCGTCGTATTCCAGGAACCGCAGCAGAGGATCGTCATGCACCTTCTTCCTCCTCGGAGGCTGCACCGACTTCCATCTCTCCTTCTGTGTGTACGAGTCTATGGGCAAGTCTTCCTCTTTCGAAATTTCCATGCCTTGAGACTCCATCCATTCCTGGAACGAAGAATACACTAATATGGGCCCGTATAAATAAATCGATGGTTCTCAAGTCTGAGAACGATCTTGTAAATATCATTCTAACGCCATACCAGTACAAAATGACATGTCAAAAGAGTAGGCACTCACGATCGCTCTCAGACTTGAAATAGATTTTTCAATACCTGGTCTAGTTGTTTTTTTGTATAGGTAAACCTTCTCTATGGGGTATCGATAACTTAAGGAACCAATTTTATTTATTTACTAGCTGAGCCCGCGACTTCGTCCGCGTGGAATTTCATTTAACAAAAAAGCCCGCTCCCGCGTTCTGAGCCCGCGCGACAGAACCCTTTTTTTTAATTTTGTTTTTCTAAAATAAAAGTAGCCTAAGTTACTAATTATAACATCAGCTATGGACCAGTGAAAGTCCCGTCAAAATCGGTCCAGCCGTTTCGGAAATACTCTTTGATTTCATGTATTTTTATTTTTTTACGCGGAACCCTAATTGTTATTCAAAAATTAAAGTAGCCTAAGTTACTACTATTACATCAGCTATCTGCCAGTGAAAGTCCCGTCAAAATCGGTCCAGCCGTTTCGGAGATTACCCGGAACAAACACACAGACAGACAGACAGACAGACAAAAAAAATTTAAATCGCGTTTTTGCTATAGGTGTCGTATGTACTTTCATATGCATTTAGTGAAAAGGTGTTATTTTGATATTACAAACAGACACTCCAATTTTATTTATTTGTATAGATTTTTAAGTGGAAACAATTGGTACATAGGTAATACATTAATTAATAACCTCAAAATTACACAATAAAGATAGGTACCAAAAAAACATAGACGAAATTACATTTAATTGGAAGTAAATTAAATTATTCTTGTAAGATTAGGGGCACAGAATAATAACTCTAAATTGAAAATTTTAAAAACCCCCGATGCGAATATTTTTAAACTACAAAAGAGCTGATAATTTTCAAACGGCTGAACCGATTCTCATGAAACATAGCTAAGAACATCCTTGATCAGAATACCTTTCTAACAAAAAAAGCTAAATTAATATCGGATCATCCGCTTGGGCGCTACGATGCCACAGACAAACACACAGATACACATGTTAAACTTATAAAACCCCTCTTTTTTCGTCGGGGGTTAAAAATATTAATAGTAATGTCGGCTAGCAAACAACTGTACATATATGTGCTGCATTTATGTAAATACGAGTAAATACAGAAAATATAATTAGCAATTTTGACCCAGGAGCCATGAGCCTCCGTGGCGCAATTGGCTAGCGCGTTCGGCTGTTAACCGAAAGGTTGGTGGTTCGAGCCCACCCGGGGGCGACACTTTTGTCACCTAACCATAAAAATATCCACATCATTGTATTGTAGAGTAAGTATTCATAATTACTTAAATTAGACTATTTATTAATTGGAGTTTCAAAGAAAAATATAACCTTGATGCTTGAATAAATATTATTTACAATACCTACAATTTAAAGATTGATTAAGATTTTGTAAGTAATCACAGCAGATACCAACCCATATTTTAATTGTCACTTTGATTGATCGTTATTGTACTAAAGGATATACACCAGTAATTGTGATAAGTAACAACATTAGATAACTGTTAAAAATTAAAAATATAACACAATTATTATAAACTTTATTGTATTAGTATTAAAGGTTGGACTAATACTAAATAAATACATTGTAAGGAAACAAACTAACAAGGTACTAATTGTTCATTAGCATTAAGCCACATTAACACAAATCTTCGGAAGTAGGTAAATGGAGCAAATGTAATAAAAGCACACAAAACGCGTGAGCGTTTGCCGAGGCCACAAATCAAATTAGGAGAAGCGTTAAGATATATAAGTATAATAAAAAGGCGGAATAAGAAATTGGAACGGGTGATTTAGGTCTGGATTATGGGGAACGTACATTTTGGCACTTAGGACAAATAACTTCATTGCACAAAAAATATTTGTTCCGACCCTTCCTTCTACATTGGGAGGATTACTAAAAAAAGATTATCATTTACCACCACTGGTAACGCACTAGACCTTATGTCCCTGGAATATTAACTTGGAACAATTTCATAAAATATGAGAAGAAAGTATAGGTACCTAAAGGTACTAAATACTAAAAGCCATTATATATATTTATACAATGACTAGCTGTGCCCCGCGACTCCGTCCGCGTTCTGTTGATTTTTTTCCTGAATTTTCTTTGCTATAAACCTCACGGAGCCCGAGACCTTTCCAACGAATGCAAAACCGTGGAAATCGGTTCGTGCGTTCTGGAGTTATAGCGTCAGGAAGGAAATCCCGACTTATTTTTATATAGTAGAAGAATATAAAACGTTCGCTAGAAGTCGTAGCGTGGTAGCTAGCATTCTTAAAATATTCGTACGACAAATTGTTACCTATAAGAGTAACTGACAGGGTTACTAGCTGGGGCACTAGCTGTACCATTTGTTCAAATATTTTACGTTGGCGGCAACGACTAGCAAGCATACATGTCATAGAGCTACTGCTTCCGTGGTCCACAGCCGCCTGTTATATAGCGAATGGTTCGCGAGTCGCTAACATTGCCATGTACAATCGAGCAGGCTCTCCACAATCTCAGAATTACGTCCTTGCATTCAGACGGCAGCTGTTTCTGTGTAAATGGAGCTCGCTCCGCTCGGTGTTTGCTACCCGTTTCCAGTTTTATAGTGGAAATGCCACCAATTGTACGAGTAGCCTTGGACCGAAGTCCACAAAAAATTCTGCTCGTAGATAGGTATATCTCTCACAGGTGTTCTGCCGTTACCGTTCTTAGTGTTAGACACATTATTGCACCTGGAATTGTCGTAAAACGAATGCTATATGCTTGTTCACAGTGGTTGTGTGTACCGGTAAATATTTTCCGTATAATAACATCGTGATTTTACCAGAATGTTAAAGATCCAAGATATTATACTTAAGCAGTATTTAAGTAAATTCGTATATCTACCAATAATGACAAAGATTTTACCTGTCTACCGCGGACCATGCTACCCAGTAATAATATTCACACTTGCTATACATCGTTGCATCACTATAAAGCTATCATTCTCATTAACTTATTGCTGTATGCATGTATTCTGTTCAATCAATAAACTCGACAACGATCAATATTAATGTGATTCCACTGCGAAGTCGGTTGCGAAGCAACTTCACAGCCCAGACGAATGATCATTCGTGCGGCGACCAGGAGAGCGCGCGATCGTGTTTCTACTCCGATAAAACAAACAAACAAAATGGTCGCGTTATCACTAGACAACCCCGTAGTTCAATCGTACATCGTATACTCGGCTATATTAGCTTTAAAACTGCTGGCTCTCGGGCCAATCACGGGGACGATGCGGCTCGCCCGCGGCGTGTTCGCGAATCCAGAAGATGCGAAAACTTTAAAAGGCAAAGTTAAGTTTGACGATCCTGTTGTGGAGAGAATTCGACGAGCGCATCTTAATGATTTGGAGAACATTCCTGCGTTCTGGGTGCTCGGCGCATTGTACGTGACCACCGGCCCTGTGGCTGCCTGGGCCACCCTCCTGTTCAGGGTCTTCACCATCTGCCGCATCATTCACACCATCGTGTACGCCATAGTGCCATTGCCCCAGCCGGCTCGCGGCATAGCCTTCATCATCCCATACGTAACATCGTGGTACATGGGTATTCAAGTAGTCCTGTACTATATTACACCTGTGTAGAGTTAGAGACTGTTTAAATGGGTTGTTTAATTATGGTGAATTAATAAAAAATACTGTGGGATTCTGTGTTTCATTTTATGAGTAGATTTACTAGGTGATAACGAGTTGTGGGAATAGGTAACGAATTTTAAGTGATATAAGTAGTTAAGTATCATACTTAAAATAATTCCCTAATTGTTACATTGTGACCAGTTTCTTAACAGGCAAAGTCTCACAAAATATAGAAAACAATTTGAAAAAAAGTACCTACATGTGAAGAAGAGTTGAAGAACTAAGTAAGTCATCAATGTCTGGCAAGTCATGTTTAGAAGTTTTAGAATAGAACAATAGCGATGGAGCAACGGATCAAAACACGGTAAATGTCTTATGATGTAACACGCCGGCAAACTGCCTCGTCCGCATGACAAGCCCGTACCCCACGATTAACTGTAGCATGCACTGTCTCGCTCTTCACATCATTCGCACGTTCACTGTCGATCGGGCACCACGCGCGTGTTAATAAAATTTAACGATGGCGCCGATATTATCACTCACGGATCCGGCGGTACAATCGTACATCTTCTACTCCGGAGTTTTGGCTCTCAAATTGATGAGTGTGACGTTTCTGACGTCGAGTGCGCGGTATCGGAAGAACGTGTTTGCGAATGAGGAGGACGCTAAGCCGAGGAAGGGAAAGATCAAGTTCGACGATCCGGACGTGGAGCGAGTGCGGCGCGCGCACCTGAACGACCTGGAGAACATCCCGGCCTTCTGGGTGGTCGGGGCGCTGTACCTGACGACTGGGCCCGCCGCCTCGTGGGCCATCAACCTGTTCAGGGCGTACACCGCAGGCCGAGTGCTCCACACGATCGTCTACGCGGTGAAGCCGCTGCCACAACCGGCCCGCGGCATCGCATTCGGAATACCCTTCGCTATCACTATTTACATGAGCGTCAAAGTTGTTCAACACTATTTCAATGCTTTGTAATTTTTGTTTTCATCAACAAGTTGTTATATGTTACATACATAACTACTTAATAAATATGAGTATAAGAGTTAGTACTCTTACGATTGGTAAAACTTAATTAACAATTTTAAAGAAAATGTAATGTACCTACCTAGTTAAGGTTAAATATAACCCGAATAAATAATAATTTACTTAAACAAACCGTCTGTATTTACTGTAGTTACTTGTTACTAAACTACCAGTTCATTTACGTGATGATGCCAAGCATGCAATACCTAAGCTTGGATATTTGCCTAATTCTTTTGCAAATTTGCCCATGTTATCAAAAAATAATTAAATAATAAGGTTCACTGGCAGTTGTAGCTATCTTAATCACTCAAATTTGTTCGACAACGAATCGTCTTATCTATTTCCATAAGCTATCAAATATCAATATCAAAGATAATCATAGTGTTTGTTCAATTTAATAAACGTTAAAATAAATTGATAGGTAGGTAGGCGTATATTGACTCTAGATTTTCTAGAATGTTACAATATAGGTACCTATTTAACGTGACGTAGCTTGCTTAATTTTAAACAACAAAGTACTTATTAAGTAGGTAAACATTTTCTAACAATTTAAGTAGATATATTATAATGAATTACTATGTCTACAGAGTATACAATTATTATACCCAAGATGAAGGACACACAAGGTGAAGAAGAAGATATATGAGATCAAAGATCACAGCGATCGTTAAGGTGTCGCGCAGTGAAAAAAAATGTTTTAAGAAAACAACGCAATTATCGTAGGTATGTACTGCATCCATGTAAGGCTAACCTCAATAAATCTAATTAACGCAGCACTTAATACGGGGTGCCGCAGGGACCAATAACCCTTTTGACTTCGCACTTCGAAGTCTAGGACTAAATTTTCTGAATCTGAAACACGCATAAAGTGTACAAGATTTACGATCGATCAATCCCAGTCCATTATTATTTTCGAAACAACAATCACAATGCGTTGCCTCCGACTCCGCTCCCGCCACGAAACTTTTTCAGAATTATTTTGATGCAAGTTATTCCCACTGTGGAGTCCAAAGGGTGTTGGTTGTTACGCTTCCCCAAACGGCGGTGGCGTTAATACAATCGTATAGGTATCTCTTTAAGAAATAAGATTAACAGCTTAATTCATAGTACCTAGGTATAAAGTCAAATTGGCCAGCCAATCTTGCCGTATTATCGAATGGGCCAACACAAAAATAAAGCCTGATACCTACATATAAAACTAATTGAGCGCAAAGAACATAAAGGGTGCCCTGCGGTTTATAAGCCGGCCATCGCGGCCCATAATACGGGACACCACCACTGCCCGGCCATAAACACATTTCTTAAAACCCCGCGACCTCCCTTCGGCTTTATTCGGAAAGCAATTCGGCGGTTTCATGTGGGCCATTCGTTTCGCATTATTGCCCTATTATTGCGAAATAACCGCACTTTGAATTTTAAAACCGTATAGATAATTATATCCCAAATAATAACGCGCTCGTTACTTTAGCGGTCTTCGAAAACGAAGACACTGGCTGTATGTAAGTATAAGGAAAGTGTATTTTATGAATGGGGTCAATGAATACGTAGGTGAGTATTTTATGCAGTACTGAGTAATAGGGTATTACGAAAGACGTGGGTTCAAATCCCGATAGCGGACATGCACCAATGGACATGAAAAAATCGCGCTCGAGGTCTGAACACCTGAATTTACAACTGAGCGCTTCCGTTCGTGCTTCGGATGGCACGTTAAGCTGTCGGTCCCGGCTATCCCAGTCGTTAAGCTATGTCGGAGACTTCCGGGGGCTTTAAAATCCCGACATCAGAGTTGGCCACAAGCTCATACGATAAGAAGATGCAGTACTTATTTAGTGACAGCTTAAAGGGGCTCCTCAACATCTGTGATCATTAGAGAATGATCGCGAAGTGCACTGGTTAAAAAATAGTGGAATTATGATGATGTAAGGTTCCCAAAAACAGACCTTAGGTAGGTACTTTGCCAAATGAATCATGCTCTAACGCCGTACAAATATTCAACTGAAGGGATGTTAGGTATAAAGAAACCGAGTAACACTATTAGGTAAACAGCGAGCTATCATTCTTCAGTATAAATAAATCAAAGCTATTCAAATGATTGATCGATGAACCAGGTAGGTTTGACACATTGCTTCAGTAGCCGTCGAAATCCGTCAAATATAAATCCACCCCCAAATAAAACGTCTCCATTTTATTCGACTGAAGTTTGAAGGTGATAGGTAGGTAGTTAGTTATTTTGCGCAGAAAAGTCAGACATATTTTAAATGATCCTACTAATATTATAAATGCGAAAGTTTGTGAGTGTGGATGTATGTATGTATGTATGTTTGTTACTCCTTCACGCAAACACTACTGAAAGGATTTGGATGAAATTTGGAACACATATAGATTATAACCGGGATTAACATATAGGATACTTTTTAATCCAATAATCCAATACTACGCGGATGAAGTCGCGGGGCACAGCTAGTTGTGAATTAATATTGCTAGTGAGTGTTCACATAATACCTACCTACCTAGACAATAAGTAGTCCATGGTGACAATTGTAAAAAATAATGCTTGGTTATACGTATAAATAACGAGACCTACCTTTACATCGTTCAAAATAAATATCGAATGAACTTTGATCTTTGTCATTAACATCGAGACGAGAAATCTCGCGCCGCGTCCGGCTGACCTTGCACGACCGCAACAACAAAATAACCTAAAAATTGTGAACGCGTCCGTGACGAGCCGGTTCCGAGCTGCGTGACTGTGTGTCTCACAACATTGATTTTAAGGTAAGATCTCGTTTTGTAAACCTACCTACTACTTCTTAATCTGATCACAATCTTCGTTCTCATGATAGCATAATCTTTTAACACGTCAACTACCTACTGGATACCATAGTCGCGTTGAAGATAAACGAGGTTGTTAGAAAGGGACAGAGCGAGGTTGTTGACCGTGTCGCGGTGCTACTGTTGTGGTTTTATTAGTTTTGTATTATTCATTTCAATCGTACAGACTACAGAGACGGTCAGGGACTGGCAGCACGATTGACATAACAATGTTGAAGAACTTGAAAAGCAAAGCAAAAGTTGGTGCATTAAATCATGTTTGTCCGGGTTTCGCTGCAGAAAGAGGTGGGCATAAACTGGTAGATAAGTACTATGTGGCACCTATTTATGGAATTAATAAACACACACTCAGTTCCAGATCGGTTCCTATATATATGCCTATACACGCAGTGGCTATCTGTTTTATCACTAAGTACTTAGTCAATCATCATATCAGTTACTTGTATGGGAATAATAAGATGTGCGTAATTTTTTTGCATAATTTGATATTAGATTTTAAACCTTATAAATGTTAGATCGTTAGGTACAGACAAATAGTCATATTTTAATAATGCACAATATTTAGCATGGCGCATAAAAATATAAAATAAAATGTTAAATTATGACAAAACCCCTGATGGTACTTAAGGTGAAGGCGCCTGTCTAGTCCGCGAAGTTCAAATTTTTTGAGTTATTTTAGAAATTTTTCCAATTCTGACAATAATAAAAGACAAATTTTGTAATTCGCGAAAAAGACCGTGTGCAGTGCATTTATTAATACATTTATTTTACTCTAAATATTATCACGGGGGATATGATACTAGTAAATCACTAAATATACAAAAATTGCCAGATTATCTGGATAGCTGTCGTTCTTGAAATGTTTTAGAGTAAGTTGGATATATTAATAAATGCACTGCACACGGTCTTTTCGCGAATTACAAAATTTGTCTTTTATTATTGTCAGATTTTGAAAAAATTCTAAAAGAACTCAAAAAATTTGAACTTCGCGGGCTAGATGGGCGCTTTAGTAACTATAAATATTTTCTTTTGGTTGGTACAGCTGGGGTAGCACCCCACCCCTCTTAGCAACGATAATCGATATACCCATCGTGACATCTGTAGATCGAAATATTTTCTTTTGGTTGGTACAGCTGGGGTAGCACCCCACCCCTCTTAGCAACGATAATCGATATACCCATCGTGACATCTGTAGATCGTGTCGAATCCTACTCTAAATTCCATCTTTTTTGTCGTCGTATACCTATCGTCTGAAGGAACGATAATTTTGTATCGTTCGTTCAATATCCGGTGAATTTATCAAAGGACAGCTGTTAGAAATAACTTAATAACTGGATAGGTACATTATATATAAAGTAATTAAATAAATAAATAAATATCGCCAGGCAGACACACCAACTGTATGGTCCCAAACTAAGCAGAGCTTGTACTATGGGTACCGTACAATGGACTGGGGGCGATCCCAGTTACACCCAGACCAGGGCAAATTACGAAAAGGCCATTTCCGAAATTTGCCACGGCGGGAATCGAACCCGCAACCACCATGTGCAGTTAGCCGAGCGGCCTACGCTCGAACCACTGCGCCAAGCGGTCGACAAATTAAACAACAATTTCTCCACGCTTATCCCAACTGCCTTTAGTCGAATTAAAATTAACCGAAGTAAAATGAGAGCTAGAAATAACAATGTTCGGTGAACTAAAACCGTAGTTTTTTTCAATTTCCATCATAAAGTGCTCCGGCTCATTAAATATCATACGATTCAAATACCAAATCAGTGCCAACCTTAGTGAAGAGGTCGCAGGAGACGGTGTGGAAGACCTTCCCGTAGATGCAGATGTCCTTCCCGACGTCCAGGTCCTTCCAGTGCCAGAACTCGCCGAGATCGTTCTTCGGTATCTTCCCCCTTTTCACCATCCTGCCTTGCCATAACCCAGAGTTCTGTAATTAAAACGATTTTTTTTCAACAATATCTTGCGAGCAAGTGTGGACTCTACTAAATTGTCAAGGAAAAATGCACCTTATTACTACTAAGTTGGCTCTTGTTTTTATGAAAAGGGAAAGCATAATATTACTCAGGGAACTAAAAAACTAATTCCACGTAAATAGGAATCTATCAATTATCAAAGTCTATGCTATCTACATCTACGTTTCCTTTTAATTATTTTATTTGTGTCGAACCTGTCGCTAATTTTATTTTTAAATTAGTTTTGGTCTCTGCGATACAGACCCAGAGCCTAGTGTAAAGGCCGCTGCATAAAGAATATTTTTCACTTTTATTTTTAACTAGCGGCCCGCCCCGGCTTCGCACGGGTACATTTTTGGAGTTTTAGTAGGATCCCTAATTTTTTTAAAAATATAATATAGCTTATGTCACCCGGGGATAGTGTAGCTTCCCAACAGTGAAAGAATTTTTCAAATCGGTTCAGTAGTTTTGGAGCCTATTCATTACAATCAAACAAACAAAGTTTTCCTCTTTATAATATTAGTATGTTAAATGATTTATGATTATAATCTACCGGCTATGCCCTGCGGTGGAAATACTTAAGAGATGATAGAAAAATCAATTGCCATGTCCAAGAATAATCGAGAGGAATTGAAATATTGTTATTACAGTTCATTATACCTTGATGAAAGAAAAACAGCTAGTTACTTACTCAACTATTCCTAAAATAAATCTTCAGAATAGTGTTATTATTACAGCCATTGTTAATAATAATGGCCTTATAACTAAAGAAGAGGGAGCGAAAAACGATTGTCCGTGGGCGGGCGGGGCGCCCAGCGAGCGGCTAACAAGGTCTTAGGCCAGTCTTGGCTCCGTTTCGCTGTCGCCACTCGATGGAAATTTCCCGGATTTCACAAAGTAATAGAATCAATAGAATGAATTCAATTGGAACGTGATAAAACCCCTCAGAATTAATCTAGCTCGCGGTATAATAGGAATGCTTAACCAATTTAGACGTAGGCTGAACTTTCTTGTACCGACACCATAGTACCCTTAAAGGTTGTCCGTTATTTGAACATTACAGTATGCAATGCCGCACCGCTTTGCTTAAGTCTTAACATGTTAAGGAAATCGAACTCGTAGGCGCTGTGCAAACGTAGACACTTTTGTTGTCGCAGTGGACATAGAAATTCGTGGTTGCGATTGCCGATAATAAATAATCCCACTAGGGTTAAATATGATGGTGTCCAGTGTCGACTACAAAAGCATCTACATTTCCGCATCGCTTTAAAACAATGTGTTAGGTACAATTTATTGCCGCTTTTCTTAACGCCTATCGCGAAATGCGTATTGCAATATACCTAAGTATTTGAATAAGCATTCATGCAACGCTTTGTTTCTTCGCGTTATCTACTACTTGGAACATTATCACAAAAAATCGCGAAAACACGATTCTAATAACAAATCTTTAACTATATACCTAACTAGCTGTGCCCCGCGACTCCGTCCGCGTTCTGTTGAATTTTTCCTGAATTTTCTTTGCTATAAACCTCACGGAGCCCGAGACCTTTCCAACGAATGCAAAACCGTGGAAATCGGTCCGTGCGTTCTGGAGTTATAGCGTCAGGAAGGAAAACCCGCCTTATTTTTATATAGTAGATTACGTAATGAAATAGCAAGTCAATTACGTACACCCTAGTCCCAAAACAGATGAAGTTATCACATTCAACCCCGGTGACCACGCGCCCGCAAACCCACAATATTGTCCGAGTAAAACGCTGCATCTATCCCGTTTGTTTAGTCATTATATAACAAAATTATCCCGTAGTGTGTACATAGTACGACTCACATGTTTGCCAAGATAAAGGGGGCTTTCAAACGACACGATTTGATTGGCAACTAAGTTGGCACTAAATTGAAAAAATGGGTACGATCAGATCGGCCGTCCACAGTCCACACGGTGACAATCCAATCTCAATGTAAGTAGTGGTGTGCCGATTAATTGTTACAATCGTTATATTAAATGTTTTATGATTGTTAAACAATAAATTACTAACTTGATAATAGCTTGATTCGTTCCCTTCTAAATATGAAGGTCTGTACTTACGCGAGAACGGGAGTCCCTACAAGCACAAAAAAAAACAAAATAAACAATTCATAATTTATTATTTATAAATCATGAGAAATTTCGTTCATGAGAAATCAAATTGCCATTCGTATCACTACGTCGATTTCATATTGGACAGACCAGGTGATCCATCCGACTAGCCCAATTTCAGATTTATCGCCACTGCTCTCCACACGATACAATTTGATTGCTAATTCCAATTGCCGATCCATTTATGTCATGTGAAAGCCCCTTTATGTGATTTTTGTCGGATAATAGGGTGCGGGAACAAAGCGCACTGATGCAGCGCTGCCCGTACGGCGAGGCATTCATACCGAGACAAACAGAGGAGCTAGCAAGTGTAGCCTCATTTACTATCTAACAATAATTGCAACACAGTACTGTGAAAATGATAACTGATGTTTCCAATGTCTTCCAACCGAGCTTCAAACACTCAGTAGAACATACTAGGTGATACAAAAAGGGTATATGTACTATTTTTTTTGCAACTTTACTTTGTAAATCTAAAACTATCGGCTTTGTGAGACAGTTGAAGTACTAAAGGTTTTGTAGACTTGTGAAATCTGTCAACAGCTGTATCCCTGTAACACCTTTTGTATTTCAAGTTTCCTTCAAAGCTAATACTCGTAGTATTCAATTTCAAAATTAAGTTTTAAATAAAAAGTATGCCCTTTCTGTTTCAACCTGTAGATACATGTAGATACTTAGATAAGATACCTATAGCTAAGTAATAAATTTAAAATTTATTATTTAAATTAATTTGGGGAAAACGAAAAAAAAATGATAATACTTATCCAACGCATATCAATATTATTAAAAATAATGCTGAAAAATACTTATTAAACTCTTGCGAAGAACATGGACTAATGAAGATTATAAACAGATGAGAAGGATTCCACTCCATTCCAGATCTGTTTGGAACGTTACTCGAATGAAAACAAGACAAAAATAAACTTGCACTTTATATGAATACACCTAACTCTTTGAATATTCAATCGGCCAGTTACCAAAACATTTCGTGTATACATTGTCTAAAAATAATATCATCTATTTTTAGTTAATTTGCCCGAACAAAACTCGGTACTCACATACATGTTTACTTACACACCTACGGTATTTTCGTAATCCAGGTGTGGAATAAATTAGAATAGCATTTTAAGGCTAAAGCGCCCATCTAGTCCGCGAAGTTAAAATTTTTTGAGGTTTATTAGATTTTTTTCAAAATCTGACAATAATAAAAGGCACATTTTGTAATTCGCGAAAAAGACCGTGTGCAGTGCATTTATTAATATATCCAACTTACTCTAAAACATTTCAAGAACGACAGCTATCCAGAAAATCTGGCAATTTTTGTATATTTAGTGATTTACTAGTATCATATCCACCGTGATAATATTTAGAGTAAAATAAATGTATTAATAAACGCACTGCATACTGTGTTTGTCGCAAATCACAAAATATTGTCTTAAATGTTTTCAGATTTTGGAAAAACTATAAAAATACTCGAAAATTTTGAATTTCGCGGGCTAGACAGGCGCCTTCACCTTAACTATGGTGATAGGAAAACAACGTGGGCGAATAGCACGGTATAGGTAAAGTTTTGGATGGCACGTGAACCTTGCAATACTTAATGGGCCAAACTGGGGGAATACAGCCCCCCCCCCCCCACATTCAACGTGTGGAACTTAGTTATAACCTAAATACAAACTCGTATACAGTTTTCATAGTTTCCTGTTTGTATACACAACAATTTTAAGTGCTGCCGCACACAGGGCCACTAGACGCAGCCACTAGTCGGTGCCACTAGTGGCTATTGTGCGTTTAGTACGGTACTTTATATAATGCCTCGTATTCATGAATTATTTTATATTATTATAAAACTTTTAGTAAAATATAAGTACTAGAAAGGTCAAGTACTAGGAAGTACATAAATAATTTGTTGTCGTTCTTTTTGTCTCAGTGCAACTTTAGTCGAATATGGCCACAAGTAGTGAGCGCTGGCCACACTCGCAGCATGGAGCTCGGAAGCGGCCACTTGAACGCTCAGTTTGTGTCGATACTATACAACGAGGACAAACAATTTCATCCGCAACTTGTGGCGGCCACATGTGGCTTTGCTGTGGTCACCACCGGTAGCCCAGTGTGCGGTAGCTCTTATTATTGTGGGGTGGATATTTTTGTTGAACCCTTACGTATCGCGTAAACCCTCTGTCGAATACAAATACACGAACATTCATTTGACCCCTTCCAGAACCCTCGTTTCGTTAGACACAATACAAATTACACAACCGACAAACAAAAAGATAATTGATAAATCCATGCAATAGAAATCTTACAATAGAGTTATAAGACGCCTACAGAGAGTATTGTGCGCTGCTTTATTATTAAAATTCGCCAAGTGCCATGCCGAGGCATGAAGCATGCACAATGAAGGGTTCCGAGTCATTAAAGGTAATCTGTTTAAATTTTCACCCCAGGTTGAAATAGGTACTAAAGTTGTATACATACTACTACCAACATCTATCGACACCATTAAATACTAAGAAATAGACTAATGAACACAAAACATACATTTATTGCTGTTATTTAATTGAAATTTATTAACAATGTATCCGATTTCGTCTGCATAATCTTATTCATATTTTTGCAATAGACAAATGTAAGAAGTGTCGGAATTCATTACGTAAATTTTGATTTAATCTTTAAAAGTTAAAAATCTCGCAAACGGAATTTTTGAAAGTGAAGACACTATTTTATTTGAAAAGACCTTTTCAACGATACCCCACATGATGGGGTACCTAAAAAATTATCCCCTCTTTCGATGTTTGGGGAGGTACCTCAAAAAAAGTAATTTCGGTACATTTTATATTTTTGCAAGTGAGATCTAAAGTATTTTTGTACCAAATTACATCAACTTCCGTCAGAAACTGTAGAAGTTATGACCCTGTGACAGGTCGGGACAGACGGACAGACGGACGGACTGACGACGGACGGACTGGATGAACTTATAAGGGTTCCTCGTAGGGACTACGGAACCCTAAAAACGAATGGTGCATTCTGTTCCCGGGAAGAAAAATATAAAAATAAATTTAAGCCGAAGCTGAGAGTGCCGCAAAGGAAGCCACCCGCGCAATATCTTGAGCGTAGATGGAAATTGTAGCTTGACATAGCTAACGATGTGCCTGCCTACGCAAAGCAGAAATTATCATTGCAAGAAATTGCTTATAGCAAATAAGCAAGTAAACAAGTTTGTTTATAATCTTTTGTCTGAAAATAGAAAACGCTAGAAAAGTGCTAAGTCAATTCACATAATACATACCATCTCTCTATATTCTGCATAAATTCCTGTCTTTTTTGACTTAATATACATGTACCTGACTACACTAATTTTCTTTATAATATTTTCATGTAGACTATGACACATGCTTCGCCATCATATCAGTAACGTCTCACATACCCTTCCACTGAAAGCTACGCTAATTCGTTCCAGCTACGCTATCACACCGTCGTCGGATCTCTGCGTGCAAACAGCTCATTCAAATGTGATGCTCGCTCATTTGCCATGAATAACCCGCGGCGTCAAGCGCAGCGCAATTCCCGCCTCTAGCGCCAGTAGCGTCCCACATACCATTAGCGACGATTTCGGAAAAGGCTTTTACATACCAAACGAGCGCAAATAGACGCTCCACTAATGGGAACCCTATTATGTTTGTTCACGTAATTTTTTGGTTAAACACAGATTTTAATAACTAAACGCAGATTTTCATAAAACTTCGTAAGCAACCAGTTTGCCAGGTTATTATAATAATATCAACTCATATTACCATCCTCTAACAAATAATGCTCAGCAAAGGAAAAGTAATACCTACATAATTATCATAAAAAGCTATACGAGAATATTTTGTTTGTATGAAACACATAACATTCAAATTGAGTTCCCGGAAAAAGAATTCCGCTTCATTCACGACCACGCGATTACGGTGCCGAAATACTATAAGCGGGATGTCGATTGTCGTCGCTGGGTTAGGCACGCTCAATAATAGTATTGTCTTACAGAACACGTGGCACCTGCAGTAACCACACGGAATAACAAATTAGAATAGAAAATCAATACCTACGTGTAAGTATTGCTATACAGCTGGCTTAAGGAAGAGCCGTGTGCATGGAATTAGGTTTACACTATATTTCAATATTACTGGAACATTATGAAAAGATCAGGTTATGGCGATAAAATTCCGAGTATTTTTTCAATCGCAGAGTAACTAGGGTGTATTTTAAAATTGCGTGGTTTATTCACATAAATCAAAAGTCGATATAGGTACTTATTTGTGCCTACCAACATTGCTTGCCTATTCCTCAAACACAATGTGCCATATTTTCCACAGGTAACTACTGTTCCTACACAGAATACGACATTATCTATGCAAACTAGTCGAACGCGGGCTATTGGATTTGATCTACTATCTTATTTGAATTCGTCTATAAATATCGTTTCCGGTTGACTAAAAATACATATTTTCGGTTTAAGGCTGAAGCGCCCATCTAGCCCGCGAAGTTCAAATTTTTTGAGTTCTTTTAGAATTTTTTCAAAATCTGACAATAATAAAAGACAAATTTTGTAATTCGCGAAAAAGACCGTGTGCAGTGCATTTATTAATATATCCAACTTAGTCTAAAACATTTCAAGAACGACAGCTATCCAGATAATCTGGCAATTTTTGTATATTTAGTGATTTACTAGTATCATATCCACCGTGATAATATTTAGAGTAAAATAAATGTATTAATAAATGCACTGCACACGGTCTTTTTCGCGAATTACAAAATTTGTCTTTTATTATTGTCAGATTTTGAAAAATTTCTAAAAGAACTCAAAAAATTTGAACTTCGCGGGCTAGACAGGCGCCTTCACCTTAAAATAACCTTTAGAAAGCTCCTAAATTCAAAGGTAGGAAATTCAAAAGTAGGTTTGATAAAAAAGTTCATCTGTGCCCAATATGGCCAGACTCAGTCACCACATTGCCCTAGCAATAGCATTTCAAAGATACATAGTTTTAAAAGAACTAAATAATGTATATTGATCTAAATGCTCATTGAGTTAGCTTGCAACCTGAAAAATCTAGATAACCGCTAGGATTTGTATTATTTTTGTTAAATGGAAATATTTTAATTTGATATGCGATTCTTGTAGTATGCAGCTAATATTTGATAGTAGAGCATAATCGCTAGTATTAGGCTATATCGCTATGTAAAGTTACGTTCACATAAACTCTATTGAATCAAATAAATCACCTGGACCCTCGGCTCCATGACAGTCAGGCTGTCGTCCTCTAGGAAGTACACGAGGTTCACAATCCGCACCCTGAAGTTCTCGTCGGGATTGTCGTACACGGGCTGCTTGAAGAACGCGGTGAAGTTGAGGCAGCGCTTGTCGTAGTGCACGAAATGCGGCACCACGGCTGGCAGGGCCGGCTGCTTCACGCGCCCGTACGTTAGTGAGGGATCGTAACTGGAAGAAAAAACAGTGCCGTCTAGGGACGCCCGAAAGAAGCGAAGCTTTATAGGAACTAAGCGTTAAAAACAGCTGCTGCGCGCTGTATACTTATATAAGTATATATTGTGTAACGCTACTGATGCTTAGCACGAATAGAGTGGTCGCCGCGCGGCGAGTGCCCCGAATGTCCGTATAGAAGCTTCGTTTTAAAAATGTGGCTTGGTAGTCTACAACGCAACGGATATAACGGATTTGTTAGCAAAGTTGCTGTACTAACAAAAGTAAAAATCGTCGCCAAGAAACCAATATCCGTTGCGTTCCGTGTGTTCTTATCGATGATTTAGAACTTCACGCTTTAGGAAGAATGCCCCCACAAGAAGATTTGCCGCTTCTCTCGTTTTCCATAAATTATATTTAAATTGATATTAATTTAATTTAATCAAGTCAGTAAGTCATCGTCTTTCAAATATCAAATTACTGATGACAGAAATAGATAATTCGGTGTGTAACTATTCAACCGCTATAACACATTTATTAATAAGCGGGTAATACAAATAATGCAAAAATATTATTTTATATTTATTTATAAGTAAGTTTATCGTCATTTATTTTAATTGGCACGGTTTTAATAAACAAAAAAATGCATTGTTCTCAAAATTGCATATAATATTAATAGCCTCGTATTTTGCTGGTGTTAAGGCGAGTATTTAAAATTTACATTAACAGATAGATGTGAGCTTCACCGATGGCAGGGCATCGGCGGAATCAACCTCTCGCCCGACATTCCAGGGGTCGCTCCGCGCGCAGTGACTTTCAATCCTTGATGGACCAATGCCAAATAGTTATGTGTGTATAATATCTCGGCCGGTTGTTTGTTGGCACTCGATAAAGGACGATTTTTCTCAACGGAATGTTGGAACAACGCCTCGGCACCGACTCGTTTCGTATTGTATTGGGCGTGGTTTCTAAACATCTAGCTAGACGCGCTACTTATCCCGCACAAGGGGTAGAAAGATAAGCGATTATATTATTCATCAAGCAGTTTCTTTGAGTTCTGTGAAAGCAATTCTTTCTTTTCGTCAGTCTTTGGTTCGCAATTTTTTCGCTGAGTTAGGATTTTCAACTAAAATTACAAAGTCTACATTACTGAAACATTTATTCAGGTTTTGTTCGTGTTTTACTTTAGGTATACAGACGATATGCGCTGGATATTTGCTCGTACTATTTTTGGATCGCAAGGTAACCCACGCCAATCTTTACTGTCCTAAAAAACAAACACCTCGCATTTATAATAAGTACTAATAGGGATTAGGTATTCTGTGTTTATATGCTTGTAGCCACCAACATCATTGAACAGCCTTATTCTATATTACCTCGTAGCCTCATCAAGTTCCCTATCAGTTTAATCATCCACATGTCTTGGAACTTTGTTCGTCGAATCCTGGCATTAACGCTACCCGCAGAGGAGGCGCTAAAGTTTACCATTGTTGATCTTTAGTAAGAGTCCTGACGAGGTTTCGAAGTCTGTATGAAATGAGCTTTATGTCTTCGCAATAAAGGCTTTGACTCCATCCCGGTCCGGTTGACGTCATTTAAATGTTAATTTCAAAGACATACGGCCGCGTCGATACGTGTAGCTTACTTGACAGAGTCTTCAGGTAAAGCGAAAGCGTTGCTATCGACGTCTGTAGCTGCGCCTCCGGGCGCTCTGATTTCGGTGTCAGGGAACCTGTGCCCTTGGTAGAACCGCAGGGAACTCTTCATGTGGTGTTGCGTCTTGGTAGGGTCCGAGAACGTGAGGCCCGGCAGTTTTGGAAGACCCCACGCCATTTTGGACTTTGAAACAGAAAGAATAATTAAAATCTTAGACCAAGTACGATCTTGAGTACTCTTATGTCCCGACTACGGCGAAGCAAAATGGAGAATTATGATTTTGACCCGTATGCATGTTTGTATGTGTGTTCAACTGTTCCCTCATAACTTCTAAACTACCTACCATAATTTGAAAAGACGGGTATCGTTTTCTTGTTTTAGAAATTTTAGACCGTAATTTTATAGTGGTCAGCCGGTCAAAACCATAACCCTCCCCTTTTTGCTTCGCCGTAGTCGGGTAAAAATAGGTAGTCATCTTGCGGCGCCGATGCAGGAACACGTGGCAAGATAAGTGAGGTACGTTTTCGCGTGATATCATTCCACATTCACCCGTATCGTGTTACCGAATCACATAATACCAACCGCATGTGGAAATGAGGTACCTCTACACGACGGCAGAAATAACAGTGCGTCAAAGGACTTTGCACTCTATTCTTAGATAATGATTTTGGTAAATCACCCGGAGGCAGCAAATAAATTTTTTTGGTAATAAAAGTGACTCAGAAAGGCGCCATGAAAATAATAATATAAATTATAAATTCTTACCGATAATAAAAGACAGACGCGGATGAGATGATGTGAATAATATATAACAAATCTTTATAAAGTACGAATTAAAGAGAAACTAATAAGAAAACTATGTATAAAATACGCAAATATTGATGACAGCAAAGAAATGACAATTGTGTTGTTGGATACACAAAACAAACAGCTGGTGAAACCGTTGCTAGGCGATGACAGCATTACGCGGAAGTGGGTGGGGGTGGGTAGACAAATAAACATTGCCGAAATCAATATCCAACTCCTACCCTCTCATTGCTGCTCATAAGCTGTGGTAGCCGATTGGTTAAAGCACGCGTTTTGGGTCCAGGTCTTGGGTTCAAACCCCGGCTCGCACCTCTGGATTTTTCGAAATCTATGTGCGAATGATAATTATTTAATACCCTCTTAATATAATTAAATTTCGAAAATACCGCAAAATTACCTATTACGTATCCACCTTCTCTGGGAAAGTCAGTTCATTTCAGAATGACGCATGAATTATTGCAAATAGACCCATATGCCAGTGTCATAAGAGCCACAGCATACGTCTACATTCTGTTTTGCTACCTATGGACATGAACCCGACATGAAAATATGCTTTGGACGTCGATTTCGTCGTAATATTGTACATTATTTATTTACTGATACCAATATATTTAATACGAGTAGTAGAGGCTGTGTTAATTAAATTCCAAGATGGTCTTACAACTTATGAATTTAATATCACTGAATTCAATAGAACTTTATTTCTATGATCGAAGTATTTTTATTGTCTATTTTATTAATTTGAATGTCTTATTATCATTTATACCTATGTGTGGTATTTTCTCGTATTTTCACGTGCCCAGGAGTGGGATACAAAAAAATATATACTTAATGTCTTAAAAGTTTTGCTAAACATTTTTTTGTTGTATTAGATGTATATTCAAGTAGCTAACATTGTCATGCATGTAATATTTCAGACACTATTTCTAAATAATTTCGACCTTTATTTGAAATCGTAGAAGGTATGTGATTTTTTTTCTGTAAACTGTATATAGGTGCGTGTCTCTGCCAGTAAGCACACGCCAACGCGGGATACCTCCCGGCGAGTCCAAATAACAGTTTCTCCTACGTGTAATCTCGTTCGGATTCTCCTTGAATACAACTCGGTATATTTTTAGCTACCGTTAATGAACTGAGCTTCGGGGAAGTATTAGGTGGATTGTGCTCAAATCACTATTAATAGACTTCTATATTAGTACCCGGGAAAGACAGTAACAGAAATACAATATAGATGAAATTGTTTCCCACTTAGTAGTCCGGTTAGTGAGAATTAAATGAAATAACATAGGTATTTGTATGGAATTAAAATATCATTTTTTTTCAAATTTAATTTCGTTTTATTTTTCTATTGTCTCATGCCCAATGTGAAGAACAGGCCGAATTAATTTCGACGTAGTGTCGAAGACACAATGGAGACTGGATGATTGTTGAATATACATATTATAGTAATAAAATGAATGCTTGAACTTAGTATAAGGTACTACCTATGACAATCAAACAGCTAAAAATAAGGAAATTATAATACGCTGAAAAACACAATCGATCAATAGCAGTCTTATATGCACTATCAATGCTCACTTAACATAAATTAATGAACTGAAAATTTATTTCAGAGGATTCAAGATGGCGTACCTAGCGAAGTATGTATCGAGAGGTTCTCGGTTCGGCGCGTTTTATCAGCGGGGGTACAGTGCGACGACCTCCCCCTTAGTTTTTTCCGAGGAGGTCCGTCTCGCGAAGTCTGAAGGCAAACCGATTGTCGCTCTCGAATCGACTATTATAACTCATGGAATGCCTTACCCACAAAACTTGGAGACCGCATTACAAGTCGAGAATATCATTAGAGCGCGGGTGAGTAGCGAAAATATTTCGTATTTCGTTGATATAAGTATCTAAGGCTCTTTGCATACCTGAAGACTTTGTGCCACTGTATCGTAAAGAAAAGGTAACACAAGCTTTTCAGAATTTGACTAGCTTCGTAATGTGGTCGTACACGTTAAATCGTTTTTAGTCACGAAAATATCTTCACGTTAATGCCCCTTAAGTTCACTAGCATCTTGACCTTGTGCATAGTACAGCGGTCTTTAGGCTATTAGTCAAAGACATAGTTGCAAATAAATCTGTCTCAAGAGACAGATGCAATGTGCGGACGACCTAATAGCGCTGCTACGAGCTTCGTACCGTATGGAATGTTATATTCAGGTGCTACGCTTTCGTAGGCGATTCGTAGCACACGTAGCGATAACGAATGCATTCTAAATTCAACAATTTTTAGACAAGAATTTCTAAAATTGTTTGCTGACTGGCTTTTTACACAGCAATATTATGTGCCAACATTCTTATGATTACCGTAGGTACATACTGTTAAATAAGAACGATGAAGAGGTCTTATGATATCAATTCTGCTACCAACTAGCATCTCTGTCAGCACGGATTCAGTGCTGTCACTAGCTAATACCTTTCAACAGCGCTAAATTACCGCTGCGACAAGTACAGATAATCATGTTTATTAATTGAACATCACGATTAGTGTACATTATATAAGGAACATTGTACCTTACATTATTACCGTAATTGGTGCATTACGTGCATTGATATCGAGGTTAGGACCATTCTGAATCGATGGTGAATAATAATCTAGTATCAATATCCGTTTTCCATACAGGGTGCCACACCAGCGACTATAGCCATACTGAAAGGGCAGCTAACAGTGGGGTTGTCTAACGACCAGCTCAACTACCTCGCTCAAGCGAAGGGCGTGGTGAAGGCTTCAAGGCGCGACCTGGCGCCCCTCGCCGCGGCCAAGCTGGACGGAGCTACCACCGTAGCGGGCACCATCATAGCTGCTGAACTCGCTGATATACCTGTGTTTGTTACCGGTGGTATTGGTGAGTGGAGACCCTTGTTATTATGGCTACTGCGCGAGTAAGGTTCTTCGTGTAAGCTTCTTGTAAAGAAATTCCCGACTAGTCACTTGACTTGCGCATGAGGTGACGTGAGTTCCCAAACCCCTCCAGCATCAGGTCAAGTAACCCCCCCGTTTACTCAGCGTCCTGTATATAGGACCGTTTTTAGCTAAACTGTCATTGATTCGTTGATAGCGTCAAATAATTTGCTTATCTCCATATCGATTGTCATGCCTTATAATGGCGATTGAGTAAGAGAATATAATATGAATTAAACAATAACATAAACATTTATAGTAAATGTTCAACATAAATAAATCTCTTGTAACCAAATTTCGCATCTGATTGTCGAAATTATAAACGAACCCATTAAGCGGTCTCGCACATATGCAAGAGCGTAGTAAGGTTTACAAGAACGCAGTTACGCCCCGGATGCAAGAGAGCAGTAATGCCACGGATGCAGCTATTTGTTTGCTGAAAGCTTTCTTGCGTAATAGCTGCTTCCATTACGCGTCGCGAAACACAACGCGAGGGCGAAAAATGCAAATAAATACAAACATTTTGTATGGCTGTTTCGCCCTGATTTGTTCGTGTTAAAGAAATAAATTGTTTGCAATTCTGATTCTGATTAAGGTATCACAGTTCAACGAAGATGGCTAGAGCGATGATGTGTTTGATTTTAATTAAAAAAAATGTGATGTTAATAAGAAATAAGTACATCTTCGATATATCTTTCTCCCTGGTGTTTATCAATTTCAGTATTTTGTTATATTCCGAATAAACCGTAGACTTTGAATGTTTTAATGGGACAAACATATTCTTCATGTAGGTAAGTTGCACTTTCATAAAATGTGCTTGTGTTTTCATATCATTCCAATGCACTTGAAACATAATATGAGCTTCACAAGTTGATTTGTTCTGCCGCCCGCACGAAATGTTTGCACCAAATATAACATGCTGTAACTTCAAATATCATGTAATACGTGTTGTGACGCTCAAAGTGTGCGTATACCGTATATATTTTTTAATTTTACCGTATTTCATGACATTATTGCGATACGTGACCTACAACACTACGATTTTATTTTTACCACCAACTTTGAAATCTTTTACCCTTATTACCAATATTTATAATAATAGTAATAATCATTTGTCCCTTTTAACATCTCACTCCTTAACACAGGCCACCCCTCAATACGAGGGGGATTCGGGCCATAATCTATTAAGCCATGACGGAGGCATTCGGACCGCCTGAAAGCTCCGACACCTGAGTTGGCCACTAACTTATACGAGAATAATAATAATCTTTGTATAAACGATCTCAGTACACAAACTGTGCATCGTTATGTCTGCATTTGCACAAACGTCCTAATTAAAATAACTAAATATCGCTAGATTGACAAACCAACTGTATGGTCCCAAACTAGGCGGCGCTTGAACTATGGGTACTGTATAATTCACTTAGGCCGATCAGTGACACCCAGAGCTGGGAAAATTACAAAGAGGCCATTTCCAAAATTTTCCCTGACGGCAATCAAACCCGCAACCACCCGGTACATTGTGCCCAGCGGTCTACGCTCTAACATTTATTTCGTTCAGTTAATTGAAACAGCTTAAAAGGAGTACCAGCAAGATACTGATTCCGCTAAAATCGTGCTTAATGGTGCTCAGACACGGCTGTAGCTATTGTAAAAACACAGAACACTTCAATTAACGGGGAGTGGAATTTGAAGTATTCGGTGCAGAAAAACAAACAATCTGCTGCGTTCATTACGTTGTATCTGCCTCTTTACAAGATGTTTCGCAAGATAATACTAAGCTCAGAGATGTGTGTGATATCTTCTTAGTATCTGCTTCTATTAAATCTTTTTATGCCAGGCACATTACTCTTAATGCTAATTTCGGTTTATCTAAATTGTAACTTATAACTATGGTCCAGAGCTCCAAATTACTTAATTATTTAACGATCATTGAACTAATACGTGCTGTATTATTTGCGCATGCTGTCGTTATAATGAGAAAGTACCGTTGTAGTTCAAATTCCTTTTGCTTTTGCTATTCAACTAATTAGTTAAACATTAAGATTTATATAAGTTAATAATTTATAACTGGTCCGCGCACAAAATTTTTGTATTAACATGATTTTGCACTTTATGCACTCACGTTAAAGTCTATTATACCTTATTACTTTGTAGACATGAGCTAAGAGATACTTATAGTCTACCAGTCGTGGATACCGTAGTCGAAAGGGACACAGTCTCATCAGGTGCCTCTCATTCGCCTAGTTTTTGTACAACAGTAATCCCTCCTGTTAAGTATATAAAGTTTCAAGGTAAATCTCAATCATGTATGGCTTAACATGATTTTGCAGACATCAATCTATTGAGTAATGTCTAATTAATAATAACCCTTATCTCTTTCTGAATAAGTACGTGCCGTTGCCCTCTACAAATGAATTTCAACGATACAGCCGGTACGTTCAGGCGCATTCATTACCGCTAGTCGCATCGCAGCCGTGCCGAACTGGCGACGTAATTAACAACGAATTCCGCGGAACAGAGCTCAATTTATCACCTCACAGATAAGCGTTTATAGTACTCTCTTTAAGGTTATCGTTAGCGGGTCATTTTGTTTTCAACGGGGTGAGTTTATGTTGCACGTTTCGTATCTCGGCTATGCAAGGATTTATGGCGATGCCAAATGAAATAATTTGTGACGTCGTTACATAGACAGATTAAATTATATTGACAACTAGCTGTGCCCCGCGACTCCGTCCGCGTTCTGTTGAAATTTTTCCTGAATGTTCTTTGCTATAAACCTCACGGAGCCCGAGACCTTTCCAACGAATGCAAAACCGTGGAAATCGGTTCGTGCGTTCTGGAGTTATAGCGTCAGGAAGGAAAACCCGACTTATTTTTATATAGTAGATTATAGAATAAACAAAAGAAGAGACGAACAAGGTAGTAGAGCCAAACTACAGCTCATATGCGGACAGGCTCGCCCGAGGTAGTACCGCTCGCTTACAAAAGATAGGTGTAAAGTAGCCCTTTCTCTCTCAGATCGGTAACGTGCGAGCAACGCGTTTGGTATTGCAAGCATCTATAGGCTATCTTTCTAATTTCTCAACGTAAAAGTTCTCTAGGCTGTAAATTATACAGAACTTTGCTTGTTTAATATTACAGGTCAAAATATTAGGTACAATACTTGTAAATCATACAATCATAAAACTAATTATGCCGTTGATACTTACTTCTAAAATTATTCATAATTTGAAATGAAATTCGAAACAGCAAATTCAGTAGGTAAGTAACATTTTGTGAATTAGCTACTCGCCAGAGTTCTGGTGCCGGCAGTCAGCTCAGAGGCGAACAGTGATGTAATAATTCCATCTCCCGCAGCCCCGGCCAAAATACTTTCCCGACATTTTATTACGCTCGCGCAATCAAACACATTTGTAATTTTAACTTTTCACCGTTTTCCTCAGTATCGACTTGTATTATATCGAAAACTTTTGTTTTTACTACGTCCCCACCAACCAGCGGACTCTTTAAATCAATCCAAGACAAACATTTTTGATCGACAGCGGCGCTCCTGTTACGCAATTTTATACAGAAACTTTCTGTTCAATTTTAATTTAAATTTGTGTTCTTTGCAACTACGTAATTGATTTTGACTTTTATTCTCCTTTCTGAGTACTTAAGTCCAGTACTTAAGTCGCAGAAATATGCTTTAAAACGATAATCTTATAAATTGATAGTAAATTACAACAGACCACACCTTTGCACTAGACTAACACACCAACTGTGTGGTCCTCACAGACAATTTTTTTTTTTTGGTGAGTCCAAACTAGGCAACGCTTGGATACCAATAGATTGGGGGCGATCCTAGTGACACCTAGGACCAGAACAAATTACGAAAAGGCCATTCCCGAAATCAGCCGCAACGGGAATCGAACCCGCAATCACCCGGTGCAGAGAGTCAAGGGGCCTAAGCTCGAACCATTATGCCAAACGGTCGGAAAGTTGCCAACATAACGTCGATGCTGAAACAATATTAAAATAAATGGATTCTATAATTTGATTATTCATGAATGCATTTCGCCCCTGCTTTAAGAAAAATACAGCTTCTAAACAGAGCAATTTGTGTGCAGGTGGTGTGCACCGCCAAGGCGAGGACACACTGGACGTGTCGGCGGATCTCAACGAGCTGGGCCGCAGCAGCACGCTCGTCGTGTGCAGTGGGGTTAAATCCATCTTGGACATTGCGAGAACTCTTGAATATTTGGTAGATATAATTTTAATAGTCGATCTGTCATGATACGATGTCAAACATCATCTGACCTTTGTGTTGCAAGTGTAGCAACTGTTACTATGCAACACTTAAACATTGCCTAATAATAGGTATTTATTAAGTTCATTAGCTTTATTTTGCAATGGCAATCTTTGAAATCCTTTGAATTACTTTGTTACAAGAAATTTCACAGCGGTTCCAGATTCTACTCGCTAAATAACTTACTTTAGTTAATTTTCAAGTAGAGTTAAGCGAATCAAAGAAAGAGAGTTACTTTATTCTGATGTACTACACAAGAAATTATAGATAACATGACTCATAGAAAGCTAAGTGGCACTCGAAGATTTAAGTAGCTTTTCAGTATTCTGCCGTAGACCTTGCTTCTGATCTTTCATAAAAAAAATGTCTCTACATTCACGTCATCCTTTGTTGAAGTTTAAATAATATTACCTTCAAAGACTTCATGTTTACACTTACATAACAGACCCTCAGGACTCTACTTTACTCCCTTTGTCGGCGATGTCCTTACATCTTTTGATGTTTCGTTCAATAGCAAGTACACAATACGAGCGGTCCGCGAATTGATTTCGGAAGGGAAGAAAAACATTGAATGAGTACTTTTTACTTCGTGTATTGACAAACTAGTAATTTAATGTGTACTGAGTTTTCTACGTGAGGTAGTGAGACTACGACAATACACCTTGGATGGTGAGCATATAGTATTAATGAAAAGTCTGAGTAAATTTACTCCAACTACTTGTGCTCTCTTCCTATCTCAAATCTCAGGTTATATTGGTGCCACTAAGTACTTTTTAGTACGATTGGTGACGTCCAGACTACTCTGAGGCCGTGGCCGCACCGTTAAGGCAGTTGCGTTGCATCAGCGATTTGGATAAAAACAATCTCGTATATGAAAATATTGCGGTGGACGCATCACATAAGGGAAATTTGTATATCAATAGCCGTCGCCTCGCAATCATCTGTGCGGCCGCGGCCTGATGTAGCTGCAGCAACTGACTGACTGTGCCGCCTGACCGTCCAATACCGAGTTGAATATTCTAGCGACAATATACGAGCAATTTATTTCTAGGAAACCCAAGGAGTGTGTGTATGTTCATTCGGCGATTCATCAGATTTCCCAGCGTTCTACACGCGACGGTCGGGCTACCTCGCGCCGCACCGCGTGGCCGACGCACAGCAAGCCGCGCGCGTACTGCGTGCCGCGCGAGCGATGGACCTGAAATCAGGCACGGTGGTCGCTGTGCCTATACCTGAAGAATACGCCATGGATGGTGAGCATGTTGTATTATCGAAAATACTGTGCGAATTTGGCTCCAAAAGTCCTAAGTTACACTAAGACTTGGCTTTTCAATATAGTTATTTTGACCTGATTCTGATACCAATGAAATCAAAATAACCTTGTTACCTATAACGTAGTACGAAGTACCCGTGTGAAGCTGTGGGTCTACTCTTAGCGACGATGATCGATGTATCATAACATTCGTATTGTCGAATCCTACTCTAAATTCATTTTTTTTGCCGACGTATATCGTCTGAACGAACGATAATTTTGTATTGTTCGTTCAGTAATCGATACGACTGCAAAAAAGGTGTTTTTAGAGTAGGATTCGACAATACGAATGTCACGATATATCGATTATCGTTGCTAACAGTAGCACCCATGGAATAGTTGATTTTCCGGAAATTTGTCTAAGCCTTTTGAGAGAGTTACATAAATTGAGGAAGATTGACATACACATGAGTATCCAAATGGATTTTAAATGTCAACAAAACATACCTACCTAATTGTGACTATACCATACCATTTTAACATACTTCCCGCAGAGACCTATTAGGAGCCAGATGAATAAAGTTTTATAACACAAGTTTAATTAAAATAAACTAGTGTGCTTTTATGGTTCAAGTTTTCATAGAGGGAGACAATAATATTATAGTGGCGTCTAGAACCAAACCCTCGCGATATCTGCACTATCGCTATCAGACTGCATTAAGAAAAATGCTTAAACTTTTAGTTAGAAAGTATAACTACGATAATAGTTCAATTACCATAATTCGATTTTGAATTTCCTTCTAGTTAGCGTAATATTAACTACTTTAGATGCGATTTTAGCGTATATAATTTGTATAATACGACAAGCATTAATCCATCCTGTTCACTAATTGAACAATGCACACAATTTCAGCTTGAAAACTGCTCGCGAGTGCTTAATTAGAAATCTCATAAATAACTGCCTATTCCACCATAGACAGAGAATGTTACAGATTCAACAAGACTGCAAATCAGTGAGATATTTTCCTAATCATCGTTTATAAACTTACGAATAGTTTAAATCTTTTAATTTTGTTTAGACCTACGGGTAGGGTACTTATAAATTATAGGGCTAGTAGTACCGGGGTAGTACCGACAACAAAGTAGCTATTATAGCTGCATTTCCTAGCGTCAATAGCCTAGTGGTTAGAGGGGCCGTCCTCGCAGCTGAGAGGTTCCGGGTTCGATCCCCATCCTGGCCATTAAACTATTGACGTGAGCCCACTCCTAGCACAAGCATTAGCTTAGTTGGAGGGGCTAAAGGGAATACTAGTAATGTGATAATCACACATTGCTAGTAATCTTTTAAAAAATAAAAATAAAATCGTACGATGAGATGAGTGAGCCGGAAGCCCCTTCTCCCCGTCTCCTTCCTCCATCCTACTCCGCTTCCGGTCAGCAACATGCGAGCAATGCCTTTGGTATGACAAGAATCTATAGGCCGTGGTAACTGCTTAACATCTAGCGAGCGGCTTGTTTACGTACTATGTTTAATAAAATAGCCTCTACATTCTTGTATCCATTCTGTATACTCGTATATGTCTGTTATAGAGAAAGTGATCGAAGAAGCCATTTGCCAGGCGCTGAAAGCGGCTGAAAATAAAGGCATAAGTGGTAAAGAAGTGACGCCGTTTATTCTGTCTGCGGTCTCCGAGGCCACGGGGGGCGCCTCCCTTGCAGCCAGTATCCTTTACAATCATTAGAGACAGTGTTTTCAAATGAAGACATCCTATTTCTTTTTATCCACACGAGTTTTTTCACTTGTTCATTTATTACCATTTCCATATCATTGATCTATGAACATAGGTACTTAGGTACGTTTTTGGAACTATCTTTGGCTTGAATTCTACTAAAACCTGCCCATGGAATATAGGTACACTGCTCTTTGGGTACATTTTTGTTTCAATCCTTGAACTCTACTTAATTATAAATCTGGAATAACTTTCAAACATTATCGTGTTGGTAGGTAACAATTAATGTGACTATCAAAAACTAGCCGAAAAGCTTTCTCATCTTTCGCCGACTAATTACGAGGCCATTAAAACACTTATAGACCTTGGCTGTTACGTAATAGAGTCGTAAATTAAATGTAAGGGCCGCCAAAGCTCTCTAAATGATAGTTGCTCAGCTAATTGCTACAATCATTTTCTTTAACGACTCGCAGACATCGCCCTTATAAAGAACAACGCTAAAGTTGGCGCCGATATTGCCGTCGAATTTAAAAATCTCAAGAATGTTGACAATTCCAAGAGCGGTTTTAATATTGGAGTTGGAAAGGGTGCCGGGAAATGTTCGTCCAATACTTTGAGACATTTCCACACCTCGTGCGGTAGGCGCGCGTGGGAGTCAGGGACGCAGGGCGCCGATGAAGAGGCGCCGTTGTTCGGCGAACAGAGTAACGATGGCGATGTGTTGGTGATCGGCGGCGCGAATGTCGACCGCACGTATAGGTTAAAAGAAGACCAGCCTCAGGTGAGTGTAGAATAGAACCTCAATTAATAGATATAAGTATGTAAAGTTCATTTGTTTACGATTCCACCAGCTGTTCTGAAATGTTAATATATTTGTATGTGTGTTTATGGGAAATGGTCCGCCCACTTTCCTTTTGATCACACTGTTCTTAATCTTTTTGTTCATATATTTAGAACGGAAGGCATCACACCAAAGCAAACATTTTTCATTTACATCTACCTTTTTGATTTTCTTTACTTCACTAGTTAGCTAGCTTTCTTATTTAAATACCTGTTTAGCTTGGTATTATTGAATTACTAGTGCATTATTTTCTAGTACTGTGTAGTGACAATGGTGGTTCCTGATCACATTGCGTTGTTGTTTCTAATAATGTAGACAATTTTTTTATGAATTGAACAGATTAACCGTTGCGTTTCTTACTGGACCTTGTCAGTAGGAGTAGCATTCCTAATCGGTGGTAGATTCTGGCAGTGTAAATAATAAGTGGTTTGTTGGTCTTGATGAATAAAAAGATTTTGAATACAGCATTTTGGTTTCTATGGGGCCTGGACAAATAAAAAATCACAACATTTTAACAAACTCTTTATTTAATGCATTTATTATGATAATATTAGCTCTCAGTCGCCTAGTGCGTACCTTCGGAAAGTTGTAACAACTCTACTATATTAATGAAACACACCGTAACAAGTTTAGTACAACTTAAAATATAATGACAGTGGAGAATTCAAAAGATTACGTACAGTGTACCATTCGATATAAGTTCAGTTGACATCGGTAAAATTCAAATCAAGTAGGTAATCACATTGGAATCGTGTACAAATGAGACACAATGTAAAAATAAGTATTAAAATCAGTGCAGCGTGGAGATAAATATGGAAAACAATACATGCATTGTTTCCACGTAGTGATTGTCCTGTCCGGTTAATAACATAGTTTGTAACCGAATGTGTGTAGGTTAAATTTACTGTCAGAAGTCTAGGCAGCATATCGGAGACGAGTTCCGTAAATGGTTTAATTTATAATAAACACAACGTCAGTTATACGATTAGGTATCAGCCAAGGCACATGTCTTTAAACCGTTTTCATTTTGGAAGAAATGCTGGATTAGATTGGATCCTAGCTACAAATTATTCAACTTTCCGAATATAGGTACAATTTTATTATAAGATTGGTACATTCATGTGACAACAATATTAAAAAACTATTTTTCTGCATAAATTCATAAAATATTATACCTACTCTAAGCGAACATAACTTCGTACTTGTCATTACAATATATCTATAAAGTTAGTTCGTTAGTACAAATATGTATGAATGTATGTGTTAATATTTACCAAACCTGATGATGGCAGGACTGGGGCGACGCGACGTCGCGTCGCATTGACAGTGCTACTCGCAACATGGTTAGGTCACACCTATATCTGACACAGCCATTAATAAAATTTATCTAATTTCTTACATCATGACATTATTGTGAATTTTAATATGCGCACTCTACATTCGTAGCCAGGGCCGGATTTACCTATAGTGCACGGAGAGCGCCCCTCGCGGCGCTCTCTAAGACCATGCACCCGTTTTATAGCATAGAGGGCGCTAGAGTTTGGTTGCACCCGGGCGCTACTTGGGCTAGAGCCGGCGCTGTTCCTAGCGCGGGCTGTTTAAACATTTAGCAGCTTCTGAGTTCTGATTTAGTACGGAACGTTTTAAATTCCTCTGCCATGAAATGAAAAGTTTTCAATAATGTATTCGTTCGCTTTATACTGTTACAAGCATATAATTGTAGGCACTACGTCGTTTAAGCTCATATCAGTACTATTTTTGTCAATCTGTCCATGCACATCTCGCATACTACACATGTACAAATTATGATTATTATTTACATATACCGACAACATTAGGTATGATAATGAGATCTAGAATTAAAAGGGAACGAGGGGCATAGGTGGCTCGCGTCCGCCCGACTCTTGTAAGGAAAGCTGTCGAAACAAACTTTGTACGTAGCTTTGGTTGTTTTCATTAAATGAAGCGGTGTGATACAGGGATTTGTGTTTCTAGTCTACATCAATTCTGATTAGGATACTCGTGCATGATATAAAAAGGTACAAAGTTTACTAAACACTACACTGGTAAAGTAAATATAAAGACAACTAATGATTTTTGTAGTTTCTAGTATTCGTTTTAGTATTTTTCTACTAAACGTTTTTAAAGACAGCAAATCATTTATAATTACAATGCATTAAATTACATAAAAATTTGCTGTCAATAATAAACTTAATGCGAGAAACTACAAGAATAATTGTTTTTCTTACAGTATTAGGAATGTAGAGACGTGGTCATAACTAAAATTACAAGGGTTAACATGGGCTTATGTGAGCGAAGCTATTCATTATAATGAATCCAACTCTGAATTCATAAATACTATCCAGGAGCAGTGATTTTTGTTATTGCGGTTTCCAACGAGTAACGACTGTTTTCTGTGATAGGTACACACATCTTACACATAGATTTATCCAGACAAAAATCACTGCAACAGATGTGGCGAATTGATAGACATTATTAAATTTATTAACACATATTAATTTGATATTAATTGAATAAAATGACGTGAAAAACTGTAAAATACATGTTTACAATAATTATGTCCGTACATCTATTGGTATACAATCAAAAACTGTTATAACTTACGGCTAGTAGATCGTTATAATCAATCTTAATATTTTTTTGATTCCCGTTGTTTAGTGCTATTTAGTGTTAAGTCGTACCCGGATATTGTAGATATAAATGTAGGATGTTTCAACTGTTCTCCTAGTAGCCACGAACTATTGGGTTTCTTCGTCTGCGGACTGCATTTCCTCACATGCTCCTGCATAATGATACAGACTGCTACAGACGGCAGCCTGTAAATTAAAACGTAAGTAATTTGCGTGTCCTATGCACCTAAAAATCAATAAATCGCCAATTTAGGAACTAAACACAAGCTTTGCTCGTAAAATCGATTTCACATTGTCTAAGTTACACATATTATGTATGTCGTCCGATGCACGTTCAGGTTCACATCTCACCGTTCAACGTTGATAATAATAACACTCTAATACCGATTCGCATCGCAGGTACTGTTTTTACTGGGCTACCACTATTAACGTAACATACATAGGTCCTACTGAAATTAATTCAGTACTCGCAATTGACAGCGGCAAATAGTGAGGCGCGCTGTTCGCCCGCGGGCATGACGTCGGGTTGCAGCTTCTTTAGAGTTCGTATTCGGAGCGGGTTTGGCGGCGGTGGTCGAGCCGGACGCGCGCGCCGGCGCGGCGCACGCACGCGGGCGGCCCGCGGCCCAGCGGCGGCTCCGTCTCGCAGCCGGCGGCGGGGAAAGAGCGCCAACGCCGCCCGAATAACCGCTCCAGGTAACATCTTAGTCAGATTCTGGTCGCCGCACTGTCCGCCGCGAGGGGTCTGTAATCGCCGCGAGCGAGCTCTCGCATCTCGCAGTTGTTGTTACCGTTGATAGTTTTGGGACCTAAGGGCTCGTCGTGCGTGCTGCGTCGCGAGCACGGCTCCGACACTCGACCGAGAAGCGCATCGCGTTCTCCCGCGCGTTCAGGGCTGCCGCCATGCGTGCGAACCCCGCCGTTGGCGTTCACCGCGTTCACTATCACTGTCTGCGATAGAGGCCCGCCGTGAATCGGACTGCCGTCGAGGAGCTCGCCTGCCCCGAGCTCGCTTCGTAATATCCTAATTTTCTGAATCATTTCTTTTATTTCGTATCGGAGAATTCCGAGGAAGCACAATTTTAAAAATGCTATGACGCAGTACCCTAACACGAACAACGCGTCCGCAGTTCGACGAAGCCAAACGAGCAGTCTTTCAGCGCAAGCCGCCGTGTGGGGTGCGCAATGCACGGGTGTGAAGGGCGCGGGGGACGTGGCGGACGTCACGGCCAGCAGGGTCGGTGTCACGGCGGACGTGTGGGTCGGGATTCGGCAACAACTCGCCGGAAGTGTGGATCTGTTAAAAGCGGCAAAATCAGCGGGACCCGTCACGCCGCAGCAACGCTGCTCCCTCTGGAGGCGATCCCAAGCTTGCGCGAATTCGACGTCAGAGTCGTAATCCTTCGTGAGGCGAAGCCGCAACTGAGGCCTCAGCTCACGACAAACGCGCTCGAACCTAAATGCCCAGTATACGCCGATAGCGGCGTCGCCGACGAGCAAAGCGAGCAGAGCCAACCAGTAGGCGTTGAGCATGCGTTCGGAGAGACGCAGGGCGGCGAGACAGCCTAGGAGCTGCAGAAGGCCAGCCTGCGCCGGTAACGCCGCGTATCCGTAGAGGAAGCCGGGCTGGGCCACGCCCAGGCCGGGCACCAGCGCGCGCCTGTAGTCGGCGAGTGCGCGGCCCGCTGCCGCGCAGAAAGCGAGCGCCCCAAGCAACAGCGCGCCGTTGCACGCGTAGATCCAGATGCGGTAATAGCGCATGGCGCGGTGCGCGGCGGGGTGCGCGGGGCGCGCGGGCGGCGGCAGCGTCATGGTGGCGGGCGCCGCGTCATGGCGCCGCCCGCGCCCGCGCCGCCGCCACGCGCCGCGCCCCACGCCTCTGAAACACCACAAAACAAAACAGATTAATAGTTTCGGTTTTCAAACCGAAACGGCCCTGCTGCCGCGCGGGGCCCTAACCACGCTAGCTACTCAAATCGTAATAGAAAAGCAAACGCTCGCGATTACGTTTCAAACGCTCCGCTTTTGACGTTTTGCTGACACGAGCTTCACGATTTCTACTGACATTGATATGGTATGGTGTCAGCAAAACGTCAAAAGCGGAGCGTTTGAAACGTAATCGCGAGCGTTTGCTTTTCTATTACGATTTGAGTAGCTAGCGTGGTTAGGGCCCAGGCCGGTGCATTATATCGAATAGGAGTGGCATGTTTCCAAGTTTACGAATATTTGCAGCGAACATCGCGCCAAGTGGATCTCGGTGAAATTTATCGGAGCGGATCAGGCATAAATACCAACCTGATATTGAATATGTTGAGATTGCATGAGAATCAGACAGATTTAATTAAATTTCGGATAAACTGCATTATACAAATCATTATCCTAATATGTATCAAAGGAACTTTTAAACTAATAACATAATGTAGTGAATTCTGCACCAACTACCTACTTATTTCTTATTTTAAAATGGAAATAACTTTTCCAATTTACTTAGCCATATTCGATGGAATATTTTATAAGCTGCAAAATATTATCTCTATGCAATTTACCAACTGACTGAACACAAATCAAAACTTCGCTACTAGAAAGAACATATCTTGCAATGTTTCTCGTCTTGATTGCGAGCTTAAAACTTATCACGTTTTGTCAATTCGCAATATACCTACCCCTACCAATTATCAATATGAGGGTATATTTCTTTGTAAGTTTGAATAAACATCACTCAAATCACCTCAATCGATTTTGAGGAAATTGAGCACAGTGGTAGGTGATTTCAACTATACAGGGTACGTTTTATCCTCATTGGCCACGCGGATAGAGTTATTGTAATATCCTTGCTGGCCAGTAAGTTGCAATAGATTTGAGCCTGCTTATGTAGCAGTAAAGTTCTAATGCATGCGTGCTTACAATCCGCCGCCCGTGCCGTGCGCGAGTGCTCTGGCTAGTCACAGGAGAGGACGGCCGACCCTCAGCAGGGCGCCTACCACGCCGGTGCGGGGCCTGGAACAACCACAACCTCAGTTAAAATCAACCTTTACTAGTCACTGACGAAGACTAGATTGGTGAACAACTTATTATCCAAAAAAAACTGTAAGATTTCTCATCCTAAAATATCTTCCACATAAGATGTACAAAATACGCGTGTGCGTGCGTCCGTTATTCTTCTTCCACTAAACGGCTTGACTGATTTTAATGGATTTTTTTGTGTAGTTATGTGGTCACCTGGATTGTTCTTTGCTATATTACAAAATGTAAAAAGACAAGCCCGCTGAGTTTCTTGCGGGATCTTCTCAGTAGAGGTCGCGTTCCGATCCGGTTGTATGATATAAGAGATATAAGAAAAAACATGAAAAATGACAATTTGTAAGTGTCCCCGTCGGCCTTAACAAAATAAACACTTTGACTTTATAGTCGGTCCCTGCGGGCAGTACTTAGTGGAAAATAAAACTTAAATTAAAACCATACTCGAGCATAATGAACACGAGTGTTGTAGCAAAGCTTTGTATGAGAATGTTTGCAGTACACATGCAACAATTCATGAATAAGGCGACAATGGTGGGCACCGCTTTTATGCTAGTTAGTGGGGACGATAACATGTTGCTTAGTTAATACCTACTCCTATATAATAGTTACCCCTGGTTCTCACTGACGAAATATACACACCAATTAATGAAGTGTCTGTCTCTTCTTTATGAATACAAAAAATAAGGGCAACATGTTTTGTGTGAATGTTTCGTGCAAACATAGGGTTAGATAAAATGTTTCAAATATTTTAAGAATTGGTTAGGTTGGTAGCTACTGTTAAATATACAATACACAATAAGCTTGTCTTCTGCGATGTTCTAATAACTTAAATTAAAACTGTAAATTCCAAAGAAATCGTAATAATAATTTCACAGTTCACAACACATACTATAATTTTAGCTTTGTATCGGTAAAGTTTGGAACGCCATCAGAATTGTTATATAGTATTCGGAACATAGTACAAGTACAAGTGAGTAGATATTAGATACATTGTATATCTAATAATAACGGGTATATTGTTGCCGCGCACTGTACAAGTTGTCTTGTGGTTTGGCCCCACGCCGGGGACATGTTGCAACTGCTCACACACCATATCCTCAGTATATTAACTACCGGCGTATGTTCTCAACACTAAGTATACCACGGTAATAATGTTGGAGTTCAAGTCAGTCACCGTCGGGCTCGTAGTTAGTCATTTTATAAATTGGTGATTCATCCCGAGTTCATAACAGTTATGTTAATTAAAGATAAATGAAGACGAAACGTAACAACAACGGTCGTGTAATAATTTCGCTGGTTTGCTGGTTCAAGCGAGAAAATAAACATAGATAGGCATTTACATAAAAAAGCCATATATATTTATCTACTATATAAAAATAAGTCGGGTTTTCCTTCCTGACGCTATAACTCCAGAACGCACAAACCTATTTCCACGGTTTTGCATTCGTTGGAAAGGTCTCGGGCTCGGGCAGCAAAGAAAATTCAGGAAAAATTTCAACACAACGCGGACGGAGTCGCGGGGCACAGCTAGTATACATATATTATGATGATGAAATTTCGATATATTTTTCAAATTCATCATACTTTCCGTAGGTAAGGAAGTTAATCTTTGTTCCAATGAATTTTAACAGGAGTTGGACTGAAACCGAGACATTTTCATTCACAGCGACTGCTGTGATTGCGCACAAACGATTATTTTTATTCCGTCTGCGTACATTCAGTTATATGGCTCCGCAGCCCTCATCTTGATGTTCAAGTCGTTAGGACATCCACTCGACGAGAAAATTGTCACATGAAATAGGATGGCCGTCTGTCAGCCTAGCGACATAAGAAAATGAAACGGAAACAATCTTTTTCTCATCATTAATATTTGACAGGCAGGGCTAGACGGAGGCACTAACCTGTGATAGGCAGGCTTTTAACAAAAATAAATGTACATTATGATATTATTTTACTTAGGTATTTTACGGAAGTGCTTCCTTGTACGTATCATTCCTACTTGATTAATTAATATTAATCATAATTAGCCCTATTAATGTGACACCCCTAGGCACCGGCCTCCTCTCGATCGTTGATCGATTATAGATTTATCTCATTATATCACTGATCAAAACGTCGACGGTTCATCGGACTTGGACCTCGTGAGCTTTTACCACAAGGAATGCCCGGACCACTCCCTAGGGACAGATGTTCTAAAATATCAACCCCAATATAAGAACACTGTCATGTATCTATTATGCGAATGCTCTTTGCTCCTATATACTTGGCATTTGCCTCGTCACAGCCAATGTAACACCCAACCCAAGGCGCTGACCAGCTCTAGAATTAACCTTTAAAGGTTGTAATATACGTAGAGTTTAAATATAGTTTGAGCTTTTCCAATAATTTGGATAAGTTACAATATATTACGAAACAATATAATTATTGTTACGAAAATATTCATAACACCAATACATCAGATTTTCATTGTTATAATGAATAACATTCTAGAATTATTGTTGCTCTACGTGAACATTAATCTCTATATTTAATATTACTACCAGTTTTCAGTTAGAATCGCAAATTCCTTCAATTGTACCGACATTCATAGCAGTCCATGTAAAATTAAAATGCCAAACTTCGTCTAGCTATAATATTATTTATTCTTCAATTTCATTAGGCTAATAACTATTAGGTACTTCAGAATTGAAAGCTATTTTGTAATCAATTCGATATTATAATAATTGAAAATCTATACCTATCACATGATGGGTATCTGCCAGCTTAATGTGTTCAGTAGAACTGAAGGACACCATAGGTACTCTGATAAAAATCGGTTAAAAACCTTTTTGCTAAGTATGTTGCCCCAAGTTATTAGTTCACTTTAGCGTATGTTTTTACAATGAGACATGTTCTGTTCGTTTGCCTGCAAACTGATAATCAATCGCCCCGCATTTATTTCAGACATCCACTGCTGATTATTATTTTTACCGTTTACAAAAACAGTATATCCAATATTTTAGGTTACATTAGGTGGATTCAGATCTAACATTATTGTACCTACTTGCTACTAACAAATACTTATGTGTCATAAAAACTAATACTTTCTACACCCTTAGTATCAACCAGTTAAAATATACATCTTCAAACGGTGAACTCTGTATTGTTTACCGTCAGAAACCTCTTTGATTGTGTATAAAGTTCTAATACTCAAATCTTGTTCGCTGGTACTTGGAAGGCGGCTTCAAATAACGACAACCCGCGACCCGAGTGAACTCTGTCGCTTGTTAGAGACGCATTTCTCCCTGTTTTCCCAATTTCCGTATCGATTGGTGACATTTAATGTAAGCTTAAGAGGCTGCGAGGACGTGATTACGAATCGTTATTGTATTTCTGTTTGTTTTCAAGTTCATATTGTTCACAAAATCTCAAGACACATAGTAAGTGTAGGTACCTGAAAGACAAATAGACGGGTAACAAAATAAATCACCGTCATCTAGGTGACCACATAGGTACAAAAAAAACATGAATATCGGTCAAGCCGTATAAGAAAATATGAATACACGCATTACGAAGCTAGGCTACAATTTATACGCACTCTAACCAATTAATTGCCTTGAGCTTGTCATTTCAACTCCATTGTATTTATCTTACTCCAAAAAAATTGGAAATTGATTATAATCAATTATATTCAAAATTCGGTTAGGTAATTTAAAAGTCATTTAATTTAACGCAGTGATAAACACAATTTTGTTATGTCACAGTCGCAAAATCTATAGAAGCACATAAAAAGCCCGCATCTTCATATATCTATGTATTGACCCACAGCAAGTTTGACCTATTCACGATACCGACAGTCGTAATTTACGAACGATCGCCCAGCTAGAACCAATAACCTATTTTTCGCTACGAAAAAAAATAACTTTTTCATCCGGAGGCTTTTCACAAACGGCATACAGAGATAATTAATCTGTCAACGCGCAGAGGGCCAAAATGACACTCGAATAGGGAAGTGATCGTTTTAAATCGATTTTGACGATTTATAATGGCTAGTGCATATGGCAAACCGGGGGAGAATAACTATTGTTTAAGCTAAAGAGCGACCGGCTATTTAGATTTATTGTTTTATTTTTTACTAGCGACCCGCCCCGGCTTCGCACGGGTGCAATAAATTATCAGTGTTTCTTTACTATTTTATGATGCATGTATTATATACATATAAACCTTCCGCTTGAATCACTCTATCTACTAAAACAAACCGCATCGAAATCCGTTGCGTAGTTTTAAAGATTTAAGCATACATAGGGACATACAGACAGCGGGAAGCGACTTTGTTTTATACTATGTAAATGATGCCCGTATACCTTTAGTTTATTTTTATTCTCAGTTTTCTATTTGTACAGGAAAAAAATACATGCTTGGAATTTGATCCTAGTTCCTAATGGTTACAAATTGTAACAGACAAATTAAAATCAGTATACATCCCGGTGTACAACGCATGATAAGTTAAGTGTAGGTACTGGTACTTAAAGTAAATACTTACTTACATTTAAATTTAAAATAAGCTAAACATTCTCAAATATACCGAAGTTCTAAAAGTCAAAGAGAATAATTAAGTTGGACAACTCATTTAAATTTATAAGATGCAATATCACGGGATAGACAATATCGGCACTTCGGCAGTTTTCATGTTCCAAATTAAAAATAATGATCGACATGAAATATAACTGGATGGGCGCATCACTATACTGATACAGGCACATCGCGCAGTGTGCTCTTTGCCAATACACGGCCGCTTTGTTTTCTCACCTATTCCAACATTTGATCTCATTGTTGTCGTTGCTCGTTTGTTTTTGATCAACTCGCCCCAATCTCGATTGCTGTTTGCAAACTTCGAACTATATTTTTATATTTCAAATTGTTTTCTTATAATTGGCCACAACAAATATATTATTTATCTTTAGCACGACATATAATATTGTGTTGGTGCAAGCAATTAGTACCTACTTATTTAGTTAACTTTTCTCTTAGTTGTTTTAATCGAAATTTCGATTTATTATTAATATATATACTTAATTTACTTACTGTTGTTTAAAGGAAAATCAATAAACTTATGTGCAAAATTATCTATCTGATCTTACTGTATATAAGTAGGTTCGTTGATGCTAGATTCAGTTTACAAATTTGCATGTGATTAAATATTCATGATACGCGCAATTAATGTCAAAGCAATAATTCTCTAGTTCCAGGTTCGAAACACAATCCCCACATGCGCGCTTGTTATCAGGGCTTTGAGGCAGATGCTTTATCTGCCTCAAAGCCCTGATAAGGGACCTCGCTCACACAATAGTCGCGGCGGTGTCGCACCACGGGGTGCGGGTGGCTATACTTTCTCTTATTCCAACAGCCACAAAACGCACTAAACGAAATGACAGAATGGTGGCGTGGCGTCAAGGTGCGAGCACATTCCCCCCCCCCCCCCCCCCCCAAGCGTACCGTGACACCACCGCGCACCGCTGCACCGCGATGCCGCCTTGGACGCTATTAGACGAGCGCGCTATCATTTATTTCTAAAGAAAACCTAGTCGTTTTGCCGTCTGCGCCTCAACGCCGCCACCTCAACTCCAGAATAGGACAAAAAGGCATTCCATACAAGACTTGACCGAACAGGAATAAATAATACATTTACCTTTTCTATCACACTTTTTTAAGAAAATGTTATTTTATTTTCTTAGCAGCCTTATTGATCGCGCCCTCAGCTGAAAGAACCAGGCTTGTATCTTTTATAAAGTAACTTGTAACTATAATTTACGTAACCTACAACGTTACAACATCATTATTAGGAATAATAACTGTACCTATATAATACAGTATGCTATATATAAGGCGAGCAGTTTCTCGTATCTTTTTAATTTCATCAAAAAATAATTATTTTTCCGTTCCGCCGCCCGCGCTATCTCAAATCATATTTTTCTTAAAGTATTTTTATAACTTCATTTTCTTTACTCCAGTGTGCTCGCGAAAGTATTTTAATCTTCTTCGTCGCTACTATACAGCTACTCTCCTAAAGCAGACATCTTGAAATTATTCTATTAACTATGTAGCTATGAAGAATATTTTAACAACCCAAATTATTTCACGTAACAATTAAGGGGAATGTTATACTATTATCCCATCATCCAGATAATCGGCAGAGCTTCCACCAAACTACAAAATAAAACTACTCAAATACATATTTCATATCATGTTCTTACAGACATCCTTAAAATATTATACATCATTACGGCATTATTTAATTGTACACTGTATAATATTGTAGTTATCTATAAAACATAATTTCCATGTTATTTGAGAGTTGGGTTCTTTATCGAGGAGCATTCACCCTACGTTTCTCTCGAAATTGAGTTAACTACTTTAGAAAGATTAAGCGGCTCCTACATTCGTTTAAATGCTGTGAAACGTGTTCTGAATTCTCGCAAAGAGATTAGAGATTAGGATAGAAGTTTGGAAGACGTCAGCTTCTCATATACACCTACTGTAGACGTGTATGTACCATCACCAAACATCATATTACTGTCTGTGTAAAATCAACTTAAAACTTTGTTTTAAAAGATAAGTATGAGTATTTTTGCACAGAGGTATTTTTTCACTGACAGATGCTACATTCTTTATAAGTAATCTTTGATTCAAATATCGGTTGAACAGCTTTCAGGCAATCCCAGCAGGATTGGCTGAAAAGCCCCAATCAATCCGCTTAAGTCAAGCTTAGGTATCGTCGTATTTGGGCTTTCAGTACAACTAGAATACTAAATACTGTTCCGTACAAACACACCGCCGTTTCAATATCGTTACGCAGTTCATGCAACGATTTTAATTTTCTATATGGCTGAGAAAATGGGATACAAATCCTTTATGATGGCGATTTAAATAATACTTATCGGTTTATTGTAATGGAACGAAATCCGGAGAGCCATTGCATTGTACTTCCAACAGTAATGTTCCAATCTGTATCGTTTACAATGAGCTCGGATAAATACTTAAATAAATGGTAGGTTGGGTTGGTTTTATCAGATAAGAGTCCGGCATAACCCACTTGCCTCCACGGGGCAGGCGGATATCCATTAGGATTTCCCCGCGTAAAAAGAAGTTACTAAGGTGAGGACATGTTACAATGTATAATCCGCTGATTTTGGCATGACGCCGACGAGTAAACACATAGTAAAAACTAGCCATCATCTGTGAGGTTACTTATGACTCAAATTAATCGGTATTTACGTTTTATCTAAGTACCCTAGTATGTGCAAGTTGCTTTTGATATTTTTTATATAAAAAAGTCGGATAACAAACGCCTCTTTGCCAACTTTTCGACGTTCCGTCTTATAACGCAGTAACAGTAGGTGACCTGCACCTCTAGCCAAGTGGCTTTGTCTACAAGCGTTTCTACAAATCGCTACGCTTCATGTATGGAAATGACATAAGTCACGTGATCTTCTTATCGACTTATAATGTCATCTATGTAGCGTTTGGCTAGGGGGCCTGAAGGAGAGTGGGGCAGAGGGACGCGAAGGAAGGGTGGTTGGGCCTCAGGGTCTCTCGGTCATCTCGGCTACTTTACGTTGATCTTCTATGGTGGAGCTGTAGTCAATGGCTACAGCTTGGCTCTACCACCAGCAAAAAAAACCCACAATCGAGACAATTGACATCGATTTCCCCAAAGATACTTATAATAAAATTTATGATAACATTTATATGTATACCTTTCTGATCAGGTAATGAGAAAATAAGCTAGAAAATATATTAATTGTATAGGTCCGCGAACTAAATAAATATTTCATGAGCACTATAGGTATTAATTTTTCCGAGAACATTATCCTTTCAGAAAGTATTGAGTGGACTTGCATGACACAATAATTATCCAATAATACCGAAGTAATTTACAGAAAGAACGTGCTTAATCAATACTATATAGGAACTTATACAATATGTATCGTGTCTACTGGAGAGAAGAGGAAAATGGTAGACTAGACAATGATTCATTGTGCTCAACTAACAAGATAAATGAGTGTCCAGGTTGCGTAGGTATAAATAATCTGTTAATTTTTTACACAGGCTGTTTCAATTTCCGAAATTATGCACGGAGTTTGGAAAAACTCAATGATATTTTTGTTTTCTTATGAATCAATACGGAAACATTCCGTCGATTGTGAATACCCACCCAGGTATCAAAATTCTTTAGTTATCTACTGTGGCTCTTTGTTGGCTTCAGTCCCTCTGATAACGATGTGATATAGTTAGATTTAGCTCGCATGTCTTGTCTGTCTGGGACTATGCCTGGGGCGGGGTGCGCGGTGCTGCGGGGCGGGCAGGGCGGTTAGGCATAAAATTCTTGTTATTTCAGTAAAAGCATTTCATCGCGGCCGTCCGCATCGTGGTACGTGTCTCGTGCTCCGCTATTTATACGCAAAAAATTTCAACAAAATGTTTCATTTCGCTCAAAAAAGTTTAGTTAGTTTACCCCGTCCCATTGTTGACATATTTACATTAATAATTAATTAAAATCTATTTAGTTATGAATGGGTATTTAAAATTTAAGCTGATATTTAGTAAGGGTAGATACTTATTAGTACTAAGGTATAACACAAATATAAAAACTTATCGACCTAAACATTATTGGAAAAACAATATTTAAGATTATCCGCCCTTGATGAAACTCCCGCATCATAATTTATCAAGGAAACAAATTGTATTAACCTGTCTTAAAATTTGATTAAACGGGCTTCACCATCCATCGGATTACGAACGTGAAATTATGATTAATGGCGGTTCTTCCCGCTGATTATTTTCAGCTAAATATAGGTACCTACGTGTACAAATACAACTTCTTTGATCTTTTCTCCCTGCCCACACCCCTCACAAGTTGTCTGTACAGGACACTAATCCACCGAAAACATTGATCGAATACCGGTCTCTTGCAAAATTAGACATAAAAAGATCAGCAAAAAGTTTATTTTGCGAGTCGACGAGCACTTGCTAGCTTTGTGAAGGTCTCTTAGTATTGTAGTGAGTGTGGCGGAGCCATTTATCACGGCAAAATGTTTGTTTCGCTTAACAGACCGACTATTAACGTTAAGGATATCATTTACCAGAATATTTGTTTCTAGGTTCTACGAAATTCTGATTCTTTTTATTTTAAATACCTACATACCTACGTTATCTTTTATCAAATATAAAAATATTGAAATAACTTATAAATTTTCCTAAAGTTGTTGCTAATTCACAGATAATTCGCGATTGCTTTAGGGTATCACCTAACAAAAATTTTGAACTAGTACAGAATTATAAAAAAAAAGTATAATATTATGACATTACGGTGTGCATGTATTCGTAATTCTTCTCCTAAACAGCTTGACCAATTTTGATGATTTGTTTTGGGGTCACCTGGATGATTTTTAACTATAGTTGGACCCGCTGTTGTCGACATCCTGTAAATAAAATGCAATGTTGCGGGGAAAATCTAGAATCAAATAAAATACTACATACCTAAGTCGATTTAAGGCTACCGACATTGAACTAAACTCATCGCGGACAATTACTAACATGCAATTCTGCATGTTCCAATAATGAATTAACTCCAATGCGATTGGCACCGTTCCAGAGACCACTACCTCGGATAACGGAACCTGACTCATTTTGTACTTATCTAATACAGACGTATTTAAAGCTAAAGCACCCATCTAGCCCGCGAAGTTCAAATTTTTTAAGGTTTTTTAGTTTTTTTTCAAAATCTGACAATAATAAAAGGCACATTTTGTAATTCGCGAAAAAGACCGTGTGCAGTGCATTTATTAATATATCCAACTTACTCTAAAACATTTCAAGAACGACAGCCATCCAGATAATCTGGCAATTTTTGTATATTTAGTGATTTACTAGTATCCGCCGTGATAATATTTAGAGTAAAATAAATGTATTAATAAACTCACTGCATACTGTGTTTTTCGCAAATCACTAAATGTTGTCTTAAATGTTTTCAGATTTTGGATAAACTATGAAAATACTCGAAAATTTTGAATTTCGCGGGCTAGACAGGCGCCTTCACCTTGGTGTCTATTTGAATTCAGTATTAAGAATATCTGTCTAAAGCAATCCGTTGGGATGCAAAAATTTGGAGTTTTGCCATGATCCGTACGAAGGGCAAAGGATTAGCCCATACCAAGCTTGACAACCCATGTCAGCACGTGAACAACATTTTTGTACGAATCTAAAAGGTTATGCGAATTATTTCACCATGAATTATCCTTTTGGTTTATCATGAGGTTGATAATTGGTTCTATGGGCAGATACCAACTAGACCAGTGTGGAAACTAGTCAATTATGGCCTGAATCTTTTAAAAAAAGCTATAGACCGACGCCAATGGCCGGGTGCTAAAAAAATTAGAATATAGGTACTTACGAGTTTGACATGTGATGAAATTGTTATACTATTTAATTATAATATTCCCGATACTAACAAAGAAACCCCAAGGATTATTTTGGACCGTAGATAGTAGTCCAGATTTCAATGCGCAAGTCAGCATTAAGAAGCCTATAATAACATGACTCCTACACAGGTTTTACAATCGAATTAGTAACAAGCGGGGGCGAGAAAGGCTTCGTCGACACCTTGTACGATAACTTGGCGCTAGTGATTTTATTTTCTCCAGAGAAAATATGTGACAAACAAGAACAAGGCCTTTCGTCATAACATGTTCAATCACGTGTCACGTGATTCTTGTCGTAATATCTTGTAATCAGAGAACACACGACCTAAGGTGAAATACACACTTACCTACAATTTATTCCAAGCCTTTTGTGACAACGAAACAATGACATTATTTTTTCCTAACGATATTCGAAACAGATTTTGAGGATAAAGTAAATAATTGTAGTAATAATACCTACTCAATACAATAGGTACAATACTTCAAACTTTTGATGAGGTACCTAGTAGGTACCTACATAGATACTGAGTATGAATATGAAACATGCTAAATCATAAAGCTGTCCTCATTATGCTAAGCGAACTCCCGTATCTGCCATCCATCAGGCGTTGCGTATCCACGTGGAATTTTCATTTTTATTTTTTAAACAAATGCATTCTGGTCACGTCGACGCGTCCTTCGGCCAGAAATAACCGCGATCGCAATTAATTAGCCCACCACGGAAGCCGCAGGGTGGCGCCACCGTGCTAACTTCCACGATGAATTCATGAGTTTTGCGATAAGCATTATAGATTGTTTTTAATGTGATAATTATATTAGTGTAAACATCACAGCTTTATCATACAAATTTAAATATGATGATGGCTAAGACAAGGAGTATTGCCGGCGTCTTTGTTCCCGGTTGACTATAACCTAGATTTTTTCAAGTCGAGGGTAAACAAGTACCTTCTAGGCAAGTTTGCACCACCGTAGACCACATCGTCACTTACCATCAGGTGAGATTGTGTTCAAATACTTGCCTATAACGTAATAAAAAAACAACAAAGTGTCTGCAGAGTATATCGTCATATAAGGCCATATATAACAAGGGTTCAAAGAGTCTCAAGCGGAGGGGTGCAATAAACAAATAGCTTCCTATTTTTCATAATCTATCTGGGCTGTTAGCTATTATGTTCTATACTTCCGTGTTTTCACAACAGCATGCAAGCCTGTTTTCGTACGCTATATGATCCAAAACGATTCTCAAAAGAAATTTGGGGGCTGAGGACCATAATATATTGAGATGAACGGCGAGCGGAAAATACATGGATTAATCATATTGTTACACGCACGCTCTGAAAAACATTACAACTCTCGTTCTTTTTACGTTATAGTAACTAACTAAGGCTTGTTATTAAATTGAATAGTCTGCAGCTGAGCCTCTGAACATTTTAATACCACCAACAATGGTTGCGAAAATACCCGCAAAGTTGCCACGTTCTCAAATCCCGCGCTTTTAAGTGACGTGAGGTTGATATCAAAGTAATATTAATTAAACCGTAACGTGTATCTAATTAAGTTGTAACGGTTAAAGGCAAAGGGATACGCAGCGAGTTTAGAACGGGATTGCTGTTGTGTTTGAGCCCGTACATTTAGGTCGAGGTTTTAGTACTGAGCGGAGCGAACGAAGCGAGCAACGCGTGTTTTGTTCACCTAACTTCACTCAAGCGCTACGCTGTAGCGCGATTCTATGTCCATACCCTGTTTACCATCGAATCGTCATTTGTCACGTCAGCTCAAAAATTGAAATGAACGAAACGAGTTTTCCTCGTTGCCCCATTTGTTTGGGAAGTCCTACGAAATAAATGAGGGACGTCTGAAAACGGAGCCTTCTGCCTGTTCCAATTTTAGAAAACATCGATGTTTTGTACAATGTTTTTAATAGTACATTGTTACACGAGTGGTGAAAGTGACTTATTTTTCCCGAGACGGGGTTTGGCGCCCGAGCGTAGCGAGGGCGCTAATAGTTCGAGGGACAAAATAAGTCTTTCACCCGAGGTAAACACTGTGCTTTTCATTACGAATACAAGGAAAGTAAAAATAAAAACAGGAATTGGCTAATGAAATAATACAAGGAAGCATGAACAATACTCTACAACTCGAAAAAAAAAAAGATCGGATTGCCGCCTATTTTGTTTTTTTTTCGTTGGCCGGCCAACTTCATTATTTAGCCAGTATTTTTAATTTTCATTTTTAAATATTTTGACCAAATCTATGTTATTTTAAAGAAATTGTTGAAACTAAATTATAATTAAGTCATTTAAAAGTATATATTCTTTAATTAATACTCAACTTTATGTTATTTCAATTTTACATCGTGCTGTAATTGAGTGACTGTAGAAAAAGTTTGAACATGGTTCCATAGAAATGGAACTAGTTTTTTTTTTATAATTTGACAGCTGTCAGTTGAAAGTGATTCTCCCGGGCCAGAAAAGTATTACTTTCAACCCGCTCCTCAGGCAACTTCAGACCTACTTTCAGTGTATGAGTAATGAAAAAATACTTTTAGTCTTACAATTCTTATAGGGCTTCTATTCTAGCCGATTACCGGGTGTAATAACTACCCACAAAAATTACTCCATTTGGGTGGTGTAAAATCAGGTGATTTTAGACTCAAGAATATTGAATAAAAAGATAAACATAAACGGCGTATACCGAAGACTATAAATACTGCAAATTAATGATAGCACCAAAGTAAGTTGGTAATATATTTCACAACAATGTATCCATTGTATCCGTTTAGCATTACTCTGGCGATATGCCAGTTTTTAGTTGCGGTGGCCGCCTGATGTGTGACGTTATCAGCCAGCATTTGTCCATCATACCAAAACCCACGGGTAACATATACATATTTGATTATTTTTTCATTATTTGGGACAATCGCCACGTATAAAAACCATAGGTACAGGTCAAACTAAGAATGTTTGCCTGTTTTGAAGTCGACTAAAATATATAATTGATTTTAGATCGTACATACACTGTTCTTAGATTTACTCCATCTATCTATCTATCTAATCTATACAAATAAATAAAATTGGAGTGTCTGTTTGTAATATCAAAATAACACCTTTTCACTAAATGCATATGAAAGTACATACGACACCTATGGCAAAAACGCGATTTTAAAAATTGTTGTCTGTCTGTCTGTCTGTGTGTTTGTTCCGGGTAATCTCCGAAACGGCTGGACCGATTTTGACGGGACTTTCACTGGCAGATAGCTGATGTTATAAGGAGTAACTTAGGCTACTTTAATTTTAGAAAAACAAAATTTAAAAATGGGTCCATTCGCGCGGGCTCAGAACGCGGGAGCGGGCTTTATTGTTAAGTTTAATTCCACGCGGACGAAGTCGCGAGCTCAGCTAGTAATATATAAAAATGAACGTGAACGGATGGAACGATTTTGCTAATTATTATTTTGTGTTGTGTCACTGTCACTGTCAGGAGAAGGTTCTTATGAAAGAAAAAAATAAGAAAGTTGAGCGGATCAATTCGAATTCAATATTCAATGTTAAGACAGGACAACATCAGTCGGGTCAGTTAGTAATGAATAAGATGTATGTTACTGAACCTTCTTGTGTACATACATAGGTACCATTATCCAGTAAGTACATAAAATCATTTAGATCTCCATACTTACCTACTTTCATTATTGTGTAAGCCGGTGGGGATATATACAAAAGCTCTAATAACTCGAGTAAAAACCAAACCTTTACACAATTAACGATTCACAACACGTTTGGTACCTTATTGTATTACATATAATTAAAACGAAATGAGTACAAAGTTTATTTATGTTTGGGCGTATTTTTTGTGAAAAAAACAAACGATGTTATTCAAGCTTCGAAGTTTGACTGTACCTCGTTGGTTACTCTTGATGTTGAACAATAAAACATTAAAAAAATATTTTAGGGGCTTTTTCAGAACGTTTTCATTTCAAACAACACAGCAACCACTGAACTAATATGTTACGAACCACTAAAATTCTAAATTCATTGTAGGTACTAATTGGAATATCTCTGATGAAACCTACGGGAGCTGTCGTCGTATTTTTATGTACATTTATCCATAACCCTGAAATACTAATATTATAAACTCACATTCCTAGTAATTATTTATTTTCATCATGCACTAAGAAAAAACAATATCAGCTAATAAAAACATAAATGTAATATCACAATTATAAATATAATTTAACCCAAAAAAGTTATACCAAACACTATTTCAAAAAAATGATTTTTCAATAGTGTCTGGTATACAATTTTTGTGTTACATTTATTTATGTTGTTATCTTAGTTGTAATTACAAAACATTTACTAAAAATATTAAAAACAATACTAGCAACAATAAAAGTAATTTGTTATCGTAATAATTGTACTTCTCAGTGCAGATTTGAAAATAAATAAATGTCCTCGTCATAGAACCGAGTGAATATATTTGATTGGCCTGCACAAATTTAAAAGCGAATACCTGGAATGGAGGTAGTAAAAATCAATCACTGTACTGGCGGCCTCCATCAGCACACGTCGGCCCGGCGATTGCTTTGTGCCGCAGGAAATTAGTTTGGAACTTGCGAGCGGTGCTGTGTCTAACTACCACCTACGCCTTTGAGCTGCGACGGGCTCGAGACACTAAATAAACACCTTCTATCTCCTGTGTTTCCTGGTAAATGCTGGCAGTTTGATTGAAATCGATAATTTATTCGTATTTAGGTTACACAACTACTTGCTTACAAGGTAATCTACCATTTAAAACAATAATTATAAACTGCATTACCAATATATCCACTATTTTGTATAAAGTCAGTAAATTAGCACGGTTTAAACTGCGCGTTAAATGTTGTAGCCATGTGCGCTACGACGCTACGACGCTTGCTACGGCGTAGCAAACCGCAAGAGGATAACTTAATTGTGTCCGTTTATTGTACCTACTCCCTCTATTCTGTAGAGGACTTGCAAACTGCATTCAATGCAACCTAATATAATACGAAATTTAATCGTTAATCGATGAACGTATTTGGTTGAGTTTGAATTATAGATGTAGTACGTATCTATTATAAAAAGTTTACTGCTAGCAAGTAACATTTTTAAATGTATTGTGCTTAACTGAAGACATTATTTTGAACGTCCGTGTAGTACCATTTCTATTATTAGATGCAGTTTATTGATTGTAGCGAAATATCGACGGCGTGCAACTTGTTTAGTAGCACAACAACAACAACTTTATTAATCCCAATTACTATACAAAGGAGTTTATGAAATGCAACTTTTTTAAATATACGCAGATTTCATTAACCTTATAACTTGCCGTATTTACGAAGATTCAAAGTAAAATGCATGTCGGATGCACGACGTTTAAGGAGCTTTCAACGTTCAAATTGAACTATGCAGTGACAGCTGTTGCCGATTTGCATCAAGCACAGCTTTGCACCACCACCCACTTATACGGCCCTAGTACCACGGTAAAAACGAGGCCAAACTTCCTCTCGACATAAATAAATTCAAATATTACTTAAAACTATGAAGTTGTTATTGCCCATAAAATATTTGTATAATGGGGCATGTTCAAAATATATCAGATATTTGGGTCGCTTCATAAATGAAGCTATCGTGTTGGAATTAATTTATCTGTTCATCCATAACAACATTACACACAGTTTTATATGGTCCGATTACGTGTGCACAAATAATAGATAAATTAATAATTCATTTAATTTTCATAATAATTCCATTCATCTGTATTCACGCCCCAAGTATCTTTGTTGCCGCACTTTAATACTTCCCTAGCTACTTCTTTATGATTTTGCTGATAAAGCAACGTCGGTTCAACGTCACTTGTCTGTCCTCATTAAGATAAAAAGACAATTAATTTTGATCGTGATAAAGTCCATTTCATTTTGCCGCGGCACATTTTTCTTACCAATTCTACATTGTATATGCTCAGGAAATAGCATCGTGCCCAACATTTATAAAAGGTTTTATAGAGGTACATTTAACCATCGTTTTTTGTGCAAAAGTTAAAGCAAAGGCCGCACACGTAAGCCAAGAGACCAGTTTGTTACGGCCGATTAATAGTACCAATAAATTCTACTAGATATCTCCCGGGCCGCGGTGGCCCAACCATTTTCATCGCACATTTTTAACATTCGCCAAAACGAGGTCGAAAAGTTAAATGTTAGGTGATAAAAGTTGCAGGACGACTAATGATCAGAGACACGGAACTCCATTTACAAGGCAAACATTTTCCCATATTTTTAAAAGGTTAACGAGGTCAATGTACTGATAGTTCTGTTTGGTTCCTCGATATATTTTAATATTATTAAAATACATATAAAATGCGCACAGCGTCAAACGCTTTGCCAAATTGGCTCTTAAATCTTGAGAGCTTTTTTCCGGTTATTGATTACAAAATACGTTCATTATTTAATAACTTTACTAAACCAATAACTTGTGACATGTTTGCTTATCAAAAAGCATGTAATTTTTGTGTATAGGAACTTTCAGGGTCAATGTTGAATTAATATTACCTATAACCTCCATAAATACAAACTTCATTGTTTTTCTATGCCCTAGCTTTGTTTTGACTTCAGTCAATAAATGAGACAATTTACTGCCTGTTTTGTAACTTAGGTGTCGGTCGTAAATTAAACTTTGTATAATAATGATTATCACATTATTTTTATCTTTACATGCATCAATGTGTAATAATCGTAGTTTCATTAATAACTATTGTATGGCACACACAAATATGCTCCCTTGTGTCCAAACTATCAGCAAATATTGGTTATATTCAATCACAAATGCTTCTCAAAATATGTCTTCAAAGGTTAAAGCCAAACTAAAAGCGTTTCGTTACTTCAAAGTTTCATTGTTGTAATTATATTATAAGCGTGTAATAGCAACACAAAATTCCTTAAATTAATTATATTGAAAGCGCTGCAGAACATTGTGCTTACTTAGGTGGCATGACGTCGAACTCCTACACCTTGGAAAATTCCTGTAACGAAAGAAAACCCGATTACCTGTAATTCTGTTTATCCGAGTTCAATTTAAAATCAATTGAGTACTTAATTATTTGAAATATTTCTACCTACTGTCTTTTACGTCACGAACTTACATTTATACTAATGATTGTGTGATTAAAAGAAAGCAAATGATGAGGAAATCCAACAGTTTGTGTATTCCAAAGAAATTGTCTTATTATACAATTTATTTCGACGACCGCTTGGCGCAGTGGTTTGAGCGTAGGCCACTCGGCTAGTGAGCCGAGCAGTGGCATCGGATGGTTGCGGTAAATTTCGAGAATGGCCTTTTTGTAATTTTCCCAGGTCTGGGTATCACTGGGATCGCCCCCAGTCCATTGTACGATACCCATAATACAAGTGTTGCTTAGTTTGCGACCATACAGTCAGTGTGTCATTCTGGCGATATTTTGTGCTCGCATTTTTCAGCTCTAAAATTAATAGACATAGAACAGAATGGTTGCAAAGCTGAATTTTCAAAACAATAAGCAATGGCTGTATGCATATAGAGCGTTTGGCGAGGTTGGCGATGGTATAATAGGCTATTCTATGCGATATGGCCTGTCATTGGCGTTGGCGTACGTGGAATCAATGAACGCGATGACGCACGTGGCTCGTTTATGTAACTCACTCGTCAGAACCTTGCTGAAATACAGTTACAATACAACCGGCTATCTGTCATTACCAGCGATTCCACGAAGCCGAACAATTTCGCAGCGAACGAATAGTAATAATGTACGAATTCATTGTCCTATTTCGAATAGCATTCAAGAGACTATCATTATTATAATCTAACAACAAGGCTGGTGAAATGAAAAAGCGAGGATGATGATAGATGCACCTATTCAAAACATATGTCATGGTCTTGGAGGCTATTACCATTCTCAGTATATAGATTCATAATCAGATGAATTCTGGTGATAGATTACATTGCCTCCTGTGGCACAAAACAAAATAAGGCATCTTAATTACAACACTCAAGGTCGTCGCTGTCATCAAAAACGTTATCTTTCTTAGCCTTTCATCATTGTCGTAATAATTTGCTTCATATCGTAATCGAATCTCGGGCTTAAACTGAAAACCAAAAATAAATGTTTCCATAACCCCGAAGGTCACGATTTCTAGAAGGGTCAAAATAATCATCCTAATGAACTAGTTTATTTTATTTTTGCAAATTAAAAATCCGCCTTCATACATACCTATTGATGTTAGAGAGAACTGATTTTCGACTGGTTGCTCCAAAGGTGCTTTTCATTGGTATATATTCGGAATCAAAGACACAGAAGAATTACAATTACCATTGCCTAAGGTTGTAATCTACCATTTGCAACTGTCGCCACCCATGACTTAAATAAAGGTCACAACATAAACAGTAAATTTGTACCAACAATATGGGGACCCTCCATGTATCCTCCTGACAGGTGGCACTCGTAATTAAGAAAATTAATTCCAAAGGCCCACGTAGCGCGCAGTTTAAGCTGCGTTCACTGAAGCAAATATACAAAAACGAGGGGTTTTTTGAGAGGATAGCGAGGGTCTCTTGAATCTACATCTTCGTTCCGCTGACTGCACGGATAGCAAATTGTATACAAAAGCTTATTCGGCTTGAGGACAAACATACCAACTATTTTATCCCATACTAAGCAATGTTAGTGTTGGGCACCCACCTGACCGGAAGTATCGGCGAGCAAACCTATTAAAGCTCATTTAATTTAATAGTTATTGTTTCTTGTTTTTTGTAGATTTTTAACGCAATTGCCAAAACCTTTATCAAAATAACAATTTCGTTGACCACTCAATTCCACCTACCACCACCACTAAAATACTCCATCATTTCCTCCCTGCTCAACCTCGCTTCAGAATCGCGGCCTTACATGGGCGCCTCATTTCCTTCAAGGGCACGCACTCATAAATCCCTAGCACTCATACAGATTGTTTGCGTAGGCACTCATAAAAGATGCAGCTCTCCCACTTATTAATGTGCGAGCATCTCGCCAGGTGAGACGTATCACCTCCCACACCGAGAACGGCCAGAGAGTTGGTTGAGCAATCAAGAAATAAAACCGTCAGTAAATGGAAACGAAATATTTAATACTAGCTGAGCCGACAGAAGTTGTCCTGTCTTAACTTTGAATATTGAATTCGAATTGTTCCGCTCAAATTTCTTAATTTTTTATTTCATAAAAACCTTCTCCTGACAATAATAAACATAACAAAAGAACAAATAGCGAAATCGTTCCATCCGTTCACGCGTGATGCGATGACCAAGGAAATAATGATTCATTCATATATATATAGATTATTAAATCATATATCAATGCTTGTTTTTTACTAGAAATAGGCTCATACTATCTTGTATAGTTTGTGGCTCTAGCATGAGTGTTACGCTCGCAATTCGCCAGTCTGAGGAACTATCAGACAAATATTTTTTGCGTAGACACTAGCGGCTATCGACGTAACGCAACGTATATACTTACGGTATCGCTACTGACGCTCTATTAAAGAAATACTGACTGTGTTCGCGACTCCACACTTTCCTATTCTAGCTCATATTTGAAAGGAATCCGTCCAAAATTTAGAAACTATCTTAAATTATTTATCAGAAACAAATAGAGGTGCCAATCAAAACTAAGCTACCAATATGGTTTAGAATGCGTTATTCACGAGATAGAATGGATCGAAAGCATTATTAATTGGCCCGTGTACTGTTATGTTTCAATGTCGAGTGTCGCGTGTACACACTAACAAGCCATTGAATACCTTATCAGCTACAATGCTATACATTTTACCTTGGAGGACTCGTACCTGTGTTGATGATTTATAGCATAGGTCATGAATAACTATGTTACATAGGTACATACAGGGTGAATTGCAAGTGGAGGAGGCAAACTCCTAAACTATGAGCTAATAGCGAAAAATAATAAACTATTGGAGGCTCTTTATTGCACAATAATTGAACATTTAATTTGGCTAACAAAAGTGTATAATAAACTGGACTCTGATAAACAATTGATAAAACTCTAAAACTAAAACACATTCGTTCAGTCACTGTTCATTATATCTCGGTTTTCAAATCGGATAGTGTATTGAGTAGAGTCGATACCTACTGCATATCAATACCACAGAATCGATCACTAAGCACTTTGTTTAATTTAATTAGTTAAGAGCTTAATTAACGCAGGAAACAAGACATTAGATGTTGATTTAGTATTGTTTAAATGGGTATTGTTTTTAAAACACTTTACTTAAAATAGTTATTACATTTTTATTTTGATATGAGCAATAGCAATTATAGGTTCAGGGTTATAATCAAACATCGCGCCAAATTGATTATATAGAAATAACATTTTTAATTTAAAAGCTACCTACGCACTATTGGAATTTTAGTAATTTGAAATGTTTTCCGATCAGACCAATTATAAAATGGTTTGGTGCAAATTCTTGATCCTAAACACGTCTTCAACACACTGACTGGTCAGATAACGAGTAAAATAATATTACAAACTACATACGGCAATATAAAAGAAATTCTGAACAAAAAACCCAATGAGACTCAATAAACAGGCGTTTAAGTTAAAAATAGATCTGGTCCGTTTGTGTGGCCTTCCAAGCAATAGCTATCCGACCCCGGGGGATGTGGGCGAGGGGGCGCAGCAGGGTAGGGGGGGGCAGGTCAGGCCCCACACACCCCATAGATATGATTTATTCCCATGAAGATCGTTTTCACAGGAAAATATTTAATAAGGTCAAATGTACGTACCTATATCATAAACATATACAACCTCCCTCTCGATAATATCAAGTTACGCAGCTCGATTTCATAACCTTATGTGAATTTAGTTTATAGCTCCGTATTAATAAATCGATCTCAAGTCTGAGAGCGATCTTGAGTAATCTTTTGACATATCATTTTGTACTCGGATAAAGTAAGAATGACACTTCCAAGATCGCTCTCAGACTTGAGATCGATTTATTCATACGGGCCATAGAGTATCAGATTCTCTTCTTGATACAACTACTTTCTCACGTGGGTACTTTATCTTTCACGGTTAGCTTATTACACTAACATAATCTACAAGGATTTCTATATGTAACTGGATCGCGCACTTGATTTATTGGTTAATATAATATTGTACTTTATTCACCTACGCTAAGATCTATTATACATTAACACAAATATAGACAACTAGTTGCTGCCCGCGACTTCGTCCGCGTAGACTTAAGTAAAGTATTGTATGTGTTAATCCGGGTTACAAACTGTCTGTGTTCAAAATTTCATCCGAATCCGTTCCGTTATTTTTTGCGTGAAAGAGTAGGTAACAAACATACATCCACATTCACAAACTTTCGCATTTATAATATTAGTAGGATAAAATGTGTCTACGAAGATAGCCCCTGGTGGGAGTGTCCCCCTCATTCCTAGCTAGCTTCATTCTACTTTATTTGTCTAGGCGCAATCTTGAAGCATACTCACATTTCTAAGCCCAAGTGCTCTTGAACTCGCACGCTCTAACGAACAATTTCAATTTAACCGATGATCTAACGCTCGATCGAGTGCTTCTTCGCACTTTGAATACGTACCTAGTAGCACATGCTTCTTGAGCATATCGACTCCGAAGAAATATAAGTAATTGTGTTCAAGATTTACTATAAAGGTAATATTAGTGATTAGTGAAACTAAATACTATTGATATACCAAAAAAACTTGTCAAATCTAATCATTCGCACGGTTAACCCGGAACTGTTTTGTTGTTGGTTTTTTTTCATCAAGGCTTTGTAACTTAATCACGAATAGCACCCTCATTGCCTTAATACATAAGAAAGAAGGGAGGCAATATAATTTCGCAGTAGTCAATATCATAAGGTATTTATTACGCCATAATCGTCTATCTTACACAACATTATGTTTCATAAAAGGAATATTTACACATGAACTTAAAATTTATACAGTCATGAATGGCTATTTCATTACTAAAACTATTCAAATGATGTGAGCCAGCCGTTCTGGCAACTAAACTATTTTTAGTTTTCCCAACATTTGGAAGGTCGTCTATTGTGCCTAAATTGTTGGCATAACGCGGCTTAGATGGGACAGTTTATAGCTCTAGTCCTGCGATAGGCCGCCTAATAGGTTCTAAATAATTTCCAAATACTCCGGCTTCTACTTAAATTTAAGTAATGACCGTGTCTTCATGATTTTCGGACGCCACTTAACACTATATACCATCTCATGTAACTTACATTTACAACTAACGAAAATAATGGTGTTTTATGTTTACCAAAGTCATGAATAGCTTTAAAGTGAAATTAATTTGAGCATTCAACGTAGTGTATGTCTCTATAAATAATGTTTATTGTAAGTAAATCTGAAACTGTTACACTATAAATAATTGATAACTCCGTATTTATTCCGCCATTCTGATACTGTACACTTTAGATTTCGAAACTTATTCCTCAATAATAAATCTTCTTTCAAAGACATGAAAACACTCTTCCTCACTAAGTACAAAGTTTTGGGTGTCCCTTCAATCCTTTAAGCTATTTTTGGAACCTCGTCCACTACAGCAATAGGAGAAACGCAAAGTAATGTAATATTAAGACCTTCTTTAGGGAATCCCGAAGAATTATCTCCCATACAATTGAGAAAATACGATACCCCGACAAACAGCGAAACGCCGGTTGTATGTGCGCTGCTAAAAATATCAGTTATCCAATTAGTCGCACCGCTCGGGTAGCTGCGACCAGTTACCTACAGCTAGTTAAATATGCAATAGGCACCATGACTCACATTCTATTTACGTATTTAGTATATTGTTTATGTTAAGTCATAAGTACTTACCAATTATTTATAGACATAATGTAAATGATTTTTCAAAAATAACGCTATTAAAGTTTGCATAAACTACTTTATACTACTATACATTAGCTAATAATGTTTTCAAAACTTTAAAAGTACTACATTTTTGCCAATTTTAATGCTATGTTGAAAAGTATTTCTCTGGCAGCTGATCGAAGACATACAATTATATAATTATGCAATAAAAGACAAATAGTCATCATGCCCATTGAGAACTGACTTGCACTGCACCGCATCCGCTTTAAGTGGTCATTCACACGGTTAACCCGGCACCGATAATTTATATACATTTTACTCAATCCAGATGACAAATACCTACGGCTATTATTAATTGTCAAAAATGAATTGACAGGACAGTAGTTTCTAGTGTAAATGACGGCTTATGGTGCTTACGTATTCTAGTAACACTAATATTTTTGATAAACTTTTGAGGATTCAAATAATTAATGCCAAGCAATCAGGGTAAGCAATTAGGCTTTGCAATGACTATGCTCGGCTAATTATTTTTCACTCGTCTTATCCGACCTGAACCCTCGAATTACCGTTAATGTTTGTATCACTAGCAAAGGTTCGAACTTATAAACATGCTTATTACAAAGAGTACAAAGGCTGGTATAATGGAATCCAGTTTCTGCCTAAATAACTTGAGGTCGGGACCCCAACATTGGTTTTACCCGCCGCCTTGTGGTGTGACATATTTTTATTGGTATTACCCCATTTACCCCTTTTCATTTTGAATATTAAGGTACGTATATGGAACCACATAAAGGTGTCATTTACCTACATTTGTTTTTTCTTATTTTTCTTCCTTTCGGCAAAGAAAAGGGCCGTAGAGCTAAGCTGTAGCCGATTGACTACAGATCATATACGGACTGAAACGACCGGGGTAGTACCAACCTCACACATAAGATCGGTGTAAAGTATTATTATTGTGTTTCGTACGATGAGTGAGAGAGCCGGTAGCCCACCCACGTTCCTGTCCCCGTCCACTGTTCCAACTCACTTCAGCAACGTGCGAGTTTTGCCTTGGGTGTTGAAAACATCTATAGGTTACGGTTACTGCTTAACATCAGGCGTGTCGCACTCCCGTTTACCGACTATGTTATATAATAAAAATAAACGAAATGTATGCATACTTTGAAGCTACTTAAATCACGGTCGGAGTGCTACTATGTTCTGTTAATTTAGGTTACCTTAGATAAATTTCTGCGATTATCAAAGGTAAGACCCTACACAGTATAGCTTATAAAGCGTTTAGCGCCTTCCGCTATCTGGTTAGCTTATCACAGTAACTACTTATAACATTTTATTGGATAAATTTTAAAGTAGAGCTGAACAATCTAAGTTCTTAAGCAAATTTCAACCGTGCTTTAAATAAAATTAAATGCACCATCACGCCTTTATTTCCCGAATGGGTACGCAGAGATCCACTGAAATGCATACGAGTAGTACTTTGCCAACTGTGTTTTTGGTCCAATAGGGTTCAAATTTCAACCGTGCTTGTGGTTTTAATACAAGGAGATCTAAAAGGCTTCCTTACGTTACCTGACATTTCACACAAACAGGACGACAAGTTATTTAGTGGCATCACGCGGCGAGTATTACAATAAGCCCCCATATAAAAATATTTTGTCTAGGACCCAAGAGGGAAAGAATAGGCTTATCTGTAATCACATTTATCCTTTCCTAACTCTATTTGAAGAGTAGCTTAATACGTACTATATACAAAGCTTTACTTATTCACTGATCAATAATAGCGCATAATAGTGGACGGAGCATACATTTAGTAGTAGAAATAAATTGGTAAGTAATAAATGGACATACGAAGTTACCAGCACATAGCCGGTACCATGCTTGTGTGTACTTATACCCAATTTACACACAAAAAAAACCCACAGGTACATCAACAATATTACAATAGTTAAGTACCTACATCAAATACCCATGTAGGAAGGATTCAATTCTTCATCGGTTGAATTTTTCTGTTTACAAGTCCCGACGAAAAAAGAGGGGTGTTATAAATTTAACATGTGTATCTGTGTGTCTATGGCATCGTAGCGCCCTAACCGATGATCCGAATTTATTATTGTTTTTTGTTAGAAAGGTATTTTGATCGAGAGTGTTCTTAGCTATGTTTCATGAAAATCGGTTCAGCTGTTTGAAGATTATATGAACAAAAGAGACAATTTGGGAAAAAATATTTGATAATAAACGGTTGGGGGCTACGTCATAATGTGCGGAGGCCGGCTATGAAATAGCAATACCTAAACTAATCAATTTATTTATTACTCAATTAACAAGGGGGATCCACGGCGGGATTGACTCCGACAAGTACTTATTCAGAGATTGGGTAAAAGTTAACCTTCTGTCATAAATAAAAGAGAAAATAAAATACTGTGGATACGACCCATAGCTAACAGACTTAATACAATACTAGACATGAGATAATACTTATTGGCATTTTAATAGGCCAAAATCTCTTCAAACATATTACTTCAAGTAGACAAAGGGCAAACTGCTCGAACGATTTAACTATCCTAGGCAAACTGTCATCAATGTCTCGTTACACACATCATGAGAATATGAACACCGTCTGTCCGTCCGTCCGGCCATAACTACGCTCATTAGGATCCCATTCGTATAACTACACATCAACTAGTCTGTATTTACATACTCACGAGACTAACATTATGTTTTGCTCTAGGGAATATGAAAAATATTATTTCATTGGCAAAAGTTTGAGCATGACAAAATATTGCCTGAAATTCATACTCCTCGTATGATGAGTTCGTTGTGAGTTAACACAAACTATTTACGTCACTGCGTTGACAAGCTAAGTATCTATTGTTGCATTCTGTTCTTCATTTTAACCTCACAATGAGGGCGCGAACTAATCGAGCACTCTCAAAAACTTTGCTGAAGCAGACGGCGCACTAGAACCCTCAGAACTTCGACTCAGCACATCGCTAGCTTTAATTATTTCGGCTCACTCATTCTGTACTCATCTATTCAAATTGGATGTCTTATTGACTTGCCTAACCTTATCCTGGCCACATTATTCGGGATATACTACGATAAAATTCGGAGCCACTGGCGACCTATTAACATTCACTATAATATCCTCTTTGGAAGGAGTGAGTTTCGGCTTTCACGACCTAATAATGACTTATATCAGTGACACTTTATTGACCTCAAGAAAACGGGGAAACTAGCAGCCACAAATCACAGTCATTCATCAATCAAGCTTGCCGATATAGCTAACGATCTCCCCATTGCCAAATGTACTATGACCTTAACAGTCCCATTTCTAGGCCAGAATAAAAGTACTTTTACACCAGTTGAAATAACAAATACTCGAGTGTCTGTGCCAGACGTTGCTCTAAACGCCCGGTCATTGGACGACTTAGAGGTTTCACATTTTGCGAACCTCCTTCTCAGCAAGTGGCGAAGTACTTACACAACCTACGTAAACTTATAAATTCTAAGGGTAAAAAAAGGTCCTTATGCAAAGGGGATCTAGGATAACTCCCACTAGAGACGGAACGACTGATAAGTAGCTGCAAACTACAATACCCAGCCAGTCTAGAATGAATCGCATTTGCTTCAATAACATGGCTTCAGTTAATGATTACTCGGTACGTCGTGCCATTGACATAGTTTTTTTTAATCGGCAACCGCATGGTTTGAGAGTAGGCCGCTCGGCTCACTGCACCGGGTGGTTACGGGTTCGATTCCCGCCGGGAAATAATTTCGGAAATGGCCTTTTCGAAATTTTCCCAAGCCTGGGTGTCATTGGTATCGCCCCCAGTCCATTGTATGGTATTGGTGAGACAATCTGGCGATATTTAGAAAACAAAACTAGCCTAGCTTACAGGCTACTAATAAATTCAATGTACCACAGTCAGGTCATATTCATAGTGCAAGCCACATCAAAGCTCGCCGACTCTCCGCAACAGCCGTTTGAGAGCACTTGCTGTTATGTAAATTTAATTTATCGCTCACTACGCTTATTGTTGCTTTATTAAGTTTACATAATATGCGTACATATAGTATAATGAGAACAACGTGTACTGTATGACGGGCGTAATCTAATCATATTTTCCAATTAAAATATTTGTAATTAACTTCAACGCATATTTTAATATATTGTCATGACGTGTTGATTTCGAAAATTTTCCAAAAGGAATCATTATTTCTAAGTATATGAAATCAAAGTGTTATGTGTAATGGACACTTTATGTCACAAGTTATGTGACATAAAGCTCGAGACGCTAGTCCCAACAGCAGCCGGCAACTCCAAAACAGCTGCTTGAGAACACTCGCTGTACGGCAAATTTAATTCAGCGCTCCGTATACTCATTGTTGCCTTATTAAGAAACTTTCTTGTATATACCTGCTCCGAGCGCTCGCACGGCACAATACTCAGTGAGTTTTCGCAGGAATATACGACACAGTTACTATCTATAGAGTATATTAATCCTACCGGCTTTGTATGAAACTGTTTCCAATAATCCGATAGCAAAAATCCCACGAACTGAAAGGTTTTATCCTAAAAATGTTGAAGAAGCTAAGTTACTGTTCCCACTAGGTCTTGAGTACGCATAACCTTATAAAAACCTAGATAAGCTATTCCCTCCTTGGTAACATCGTAAGATAGAATTTATCGCCCGATATCGGTCGGCTTTGGAAACCCGGGTGAGGTATTACGTATCTTCATTAAGGTTGTCCGACGGCTAAACAAACCCAAGTGGCAACACGCTTTCCAATCAACCCACGCAAGCACTTGACGAAGTTTAATCCCTGATTAATCTATTACTCTTAACATCGGCTTGGCCTCAATCAGCTTGACAGGGCGGCTTTCATTCTGTCGCTACCTCACAATAACCATCTTAATCCCAAACTGGAGATTAATCAATTAATAACTTGTGGCAGCCCTACGGAATTGTGTCCTCAAAAGTGGTCGGTTCAAATCCTGGTAGCAGACGTGCACTAATGGACTTTTCTTGAGAAAAAAATTGTGTTCCCCAAACAGAGGGGCTCGAGGCGGGAAACACATGGGCTAGTGGCATTGACAACTGAGCATTTCGGTCCTGGCTGTCAATGTCGCTAAGCCATGTCGGAGACCTTCAGGTGGCCTGAAAGTTCTGACACTAGAGTCGGCCACTAACTCATACGATAAGAAATTAAGATACTTGAACTTCAGAACGCAGACCAAGCTGTGGTCGTTTCCTCGGAAATTATGTTGATAAACATTTACTGAATGAGTGGAGTATGTGTACACAAATTAGTTGGTTAGTATTTACCGAAACACCCTGAATGTTTGGTTTCCGTTAACAGAAAACATTCCAAGCAATCGTAGCTTAAGTTACGCACGCTACGATTTCTACTTACGTTAAATACAGTTTATTGAAAAATGTATGTTGTTGATGTATGTTGTCACTTCTGATATCAGACAAAACATGTAAAATACACAATTGATATAAACATTGACTTCTACTTTCCACTAAATTTGCATATGGTAAATGAACACCGCTCCTCCGTTTCGATTCATCAACTAATTGCCATTAAACGTTCATGCCCTCCCTTACATCGACACGAAATTCCATTATAAGTACACATCACTATTTACGCAGGTACGTCTATAAATAAGTGCGTCATACCAAGTACGATATCGATGTTTACATACAGCTTTTACAACTAATCATCACGGTAGACTCGCGTATCACTTCTAATTAATTTTCCGCTTGTTAATTCGCGATGAATATCATTTGAGTTTTAATAAAACGGTTGTTAACATTGTAATACAATCTACGAGAATTATGAACATAAGTGGTGTTTATCGATAGAGCTATATATACAGCGTTATTGAGGTGTGCTTATCATCGTAACATAACATAATTGTATGCTGAAGGGCGCCACTCTATGATATTAAATTTCAAACATCCGTAGATGATTATCCAATAATTTCCAAAAGAGTGTTTTCTTTTGTAATTTATTATCGAATCCTCCTAATTTGTTTTCGCAATAATTCATTTACAATCTGTTCATATAATACAGACTCATGAAAAAGCAATATTAGTGCTAGGTATTCCTCTTTTTGGTTTGTGTTTATTTCCTGCTAAAAAATTCTAAGCTTAAAAATTCAAAGTGGGACGGAGCGGTCAGGCGGTATTAGTTTGAAATTGCGAGCGCGGGCGTGAGGTGCCACGGCCAGCGAATATACGCCACTATTCGTTGGCGACGCTATGTTTTACGAGCTTGGATGCTGGAGAAACAAACATGCCTGCAGCAGTCGGTATCAGAGCTAAGAGAAATTCTAAGTGCAATTTTGTACAACCAGTTAATAGTTAGTTTAAGGACTATCAACTAGAGTCGAGACTTGCAAGATTTGTTTCTAAAAGTCTATTTTATATCAGAAAGTGTAAATCACAAGACAACAGAGCTGGCTCCTACCTCGTTCAACAAAACCAGTACATCAATTCAACGAGGAAATGCAGCCAGCATTCTTGGCAACATGCGCGCGGACTGGGTTTATTTTTATATCTTTTTTGTGTTATTTATAATGTTTGAAAAACCTTTTTTAATAAATTGTAAACATTACCAAATAAGTTCAAACTATTTAAGTTTATAATCACAATAGGCATCAGGAAAATATGTGTGAATATTAATTGTAATCATGTTCGATATTTCACTCGTGAATTATTTCAAATAAACTTGATAAAAAACAACAAACTTACCAATTTATTTTATCTACTAAATAAAGAAAAGTTTGAAAATATATAACCCTATGCTCTATGTGGTTTATATCACATACTTACAACCTGATAACGTGACCGTATTTTATGTTACCTGTGTATATCAGAAGATTCGCGTAAATACGTATGGGCCACGGAACTTCATTTGAATACGTGGTTCTTATTTATTTACTTACTTTTTATACAGGAATAATAACATACATTTATCATAACATACTACAGTAGGCTTCCATAGAATCGATACGTTAACCTTTACATTTGCTCATTCCTGAAGATAGCGTGAAATTTATGAATTTATATATACCGTTTTCCTAACAGAAACTTTATATTATATAAAATTCCGGTGTGCATGCATGTGTTTGCAATTCTTCTCTTCCTAAACGGCTTGAACGATTTAGATTTTTAAATGATACTTATGGGGTCACCTGAATGGTTCTTAGCTGTATTTGGACCCGGTTGGTGTCACTGTTATCGATATCCAGAAACTACGCAGTGAAACAGCGGGCAAAAGCTAGTAAATATATCGATATCGCCTGAGTCCGCCTGAATAACATACCAAACGAAACATATTTTTTCATGGTCCCCAAACTAAAAAGTCACAGCTTTGTTAAGGATACCTTCAAAAAGTACAGAAAATGGTTAATGTTAATGGTATTAGTAATAGAGTAGACCTCAGTTCATGGCAGTAACACCCAAGTAGAGACATTTCTTCAATCGGAGTTGCCCACCATTAGATCACGTGTTCGTCAATCATATTATGATCAGCGCAAATTTATACTTTAGTTCTTTGAATGCAAAACAGGTTTGTTACCCCTCGCTTGCGTGCATTAGCGCTGCAAAACGGCATTGCAACACACGGTACGGGAAAGGAAACGCGATAACAGTGCTAGTGATGTAGTAACACGATTCAGCCTACTAACACAAGGAATTTATTTATACGCCGTTACGGGTCTCTTCTATTTTATCGTTGCGAGGTATATATATCTATATCTACCCTCAAAAGTAGTATTCGTATGCTTGAATGGGTTATTTACGTACGTACAGAGATTTTACAATAGATGCAACAAATGCAAAGAAGATTAGAGTTGCCCAAAATCGGTATTCGCAAAACCGATAACACCTAAATATCACACGTGTAATATCAAGACAGACGCTGCAACTATCGAGCAAGAACAATAATTATTCGAAAATGCATGAGTTTTTCAAAATCAGTCTTGTTTTGTTCGTTATTTTGTGTTTCGAACAGACACAGCTCATCCAGTGTAAAAGACAGCGTATACGTCGCTATATCGTATTCACACAAAACTACGTTATTATGCTCTACCACTACGACCTTTATTCACTTGCACTTGGTACATGATGGCAAAAAAAAAAAAAAAAAAAAAGTCTTAAAATAAATTAGGTGTGCAATGCGGCCATCATGGAAATCAACAGTGCATTCGCGCTATCGCGAGACTCGTCACAGACGCCGCCACAACACGCCACACGCCACCACCCCCACCACCCCCACCACACCACCAAACCATCCCCACACCCCACAAACCTACCATTTGACACGCGATTCAAGACGATCCACTTTACATAGAACACTCGTAAAGTAGACAAAATCTTTTTTGCTAACACATTCGTTAGTGTTAGAAATGTGACAGTTGGAACAAAGTTTCTGTATTTGACCTCGTTGTAATGTGTCTCTATCCCTAAAATATACGGTATGAATCCTAGTACCGTATTAATAAATCGATCTCAAGTCTGAGTGCGATCTTAAGTACGCTTTTAACGTGTACTTTTGACAATTACTAATAAATATTCTGGTGGATACGATCGGATTTTTTTTCAGTTATTTTAGGAGATGCGTTTGCTGCATCAGGTCGGGATAAATATAATATAAATGTAACTGACTTTGCTGCTATTGAAAGGTCTTTTAAGGAAAAATAAGCTATACTAATACAATACAAAGCTTGTAAAATCCAGCGCTGAGAGAACGAAGCATCTATCAAGTCCAGCAGTTATTCGTGTTAAGAGAAAATCAATCATAATATCCACGTCTACCCAGCTCGGGGTCACGCTCAGCGCCCTCTGAGATATTATACAAAGCTAGTTCTAATGCACTGATGGAATATTTTACTGCTCTATTCTTGCACCTAATCTACATTTTAAATGTTTGTGCAAATAAGTCTCTGTGCTGCGAAAATACCGAACAAATAAACTAAAATCTATAAATTTTAATACTGCACGCAACTTGATCAATTAATCTCAAAAACTGCAAATACCCGCTTCCGGATAACTATTATATATTTCTTTTATTTTTGTCGAACTTTCTATTCTATTTTCAACTCTGATGTCATTGAACATTACGTAAGTTTCTAAAAAAACTTACTTAATATATATCTGCCAGAAAATATTAATGAAACCCTTTATTTTTAGGTTGTTAGCCGGTTTATAGGATCCAACCATGCCACATAATGGCCGGGCCACGAAAGAAAAAGTACAGCTTATCGCTTTTTAGATTCCCCACAAACGTAACTATTAATATTATTTCACAACCAAAGAATTTGTAATAATAATGTCTTATTATTACGAATTCTTTGTTCACAACCTTTGAATTTCTATCTATAAAGGAATCTTTCGAGTAAAGGAGAACACCAGCAAATTGTGAGAAAAATAGATTTTCGAAGGTAAAATTTCATGGCCCAAAGACTGCGGTAGCCACGTAGCACGTAGCACGCGCGCTCGTAGATCGTAGCTCGTAGTTTAATGCTACGACGTAGTATACACGTAACTAATTTTCGCGCTGATAATTAGTATGAATATGATTCTAGCTTGCAGACCTTCTACTAATATCTTACTTTTAAAATGTTTGACCTAAATTCGCTGCAAATCCCATGTTATATAACACTCTTCTAAAGCGTTTGTGCTCACGTCGAATCCTTACATAATATAACTACATATTTATACAGTTTTAAAAAGTAGATGTTTAAACGGCGTAAGAGCTTAGCGAAGGATCATAATTTAAACGATTCAGAGATGGGAGAAATAGTGCAAACAATATTTTACCTGAGTTAATCAAGTAATTGTTTTAATCATTTTAAGGATGCAAGATATACATAATTATAGTGGGTTTATTTTTATTGTACTGTTCCATTTTGTTATCACTTTTAAAAACCTTACAACATTAGTTTACCGTGTTTTTCTGTTCAAGTACTTACAACTTTTCTAGTATTACGGTTTCTCCATTTTCCGAGACACAGATGATCGCATCACTTATAGGCCATCAGCTTATCAGCCGCATAAAAACCCTCGTATTCTTAACGGCAGCTCTTAGAGTATAAATATGTGAGTGCGCCGCGCCGGGGCCGCCGGTACCCACCAATATCACCGATAGAGCAGGTCGTGTCTTATCGACATCGTAACCTGTCCGCCCCAACCTGACTTTCGGCTAAACGATGCCGCGCCACTCCAATAAGTGCACACAAATACGAGGCCTACGGAAATTTAGAGCTGGAGTAAAGTGGACGATATTGAACATCGATATATCGATTAGGCAAGTACTATACCATATAATAAAAACAAATAGTACACTGTAGTACACCTAAGGCAGCAATTTTTTTCAATATAGTCGGCAAACATGCTTATGATCCGCCTGATCTTAAGCAGTTATCGTAACCTATAGATGCTTGCAATACCAAAGGCTTTGGTCGCACGTGCCGACGGGGAGTGGGATAGAGGTAGGGAAAGGGAGGGTCCTGGGCTTCTAGCTCTTTCATTCACCATACGAAACGCACCTATAATAGCTACTTTACGCTGATCTTCTGTGAGATGGTGGTACTACCCCGGTAGTACAATGTAGTCAATTGGCTACAGCTTAACTATACCCGATGACGTAGTTAATAGTGAAGGTTGTAAGTTCAAACAGATACAATCACAATCAGTATTTATTGTAAAATAATAACAAATCATTGCTTTATTTGTATGGTTTATGAATGTTTTACTAGATGATTTAACATTTTTTAAATTTCTCAAAGATTAGATAAGTACCCAAAAAGTAAGATTACCTTATTATTTATTTTATAAAACTAAAGCCCGTACTAATAAATGTATCTCAAGCCTGAAGGCGATATTGAGTACGCATTTGATATGCCATTAAGCACTGGGATGACGTCAAAATTACAATTCCGAGATCGCTCTCAGACTTGAGACCGATGTATTAATACGGGCCTATGTTTTTACGGGACGGGCCTTTACATGGTTCACCTGCATGGCCGGAACTCGATACTAACGCTAGCTCATCAAGTGTTAATGCTAGTTGATCCGGAAAAATGTCGCCCGCCTGTTCGCGAGCTAAGAACCGATGCCCGGCTAATCCCCGCCTGCTAATACAACTACCTATAAGTATGCGTTACGAACCGATCGGCCTAGATACAAGAACCTGGGAGCGTAATATCCTTATTAAAATATGTTGTTAGCAGGCTTTATTATAATCTCTTGCTTTATACAATACTAGCGGCCCGCCCCGGCTTCGCACGGGTACATTACGGTTACATTATTGGAGTTTTAGTAAGGATCCCTAATTTTTTTAAAAATATAATATAGCCTATGTCACCCGGGGATAGTGTAGCTTCCCAACAGTGAAAGAATTTTTCAAATCGGTTCAGTAGTTTCTTTGCCTATTCATTACAATCAAACAAACAAAGTTTTCCTCTTTATAATATTAGTATGATAAAGAAAAGACTACGAGTATATTTATGAAATGGGAAATTCATTATAATATTTATTTTCTAATACCTACCTATCTTAAGCTGACGATAAATGGGCTTAATTTCGTTTGATAAATACCTCAATTCGTAACTATGATACCTACAAAAAAAATGGGTTTCGTAAACGATTGTAAGACAGTCCTATCCGATGTCTATGCTATTCCTTACGTAACTGATATATTCATCTTTCCACTTCAATACAGATATTATGTAAATTGTGCAGAGCGATATCGATATGAATTTAATCGCAAACGAAACAGTCACAATACAGCGACGGGGACCGTCTGTGTTCCCATATTATTGATCTCGACGAGACCCGCACGCATCAGCTGACGACGTCTGGAAAACTACAACGAAACATAGTATTATCCCTTATTACATCATCCATATCGCCATTTCTAGAGCGACGTTATTGAAACCGGCTCTGAAAACGTCAATGGAATCTAAATCGTAATAAAAATCGTGGCCGCGTTTAGCGATCGAGGGTTGATAGTCACGTAGGCACGTTTACCCATCGACTGTGGGAGTTTCATTGATATGGTGTGTAATTTGCATACGACTACAAGCCATCGGTGAGCGGTGATGTAAAAAATAGCGTCGTTGGAGGTACCTTTCAGTTGGGCGAGCCGGCGGCGGCGCGGGGTGATGAGCTCCATTGTCGCGACTCGCTCGTCCGGTGGGGGCAGCTGCTCCCTGCAACACAAATACGGAATCCAAATTATCTATGTTATTACAATGAATATGTACACGATTAATGTTACGAACTGAGAAATCTATAACATCTATAGTCACGCAACATATTAAGAGGCTTTCGGTATCTATTTGGGTCACTTTGTTTGGGTAATGTGATAACCGTACATTGTAATCTTTAATACAAATATGTAAAATAGACGTATTTTTGTAACGAGTAGCTCTATGTATCTACATTAAATGATATTGGTATCGTACAAAGAAGCCAACATATTATGGAGCTTGGATTCAAATAACGCACGGGTCACCTCCTCAACATTTCAGTAGAGGGTATTGCACGCCAAATTGGAACACATTTATTTATATTAGACACGTTTAATGTTAAAAGGTTATCTTTTACGCTTGGCTTCGGTCGCATGTTTGAGCAAATTTATGAGATGACTGTACACCGCACTCCAAATGCATACCTACTCCCTTATAGGTAGGCATAAGATCGATGTGTAAGTAAATGTAGAGTACTTACAAACTGACAAAAACATCACTGTTACACACTCATCCCTTTATTAATAAACTCAGTATAGCGGGTGAATAGTAAGACACCGAAATATCTCTTTCTGCCATCAGTAATTTGACATTCAAAAGAAGAAGACACAACATGGTATAACTATACAACCTCTAATTGTTTATTAATAACGTTTTAGTAACAAGCGTACAAACATACACGTTTAGTAAAAAGCTATAAAAATAGTGATGGCAAACGTAAAAGGCGTTCCGCCGAGTGCCGAATTCCGAGTCCCAGCCAGATTAATAAATAATTGCAAGGGGCCAGATCCGTCTGCCGACATAATTTAACTGGCACTCGACAAACATGGTTATCTTATTTGGTTTGATCCTTATATGAACATGACTATGGAACTGTGATCTGCTTTTATAACACCGAGGTAGGCTGATAGGTATTTTTTTCTTGGCTACTATTGATACTTAGTCACAACACACACACCTGGGTCTAGTCTAACCATGAAATTAATATACAAAATTGGTTTCACGAAGTGTATGTTTTTAAATTTACGATACTGAAACCCCCCCCTCCTAGCCACGCATAAACGCACGTATAGTATTGCAATTTTTTTCTTGTGACAAAATATCTGTAATGATAATAACCTCGTTGTTTTATTCACGTAGTTACACATATACGATATCATAAAAGTATACTAAGCCTATTAATTTGAACAACTCAAAACAAATAACATATTAATAAATAGCTATTAATGGTAACAGAAAAGGGATTCGCGATAAATGTAAGTAACCTACAACTTATATAACAAATATATTTATATTCAAAGAAAAAATACCCTTATTGACATACCCTTCTATGGTGTTAAATACGGCATTGTATTAAATCATTAGCCACGCAGGAAACGTAGTCGTAACTAAATACGCTCTTTTCCTTCATTACACTACTTGTACACTGAGGTGTTAGTTGAGGTTTGTAATTATACGCACTGGGGGTCGAGTTTTCGGGTTGCCAAGAGTCACGTTTTTATCGGGACGTTCCTATTTCAAGGGTCACTCAGAGGTCATCCCAGAAGTTCAAAGTAAAAATACACCATGACTGTAGCCTTCATTTGTTTGTTAAGACAACGCTTTGGTGTTTTTTTAGTTACTCTTAAAAATAAAAAACACCTTTTTCTTAAATTTTATTTCTGTATAACTGTGATGTATAAATAACACAATACATTTTTTACCTGTGGCAGCTGTTTAAAAAAATATACTGTGTATTATAAGTATTAGTGACATTATAAGCTATTGCCAGTTCGAGAGTTTCCGGCGAGAGCTTCCGTCCACACATTTTATGACGCAGCCACAACCAAGTCACCGTCGTCGTCACTGCCATAAATTACACCAGGATATCATAAAACTTGCAATAAAACTTTTTTGACATTCTGTTCCAGTTTTTTTTATATATACAACGGTGAATGACTCTGTTGTAAAATGTATGCAGAGATTTCATCATAATTTAATACCCACGTAATAGTACATACAATCATTTTTTTTACTAGAAACTAACAAATACTGTAAGTACCTTTACCGTATTATTATATTTATTATAAAACCTAAAGGTCCGAACATGTTGAACATTATAATAATTATTATTGTAATTGTACTATGCTCTTTTTTATGGCTTAAACAATACTTTATTCTATTCTATAATAGTTTACAAATGAGTTAAAGAGTATGTCCTGTTCCTGTGATTAGGACATGCCAGGACAACGTTTTTGCGGCCATAAAACTCGAAATTCTACTAAATAGCATCCGAATATTGTTTTTCATGGCGACAATATTCGTTAACGTGTCTATAAAAATATAGTTATATGACTAAACACGTTGTTAAATATGGGAAATGCTACAAAGCAAAGGGAGTGACGAAATCACAGCGACAGACTGCGACAGCGCGCATCGAGCACTTACTGGCGCGGCTTTATTGCTTTAACTACTTTTATGGTGAAGCTCAAGCTGACTCTATCTGGCACACACTCACAGACATACATCCTGTACAAAGTATGTGGGTGGATTTAGAAAATTGAATTTACGCATTAAATTATTCTTTGTATATACAGCCTGGCGCTACCATGGCGAAAGTAAATTAACACACGTATTAGGCTTCGCATTGTCTGATTTTCGAGATATTTAAATTTTATTAAACATGATTATTCATTGCATTATTCAACATTTTCTGAAATACCATTTTGGAGCAGCCTGTACGTAAATAACTCTAGCGCAGAGGTCACCTGCCGAGGTCACGGATAATAACATTTCTGCAATGAAATTAAAACGTAAAAGAAATACTATTAGAAATAATAATAATACTATTAGCTCGCGCCGCTCCGAGTAGTAGGTAAGAGCGTAAGAGTAGCTGAATGAATCGTATTTAAAGGGTGATGCCATATGATTACTTTATTTAGTATATATTTTGTAAGAAAATTATTTTTTTTCTATTTACGTACTTTTCTTTTTTTTATTTCTATTATGATTATTGACCACTAGCCCTACCTGTGTGTTAAATTAAAGTCGCCATGGTAGCGCCAGGCTGTATATGCATTAAAGGTATTGGTGCCGATTTTGTTGGCACACAACTAAACTTGACCAAACTGTGTTGCCATCCTTTTCATGCTCGTTACGTATGAGCAGGACGCAATTACTTTTAGATGTGTCAAATTTAGTTTAGTCGTGAATTGACGACAACATACAATGGCGCCTTATTAAACGCTGAATATGATGTACCTATACTAGAAAATATATTATCTGATGAGTTTCTAGCCAAAAGTTGACCTTTGATTATATCACTCGCTAACAAGCACCTGTTAGTATCTACCATTCAATATAAATAACTTATTCCATCCTATTATTTTTTGTGGTAGGTCCATCACTTTCATAGCACTCACTAAAGTGTCATGCAAAATATCGTGCATTATAAAAATATGCCACATTATTTTTGTCGTAACTAGAATCAAAAATACCACAAATCATTATGTAATAAAGTCTGGTACAATATTTCAAGCGTTATGATACAATATTCCTACCTACGACTTATAAGCGGATTAATAAAAATAAGAAATAGGAAAATATTACCGAGCGGGCTTTACCGGAAGTGAGGTTTCGCCTTTTCCGCTACTCAGTCCACGCAACATGGCAGAATTTCCGGTGCTGAAAGTCAAGTCGGCCTAAATGTGGCTGTCCCCACGAGTCACAATTTGTTTCGATGTAATACAGGGTATCTTATGAACGTAGATCTACTTGACGTACATTTATTGAGTTGCGTCGCTAGAAGCACAACACTAACAATTATATTATCACACAAATTTGACGAATAAAAGGAAATTAAAAACTGTTTCTAATATTACAGATAGTTTTATTATTAAACAAAAAGGGCCCTGTATGAGTGTTCGAACACAACGATTTGATTAACTATACATATATAATTAAATTAAGTCCGATTATGTATTTTTTCTTAAAAGGAATCTCCTATTATAGTACGCGGAACGGAGTGTCATTGTATACGCACCGAATTACCTAAGTAGTTACCCACCTGGGTATCTAAGTGCCCATACACACTATGCCGCTAACCGCCCCACTGACCGCAATCATCAAATGATAAGCACGTATACGTATAAGCTCTACACACACTGGGGCCCAATATTATAAACCACAGTCGCTCGATTCGACTCATACTCGATTCACAATACGTCAAAACTGACGTATCGCGTAAATGATTACATCATGTTTTGTTTTTCTATAGGCTGACAGTCAAAAATGACGTCTTCAGAGTTCTGACGTATTGCAAGGCGAGTGTAACGATTGCCGTTCACAGAAGTCGGTCCCTGGAATCACGTTTAATAACATCACAGTACGTTTTCCCTCATAATATGTAGGGGGCACTCTGTATTGTCCGTCGTTTAACCTTCACCACATTGTTCTCCAAGACGCTACTAATACTACGGCACTGTTATCTATTCCGCGCTATTACCGGCGACAAAGCCCGGAGAAAAAGCGAGTGTGGAATATAAATGGTAATGCCCGCTGTCCGCTGCCCGCTGCAGCGGACTTTGCATTTATTCGCAATTCCTAATCCGAGCTCCGGCAGCCGCTGACAGCGCTTTTTCATTCTGACGTTTCAAATGAACTATTTGGTTTTTCGATTTTTCGCTGAAAACATCGCTAACGAGAGTTTCTTTGGCTATAGAAATGCCGGCATCCGGATAAATCGACAGCAGCTTAACGACAACGTTAAAAGTACTGAGTTGAATTTGGTATGGAAATCGGAGAACGCATAAATTCAATTTTAAAATAACCTTTGACTTTTTAGTGAATTGTGCTGAAGAGAAGCAGGGTTGGCATAAATCAGGAGACTCTATATGGACGTGAGGTACGCACATGTCACAATAAGTTTGATGATCTCAATGTTTTGTAAACACGACCATATTTATTTATCTATCAGTAACATTTGAAACGAATCAAAAAATCATTGGCGATGAGTTCCTAATGCACAAATATCGTGACCGACAGAAGTATTTACAAAGGCATATCAATTATGAACCAAATCAGTTAACAAAATAGAAAACAAACCGCCTAAATGACTGTCTATTTCGTTAACAACTTTGTTTTTTGTTCAATTTACTAAACTAGGATGGATGATTTTCAAGATTTTCTTGTAGTAATTAACACGATAAACTCTTTTGTTTACCATGTGTTGTATTTATATAGGTACTAGCTGTGCCCCGCGACTTCATCCGCGTAGTATTGGATTTTTGGGTTAAAAAGTATCCTATATGTTAATCCCGGTTATAATCTATCTGTGTTCCAAATTTCATCCAAATCCGTTCAGTAGTTTTTGCGTGAAGGAGTAACAAACATACATACATACATACATACATACATACATCCACACTTACAAACTTTCGCATTTATAATATTAGTAGGATGGTCTAATTAACCTGAAGGATAACAAAAAAAAATGTATATGTCTAGGATTAACTTCAATTATTAACCGTAAAATCCTACTAATATTATAAAGGCGAAAGTTTGTGAGTGTGGATGTATGTATGTATGTATGTATGTATGTATGTATGTATGTATGTATGTATGTTTGTTGCTCCTTCACGCAAAAACTACTGAACGGATTTGGATGAAATTTGGAACACAGATAGATTATAACCCGGATAAACATATAGGATACTTTTTAACCCAATAATCCAATACTACGCGGATGAAGTCGCGGGGCACAGCTAGTTAGTTTTAATAAAGTAAAGTAACTTTATGTTCGCTTATTAAATAACGTATGTTCAAGATAAAAAGACCCTGAAATGGTTATTCACATCTCAAACCGGATTACTATACCAGTGAGCAAAGAGAAAACAGCAAATAATTAAAAATAACAAGAAACATTCACAAAGGAAACAAGCGTAGTTAGTTATTAATGAACGTAAAATTAGAGCTCGTAAACCCTCTGTGAGGGGCCGCGTAACGTTAGGTTTAAGTGTAAACGTCATCTGGCAGTTTGCAACCGAGTTAGTGGAGCCTCCAGCCAGCGCACTCGGCGCTAATAATTAAAAATACTGTTACAGAAGCAAGCTCCTCATTTAACTGTAGAGATGCGCCGAGACGTCTACTTTTTTGCCTCTGGTGACACTTATAGACGGTTCACCTGACGGTAATTGATAATCAAAGAACTAAGGATTAAGATATAAGTGGTAACAGCCGTCCAAGACATTTCAAATGCTGTAAACATACTTGTTGCAGGTTTTTTTTTTATATTCAGAGAAACAATCGAACATCCGGTCTGGAATTTATCTATCAATACATCAAGTGGAAGCGTTGTTATTAAATCGTATACTTATCTACGTACCTATTACAAGCCAAAAATAACATTATTATAAACACACGCATTCAAGTATGTAAGTAGGTAATTTGCCAGAATTATAAACATATTCAATCCATCGACCACGCATAATATCCGCTCTCGGTTGAGCCATGTGCAGAGCTAAGAAAACAAAACAATACATAAGTGGGTACCTACCTACTGTTTTTTATAAAGTAGTCATTATAGAACTCGATATAGAATTTTAGTCAATAATACTTGTTTTGTTTTTAGGATTTCTTTACTAAATTTGTTCCAGAAATCGCTGATAAAGTTGAATGAAGAAGTAAAATTTTAGCGTATAACTATGAAATGGTGATAGTACGAGGGATGCCTTTTAAGTTTTGTCGTTTGAAGAAAAAAACACAACTAGAACCTTATAGTACTTTTTATTGTTTTTCAAAGTATTCACCACGTAGCTTAATACACTTTTCCATTCGCTCAAACCAGTTATTATAACATTTATTCCACTCTAAAGTGGGGGTGTTCAAAATGGCTGACTTGAAAGCGTCGACTGCTTCTTCACTGGACTGGAACCTTTGACCACGAAGACTTTTCTTAATTTTAGGAAATGTAAAAAAATCGTTAGGGCTTAGGTCAGGACTGTATGGAGGATGGTCAAGAATTTCTACTTTTTCCTGCTTCAAATACTCAATCGTTTGACGAGCGCTGTGTGAACTTGCATTGTCGTGGTGCAGGATGATGCGTCGCTTTGAGTTAGATTTTCGAAGTTCGGCGATGACTTGTGGTAAACAAACTGTGGTATACCACTCTGCGTTAACCGTTCTACGATCATCAAGTGCAATAGTCGCAACATGGCCGGTTTTCCTAACGAACGTGGCCACCATCTTCTTTGAAGTGCTTCGAGAACGAACAACTTTAGTCGGCTTTGGCTCGTCTTGAAAGACCCAGATTGTAGATTGTTGTTTGGAATCAGGATCGTAGGCATAGATCCAAGATTCGTCACCACTGATGATGTCGTAGACGTGATTTGACTCTCCTCGGTTGAACCTTTGCAGAGTTTTCTTACACCATCTGACGCGGGCCGCCTTGTGATCGTCGGAAAGCAGATGCGGTATCCAACGGCAAACTAGCTTTCTTACACCAAGCGCTTCATGCAAGATCTTCTGAATGGTTGTCCCTGAGATGCCTAATAGAGCCTCTATCTCTCGATACGTCACATGACGATCTTCGAGAATTAGTTGTCTCACTCCAATGATGTTATCTTCAGTGAATGCAGATTTTGGGCGACCTTCGCGAGATTTGTCACTAACACTAGTATGTCCACGCTGGAATTCTAAATACCAGCGTTCGACAGTCCGCAGACATGGGGCTTCATCCCTGAACACAGATATTAGCTCTTCAAAACACTGAAGCCGTGTCAGGCCTCTTCTAAAGTTGTAGAAAATTATTGCACGAACATTTTCCTTAGAAAGATTCATTTTCGTACGTAACCTGACAGATTCTAATCGACGCTGTGACTAAACAATAACATTAATCCTAATACATTCAACTGTTTTGAGATTCGAAATTTAAACACATTCGAATATAGAACAGTTCCAAATTCAAAATTGCCGGGAATTATGGAAACGACAGAACTTAAAAGGCATGCCTTGTATTAAAGTAGAAAAACAATCAATATCCTAAACATAGTTTGTTGACAAAACTTCTACATCGACTTTGGCTTTACTAGTCATTAGTCGTACAGTTAATAGACTGACTTTAAGGCTAAAGCGCCCATCTAGCCCGCGAAGATCAAATTTTTTGAGGTTTTTTGGATTTTTTTCAAAATCTGACAATAATAAAGGGCACATTTTGTAATTCGCGACAAAGACCGTGTGCAGTGCATTTATTAATATATCCAACTTACTCTAAAACATTTCAAGAACGACAGCTATCCAGATAATCTGGCAATTTTTGTATATTTAGTGATTTACTAGTATCATATCCACCGTGATAATATTTAGAGTAAAATAAATGTATTAATAAACGCACTGCATACTGTGTTTTTCGCAAATCACAAAATGTTGTCTTAAATGTTTTCAGATTTTGGATAAACTAGAAAAATACTCGAAAATTTTGAATTTCGCGGGCTAGACAGGCGCCTTCACCTTAAGAGTAAAATAAATGTATTAATGAACGCCCTGCATACTGTGTTTGTCGCAAATCCCAAAATGTTGTCTTAAATGTTTTCAGATTTTGGATAAACTATAAAAATACTCGAAAATTTTTAATTTCGCGGGCTAGACAGGCGCCTTCACCTGCAAACACTTAATTGATGTTTTTTCCACCGCTCTTTTGATGGAAGTTCTCGCTCGACTCATGCTTTTACTTAACCACTACCCAATACAGTGTGATCTTACAATTTGACTTGCCTTCGTGCGACACAGGTATTAATTTGGTAACGCCACTGACACGTGTCCCAACACATAAAGTAAACACCAGTCGCACCAGTCGGGCCGTTGCGTGCGAAAACGCCTTTTATGTTATAGATATTTCGTACAATGTGTCCGTTCTAGTAACCTGCGCTAATTACACCCTCCTTGCTGTAATAAAACACAAATCGTGGAGGACCAACGACCTGCTAATAAAGCACGGGAGGGCAAGACGTATACATAATATATTAAGTACCTATATACTTACGTAAGTATATACTCGCCAGAGTTGCGGTTATCCTGATTTCCCGTGGGCACTTTGTGTTTTCGTAGCACTTATAAGTAGGTATGTTTTTATACATACCTTCATGCAACAAAAGAAGAAGCGGGTGAAACATAATATAATCAAATTAAGAACTGTTGAATTTTATGTACAGTTAGGGACAGATTGAATTTTCAGGTTAAATATAATAGACTGATTTAAACTGAACAACATTAATTTCACATTGTCAAGGAGGTATGTACCCATAGAGGATTCCTGCGTTACCAGTATTTTTTTAAATAAAAACCTTTGCACAATATACAAACCTCGCCACATCATCCAGGTATTTAAACGTGATAACATGAACACCAAACGGCCCTCGCATAGAGTTATTAACAACAATTTTATCTTAGCATACCCTAATAAACACGCTCAAAATACCGTCTTACCTATCCATTTTAAAGAAGCTTTCCTGCAGAAAATTCATAAAATTCCAGGCAAAACTTTCGAGAATCCCAAGGCGAAACATTATCGGATTAAACCACAAGCATATCCATAGCAAGTCTCTAGAGGAACTCGCTCCCACACGACGCGGAACCGAAACTAGCCAAACTTATAATAAGATTGGATCAAAACTATTTCCACTGCGGACTCCAGAGACGACTACACATTATTAATTTAGATAAGTATATTTTACGCTCCAATTCCCAAAGTTTTTCCCTGAAGAAACAATTCCGCTTTAATCCAATTCGTGTATGTAAAATGCAGACGTAATTTGAGGGATACGAGCGAGAGGCTTTGAGGGGGAGGTGGAAAATCACCAACCACCTCAATGTTTAATCTCATCTGTTTCTTGTGCATTCTCCGACGAGCGCACGAGAGTGTAGCCGACGATTGGCAAAACAAGTCATGGCGTGTTTCTGTTGCAAAGTCCACACGATGTTTTTATATCACATCTTATTTGAATAATGCACTATAATTTGCATGGCATTCGTGAATTCTCACGATGATGTATTTATTATTCTTTATTATATAACTAATTCGCCAAACACCTTAAGACCCGCCTTATTTTAAGAAGTTATCTTATTGAAGTAAAGTGGTTGGTAGGTTGGTGCAGCTGCTTGATAGCGAGTCATTTAATCAAACCCGTCAGATTATTGTTTTGTAGTAGGTAAATTATGGTGCATTAATTAAATAAGACCTTATACAATTTCAGTGCAGTTTCAATCAAGCCATTCGACCAATATCTATTGGCACTCATTTAATTCGCATAATCGACGCGATGTTAAATGCATGCGGCTGCCCTCGGCACTATTTTACAACGCCGCGTAACACAAAGGAAAGTGACTGTCATCGATTTGTTTACCAACAGAACTGCCTGTATATACATACTACGTAGGTACGTACAGTGAAGGGGACGCCGAGTTTCGTGCGAATGAATCCTTAGAATAATGCGATAATTTTACTTGGAATATTTGCATGCTGTGTGTCTAAGCTTTTAGAAGCCAGCTTTGGGAGGGAAACCTCGTTTAGCAGTGGATTATACACATATTAATAATGATAAAGCGCTTTAGCACGTTAATTAGAACTCTAGAACTATGAACGTTAAGGTTTAGGTCATCAAATCCACCACTGATTCAGAATTCCAAAGTTAAGTTCTGGTACAAGATAGATACCAGATTATTACGATGACGAAGATATAGGGCCAAAGTTATGACATTTAATATTTATTGCCCCGCTCCCTCACCGGAGGTGGTGAGGATAACGAAACATTCGTGTTATTTTTTGCCTGAAGGCCATTTATGTCCGTGTTCTAAAACGAGATAACTTTTACCACATCTATATATATAAAACTCAAAGGTGACTGACTGGCATAGTGATCTATCAACGCACAGCCCAAACCACTGGACGGATCGGGCTGAAATTTGGCATGCAGGTAGATGTTATGACGTAGACATCCCCTAAGAAAGGATTTTTATTAATTCCACCCCCAAGGGGATAAAATAGGGGATGAAAGTTTGTATGAAACTTTGTCAATTTTAAACAGAGCGGGCTGAGACTTCGCATGCATAAAGCTACTATGACGTAGACATCCCCTAAGAAAGGATTTTGATTAATTCCACCCCCAAGGGGATGAAATAGGGGATGAAAGTTTGTATGAAACTTTGACAATTTTAAACCGAGCGGGCTGAGACTTTGCATGCATAAAGCTACTATGAAGTAGACATCCCCTAAGAAATGATCAAAATTCCACGCGGACGAAGTCGTGGGCTCAGCTAGTATACGTATATACTTATATCTACTATAGATAGAAATAACAATGAAATAGGTAGGTACCAACGTCAGCTGAGATCAATGATTACAAATTACAGCGAACGTTTGTCAATGTCGAGATAATCTTTCACATTATCAGGCCACGATACTGAAAATATAAATGAAAACTTCACCTCGCGTCGCGTCGCGTGCCTCGGCTGGTTACGATAACGATCGAATAAGACTGGCTATTGTATTTTAGGGACAGAGACTTTTTCAGATGATTACGTAAAAATCATAAAGAGAAGCAATAGGTTGATTATTATCGTTACCGATTATTGTGACACCAAAGCATATTGACAGAAATATTTGTTGGACTTTGATTATAAGAAAAAAATATTAATTTAGCCCTTTTGACGTTCCACTCTTGGGCACTGGCCTTCCCTCACTACGAAGTGGGATTCAGGCCGTTATCCACCAGGCTGGCCCGGTTTGGGTTGTCGGATTTCACATGTCTTTCGTAAATTGGTTAGGTTTTCTAAGACATGCCGGTTTCCTCACGATGTTTTCCTTCGTCGTAATCAAGTGATAATCATATAGAACTTATTAGATTAACATGTAATAAAATAAAATGAAAGCTTTTGAAATAAGTTTAGACACTGTTTGTTGGTAACTTCGCAAGTCTCGTCGATCCTAATTTCGCTTTATAAAATCCCGGATCATCGTATTTAGTATGTCCGCTCGTTCAAAGAGCTTTAAAACCCTAGTTAAGAAAAACTTTTCTCCTCGACCCGGCTTTAACGTTTTTAATAAGAGTCGTGAAATCTTTCCAGACTTTTAAAGTTCATTCGGTGATTTTTTTAAGAGTTTATTAAGCTGTGGATGTGCCTTATGGGTGTCTACTTAAGGAGAGTACCTACCTATGTAAGTAAACAATATAAATTTAATTAAATACCGTCAAATAAAAGTAAAATATAATAAATTGAATAAAAATATTACATTGACGTAACGTTCCACGCAAAAAAAATGTAACAATTATTATTATAATTTCTTTGGTTCAAGCCACGATACAAAATCAATTGTGTCTCGATTTAAACTGAGTTCGAGGATACGTAAAGGGTTATTATATGCGATAGTTGTTTTGAGCGTATTTAGTTGTTTTATTTATTTTGCAATGAAATTCGTTGCTTTGTTTTATTTTCACTGACAGTTTTGACTTATATAAAAAAGCATATATTGACATGAATTGCTAAGTACGAAAGTATTTTTGCTTTCTTCATGAAGGTGTGATTAGTCTGAACATTGATTGTCGCTTACAAATAGGATCCAGAAGTAGGAGACAAGTGAACTAGAGTGGGAAATCCGATATCGTCATACACACCTAGATCCTTTGTAGAAATCTTTAAATTTTGTAGAACTATAACTATTAGTTACTTGCAAAGATGGTCCCGTTTATAAGTTCACAAAGTGTAAATTAGTCTGCTTACACTGTGTCAATAGTTGTACATTTACTTATTACTAAATTAATTCACAAACCTCAGAGCGTGCTCTAGTTTGGACAATCGACGTACAGATGTCGGAATAGTTTTTGAAAGCATCACGAAGGTGGAGCGGCATCGGCGCGCCCCTAACCTACATTGATGGCCAGAGGCCCAAGTCTGTTAACCGCTCGAACTTCGTTTTGACAGTTTTTCGTAGTCCACTAACCATGCTCGCACACCCGTACCGACCGATTTCTAGTAGAACCCAACCGTGCGGACCAATTTCTAGTAGAGCCCAACCGTACCGACCAATTTCTAGTAGAGCCCAACCGTGCCGACCAATTTCTAGTAGAGCCCAACCGTACCGACCAATTTCTAGTAGAGCCCAACCGTGTCGACCAATTTCTGGTAGAGCCCAACCGTACCGACCGATTTCTAGTTGAGCCCAACCGTGCCGACCAATTTCTGGTAGAGCCCAACCGTACCGACCGATTTCTAGTTGAGCCCAACCGTGCCGACCAATTTCTAGTTGAGCTGAACCGTACTGACCGATTTCTAGTTGAGCCCAACCGTGCCGATCAATTTCTAGTTGAGCCCAACCGTGACGACCGATTTCTAGTTGAGCCCAACCGTGCCGACCGATTTCTAGTTGAGCCGAACCGTACTGACCGATTTCTAGTTGAGCCCAACCGTGCCGATCAATTTCTAGTTGAGCCCAACCGTGCCGACCGATTTGTAGTAGAAACCGGTCAGTATATTAGTTAGTACGCTACGGCAAACTATCAAATCTGACGTTTTGCGAGTCGAGGGTATGTCGAGCGAGATTCGAGTGGTTAAAGACTAGGGCCCCTGGTGTCTATTATATTATGACGTGCTTAACAACGTGATTCTTTTGGACATTTTAGATACCAAGTCACTTTTGATGATGACTGTACATAAATACTTTTTAAAATTTGCAATTTTTATTAGGTTCGATTTTCGTTCAAATTTTTAAACCAATTATTTAGATAAATGTGCCTGGTACTCATGCAAATCTCCAAATGTTGTTTCGAACTCGAACCTCCCTGTAGTGTATACAAACAACTGTCAGTCTCCTCTGGTTATTATCAGACCATCCGGGCTATGCTAGGGACTAGGGACCGGTCACCAGCCAACAGTGCAAGACGGACGCCTTTGTTCCCCACGCCCCCCTCCTTCCCCCGGGCGGGTCAATCACGATAATGTAATATCGATTGGACACTCGCCGTCTGCAGCCATCGTCACCTCGCTAGCCTCATTGCAATACGTTCAAACCTACGCAGAGAAGACTTCAACATCATATTTCAATAACAAGTCTATCTAAGAATGTTTACCGCAAATTCAACTTTAGCGCTGTTAATATTAAAGTTGAAATAGACACCGTAAGCAATGTGGTAATTATTAATTAATAATTTTTGGTGGACTTATTTATAGAAGCGAAGCTTCTATACGGACGTTCGGGGCGCTCGCTGCACGGCCACTCTAACTGTGCTAATCGTCAAACGTCAGTACCGTTACGCGATATATATAGGTATACAGAGTGGCAGCTGTGGCGCTCTACGCTTTATACTATAAAACTTCGCTTCTTTCGGGTGTCCCTAGACGACACTGTTTTTTTGAAGCGAAGCTTCTTTCCGGACGTTCGGGCGCTCGCTACCCGGGCGCTAAAACGGTGAAAAGCGTTACGCGTTACGCGTTACACGCTGCGGCGCCCTAAGCTTTATACTAAATATGACTTGAAGGTTAGATAGAACATTGGTAATAATTTAAATATATCTAAAAATGTTGAATACTTCACAATTTCGCGTGTCATCAAGCGGTCACCCATCTTAGTACTGACCGCGCCCGACGTTGCTTAACTTCGGTGATCGGACGAGAACCGATGTATTCAATTTATATTATTTTATTTATTTAAATTGAATATTTGTTTTATATAAGATTTCAATATTTTCCCTTAGAAAATTTGCAATTTATATTAAATTTTAATATAATTAATTGAACACCAACGTATAATGGTTTAATTTACCACAGAAAAGGACGAAAAAAAGGTACAACGATATACAACTGCAGATAGGTACATCAACCAATCACTTTAGATGTCTGGTATGGCTAAATAGGTACTTACTTACTAACAACAAAATATGTCCCATTTCGTTCAATAGGTACGATAGCCTAAATGAAAATCTGGAATAAGCTAGCGAGACATAATTCAAGGTACCTACCCAGGTAGGTGGGTACCTATGCCTAATTTCATTTATTTTATGTTACACTTTGCCTACCCCGTTTCAAAACTTTATGCACGCCACTAATAATATACCTAATATCTTCTGTAAAGCTTCGCTTCTTTCGGGCGTCCCTAGACGGCACTGATTTTTTTTAAGCGTTGCGACTCATCGCAACGCTTAAAAAAAATAGTGTCGTCCCTCAGACATACCTACCTTCTCATATGTTTGTGGAATAACATTGACTTCACAGTAAACTGGGATAACATTAACTTAACTAAGGTTGGCAAATGCTTGTTCTGATGCACATGTTAGTTCTAATATTTTCACGTTACCTAAACTGGTTGATTGTGCAAAATGATGGCCATTGTTTTCAATACATAGCTGGAGCTGACTTTTCAAGGATTTTACTGCATTCAGCATTACAATATTATTTATTCTGGTTAGAATAATTATCAGAGATCGTTTCAAATCATCAATATCACTATACGTGCATTTATAAATGAAAGAAAAAATAAAAATTATTTAATAAAAAATTTGCTCTCTCCTTTAGTTTTCCATGCAATTTTTCCCAGAATTTGATTCTTATTAGCAACACTATCGAATGGTGAAATAATACAAGGTATTTTTTTCAAAATTCAACGCGTTCCATTCCTGATATTGATTTTTAAAAATCTAATAATGCAGTTTTAGTTTTCATCAAAATTGGACCCGTGACTTCTTTGAGTATCTTTCGCCATTTCTTACAGCTTCGGATTTTGCCATCCACGCCTATTTGAAAAATTCACCCTGTATCCATAACCATCGAAATTACTAGGTGCTCAGATTTGTGTATCTTAGTCCCGTATTAATAAATCAGTCTTGAGTAAGCTTTTGACATGTCATTTTGTACTGGTATGATATAAGAATAACATTACCAAGATCAGACTTGAGATCGATTTATTAATAATAATAATTTAGGCCTTTTGACGTCCCACTCCTGGGCACGGGCCTCCCCTCAACACGAGGGGGATTCAGGCCATAATCCACCACGCTGGCCCAGTGCGGGTTGGCGGATTTCACATGTCTTTCGAAAATTAGTTAGATCTTCTAAGACATGCAGGTTTCCTCACGATGTTTTCCTTCACCGTAAGAAAGTGACAATCATATAGAAATTATGATTCGCACATAGATTTTGAAAAATCTCGAGGTGCGAGCCGGGGTTTGAAACCAAGACCTGGGCCCGCAAGCCGCGTGCTTTAACCAATCGGCTATCACTGCTGGATTTATTAATACGGGTCTTAAATACAGTACGGCACATAATATCAAAAGTACTGCGCTTTTAATACCTACTCAAACGTGATGCCAGAAGTTTATAACTCGCTGTTTTACGCAGTTTTATAATTGCAAAAGTTGACGCCATGACGCAGAACGGTTTTATTTGCTTTATTTTCGTGCTGATAAACTTGCTTTCACCCGAGTATAGCAAGTAACGTTAATAAAAGAGACTTATAAAATAGATTAATATTTATCTAAATATATATAACTCAAAGGTGACTGACTGATTGACTGACTCATATAGTGATCTATCAACGCACAGCCCAAACCACTGGACGGATCGGGCTGAAATTTGGCATGCAGGTAGATGTTATGACGTAGGCATCCGCTAAGAAAGGAGTTTAATTAATTCTACCCCCAAGAGGATAAAATAGGGGATAAAAGATTGCATGAAACTTTATCAATTAAATTCCACGCGGAAGAAGTCGCGGGCACAGCTAGTTGAATAATAAAACTACTTGCTTACCGCGAAGGAAAACATCGTGACGAAACCTGCATGTTTTAGAAAATCTTACCAACTTTCGAAAAACATGTGAAATCCGCCAACCTGCACTGGTCCAGCGTGGTGGAGTATGGCCTGAATCCCCCTCGTAGTGAGTGGAGGCCCGTGGCCCAGGAGTGAGGAGGAGGAGGGGGCGTCAAAAAGGTAAAATTATATATATTATAAAACGAATTATAATAAATTAGTAGCAAATTCTTCACCTGGATCTGCCGTAGATTACTACAACATTACGTATATCGTCTGAACGAACGATAATTTTGTATCCTTCGTTCAACAATTCGACTGCAAAAAGATGGTATTTAGAGTAGGATTCGACAAGACAAATGTCACGATACTATGATCGTTGCTAAGAGTAGCACCCCTGAAGTTTCCTCTCACCTACCCCACCTTCTCCCACTATATCCCACTCCCCTTCTAATCGGCAACGGGCCAGCAATGTCATTGATATTGCTAGCTTCTATAGGCTATGGTAACTGCTTGACATCGGGCAGGTCACAAGCTTGTTTGCCAACTATGTTTAAAAAAAATACAACCGAGTTGAGAACGGAGGTGGTTCTCAACTCGGTTGTATTTTTTTTAAAGTCTGTTGAAAATAACATTATTTATTACGCGCTAAATACCTACTTCTTTCAAAAGTACAATGGGAACTATAAAATACCCAAGTACGTTCACCAATGAAACATTACACCTAAAATCTGGATCACCAAAAAAGTTACATTATTTAAATTAAATTAAATATTATCAGACGAACACACCAACTGTACGGTCCCAAACTAAGCAACGCTTGTAATAGTACAAGCCATACCCATAGGGATACTGTACAATGGACTGGGGGCGATCCCAGTGGCACCCAGACCAGGGCAAATTGAGAAAAGGCCATTTCCGAAATTTACCCTGACGGGAAACGAACATGCAAACACCCGGTGTAGTGAACCAAGCGGCCTATGCTCGAACCACTGCTCCAAGCGGTCGTCGCACATTAACAGATCACTTGGGTAAATAACGAGCAAATAATAGTACATTGTTACACGAGTGGTGAAAGTGACTTATTTTTCCCGAGACGGGGTTTGGCGCCCGAGCGTAGCGAGGGCGCTAATAGTTCGAGGGACAAAATAAGTCTTTCACCCGAGGTAAACACTGTGCTTTTCATTACGAATACAAGGAAAATAAAAATAAAAACAGGAATTGGCTAAAGAAATAATACAAGGAAGCATGAACAATACTCTACAACTCGAAAAAAAAAAGATCGGATTGCCGCCTATTTTGTTTTTTTTCGTTGGCCGGCCAACTTCATTATTTAGCCAGTATTTTTAATTTTCATTTTTAAATATTTTGACCAAATCTATGTTATTTTAAAGAAATTGTTGAAACTAAATTATAATTAAGCCATTTAAAAGTATATATTCTTTATTTAATACTCAACTTTATGTTATTTCAATTTTACATCGTGCTGTAATTGAGTGACTGTAGAAAAAGTTTGAACATGGTTCCATAGAAATGGAACTAGTTTTTTTTTTATAATTTGACAGCTGTCAGTTGAAAGTGATTCTCCCGGGCCAGAAAAGTATTACTTTCAACCCGCTCCTCAGGCAACTTCAGACCTACTTTCAGTGTATGAGTAATGAAAAAGCTATTGACCCATTACGAGGCGCATATTACCAACCCCGCATCGTACGTCCGCACACCATGCAATTTCCTATTCGAAACGTTCGAAGCAATTTCATGAAAGCAATCTATTAAATTTTGTTCCGGCCCGCAAGTTGCAGGTTGTTCAGGGCATGAGCTGTGGATTAGTGGAATGTTTGTTATGGCATTCTACTGTTCGCTGACTCATTTATTTATATTTATTTATTTTATTTAAAGTTTAATAGAACGGCCATCCGCCAATTACATTAATTAACTAAATATTAATTAACTATAAGTAGTTAATACATTATAAGTTATAAAAAACTAAATAATAATAATAATTTAATTCATCTTTCATATAAGTAAGGGTATGCTGGGAAAAAAATGCATTGTATTTGGCCATCCAAACCCACTTGAAAAATTCAACCTGCATAATCTTATTAAGTTTAAATGCTCTAATAATAATGCATTGCATTTCTTATGTAAGTATTCATATATTATTAAGTAAAGGGAAGATAGTACCCATCCTTAGTACACATCTAATATATTATTTCCGATTATACTGAGGAATGCGGACGCAATATCTCCACTAAAAATATAAATAAGTCCAAATATAAAATGGACGTCAATAAAGCCTTTGAAAATGACAAAACTCTGGAACTGGATTCAAGATGAAATGAAAATGAAACATCGTTCAAGATGGATTCCAAACGACTTGAAGACAAATCCTTTCTTTCGCTACAGCTAAATCCCAGTTTTGGAATTAGGATCCACTCTGTAGTTTGCGGTCCCATCTTAAGCCTAATATGAAATTCTATCGTGAAGTGTGTTGGAACCATTCAATAAAGAAATGGGCCCAAAAAGTCAATAGGTACTGATCCTTGCACAAGTTTACAAAATACCTCGCCAAAGCTTTAAGCTCCTTTCAATAGATATAAATTTAGCTCGGACTTTATGGAGCGTGGCGGCCGTTTCGTTCTGACCAAAGTCTTGTTTATGGTACTATAAACTGTAAAGAATATTATTGTTAAATAATTTAATGAGCACCGTCATCTATACAAATAAATAAAATTGGAGTGTCTGTTTGTAATATCAAAATAACACCTTTTCACTAAATGCATATGAAAGTACATACGACACCTATAGCAAAAACGCGATTTAAAAAATGTTTGTCTGTCTGTCTGTGTGTTTGTTCCGGGTAATCTCCGAAACGGCTGGACCGATTTTGACGGGACTTTCACTGGGAGATAGCTGATGTTTTAGGAAGTAACTTAGCTACTTTTATTTTAGAAAAACACAATTTAAAAATGGGTCCTGTCGCGCGGGCTCAGATCGCGGGAGCGGGCTTTTTTGTTAAGTTAAATTCCACGCGGACGAAGTCGCGGGCTCAGCTAGTGATACAATAAATATACTGTCCGATGTCACACTTCAACTTCATGACCAAAACTTTTTCTATTCAGTTGTACAGGATATACATTTTTATACGTATTTATTATTATGTAGATGACCATCCTCGATCTAGATTTTACTATTGTCTGTAGCAGAATTTCATGAATAAAGTTCTTTACATAGTAAAATTGGGACAAAGTAGTTTTTACGATGAACAATGCGATGTAAGCAGTAGAAGATGTGAAGTGGCGACGAGCGCGGAGTCAGCGGTCCGCGCGGTGGCACGGCGCCAGCCGCCGCGCCGGCCGCGTCGCTGCTGCCCGGCCATGCCGCACTTGATAACGACGCCACAGTGTTTACCACTCACGTACATAAATCATTTGTTCGTGACTACCAGCCTACTTCCTTGCTCCTGTCCACCATATTGTGCTCACCGAATAAAGCGTGTACAACATGTCCGTAACTAATGAACGAACCCGTTCGCTACAAAGCCATTCTCCGCGTCTCTGAGCTAATTCCGTTCATTGTGAACTCATTAGACCGTTTTATTTAGGGCTAATCGCACTATGCACGTCCAAATACAACCACATTATAAGGTTAGAAGCTGTTTGGCAGATCGATTTTGGTCAACACTTTCTTTAAACTAGCAGTTTCAATCACTGGTTGGCTCGCCTGCTCTAAGATACTTGATGGAAGAGACATGAAGATAGATACTACAACTCGGCAGTAGGCCAGGAGGAAGGGATATGAGTAGAAACGAGGAATCATCTTTTGACTTTGATCAACCAAATTTAGCGTAGTATCAAGTCGTTTTTTTTTTATTAAATTAATCAGGATTGACCCTTTCCTTGAGAAAGTTTAACTAAGTATTTAGAATAAAATTTCGCACATTATCTTTCGGCTATGAAAAAAAGTTATTCTTGTGGTGAGTATTTCCTCTTAGCTTGTTGGCATAGCAACTTTGTTATCTCCTTTTTATGTTTCTGATGTTTGCCATCATAAAAAGCTAAAACGACATTTTTTTATAAATACGTAGTATTGTTGTTTAACAAAAACAAGAATATTACATTGCAGTAGATGCCAGAATTTTACCGATTAATAAATTCATAGAATACCGTGGCTTTTGGGTAATACACTATGAATAAATTCAATACTATTTGCATACCAAAATTGGGCCAAGCATAGTTGGTGGTGTCGGCACGTGCATTTGATAAGTTAGGATTGGAAAATAATACCCGGACCAGCGGCTGGACGTGGAGCGATGGCTGTCGGCCAACGCGACGTTCAGATTTAATGTGGTGTGAACTTTTACGGTGCCAAATGAACTCCAGGAATATTGCCAATACCATCAATAACTCGACCTAAGGCCATTTTTCTAAAAATATATTTTAATCACACTAAAAATCTGGGCTTCTGGGCATTATCTTCAAAATAGAATATATAAAGATTCAGATTAAATATTTTTAAACCTTATCTAAAACAAGCACAAGTTCAATCCCCAGCCGAAGCGCAGAAATAAAAGTAATAAAACAAAATGCATTTTAGTCCCCAAAGTAACGGATCCTATTACAGAGAGAGATCTACCAACCGATAGCGTAGAGAACGGTACATGAGATTCAGTAATCTAATAATAATAGTGTTTGCTCAGTGATACACCTTGGGAGCTGAACGAGCGAGGCTCTTTGAGTGAGGAATCATAGATGCATGAATAAATAAAACGGATAAGGCGGGGGCAGCGGCTCCGATACACGCCGCTACGTAAGTAACACGCTCGTTCTTGTACCACGCAAATTACATTTACTTACCGTACGGAGTATATCATACCTTGCTTACATTTTCTTTACGTGCGAGAATTGGTTTACCATCATTTACGGAACCATTATGAGTGAAAACATATTTGGCTTATATAATATTATATATTAACTTTTTGGTAGCAAGTTAACCTATAATCCTTATAATTCTGATAGCTACATTTCACTGTGTAAGAAAATTCATTTTCAGCCACTTGTGAATCATCGTCAAATTTCAGTGTACTCTCATTTTTAAGATTTTCGCAAATGAAATTGATTTGTCCTGGTATTCTTCACAAATTAAACTTTAATGTCCCGAATAGGCCAATTAGATACCACCGATCACAATCACTTTTTCTTCCTCAAAATTCATATTTGGTGCTAGCAAACAGAGACTTTAATAAACTGTGCAAGGACTTCTCTTTTGATCCCTTTGTAACTAATAGTAAACAAGCAAGATAGCAGCTAAACCTTAAATTCTTCCAATAACTTTTGAGTAATATTTTCCTTTAATAGGTAATTAGTTCTGGTAACTCTAGGTGATGTGTGCTATCAAGTATTTGCATAAGACTCTATTGTACATCTTTACTGCTATACGTGAAACCCTTTAATTGGCTTTCTGTTACTAGACTTAAATGCTAGATATTTTGTATGTAGCTGTTGGTTTTTCATAAGTTAAATAAATAAATAAATACGAGTAGGCAGCTAATTCAATAACTCATAGAACATATTGCTTACGAGATGCGCCTTAAAAAGAGAGCAAGTATGTAGATACATCATTACTATGAACCCTTTTCCGTATAATATGATTCCGTTAGCAATCTTCAGAGAACTAAGTAAGAGTTTTTGTCTCATAATTATGTAACGCATTAAATTGTCGCTAAAAATACCAGGCACGTACACGTGTACAGAATGGTAAAGGCACGTGTCATATTTCGTAAAAAAAATGAAAGCGGACCACGCAAATAAAAAGTAATTCATTATTATACGTCTGTCTCGCGTAACTGAGAGGAATCAAATGACAGATCGATTTATCACTCGGTACCCACTGGAACCCACTCGTTGTTATCAACCAAATGGAGTGTTGGCTCGTTGAGCGATCTGTGACATCTGACCTGGGTTGTCCGTCTCTGAAAACATTGAGCTTTTTGACATTGTTAGGTAGCTATAGACAATGGTGCTGATTACATTAATAACTAATTACATTCAACTTCACTTCACTAACTCTATTGGCGTCCTCCTCAACGTCGTAACGTATGAGGAAGACCGAAAGATTTGTAGCCAATGGAAATTGCACAAATTTCGGTTAAGATCAGGTAAGTATATCTACTCGTTCCTATGCTTCACAATATAACTCTACAGGATACTGTCGAGATGAGGACAGCGGTGCGCGGTGTTATTTCTTAACTGTTAAAAATGATGAAACCATCAGATTAATTCGAAGTCAGGTAAACGAAGATGTGCTACGTTTTAAAAGCTACGCAGCTAAGAGCAACTCCTTGAAAGTTTTGACCTTTCGACCACAGTTTTCTTTTCATCCAGCCAAAGGATGGTACAAAGGTCACAGTAATAATCGGTCTTATTGTAGCTGGACAAATGTTTCATGCTGAAAAAACTAACAAGCACTTATGTATGGAATAAATATCGCCCCAGCGCTGCTTATCTACTGTGTATCGCGTCATAAAGTGTCCAGTGTCTTGACACTCGAGTAACAAAGAATAATGGTTGTTTTATGGATGAGATGGACATACACTATCACTAACTGCTATCACAGTGCTGTCAAAAAACACACCGAGATATTATGAGTACAACAAATCGCGACTTGAAATATGTAGATTTACAGGAAAAAAAAATTACTTACCTACCTATCACTTTTTTCCAATAAAATGACGTGAAATTGGATAACTGCCGATTAATCAATATAAAAAGGTTTTGGCGGAAAGTGAAAAAGTTTACTATTTTATTTGAGGCCTATAGCCACAGGCGGATTTCATGTACTCGATACAAAAATAAAACATAATTAATTATATTACTGGACACTAGATAAATGCGAAAAGTGAATCCAGAAGAAAAAGAAAAAAACTTAGTTAACGTATGCGGACAAGCAGGTGTTCCTGTAGTCAAGTAACAGGTACAGCAGGTATTTCGAGGGTGTGACATAACCTGCAGATGAAAACAATAACCTATACTGACGTGGGTGGTCATCGCCCAACTCGTTCGTAGGGCCTAAAACTTTACTTATTTCGGCGCAGGTAATATAATAATATAAAATTTAATAATGAAATAAGACCCCTGGCGTAAGGACCCTAATTTATGGAAACGGGAGGCTGGCCCAGCGACATTGTAAATAAATCATTCGCGATATTAATAGTCTATACTTGCCCGCACGTTAATCACGCAGTCTGCCCTTCAGATAACTAACAACTTGCACGTTAGGTAATGCAATATCAAACTATGTAACTACTCCATTTTTTTATGTGAGACAATTTTTAATCAATCTACCATTACACTTTCAGTGAGAATCCACAATTTATGTCAAATGGCTCCGATTGATCAAGTATTATTACTTAACTTATCTATTAATTAAAAATTGAAACTAATATATTCACATTTTCGCAGAGCCTCTTTTGCAGAAACTTTTTGAACGGAACATTTTTAAAATCCTACCTCTTTGGAATTGGAATAAAATTCCTACATAAGCATACCACTCGATTCTGCATGCCTTCCCACGGGTGTTGTAAAAGGTAAAAACAACACATTAGGTACCTTCAAGGAACGAATGCTCATTAGGTACGAGCTTTTCAGTAGCAAATTAAGTATTAAAGTTTTATTGATCAGTAAGCTGTGGTTATATTTATTACTAGCTATGCCCGCGAGTTCGTTCGCATGGAATTTAATTGACAAAGTTTCATACAAACTTTCATCTCCTATTTTATCCCCTTGGGGGTAGAATTAATCAAAATCCTTTCTTAGCGGATGCCTACGTCATAACATCTACCTGTATGCCAAATTTCAGCCCGACCCGTCCAGTGGTTTGGCATGTACGTTGATAGATCACTATGTCAGTCAGTCACCTTTGAGTTATACATATATATAATTATATATAGATTAGTAGACGTTGCTGGACACAGATAAGTAGCCAAGTTGGATATTTTTTGGCTATCTTTGGCCATATACTTATATTGCGTAAGAGTTAATAAGGTGAGGTAAATATTTATCAACATACACACCTTATTTATATTACACGCGGTGAAAAGGAAAGGGTATTTTTTTAAAGTAAATCCTTAACAATCGCCTTTGGGGGATAATTGAAGAGCAAATGGTGTTGTATTGATATAGCTGTCCAAAGATTTAGTAAGTCTACACTACCCTTTATTCTTAAAATGTCTCCCAGAGGCGATACCTATAGATATACAACAATAATATAGTATACTAGCTGTGCCCGCGACTTCGTCCGCGTGGAATTTAATTGGCAAAGTTAAATACAAACTATCATCCCCTATTTTATCCTCTTGGGGGTAAAATTAATCAAAATTCTTTCTTAGCGGATGCCTACGTCATAACATCTACCTGCATGCCAAATTTCAGCCCGATCCGTCTAGTGGTTTGGACTGTGCGTTGATAGATCACTATGTCAGTTACCTTTGAGTTATATATATATATAGATACCCTTTCTGTTTCACCTTGTATAACCGAGAAATTAATTTGAGTGCTTAATTGATTATGCCAAATTGTAATGTAGATGACTGGCATCGGAGATTGTCGACTCAATCCAGGAACATTTTGTGTCTTGATCCACTTTTATTTTCTGTCGGAAATTCCTTGTCTTATTTCGCAAACCATTTCCACAAACAGTGAAGTCAATCATTGAAGCTATTGCACACTGATATAGGTTAATACTCGTAAAGTCTAAATTGACCTTTTCGGTGGGTCTTATGAAACTGAAATCCCTTTACTTTGATCGCTGTTCACGAGCTACTCCCGGGGCGAGTTTAAGTTTTACAAGCGCAAAACGTCTCTCTAAAATCTTTTGTTACCCATCGCTGTCCCGGTCGTTAATATTTAATTGCTCGCCACTTTATTTGTCGTCCATAAATTCAATTACAGTTATTATAGAGCAGCACTTGTCATTGTTATGCCTTTTAAATTGTGCCCTATAATTCACCACACTTAACTCTATAATCAGTATTATTAAATCTCTACATTATTAAATTCAATCTGAGTTATATGTTAGTGCAGATTTTATAGGCTAAAAGTAACTACTCCTAAATATTTTTTCTCAGCTGAGTGATGAGAGAAGTAAGTAATTTGCTATTATTTTAGTTACAGATTTACAAGTAAGCAACTGATAAGGATAGTATGTGCTATAGCAGTTTTGCTCACATAATAACAGTTAAGTAAGCCATATCTACTTAATTTCGCCTTAATACTATTAAGTTATTAGGCTAACGTTAACACCTTAAAAGATTAGCACCGTAAGTTTCAGGTTTCCGATGGCGACAGCGAATAGATACCTACTTAATGAATAATATTGTGTGAAAATAACGTTTTCAATTTGCAAATTATAACTTACCCGTTAGCATGACGTAGACTGTGCGAAGCCGCCGCCCAATTTATACAATAAACACTGTTATTCAATCACATATCATATTATTTATTGTTACACTATAAAATTTCAATCGTTTTAGTAGCCGATTACACGTATGGAAAACGAAGGTTACACGTGACTATCAGATACTCGTACTTGAAGAGATTCGCGTCGCGCGGCGTTTGCTTTAGTTGCATGGGCACACGTGCAGCGGCGCAGGCGAGTGTATAATATGCCGGCGTATATTGTCATGTGCAATGTGGGTAGGCACTGAGAGCGTCGTGGCGAGAGCCGGCGGCGGCGTGGGGCGTGCGCGCTCGTCCTCTCCGCGGACTCGACTGTAGGGCTTCTGTGTCGCTAGGGCGGCGCGCCCACGCTCGATACCGCCGCCTTGCGTTCCCACCGCCCTCCCACATTGCAAAATCGTTTATAAAAATTCAACAGTTTATTGCCATAACATCAATACCCCGAGACGTACTTTCATCCACGTCTGGATACTTGAAAAACACTTAACCGCTCGCCACGAGACACGCTGCGCGCTGTTGCCTGAACGTATACCACGGGCACGGCCGGGGAAGGTAATCATAACGTGGCCATTGTGAGGCGTGGTGGTTGTCAAGCTAAATTAATGGCTTTATATGACAATATGGAGGGTATATTCAAATTATAGGACCTGGTTATTACTTAATATCAAAGTGTCTATTAAGTAACACTGTTGGTCGTGTCGATCGTGGGAAGCACTTGAGGGTAAAATAAATGTTTTAAGACTTGCCTTAAGTGAGCGTTTAGCGTTATGAACTGCGTTTTTTTTACTTTATCAAAGTAATTACCTACTAAATATTTATTACACGTCGATGTCACATCCTCGAGATTTAACTTACCATGTAGTCCGTTTTTAACGTATTGCATCACCACACTGTTTAGATCCGTATCCGTTTCTATAAAATTATTAAATAAAGAATCGTTCAATTGACTCTTCTCGCTCACTTCGGTCGTCAACCGCCATATGCTGCCATTCGTTTTTCGTGTGTCGCATCACCCGGACTGTCCACGCTTAAATCGATATTTATCATTTTAATCCGTGAATATTTATTATTAGTGATATAATAATGGGTAAAAGAAAACGCGAGAGATCTAGTGAAAGTTTTATTCGTAAATTACGTCGCTTAGAAAAACGTTACCTATCAAGAAATAATTCTAGTGATGAAGATTATTACGATAGTGAAAATGGTAAGTGCTACCCACATATTAAATAATTTAATTATGTTATAGAATGCATCAACTCAAAGTTCGCCCTCGATCAAGCATTCTTTATGGAATGATTTACATGGAATCTGACCAGCGCCTTTGCTTTCTTAACGTGGTGGTACGCGATACTATCCTGAAAGCAATTATAATGAAACATATTTTCTTGGTGTTAATGTTTTATAATAATTAATTGCTATCTTAAAGTAGTGGTACGAGATACCATTCTGATAGCAAAAAATGATTGTTTTTTACAATTCATTGATTTTCGGTCTACTTTTAGACCGTGTCGGAGGGTCAGAGTTCCCGTCACCATCACATGATTTGACCGCAGAAGAAGATTTATTAGAGACTGAATGCCAAGTTGAGATAAACAACCTCGAAGAGGCGGCAGTACCTGAAATACGATCAGTCGTTATGACAGTACCTGAGCCAGTTCCTAGTACGTCTACCGCGAACAATGACCCACCAGAGTCGATCATTTCTCAAGAAATTTTGACTATATTGGGAGAAGCCAAAAATGTTGATGTGCCCTTAGGTGAAAAAATCCCCGTTGAGGTCTCTGAACGTTGGGGTAAGATACTATTGGACGGGCTAGCTAAGGAACAAAAGGACAAGCTGTTAACGACTATGCTGATCCCAGAAAACTTTGTGTTAGCTAAAGCTCCGAAACTTAACTTAGAAGTTGCTTCGGTTCTGACGGAAGCGGTAAAAAACCGTGACAAACGCCTTGAAGTTACACAAAATCAGCTGGGAGCTGGTATAGCAGGTTTGGTAAACCTAACAAAGGACCTTATACACACGGATTTGGAGAAGTTGGAGATTATCAAAAAGTTGTCGGAAGTCAGCCAGATATTACTGGACTTACACCACAAAGAAACTCTTAATAGAAGACGCCTTATAGTCCCCTTATTGGATAAGAACTTTTGGAACATAATACGTGGTGTTAAAAGGGATCAATTTTTGTTTGGTGACAATTTGGGCGAGAATATTAAGACTTCTAAATCAATAGAAAAGTCAAGTCAACAAATAAAAAAGGCTACGCCTCCAGTCTTCAAGAAACCTCTACAACAGCCACAGCAGGGAAACCTGCGTGGTCCTCCCCGGCAACAACCTGTTGCCCGAGCAACAGCGCCCGCGCCGAACCGCACTCGCGATTACCAGCCGCCGAGCGCGCCGAGGAGGACAGCTACGACGACTCGGGGCCGTCCACCAGCGAAGTACCACGAGAGGAGGACTCATCGCTAAAGGTACCACATGCTGGACGCATTAAGTTTTTTCTATCTGAATGGGAAAATATTTCCAACGACCCTGTGATTTTATCATACGTAAAAGGATATAAAATTCCTTTTGAGTCAGCAGTTTTCCAGACAAGAGAACCGACTAATCCACCCTTTTCAAAAAACCAAATGTCATTAGCCATTTCTAAGCTTGAAGAAATAGGAGCTATTACTAAATGTGTCGATTGTCCAAATCAGTATATTTCTCCTATATTCCTTATTCCTAAGAATGACGGAACAAATAGATTTATTCTCAATTTAAAAAATCTCAATAAATTTATATATAATCAACATTTTAAAATGGAAGATATTAGAACTGCGTCAAAATTGGTTTCTAAAAACGCATTTATGTCCTCCATAGACCTCAAAGAAGCCTACTTTTTAGTACCCATGCATTCAAGCTATAAAAAATATTTAAGATTTCGTTTTATAGACAAACTGTACGAGTTCAACTGCTTACCTTTTGGATTAAGTTCGGCTCCATTTGTTTTCACTAAGGTACTTAAACCAGTCTTAACCTTCCTTCGAAGGAAAGGACATAATATTGTAGCGTACTTAGACGATTTTTTATGTATAAATAACAACTACACATCGTGTATACATACAGTCAATGTTGTAATCAATATTCTAGAAAGATTAGGCTTCTTAGTTAACTATAACAAAAGTTCACTAATCCCTTCTAAATGTTGTAGATATCTGGGTATGATTTTGAATACTTCTGATATGACTTTAGAACTTCCAGTAGAAAAAAGGGAAAAAATATTGAACTTCATCAATACATTGTCGAATGGAGGAAAGGTATCCATTCGAAATTTTGCGAAATTTTTGGGCACTCTCACTGCCGCCTGCCCGGCGGTAGCATATGGATGGTTGTACACCAAAAGGTTTGAACGTGAGAAATATCTTGCTTTGCTAAAGTCTAATAATTATGATGCCACAATGTCTCTAGGACATCATCTGAAACCTGATTTTAAATGGTGGGCGGAAGCTATTAAAGATACCAAAAACCAAATCCGCATCGGACAATTCGAATTGGAAATTTTTACTGACGCCTCCTTAACTGGTTGGGGCGCTATGTGTAATAATGAAGTAGCTAGAGGCCACTGGTCTCAAACTGAAACATTAAATCATATTAACTATTTAGAACTACTTGCGGCCTATTTTGCTTTAAAATCCTTTTGCAAGAACCTTTTCAATACAGAAATCTTATTGAGAGTGGATAATACCACTGCTATATCGTATATCAATAGAATGGCCGGTGTACAATTTCCACATCTTAATGATATCACTCGGCAAATATGGCGGTGGTGTGAGGCCAGAAACTTATACATCTTTGCTTCATATATTAAGTCCAAGGAAAATATTGAAGCTGATGAAGCTTCACGATATTCAAATATTGATACTGAATGGAGTCTGAAGGATTCATGTTTCCGAGAAATAGTTTATAAGTTTGGGCAACCTGAAGTAGACCTATTTGCATCTCGTTTAAACAACAAGTGCACCAAATACATTTCTTGGAAACGGGATCCTGATGCATTTGATATTGATGCATTTACCCTCCGATGGAATAATTTTTTCGGCTATGCCTTTCCTCCTTTCGCAATAATCCTTAAAAGTCTAAGAAAGTTGGTCAATGATAAAGCTACGGGAATATTTATAGTACCATATTGGCCATGCCAACCATGGTTTCCCTTGTTCACAACATTGATATCGTCTGAAATTATTTATTTCAATCCTGATGAGGAATTATTGTTATTCCCTTGCAGGAAATCTCACCCATTATGGCCCAACCTTACCCTGGTGTGTGCAGTATTATCCGGCAAGCCTACCTAAAAAATGGATTAGAGGAAAATACTATTGAAATTATCATAAAATCATTGTCGCAAAGCACTTTGAATCATTATAATACAGGGATTAAATATTGGTTTATATTTTGTCAAAATAATGGTGTCTTTGATAAATCTGTTACGCTGATTTTAAAGTTCCTTACACAACTGTTTGAAAAAGGCGCAAGCTACGGCACCTTAAATACATACCGTTCCGGTCTCTCCCTAGTATTGGGAAAACAAGTGTGTAACGACGACTTAGTTTGTAGATTTTTCAAAGGTGTTTTTAGGATTAAACCCAATATTCCTAAATATAGAGATATTTGGGATCCAAATCTAGTACTAGAATTTCTTTCAGACTTCTATCCCAATGAAAATTTATCTATGGAAAAGATTACAAGAAAACTTGTCACTTTACTGGCGTTATCGACAGCGCAGCGCGTGCAAACGTTGTCTTTAATAAGAATTAAGAATATTCTAATAAAAGAGACATGCGTGATTATAGAAATAGAGGAGTTAATAAAGACATCAGCGCCAAGTAGACATAACCCACGGATGATTATACCTTTCTTTAAGGACAAAGATAACATTTGCCCTGCCAAGACTCTGTCCCCTTATTTAAAAATTACCGAAAAATTTCGTAGATCACCAAACACAGAAAATTTGTTATTAACAATAAAAAAACCTGTACATAACGCTAGTTCTCAATCTATTAGCCGCTGGATTAAAAAGACTTTGGGCGAGAGCGGTGTTAATGTAGAACATTTTACAGCACATAGCACACGCCACGCATCTACTTCTGCAGCAAATAGATATGGCGTGTCTATAGAAACAATTAAACGAACAGCTGGTTGGACAGGTTCATCGTTGTGTTTTGCCAAGTTTTATAATCAACCACTTCTAAATACAGAAGAGGACAGATCCTTTGCTAACGCAGTCTATAGTGACGATAATAATTTACAATGTTCTGAATGATACATTTAATACTCTTTTATATTTTTCTTTATATTTTTGTGATTATGTACAGAGAACGTACGTATTAGTTTTTTAATCAAAACTTATAAATAAAGATAATAATATACTAAAAAATATATTTTTCTTTAGTATTTGATTCTGCAAATAACGCTAAACATCTACATGGTAAGTTAAATCTCGAGGATGTGACATCGACGTGTAATTTATGGTTGATAGAACTTACCTAAGTGAATATCGACCAAAATTATACGAGATGTCACATCCGAAGAGATTTAACATCCCGCCCTTCCCCAGTTATTACACTATCCCAATGATTGCAGAATGAACAGCAGAATATCAAATTACTCTAAAACGAATGGCAGCTTATGGCGGTTGACGACCGAAGTGAGCGAGAAGAGTCAATTGAACGATTCTTTATTTAATAATTTTATAGAAACGGATACGGATCTAAACAGTGTGGTGATGCAATACGTTAAAAACGGACTACATGGTAAGTTAAATCTCTTCGGATGTGACATCTCGTATAATTTTGGTCGATATTCACTTAGGTAAGTTCTATCAACCATAAATTTTGGCACACACGAGTATCGAACCTTAATTCATACGACAAAGGTGAAAACGATTTTCCATAGATTTTGACAGATTTTTGCCCTATTCGTCTGCTCAATACGAGTATGATTAAAATTCACCTACAGAAAAGTATTTGTGCTTACCGTGTGAATGAAGCCCCACATGATCAAGTAAATGATCACATAGCACATTTTTATAAGTGATGGGTAGGTACCTCATCGACCAGTGCTTGAAACACTGCTAATTGCATTGACTCTTGGCACACACATTAATCAAGCTATGACCTGTGACGTCAGTGCACTCATCAATTGCCTTCGTCCGTGAGTGATGCGATGACCGTAATGACTCCCGCGAGAGGGCACGGATTATTAGCATAGGAACAGGTCATTAACCCTGTAATCGAGAGGACGAAAAATCTGCAAATTAATGTTGTAATTTTTTTGTTCATTACTCATACTCGGAAAGTAAAGGTCTGAAGTTGCATGAGGAGCGGGTTGAAAGTAATACTTTTCAGCTCCAGGGAGAATTGCTTTCAACTGACAGCTGTCAAATTATTAAAAAGAAATTAACTATTTTTACATTTCAATTGAACCAGGCCGGCCAACGGTAAAAAACAAAGTAGGCGCGGCAATCCGATCTTCATTTGTTTTTCGGGTTGTACAGTATTGTTCATACTGCTTTGTATTATTTCTTTACCTAATTCCTGTTTTTATTTTTACTTTCCTTGTATTCGTAACGAAGTAGGCAAGCAAGACCCGCCCGATTTCAAGCAGTTACCGTAGCCTATAGATGCCTCCTAATTAGAAATTGGGATAGAGGGAGAGTTCTTCCAGGTATCTCACTCATCGCACGAAACGCGGCTATCATAGCTACTTTACGCTGATATTCTGTGAGAGGGCAGTACCTACTACCCTAGTCGAGCCAGTCCGTGTACGAGTTGAAGTTAATAGTCAACCAGCTTGGCTCTACCACCGTTAAAAACTTAAAGTAATCTAGAGTTTGGAGTACCTAGATAAAGATACCGACCTTCCAGACTTATTCGTGGTATTCTTTAGAAATTCTCCTTCGAAATTAGCCGCATCAAGTAAAATGTAGGCGTATCCTATTTAATTTAGGCGGACAATACGAGCTTTCTCAGATCCCTCTTTGTCGGTAAGTCGTTATTATACGTTCCTCACACACTTGCCGATAATAATAATGATGTGTGTATTACATAGTTGAAATAATTATCATAAAACGATATTTCCTACACACAATAGGAAATTTAGGCTTAAGAACCTATACAGTCTACACCAAACGATTAAGTACCTATTATATAAAACTGGCTCGCTTGCCAAGAAACTAGAACTTTTCCAAAATAAATGCGACACAGGAAATGCCGCGGTGGAAATATAATGAATTCAATCGTAAAAAACTAGGAATAACATTAGCGTAACATAAATTTGTGTTCGTGGTGGTTATAAAATGGAATGGATCACCGTACTGCAGTGGGGGCTTCGGCAAGCTTCGCCATGATGTTAGAGAAAAGTCGGGATAGAGTGCATTTCTTTAGTGACAGTAACACCTTCTTATAGAATTCGTTAGTAAAAGATAAGTTTTTATCTCATAAGCTATAGGCAGGAGGTACCTATGCATGATATATGCATCATATGAGTTGACTGCTTCTTCTTCACGTATGTAAGGAACTTTCTGAATAGTAAATCCTTCTTCTCCCCCCTATCTAACTTCACAAATACAATTAATTTGCTCTGCCCACAGTAAAAATCTGCGCTCGACAAATAATCTACTCCTACGATGTCCCTCACACCGCTCTGGGTTTATCCACTCCTCTTTCTTTGTCCAGGCGATCTTCCTTTGGAACGCGCTCCCTCTGAGTATCAGGACGGCAAAAAGTCGGTTGTCTTTTAAGGTGAAGGCACGAGAGCACATTCGCAAGAAGTTGGTAGAATCGTCACAGCGGTAATTCGTTGGACTTTTTTTTTTCTCTTAACAATTTTGTTTTATATGTATGTATGTATCTATGTATTTATCAATAATATGTATATAGGTATAAATTACTCTCTATTTCTCTCGTTTAAGTTGCACCCGCCATGTTGTTTCTGCACCACCCTAAGGTCGACTGGTAGATAATGCCTAAGGCATTAAGTCCGCCTTTGTACATTGTGTTTTTATTTGTGCATAGAGTTTAAATAAATAAATAAATAAATTTAAACTAGGACCCCAAGTCTGCTGATTTAAAACAAATTGAAATCCACCACCACTACCAACACACAAGCGCCGATGAATCAATGATTTAGGATAGAGCCGATAAAAAATAATAATATGGTGCCTCCGAACATAATATAAATCGATAGGTAGAATAGAATAATATAGAATAGGATACTTTTAATTGATCACCCAACGACGAAATAAAATAAAAATTCCGAGGTCTAAATACAGTAGGTAGGTATGTACAATTTGGCGGTCTTATCGCTAAAAGCAATCTCAGATTTAGAAAAGAAAACTAGATAAGAGATAATTATGGGCAGATGTACTTATGGGTATTATAGAGTTGGAGTCCACTACTGTTCCTCTACACCTGTCATAAAAAAGGGATCATTTCTAAAAGGTATTTGATCTGTCCAATAAAATCCGTCGGCCTGGCAATCCCAATTGCGGATGGTCGCATGCTGGCGATACCATCTAAGCGGTCAACGGCATGCAAGACCAGCAGTGGCCGGCCGCAGCGCCGCCGCCGCACCCTGTGACAGACACCGACAACGCCTGTACACGCTCTGTTTAAATTATAATGCCACGTACATGCTTTTTTACCCCTTTTGCTTTTTGCTTTTCTGTATTCTACTAGGTGATACAAAAAGGGTATACTATTTTTTTTGCAACTTAACTTTGTAAATCTCAAATTATCGGCTTTGTGGGACAGTTGAAGTACTAAAGGTTTTGTAGACTTGTGAAATCGGTCAACAGCTGTATTCCTATAACACCTTTTGTTTTTCAAGTTCCCTCCAAAGCTGATGGTTTTAGAATTACAAAGTTAAGTTTTGAAAAAAAAAGTATACCCATTATGTGTCACCTTGTATAAGTGCTCCATGCTGTATTCTATGTGTCTGTCGAAGATGGATTTATTAATACGGTGTTTTAAATAACCGATAGCTGTTTTGTGCCAGAACCAAATAATAAATAGTTGAAATAGGTACTTACCATTTGGTACTGGTATTGTTGTGGTTACTGAACTAACCTAAACTAGGCGTGTATTAATAAACCGATCTCAAGTCTGAGAGCGATGTTGGATTGTTGGAAATTTAATTCCAGTACAAAATGACATGTCAAAAGTGTACTTAAGATCGCCCTCAGACTTGAGATCGATTTATTAATAGGCTCTCTAGTGAAATATTTGGAGGTGCTATGATTAAGTGAAATAGGTAGGTACCTACTATTTGGTTCTGACGCAAAACAGCTACTTATATAATATAAGCAATCCATCTGCGACATATCTATAGATATACATAGAAGAAATAACTACTTTTTTTGTATATATTGTAGCCATTGTACATTCCTTCGGAAAATGAGGCAGTGCACCGTCAATGGTAGATACTTCTCAAGAAAAATAGTATGTAAATATATTTCCACCTGACCTATGAATATCACCAACTGTTATGCTGCAGCTATTATTTTAATTTATAGTTTATGTTGTGGGTGGGAGGGCAACCGTAGTCCACCCCATTACCCACATACCTACGCCAGACGATCCCGTCATGAACCGACCTTTTAATTAAAATTCACATGCATGCAAGTAACACTTCCGTCAACCACGATATAATCATGCAGAATTTACCTACGCCATACAGTTTTAGTACCTACACCGGCCACAGTACATAAAACTCGTTTGAAATTATTTACCTATGGGAGTTATAAGTTCGTTCATTTCACGAACACGCGTGCTGTGACTCTTATGACACCACCATATGGGTTAATTTACAATAATTCACGCGTCTTCGTGAAGTGAACTGACATACGGTGAGATTTTACAATAGGTACCTAGCTTTAGAACTATTGCTATTTTAAATAACTATTAAGTAGATACCTATGAATACTGGTGATAGGAACATAAATAGATACTTTATAATTTTTAATTTGTTGTTTTAACGTTTTGCCTGCATTTATTTTTAATTAACATACGGTTTCCGACACAAAATGGACCACCAACTTATAAAATGGCCGCTCGATATTGGTAGACCCCGTCGAGACTGACTTGAAGTCAAACAATATGCCCATTTCGTAACGCTTCTAGGCCGTGATATAGGTGCATTGCATCTTACTGTAATAGGTAGGTACTTATGTAACCGTGTACCTACTTACCTACTACTTTAACTAAACACTTATAAAAATCAAAATTTCAATAACATGCGGGTAGATCTCAAAATAGTTTGTGTTTTGTTGCAGCTAGATGGCAGCACGCACGCGTGCACAACCGCGCAGTGCGGCGGTGGTGTCGGTCGGAACATGGCGGAGGCGCTGTGGCGGCTGCGCGGGGGCCGCGCGCGACTGCTTACGGCCATCGGGAGTGACGCTGATGGACAGTACCTTGCTGACATCGCACCGGGCCTGTTACTGGACGGTAAATATATGCTGAATACACCGTGGTTGAGGTCAGCGTGAATGGATGCCTCTACACAGCCAGGTGGAATAAATAAATCTTTTAGAAATTTTCGCTTCACTCCCGTGTTTGGGTGGGATAAAGCAGTTCGGTGTCATCGCTATTGTGTTTTTAAAAAAGTTTTCTTTGTCTGTGGTTTCGTCAAGCAAGTGTTGTTTATAAATCAAGAGCGAACTTCTCTCCTTCAGAAGATACTCGAAGCAGCTACTACCTTGCTTGATGAATGAATGAATGAGATTATTGAAACTAATTGAAACATGTTTGCAACAGTCATAATAGCCAGCTGATGCAGTGTCGGATGATTAGTGAACATTATTACAAAATATAACGCAGCCTTAATTTTTGCAATCTGTAAACGACCCACGTGTACGCAAACCAAAACCAAACCTATTGCCAGTGAATGTAGGTTGGTTTCAATTTGCAGTAATATGTGGGTTACTTCCACATTGCAAAACGACATCCAATTTTAGGGTGCATAATCAAAAGCGGACGCACACCATCGTATGCGGCGGTGATGGACTCGCGTGGAGAGTGCCTGCTCGGTCTGGGCGACATGACTCTGCATAATCAAATCACACCGGATTTGGTGCGTACCTACTAGTGCATCATAATTCATACTATATAACAAGCTGCACCTATTGGCCAAGGGGTTAGGCAGAATTGTAATGCAGTTCTTTTCTTCCACATTTCGTCCCAATATAATAGATACAGAAACATAATACTACTCACTTTGTATCGTGTGCTACCGTAAAGTAGGTATAGCTCTTGTAGACGTGTACTGTATACATACATTATGTATTAAAATTTGTCTAAAGTAATTCAAACTGTCTAATACACGGATTGGTTAGACCGGGGTAGTACCAACCTGTCACAGAAGATCAACGAAAGTAGCGATTATAGCTGCGTTTCATACGATGAGTGCGAGCAGGACGCCCCCTGCCCCTCCCTCTGTCCCACGCTTCTTTAGGCCGCAAAGTGCGAGCAATGCCTTTGGTATTGCGGTAACTGCATTACATCGGTTGGTCGCACATTTGTTTGCAGAAATTCTTTTGTGAGACATTTGTACTTTATTTTATTTACTGATTAAAAGACATACATACATATTAAAAGACACACCTACCACCTACTACCTATGTTGTGTTTCACTAATGAAGTCGAAATGCGTGATACACAGATTGACAAAAATATGGAAGCCCTCGAACAAGCGCCGTTAGTTGTGCTGGATGGAAACGCGCCCCAAGCCACCATCGACCACGTACTTGCGTTGTGCACTCGCCTCCAAAAACCAGGTACTTTATCAAAATAAAAGGCGTCAATAGCCTACTGGTTAGAGGGGCCGCCGTCATAGCTGAGAGGTTCCGGGTTCGATCCCCCATCCTGGCCATAAAACTATTGACGTGAGCCCACTCCTAACACAAGCAATTATCTTAGCTGGAGGGGCTAACGGGAATACTAGTAATGTGATAAACTCACATAGCTAGTAATCTTTTTTTTTTATTAAGAAAAGAACATTTTTAATGAATTTGTTTCTAAAATCAGCTTCTGAATACCATTATACTTAGTATAATTCATGGTATTCTTTCCATTAAAAAAAAAGTTTTGTCAAAATACATTTTATTTTAAGTTGGTAGGTACATCAATTTCAATACAGTGGGCTCATTAATTTATCGGAATGGCTTCTTAAAAACTAAAACTACTAACAGGATAGCTGATTACTTATTACGTTCTGTCACATCCATAATAACATCAAGATAATGTTAATGCCATATAACATACTTGAAGGCACACACATTACAAGAACTTAGGTACATTTTTCGTTTACTTAACATACTTAAATGTTATAAAAGATTCGCTGAATACAAATTATTGAGTTACATGCATGGTAAATTAAAGAAAACTATATAAAAAACTTAGTAAATAATAAGTAAGAATAGTCTATTTTAAATCTTAAAAATAATACCGTAAATAAATGTATTAACTACACCATGAAAATAGCTGCCTATAGTGCTTGAAGAGATTTTTCGATCGACCACACAATACTTGATCGTAACAGGCTTACGAGTAATTGCTCCAATGGAGCAGGAATGTAAAAAACAATGCTGGCCGGACGTTTTATAGGAATGAAATATAAAATTCATCAAAAACAGTGCCGTCTAGGGACGCCCGAAAGAAGCGAAGCTTTATAGTATAAAGCGTAGGGCGCCGCAACCGCCACTCTATATATATCGTTTAACGCTACTGACGTCATCGTGTAACGCTACTGACGCTCAGCACGGAAAGAGTGGCCGCGCGGCGAGCGCTCCTAACGTCCGTATAGAAGCTTCGCTTCAATACATTGTACAGGGTAACTGGTAATTCAACATTAAATGTATTATTAGCAGCTCTTCTACCCCGCAAGGAATATGTCAATTACCAATAACCCTGTATGTCATCCGAATTTGACACATTGCTCACCTTCAACATCGACACTATACTTGTTGGCATTGCGACAATAAGCATTATTGACAGGGAATTTACCTTTCGATATGTGTCAGAGCCAGCTTTATCCTTATAGACTACAGATTATTACCTCCCGCACCGTACTCCGTAATTGTAAAATATAAACACATTCACATACTTATTTTTTTTTAAAGTGGACGGAAATTGCCAATTAAGTAAAAACTTATATGAGTCAATAATTGTATAAAATTAATTGTAAAAGCAGATCATCCATATACTTACATAACTATAATGTGATTTTAAATCTAAATCTACTACAAAAATACGTGTTTCTAGCTAAATTCGGTGCACAAAATACAAAATACTAATGCCCCATTAACATGTTTGTCATCATGTTGCTTTTATCAATATTAAAAGGCACGAATAAATTTCCTAATTTCTTTGCCCGCAATTTCGCGTGTATTGACTTTCGTGTTTGGACTATCTATCCTATGGGATCCCTTTCTTTTGCCAGAATCAAACTTACCCTATAACAAGATTGATCATGGAGATAATTATCACTATAGCAGGTTTCATTAAGTTCTCACTTGATACATGTAGTGATAGATAATTTTTAAATTGCAGTTTGGTCATTTGTGTTAGGTTTTTCATTTCAATATTAAGCTATGACGTCATATTTTTTTATATTTCTTGCAGTCGCTGGTCTTTTACAAATTTAATAATATCGTTTTCTAAAATCAAGGTGCAAATTACAAGAGGGACATCAGAGCTACGCTACAGTTGCCATAATTTACAAATAGCCCATTTGACGTTGTTGCTGCAACTGATCGCGCAACTGGTGCAGGGCCTGTTCGGGCTGGCTGTGTTGCATCTGGGCCACTAGGTTCTTTGCTTCCAAGCGGAGTTCATAGAGCTTACGGGCTTCCAAATATAGAAGTATAGCTGCCACACCTAAATAATAAATAATAATAATTAATTAGCCTATTAATGGTACACTACTGGCCACGGGACATCGCACACTTTCGAGAACTGGCGAAGTTCTCTGCACATGCAATTTTCTCATATGTTTCCTTCATCGTTAAGCATTTGATACACTTTCATGAAAATAAATAAATATAAAATTTACTCTATGCTGCTTCATAACTATGAAATGGCTCATACAAAACTATATTATGTTGCCTTCAGGCTATTTGCAGTAAAAATGCGCAACAATTGTCACTCCTACCCCTTGATCTTAGAACAACATACACAGTAGATAAACTTACCGAAAACATTACGGTTTTGGGTTACGCTATTATAATACTACTTGAATTTAATGCATCAGGATGAGGCTGAAGAAATAAATAAACAAATACAATAAAAAAAAACAATAGAAAAAATCTTACCAAACAATATAAACGCGATGACTGCAAAAGCGTAAGACCATGAAAGCACGTTGAACGACGGGTAAAGAAGCCAGTCGCGGCGGTAGCAGTTGCCGCCGAAAATTGCCACAGCCAGGAACAGATAGAGACCTGCAAGATGTAAACAGTTAAAAGTAATTGGAAAATACAATATGAAACTAAATAAGCTTGCATAGTTTCATGCCGGACCTAGCTACAACACAGGCAGCAATCAGTTGAAGAAACTCTTAAATAATAATAGCAACTTAGATACTGTGTCAGCTGGGTGGCCTATATATTCCCGATATTATGCCAATAGGCTGGCCCCTAAAATGGAGTGGATGGTTCAATTATAGTTTTTTTTTTTTTTTTTTTTTTTTTTTTTTTGAATTGACTATATGTTGTTGGCCAGAGTGGCCATAACAACTTCACCCGGACAGAGGGCGAGCGCAAGTGCGCTCCAGCCAGAGAGGCAGGGGGGCAGCTAGCTCAAGGGCGCCACAAGGGACACGACCTCGGCTTGGGCCGCTGCCAGGAGAGGTGGCGAGGGTAAATCTACCACCGGATCGGAACGCGACCTCGACTGAGAAGATCCGGCAAGAAACTCAGCGGGCTTGTCGGGTGCCAAGGTGCGTCTAGGTAAGTAGACGCACCTTCTAGCGGAAGCGGGGGTTCGTCGACCTCGCCGGCGAGGTCGGTGTCTGGTGGGGAGTGTGCGTGTGTCGTTCTCCTCGACATCTGAGTCTAGGAGAGCGGTGAGTGGGTCGGGGGGGTCCAGCAACACATGCCGCGGCCTGCGGCGGCATGCAACTGGCGCGTGTGTAGGTGCATAATCGGCGGCGGCGACGATTAAGGCATTGGTGTGTTCAGAAGCCTTCTTGAAATAGCGTTCGGACGCTATTTTGAAGTGCTTCTGGATAGAATCGAGGCGTAAGTCAGAATGAAGGTCTACGTTCCTTACGAACCACGGGGCTCCGACGGCTTGGCGAAGGAAGCGGGACTGAATGGCCTGGAGGCGACTAATGTGCGAGTTGGCCGCGTGAGCGAACACAACGCTCGCATAAGACATGATAGGGCGTATGCAAGCTTTGTATAGTGTCACCTTATTTCTAAGGGACATTTTACTCCGCTTGCATAAAAGATAATGAAGGCGACCGAGCACAAAGGCGGCTCGATTGCGGACGTTTCTAATGTGAGGACCGAAGGTCATGGAGCCATCGAGAGTGACCCCGAGATATTTAACTGATTTGGACCAAGGGATAGGCTGCTTGTACAAAGAGACAGTACCTAAGTTGGAGCGAGTGTGGCGTTTGGAGGGGCGTCGAGAGGTGGTCCTGGCAAAAAGCACGGCTGCGCTTTTGTCCGGGTTCACCTCTATTCGCCATTTCCTAAACCACTCTCCGAGAGAATTGACAGCGCGTTGGAGAACGCGTGTGATTTGAGCCTTGTTACGATGGGAGAAATAAAGCGCGGTATCATCCGCGTAAAGGGCGAGTTGCACATTGTTCGTGCGGGGAATGTCATTGGTGTACAGACTGTACAAGAGGGGGGAGAGCACGGAGCCCTGAGGGACTCCTGCCCTGATGGGGTGGGGTGAGGAGAGCGTGCCCTCGACTCGATATCGAAAGGTACGGTTTGACAAGAAGTCTCGTAAGATGAGCACGAGACTGTCCGGCACGCCTAAGAGGTAAAGCTTGTAAATCAAGCCGTTGTGCCAGACTTTGTCAAACGCCTTAGCGACGTCAAAGAAGAGAGCTCCCGTGGATAGGGGGCGACCGGGGGAGGAGTTGAGACCTTTGAGAACGTACTCCGTGATGCGGTGTACTTGGTGGACACAAGAGTGGCCGGCCCGAAAGCCGAACTGCTCGTCTATGAGAAGATGATTTGAAAAGATATACTCTTTGAGTCTTGCTAATAGCAGGCGCTCATAGAGTTTGGCAATGGCCTTGAGGAGGCTAATGGGACGGTAGCTCGCAGGGACGTTGCGGGGCTTACCGGGTTTATGAATGCCGATGACTATTGCCTCCTTCCACGCATTGGGAAAGATGCAGTTCGTCATAGCGGCATTGAAAATAGCTACTAAGAGACAGATAAGTTGGGCGGGTAAGAGTTTGAGAACTCTGTTGCTAATGCCGTCAGAGCCCGGGGCCTTTTTGGGATTGAGACCCTTAATCAAGTCCTTCACCTCGGATTCGGTTACCGGTGTGAGAGTGGTAGTGAGGGGTAAGGAAACCCTGCGCTCGACTTCCCTATCAACGAGTTCCAGGTGGTCGGGATCAGAGGATTGGGTGCTAGGGGAGCACTGGTTCTCGAGAGCGGAGGCTAGAAGCTCGGCCTTTTCGTCGTCATCGAAAGCAGGGGGGTCACCTGAAGGGCGTAATAGGGGTGGCATTGTGACAATGGAGTCGGACTTTAAGGCTCTCGCCAGCTTCCAGTAAGCTAGATGCGATGGAGAGATTCCTTCGAGAAGGTCACCCCACCGCGCGTTCCTAAGCTCGGCGATGCGACGCTTTACATCACGCTGTAAAGCGCGCATGCGAACACGGTTAGCTTCGGTGGGGTAAGAATCGTAAGCTCTGATGGAGGCATTCTTAGCTCGGACCAGTTCTTTGATATCGTCCGGCAGGACGAAGCGGTGCGAGTCACCTACCTCGACCTGCTTAGACGAGTGGCTGATGGCCGACTGGAGATGGTTGGAGAAGGCATCTACAGCCTGAGACGTGTCCTGAGGGGACGTGAGGGGTTCAGGGATGTTAGCGAGGTGTGGAGAAGAGACATCCGCTAAGGAAGTACTTAGCTTTTGCCAATCCATCACAGAACGCGTGGTCGGTTGAGATGGAGGGGGAGGTCCGAGCTGCATGAGAACGGGACGATGGTCGGAGTCGAGCTCTTGGAGAACTTCCAAGGAGCGCAACCGTAAGGTTATGCCCTTGAGGAGGGCAATGTCTAGGACATCAGGGCGATGTGCTAGGTTGTTCGGGAAGTGAGTGGGGTGCATGGGGGCGATGACGTCAAAGTCGAGCTGATCGACTAGGGCGTCAAGACGCCTCCCATTAGGGGTGGTAAGGAGACTATTCCACCTGACATGCTTGCAGTTGAAGTCGCCAGCCAGTATGACTGCGCTTCCCAGATCAAGGAGTGCTTCGATGTCACTCCTAAGCAGAAGCTTGTTAGGTGGAAGGTAGATGGAGGCTATGACCACGGCAGGATGGCCAGTGAGGGAAAGACGACAGACCGAGGCTTCTATGTTCGTGAGCGCAGGGGGGTCGAGGGGGATGCAGTGGAGGGACCTCCTGTAATAAATGGCAGTCCCACCCCCGCGGGCTGTGAGCCTGTCATTCCTTACAAGATTATAGTTTGCGATTTTGGGATCGCGACGGGACGGCTTAAGCAGGGTCTCCTGCACCAGCAAGAGATCAACCTGATGATCCCGAAGGAATTCACCAACCTGATCCCTCTGCTGGGAAAGGCCGAAAGCGTTGAAAAACGCTAGGGATAGGTGATGGGGTTTGGTCCGTTGAATGTGTAAATCCATTACGGGTGCAAGAGGGAGTCAAAAATGGAGAGGGAGTCGTACACATCCATGTACGACTCGATGACGCCAATCCTCTCAAAGGGATTGGTGACGTTACGGAGGTGGTGCGCTAGTGAGCGAATTCGGTCAACGTTGACGACGTTGAAAAATTCGTTCACCAGCGCGAAGTCGCTAGCCAAGTTGGTGGCGGTAGTAGGCGCAGAGGGCGTGGGGCGAGGGCGGGGGGCAGCAGGGCGCGCAGGGGCAGTCTGCACCGGGAGGGAGGCGGTGGCCGTGTATGGGAGCGGTTTGCTCCATACATTGGCGCGTGGGGATGGGCGCGCTGGGAGCGCAGGCTTTAGCGCTGAGGGCGCGGGGGCGGGGGGTGCTGAGGGCAGACAGGGGCGGGGCGCAGAGGGCGCAGTGGAGATCGGTGCGAAACACACCGGGGGAGGCGCAGAGAGCATAGAGGGCTGAGAAGCAGCCCGTGCAGACGCTCGAGGGCGTCCACGCCTCGCCACCCCGCTGCTCCCCTTTGGGGCCTTGGGGCAACCGCGATAATTCGCGGTATGCCCCTGAGTCCCGCAGAGGACACAGCTTGGCGGTTCGGTCGCGGTCTCCTTCGAGCGCGAGCACCCACTAGTGGGATGGTCACCGATGCATTTGACGCATCGGGGACGGGCGTTACAATTACGGGCAGAGTGCCCGTAAAGTTGGCAGTTGTGGCACTGCGTGGGAGTGCCACTTTTGTGTGGGGCCTCAATAGAGAGCCCTGAAATAAAGCAGACGGCCTTTAAATTAAAGATTTTCCGACCTTCGTCGGAGCGGTCCAGCACGACCAGGACCATGTCATATGGCTCCCGGGTGCGGGCCTTGTACATCCGGTGCACCTCGTGCACCGGGAGGGACTGCGACTTAAGGTCGCACTTGATGAGCTCGGTATCGAGCTCCTTAGGGAGGCCGCGGATGACGGCACGAAGTACGCGCTCCTCTTCGAGCGCGTAAGTGTGATATGGGATTTTATTATCCCTTAGAAATTTGGATAGGGCGCGGTGAGAGTCCGAGGTCTGCACCTTGACCATTATTCCCTGCGAGGTGGACCTCGCAGAGAGAAAGTGGATATGACGCTCATGAAGCGCCTTGGAAATTTGCTCCCAGGCGCTCTTGTCATGGATGACAAGAGGGGGGGGCGGGGGTGACTTGCGCGCGGGGCGCGGGGAGGGCGAGGCCCGCTGCGAGGCAGACGGGCTATTGCCAGATTGGCGGAGGGTAGGGGACGCGGGGGTAGGGGAGGGGGCAGGGGACCCCAGGGAGGGAGCAGCTTTGCTCACCTTAGGGGGAGGGAGGTCGCGCTGTTTGCGCGCCCTCTTGTTGCCAACAAGAATGAAATCATCCTCCGATGAGGATGAGGCGGGAAGGGGGGAGGAGGGGGGGGCAAGGGCCTCCACCTCCATGTCGATCTCCAACTGAACGTCGGAGTCGCACTCGGAGGGAGGGGTAGGGGCAAGAGGGGAGTAGGGAGGCGAGGAGTCGGGGGACGCGGGGCGGTCCGCGGCATGTCGGCGGGCTAGGGTATCCAGCAGGGCTGGACACTGCGCCTTGACTAAGACGAGGAGCTCTCGAAAGAGCTCCTCGGTGAAGTTACAAGTTAGGTCCATAGTGGACCTAAGTGGTGAGAGCGTCCCGCCCCACCTGCCGGCAGGGAGGGGTAGGGTGTGTACCTAGGTGTGACCTAGACCTATGGCAATTATAGTTGACTAACTTTATATTCATAGGCAGAGCCAAAACCACTGCACAATCAGCAAGGTAATGATAAAATTAAACAATGCAACAAACGGCTTAAGAAATATTATAAACAGGACTTACTTGAGGCAGCCACCATTGCAAATGCAGATGTCACAAAAATCCATTCATATCGTAATACGGGACGAAGTGGCCAGCGCACAATCACGCATGCAAGCAGGACTTGCGACACAAATGACTGGATCAGAGCCAAGGTCACAAAAGACTGCACCGTCATCAACCAGGCAGGCAACAACCATTCTCGGATAACATAGAACTCCTAAAGTAAGAAATTACAATTAATTATAATTTTAATACCTGCCAAAAAGGTGTCAATAGCCTAGTGGTTTGAGGGGCCTCTCTCGGAGCTGAGAGGTTCCGGGTTAGATCCCCCATCCTGGCCATCAAACTTTTGACGTGAGTCCACTCCTGACACAGGCATTAGCTTAACTTGAGGTGCTTACAGGATTCCTTGTAATGTGATAACTCACATTGCTAGTAATCTTTAATAAATAAAAAACCAAAACAAATAAACCAAACAGTTTGACGAACATACATTTCCCAACCTGTACAGTATCATAAAAAATTTAGGATACTGTACAGGTTGGTTCAGATTGGAAATCCCAGCCTGACTGAGCCGCGTGAGGACTATTAAACCCTACTGCGAGTGGTCCAACATACCATTAGCCAATTCCTTGGCATAGCTCTTCTGGCTCACCCACTCATTATAATATGAAATTAAACTGTAATAGTTACTTTACCTCAATCTGCTCCGAAAGGATGGTACTACCACAGTCAAACCAACCTTCATACAAGCTGTGGGCTACAGCTTGGGTCTACCACCACGAATATAGAGGTGGGGGGGCTATTCTAACAATAATTACATGCATGTACATACCTAATTTCTCGTAAACTTGATTAGAGGGCTTCACTCAGCTATAAGACTAAGCTGCTAATGCCTATTGATTTTACTTACAATACAATCATATAACAATGATTATGTTCAATCCTTACCTGACTAAAAATGGAGTGACAACCATGGAACAACTTATCAAATTGATAAGGCGGGAATCGAAAGCTCTCAAAGCAGTACTCCCATAAGCCCATGTGTTTGAAACTTGAAAACATTTCGGGATAGGATTCTATCCAGTAGGGTCCAGCGAAGGATAGCAGCAGGAACAGTCCCGCGACATAAGTGATACTTGCCCCAATGAGAGTAGCATCTATAACACGTAATAACGTTTACAAAACAAATATTTATGAAATGATACAGCACTCTCAAAACGGTTCGTAAAAGTTTGGGCGTGCCCGCAATTTATTACTTACTAGAAGCTTTTGGGTATTCATTATTAGCGACCGTCATGGTACGGATGTAGATGGTCGGTTGGTGTGGAATATCCCAAAAAAAACGTATATTTATTAACTGAAAAATTAAACAAACGCCGTAAAAAATAATTTTGTCTGACAGAAGTGACAGACGCAGATATTTTAAATTTTTGGACTGGGTTTCCCTTAACGCATTTAGCCAGTGTCACGTAAAATAAAATTTTAAACTTTAATATACGTTACATAACTACTCATAACATTATTAAATAATGGCTACATTATATTATGTTCATGAAATATGTGCGAGTGAGAATTTTGAATAAAAATGGTGAAATGTATCCTCCATAGCTTGGGCCTAGCCGAGGTCTTCCTAGCGACACTAAATAATCTTGAAAATATAATTTTACTTGCCACTGGCTAAATGCGAAAAGCCATAAAGTTAAATCTACTAAAATATTCGCTTACACCATATCCTCTGTGTTATTTACTTATTATTTCGATGATTATAATGATTAAAGTATGAATAGGTATTGATCACTAATGGATTAACCTTTACTTAAATCTTACTTGGTATTAAAAAATAAATTACACCATTTAAAATATTAAAAATGTATTTGATTCACATTCATTAAGGCAACTTATAGAGATTCGTAGTATGTATTATAATTATACACTAATATTAAATATTGGACGGCATAAAATTAGGTACATCGTTGTAAAATAACATTTACAAAAGTTTCACATCACAACAGCAACCATAATAATTCTGAACAGATATGTTACAATATTGTCAATAATAATAATCATATCGACATCGAGCAAGAGCTACCAACGATAACTTGAAATTCCCCAAAGATATTACTAGGTACTTAAGTAAATACATACATATCGCACACACTCATGCTTGAGACTGTTCTATGATACACATCATTATTTTAAATAAGATAATACACACCAACAAAATAAACAGCATTTTCATAAAGGCCATACTTACTAAGTCGTTCGTCATGTTAAGGTGAAGGCGCCTGCCTAGCCCGCGAAGTTCTAATTTTTTGAGTTCTTTTAGAAATTTTTCAAAATCTGGCAATAATAAAAGACAAATTTTGTAATTCGCGAAAAAGACCGTGTGCAGTGCATTAGAACTTCGCGGGCTAGATGGGCGCTTTAGCCTTAAGTGTAGAGGTAGTCTAACTTATCCACTACAAATTCCCTTTTCCATATAACAAAGTCGGCGAACATGCATATGACCCTCCTGATGTTGCTTACGAAGGGAGAGAGCGGGCTTGCGGCTCTTTCAATCATCGTATTTAACGCCGATCTTCTGTAAGAGGGTGGTACTACCCAGGTGGAGCCAGCCCGTACGTGTGCTGTTGTCAATTGACTACAGCTTGGCTCTACCACCGTAGAGCTCTCTGGCTGGCGCTTCATAAAATAGCTTAATATTAGGTACTTACTGATCTACAGGTTGAAACAGAAAGGGTATACTATTTTTTTCAAAACTTAACTTTGTAATTCTAAAACTATCAGCTTTGGAGGAAACTTGAAAAACAAAAGGTGTTATAGGAATACAGCTGTTGACATATTTCACAAGTGTACAAGACCTTTAGTACTTCAACTGTCCCACAAAGCCGATAGTTTAAGATTTACAAAGTTAAGTTGCAAAAAAAATAGCATACCCTTTTTGTTTCACCTAGTTACATGGTGATGCCCTTACTAAAAAGTACTACGTAGCAGTGGCGGATTTACAAATCTCCAAGGTATAGGCTGTAAAGTTTTTGCCGCCCTTGCCTCTACAATTGTCATATCTTAGATTATTTTTACAATCCAAAAATTTCGTTTGAATTGCACGTAAAATAGTCATCGACAAAAATTGTCGCAGAGTTCTATCTGTAGAACATCAGAAAACCGTCATGCAGAAATCTTTTTGATTTCTACGAGGTAGCAAAAATAACAATTCGGTCCCCAAATTTACCGCCCTAGGCTCCAGCCTACTCAGCCTACTGGTAAATCCGCCACTGCTACGTAAGCACTTAACTACTTTGTATATTAGGGCGTTCGCTACGTTAAGGGTGCGCGCACGCGGCGGGCGCAATCCTGTGTACAAACGCGTCCGTGCCAGTTAGCGCTGCTCATATTATCTTTCAATACAAACACGCGCCGCGTGCGCACGCTTAACGTAGCGAACGTACATTACATTTCGGCACATGTGGTCAATGTCTAAAAAATAATTAAGTACGATTCACATCCAGCGGAGCGTATCGGAACGCGTAGGAGCGCGGTTTACAATGCGGTAAAGGCTAGTGTAAATGATATTGAAGTGTAGTTACAGTTATTAAAGTTCTTAGTTTTATGGAACTTAAGCATCTTGGAATATGCGCGCATTCCGCCGCAGCCAATGCCACGTGTTGACCGCTCAAACCATGGGAACATGCCGTCGAAGGCGCCTCCACACGCTCCGTTTAATCGAATCATACCATACATTTCAACTGATAGGTATAAAGCTGTCGAGTTGTCTCATATTATTTGGTAAAATAAGTTTTGAAAATAATAATAAAAACGAAAGCAGATCGTACAAAACAATTTCCTTAAACTAAACTAAGTAGACATTATGAAAAAAAAAACAAGAATTAAAATGCACTTGGAAAACATTTCAGAGATTTAAGTTTGGAGATTATAGTGCAACATGAATAGCTGCACTGTTTACTTAAAAACATAATTATGTTTGAAGATGAAGTATGTATCCTTCATGTTATGCTTTCGATTCATATTCCATCTCAAATCGCGCCTGGGACTCCTTCAGCTTCTTGCGCTTTTTTGCTTGTATGAAAGCCTCGGTGAGGAACAAGGTAGCAGTAACTATGCACGCTACAGAGCCCACTACTGCTAAAGCAAATGACCAACCTGAAAATAATATAAACGTAAATTAACCATTTAACAATCGAGCAAACAAGTATTCCTTTTGCCGTTAGTTTCCACGGATTAAACTTGCGCCTATTTGTGATGCTGTCTGTAATTTGACATCGTCAAAAACCGGTGCACCATTCGTATACATTATTTGTTTTCATAAAATAGAGAAAAAAATCAGTGATAGCCGATTGGTTAAGCACTGTGTTGCGGGTATCAGGTACTGGGTTCAAACCCTGGCTCGCACCTCTGGGTTTTTAGAAATCTATGTGCGAATCATAAGTTCTACACGATTATCACTTACTACGGTGAAGGACAACATCGTGAGGAAACCTGCATGTCTTAGAAAATCTAACCAATTTTCGAAAGACATGTGAAATCCGCCAACACGTACTGGGCCGCGTGGTGGATTACGGCCTGAATCCCCCTCGTAGTAAGTGTAGGCCCGTTTCCAGGGGTAGGACGTTAAAATGGCTAAATTATTATTATTAAAATAGAGAACAATATATTTGTGTCAATGTTTTGTCCAGTGCAAATGAGGGATAAAATACTCCCCAGACGGCACAATATAAGACACGATCGGTAGGGTCAATCTGGGGATATGTGGGTCGGGGGACCCAACTTGCATATTGACGTACTGATTGGTAGGGACCCTAGCGATTGACCCCACCGATCGTGGGCCAAATTGTGCCGTCTGGAGTCTACTTAAGCATATGGCAGGTATTCCGGAAACTCCCTTACTACACCATAATGTAGTATCTATTTTTATCAAATTTTAAATGAGAACGACGGCGACGTCGCATATCGTTTTTAAAATTGATGCTGAATCGGTTGGCTACAAAGACTAAACTCAATTGATACAATTAAAAAAATGCTCATGCATTACATTACATCCATAAGTATTAGTTTAGTCAAGTTTAGTTAGTGCACCAGCAGAATGGGTATGATGACTGGTTCTAAATATACGTGTTTGGAGAAATTTCTTTTTATACATACCAAAGTAATTATTCGGATGATCAGGCATCCAAACATCAGTATTTCCAAAACATGCAAATACTATCACCGCGATGATGCCGCAGACTCCTGAAATTACGACGTTATTATACGATAGAATTGGAAATATCTAGTAACATGTCCTTATAACTACAAAACCAATTCCTCACCTGAACCCAACATGATAAATCCAATAGTTTTGATCAACAACAGAAATCTGTTTTGATCCGGACCACAGCAGAGGAAGAAAATTAACACCAAAATCGTAGACACCAAAACTCCTAATAAACACAGTGTAAAGAAGAACTGTGCTGCTATCATGAAACCTGAAAAAGAATTTAATTACATTGGGTAAATACTAGATTATTTAAACCTTTGTTTAACTTGAAAACGGAATAACAAATTTCCACCGATTCCATCAAACATAACTTAATAGTAACTTATACTAGGTGAAACAAAAAGGGTATACTATTTTTTTTGCAACTTAACTTTGTAAATCTCAAACTATCGGCTTTGTGGGACAGTTGAAGTACTAAAGGTTTTGTAGACTTGAAATCGGTCAACAGCTGTGTTCCTATAACACCTTTTGTTTTCTCAAGTTCCCTCCAAAGCTGATGGTTTTAGAATTACAAAGTTAAGTTTTGAAAAAAAAAGTATACCCATTATGTTTCACCTTGTATAAGATCTCAAGATCGCTAATCAAATAGTTTCAACTGAAAAATAATTGGACACCAATTTTTCCTTTTCAAGATAGCTTTTAAAGACGTAGGTATGACTTAAAACCTCTATTTCTGTGTTACGTAGGAGGTTAGAAACCGTAAATTAAAAAGTTTTTTTTACCAGGTAGTAGGTATCCTCGTATTTTATCGTAGCCTGTCGTGAACGGATCGTATACCCATCGGCAACCTACGAAAAACCGTCGCTGGTGCGAGTCGAGTGGGTCCGGCAGTGATCTGAAGCAGTGACTCCATAGTCCCAATCTAAGCCAAACAAAAAAAACGTTAATTTATATTTTTTTTGTGATCATTAACGACTAAGTTTGGACAAACTGGCTCCTGCTTTTGTCGACAGTACTTATATAGGTAACTATGCTTTACCAAATAGTTAAGCTATTATCTTTAATTAATCTCAAAACTAAGGGTATGACCGCGAAAAATTGTACAGTAACATTCAAGACATCATAACACACGTAACGTACATGACTCGATTGTTACATACATGACTATTATAAAGCTTAGCTCACATCATTACAGTATATAAATCAAAGTCAACGTTTTTTTGTTAAATAATGTAAATATAAACGTATACAAACATTGATAGTTTAATATTAAAGTATACATGCATGAGACATGTATGCATACATAAATACATACAAAAATACTCGAAAAACATTACCCTCGTTCTGAAGCAGTGGAGTAAAAATATGCACTAGTATATTCTCAGCTTAACAATCGGTCATGACTGTAACGTAACACATTTTGTAACGCACTGTTACATTCATGATGAAAAAACGTGTGGGACATAAGCTAAAACTGATATTGTAACCTAACGCGGATAGCGATGGATTGCGTAGTAGTTTTATTATTTTGTGTAATAGTTAACCTACGTAAACACGTCTATTAGTGAGGCAGAATAGGTATACATACTTACATTGTAATCAAACACTTTAAACACACCTTTTTTTAGGAACAAATCAGTTGTCGACACAGAAATCCGTTTCCCTCGAATGATTATGACAGCTTTTATTTTTTAAATGTTGGCATCATGTTCAATGGTGTTACCACTCCAGGAAATACTAGAAGTGGCCGTATTTATTCCTATAGTGTGGCAGTATTCGTTGTTACTTTCATGACGTTACACACATACCAAAATTTTGGACATGTTTTTAAAAATTAATAAAAAAATAATTTTTGCTTTATTTAGTGAAAGCTTTCTATAAAAACGTTGGATATGTATCACAAAACTTCAACATAACTTAAAAATACGGGATAGCCCTTCCATTTCGTAAGCGTTGCCAGTTTTTGTTACAAGGGTGGTAGTTGGAAAAATAGTACTAATTTAAAAAATTAAAAATAAAGCAAATTTTTAAGAGTTATAGCTGATATTTTGGGGAATTATCTAAGACAACAAGCATACTATTCAGTACAATATACAACAAATATAATTTATCAAATAGTGTTGATGATATACGATAAATAAAATGGGGACAAGCAAAAAATTACAAATATACAATTTTTTGCGGTTTTACCCCTAAATGTGATTCAAGGCTTCAACAGATGGGCGCCCATATAAGTAACTAGAGGCCCGCCCCGGCTTCGCACGGGTACGGTTACATTATACGAGTTTTAGTTAGGATCCCTAATTTTTTTGAAAATATATTATAGCCTATGTCACCCGGGGATAGTGTAGCTTCCCAACAGTGAAATAATTTTTCAAATCAGTTCAGTAGTTTCGGAGCCTATTCATTACAATCAAACAAACAAAGTTTTCCTCTTTATAATATTAGTATGATGTAAGTAAGTAGTGCCCCATGCAAAAGTAAACAAAGCTTGTTTTTAATTTTGCAAATAGACATACGAGAGATACGAGATCGAGAGATACGAGATCTAAAAGCCGAGCGATTTTAATTCTTTAGCAGATATAAAATAAATGTGTAGGTATAATTACTTCTCTAATTTGGCGCTACGTATTCGGGAGTCGCTGACCAACCAACTGGGCGTACCGAATGCCAATGCCACAGTAACAAGGGCAATGACAAAAACGCCAATGCCACAATTGCCGGCAAGACTTCTATTCTTCATTGTCTGCAACAAATTTATTACAATATCTTTACATAAGTAGGTAAGTACTGTCAATATCAACCTCAACTCTGTTTTAGAACGAAACTCCTAAACTAACATACCTAATATGGTAAAACACAAATTAAACCAATAATCCCCTTTTCATAAGTTGTGTAAGTACTCAGACGAAATGTAATAAGTACCTAATGATTATCTATCAAAAAACCCAAATAGGTATTGTTTGAGATTTCCCATCATTAAGGGATAATGATGTACCTACCTAGATATTTATTATATGGAATCCATTTATGGACACTTTTTAACATTGATGGCAATGCAAAATCTTACAATAGTATTACCTGTCTATGTAGCATAAAGTTGTGTGTTTAATGTTCTGCTCATGAAAAAGGATTTTTGATTAGACTTGATGATGATTAAAAGATTGTGCTAAGGGCACTTTTCTGAATGCAGAACAGTGCCCAGATAATAAGTAAAACCAATGTCAAAACAATTTGTAAGAACTGTCACTTAACACTAAACACAAGGTCAAACAACTGAGATGAATAGCTAGTGTAGAGAACAAGTGTTTCGCAATGCACACTCAATGGACCTCTGTATGTGTTAATACCTCTACAACATGAGTTCACCCACTCTGTACAATGCCGAAAAGTTCACACGCTTTGAGTGTGGGAACTTTTAAATCTCAAGATGCAAAAGTTATTCTTTTGTTTCCTTTACAAATTTTTATTTTTCAAATTTAGAATGGGACCTATTTTCATTTTGTGTACTTATGTATATTACAGGAACATAAAAACAACTATACTAACTAGGTATTATTTGAGAAAACTTTAAGTTTGTTTAAGGGCTGTTATTATAATAAATCTACCTCAAGTCTGAGAGGAGTCTTAAGCTCCATTTAGGTTTTTTGAAGTGGATGGATATCTTTTTTGTTTTTATTGGATGTGTTTGTTATGCTGTTTGTTAGTTGACACTGGTGAAATACCTTTTAAACTAGATGGGCCATATTTTAAAAGAAATAAGAGTCTAACCTTGGAATTATTAGACTCCAGAGAATTACATTCTTATATCATACCTATTACAATATTACATTTCAAAGCATTAAGATCACTTAGGCATTTTTTCTCAATGATTCCTTGGCCTCAACATCAACACTGTCAACTTAGTTTGGGATGCAAGAGCAAACTCAGGTGAACCAAGTAGGTAAGTTTTAATCCTTCACTTAATTACATGGTAGATAATAATGTGACCCATCTACCAATTTTTTTATTCCTTTAATCTGAGTCTGAGGCATCTAGTTCTCTGATATAGGTATATAAAGAACCAGATTTAAATGAATGGGGGAGATGTGTTATGTTTCTACAATATGGAAAATAATATGAACTCATTTAGCTAGTCAAACTGAATATTTTTCATTTACACTTGAACCTATTTATTTTGTGCTATTATTATGATAAGAAGTGTAACCATCATCCCTCTATAGTCCACAATAAGTTGGTTATGAGATGGTTAAGTAGGTAAGCACCCCTTATAATAGGAACCTTTAGTTATAATGTTATAATTATTTCTTGACTCTTAATACCTATAACCACACATAATCCTATAATAGTGGTTATATTATCTTTGCCTAAATACATAAGTAGGTATATTTAAGAAATAGGTACTGCATATTATGTACCTTAGACGAAAATATGTACCTACTTACATAACTTATCTGTAAAAAATATAGCATTGGGAATAGGGAACCTACCTGCAAATTCGATGTCGTTCGATAACTTGACAATTAGTAGAAGTTCAGAACTAATATAGATAATAATTATTGCACTTGTTTATAACAAAACAAAATAGCGAAAAGAATTAGCTTTATTTTTAATATTCTCCACTTCTAGAGGTACTTAATTCATAGAAAGTACTGACTGCATGGATTATGGGTTTGGTAAGTTTAGTTTTACTTACAACGCTAAATGATGATTGTTTCTTTACAAAGTTCAATGTTTGTAACACACGTAGTTATTGGTAGTTGTAATGCGTAGTTTCATAAAATGTTTTCAAACCGTTTAAAAAACTAGTACCTAACAAAATTAAAATACACAAAACTGAATGAAGCGCCCCACCCACAAACACAACACAACACAGAATATAAACTCCCAACGGTGCAACTTGGGCGCAACCAAGAACTCAACATAACCACCCAATGTTGCCAGTTGCGATAAATCAGATAACTTTGAACTTATGTTTCCTGGCTCCGCTCCGTATTGAAAATAGACGGTATAAATCTTAGACCCTAACACCTCTCTGGTATAAATCCGATATCGGAAACGACAGCATGGCAGCTTCTATCATTTTACAAATGAATTAGAAGAGGGATGGAAGATTTAGTTTCCGTCGATTGTGCATGCTCCCCTTGAATATGTGCCCGACCGCACTGTGCCGCGCCACAAACATTGTCATACCTAACTGACGTTTTTATATTAATCACCTATTACTATAATTAACGGACTTACGTACAAATAAGACAATGGGAAGGAAGTTATTAAAATAATCATACTAATATAATAATATTAATGTGTATGCTTAGATTAGACAAGCTGGATTTTTGCTTAATCATCGTGCAATGCTTGAAAATGTTCTGATATTCAATTAGATGTAGAAAGAAACACCCACTTCAACCCCATCAAATAAAAATGTCTATCCGAAATACCCGATGAAGGATGGTCATGGGGTAATCACCACCAAATGGGATTTTACCATCCAATGGTAAAATCACAATAAATGTGTTGAAAGATTTAAAGGAATTAATTCAAAACCACAGTTCAAAACGCGCCTATTAATAAATTATGTTAGCTTGAACTTGGCTTGTCAAGTCCGCATTGGAGTCGCACCTCGCACCGGTAAAAATTCCGAATTACTAAATTTAGGGTTCAGTACTACTGGTGCTTCACTTGAAGGAAATTGCTTATAAAATAAGACGCATGTCAACTGCCTTTTGTTCCTCATATCTCCCTTATGCGACCGAACGATTATGTAATTTTTAGAAATTTACGCCCTTAAGTATAATATTTTGATTGGCGTCGGGAGGCTTCTTTATTGTTTATAGTGGCAGTATAGTATTAGGCATTATAGGTAAGTACGACCCAGGGCCAGATAAACTAACTTAAAAAAAAAACACTTTTTCAAAAACAAGAATCTTTTATTATAATAATTAGTTTGTGCGATAAATCAACAAATTTTAATAATAATTTGTAATCATAAAAAAAGTAATCATTCAGGGAAGGTAAAACTTCAATAAAATTCTAGCCGTACTGGTAAGTTAAAGGGGATTTCCTCAACTTTAAATGAGGTTGCCATTTTGGGAAACAATCTAAATTATTTTGAATGCTAGTTTTTCGCTACGTGTTGCCAGGATAAACATTAATCTCCAAAATGTTTAGTTCAGAAGACAGGAAAAAATCAGTTGATTTATATCAAGATACAAATCAATTGATATATATCGGCGAACCCTGGTACACGTAAGGTCACGTAATTAATGTTACCAACTTATTTAATTTCAGTTTTCTTTGAACCGACGGATAGAAGAAAAGCTACGAAGACGCTGCGCAGCAAAGATAATATTATAACATACGCCTCGCCCAATCTGTTAGAATTAAGGGCAATGGCACATTACCTTAGTCCAACTTCATGTTCAAAGATATCAGCTACTTCTGATTTAACTGAAATATTGGGATTATGTAAAATAGTATCGGAATATTTTAATTTCATTATTGTCACAATGGGAGCTAAGGGGGTTGTTACTGTTAGAAATTATAATAAAAATATAAGAGCAAGATTTTATCCAATCAATCCGATTAACAAAATCGAGAATGTCTCAGGCGCAGGCGATTGCTTTGCGAGTGGTTTTATTTACGGTGTTCTTTCTGGACTCGAGGAGTCTCAGTGCATATCTGTAGGTATGGACACCGCAAAGAAGGCTTTGCTTTGCAGCCATACAGTTCCAGGGAATTTAAACTGCACAGATCATACGATACAAGATGCTACTTTTAGTTATTTAAGCTGAAATAATATATTTTTGCAATCTCAAAAATAAAATTTTATTTCATTTTACCTATTTATGGAGACATAAGTACAATTAATTAATGATCATACCACGGCGCGGCGCACGGTGATACGCGCATACAATAAGATAGGTAAAGGTATACATAAAACCTTACGAAGGCACTAAATAAACTATATGTTGTGTATGAACGCGATGGGATTTAATAAAATACCTACTTGTTTACAAACACAGAGTACCTTGTATATACTAGAAATTTACAAACATAACTGCACAAAATGGTACTTGAATGCAAAATTTTTTTTAAACAAAAAAGTTCTTATAAATAAATATCTACTTGCATATCAGTGTAAAGATAGGTGAGATTTGCACTTTTGGACGGATTACACAAATATCTCTTAGTACTAAGTAAAACTAACAGACTGTGTCTGTACTTCTTAGACCATTTATCTATAACACCTCTCTGCTGTACTTACATAAATATATTTTAAGAACAATACCTACTTTTTAGTATGTAGGTATACAAAAATTTAGACAGAAATCGGTAAGCATCTTAAACAACTAGATGGCTCAAGACGCAAAATGGACAAAGTAATTGTTTTCTTATATTTACGCGAATACTACACATTGAAATAAAACTATTTTTACGGATTATATCGCGTTTATTTAATTTTAATGTTCCCGACGTTTCGGTTGCTTTACAGCAACCGTGGTCACGAGGGGACACGCGATATAAACGCGATATAATCCGTAAAAATAGTTTTATTTCAATGGACAAAGTAATGCGCAAGCCAGTTAATTTTTCAAGACGTTTGCCGATCTTTGTGGTTACAAAGATCGGCATAAAATAAACATGCCGCCAGTGGTTACTGGCGGCATTTTATAAAAAAACTAAATGGGTGATTAATGTTAGCATGTTCACTACATAATGCCAATATTAAAAGAAAACTCTAAATAGAATTTTCACACCAAACTTGCACGTTTTTTTTATAATATTACAATACTAAGTAGAAAAACAATGAAGACCTTGGATTGTTGATAAACATTCTATATAGAATTAAGCCTTTAATAAATACAGTAAGGACCTATTTACTTCTACCCAGGGAATGAATACATATTTATAATAGTATACTTGATAGTCAAGAATAAAGGTGCAAGCACAACTAGTCAGTCATTAGGTTTGATTTTGTCATTAATTAATACCTAATTTAATCCTAATAAAATTATAGAAAGCATCACAATAATAATTAAAAAAGGTAAATCAATTTGGGACGGAACAATGTTACACAGATCATTCATCTTAAATATCAGTATGGCCACCTGTGTAGGCAACTTTCCTCTCATGCATTGTATAAGATGATGGCTCCCGACTCTGCATTTCATGAAGCTTCTTGTATTTTTGTACCCTAGCTTCAACCAAGAAGAGAATACCAGCAGGGAACAAGAAGATTACACCAATAACACCAAGGGCAAAGGCCCAGCTGAGGTCGTTGTGCTCCCAGTTGGGCATCCAGTCACGGCCATCACCTCTTGCACCAAATGTTACTACAGATACCAGCCCAGAGAATCCTGGAATAATTAAAGACATGTTACGTTTATGTCCATTAACATATTGTATAATGTTTCATGTCAACTTAACCCACAATAGAATAAACATTCATATGCGGCTACTAGTAAGAAGTCTGTGACTTTAGGGCATTTTGTAATATTATGTATTTGCTAGCCCTAAAATGAATTAATCCGCCAGGCACATTCCAGGCATCTGGGAAAAATTTACCACTACACCGATGTTGCATTGGAGGCATTGAAAGCGTTAATTTCCTCATGGGATGAATTTCCAAAATTCCTTTCTCACAATATTTCAAATATAGGAACTCCTGTGCAAACTTGTATGCTTTAGGACCCAAAAGGCTGCATATTGTTTGTCAAGTGTTAGAACTAACTTAAGCAAAAGATAACTTAAAATTTCAAAAGTAGTTATAGTATTTAAATAAACTTAGCCAACTTAAGATCAAAATATAAAGTAGTATAATACCTCCAATCACGAGTACCGTGCCCAATGTCACCAGCAGTGTTAAGTAGCCATCATCATCTTTGTCCTTCTTAATATACAAATAGGACATAAACATCGCCGCTAACACACAGCAGATGGTGATGGTGAAGAAGAATTGTGTCGCTACGAAGAAGCCAGGTAATAGTATGTCATGGATAATGTAATACTCCTCTTCAAATATCCACCAACAGCCAGTGAAGACAGTGTCATACAAGTGATGGACCTCTTCAAAACCATTGAAGCACACCTCCCACAAGCCTGGAAATCATTTTACGTCATTTGAGTATTCAAGAACTGGCTAAGTATTCAATATGTACTGTATACATGAATGTATGTAGTCTGCAGGTAGCTATATATACCTGGGACTAATCGCAAATAGTACAGTGTAAATTGAAAATTGAAAGGATTTCATTTACATCCTATTTAAATCTTTGTTTTGTTGAATATATAGGTAAACTCACCTATTCTAATAAACTTTGGATTCTTAAGTTTTCCATCAGTAACTAGCCAATATGGGCTTACGAATGCAATAATATTCAGCAAAGAGGCAATTATAAAGAATCCAAGAGCAAATAAACCTGTCTTTGATTTAGCCATTTCAATAACAAATCGAAATAAATTATAAGTATCTAAATGAAAACTTCTAAAACGACGACAGGTAAACTAAACACGCCCAAATAACCGCTCATTATTAGTGATGCATGCGAGTTCCATAAAACCGGTACATTCAAACTTTTATTAATAAAACCGATCGAAAACACAGATTAGTGATATGAAGCAAACTCAAAAAAAATTTATCCCAATTTTAAAGCATGCTATAGTTATCTAATCGGTCCGATTTAACGGCTAGTAATGTAAATAGAATGTAATCAAGTGCAATCAACAAAATTTAACAACTTAGGCCACACCGTGTATAAAAAGAAAAATATTTTTTTTTTTTTATATGACTATATGTTGTTGGCCAGAGTGGCCATAACAACTTCACCCGGACAGAGGGCGAGCGCAAGTGCGCTCCAGCCAGAGGGGCAGGGGTGCAGCTAGCTCAAGGGCGCCACAAGGGACACGACCTCGGCTTGGGCCGCTGCCAGGAGAGGTGGCGAGGGTAAATCTACCACCGGATCGGAACGCGACCTCGACTGAGAAGATCCGGCAAGAAACTCAGCGGGCTTGTCGGGTGCCAAGGTGCGTCTAGGTAAGTAGACGTACCTTCTAGCGGAAGCGGGGGTTCGTCGACCTCGCCGGCGAGGTCGGTGTCTGGTGGGGAGTGTGCGTGTGTCGTTCTCCTCGACATCTGAGTCTAGGAGAGCGGTGAGTGGGTCGGGGGGGTCCAGCAACACATGCCGCGGCCTGCGGCGGCATGCAACTGGCGCGTGTGTAGGTGCATAATCGGCGGCGGCGACGATAAAGGCATTGGTGTGTTCAGAATCCTTCTTGAAATAGCGTTCGGACGCTATTTTGAAGTGCTTCTGGATAGAATCGAGGCGTAAGTCAGAATGAAGGTCTACATTCCTTAGGAACCACGGGGCTCCGACGGTTTGGTGAAGGAAGCGGGACTGAATGGCCTGGAGGCGACTAATGTGCGAATTGGCCGCGTGAGCGAACACAACGCTCGCATAAGACATGATAGGGCGTATGCAAGCTTTGTATAGTGTCACCTTATTTCTAAGGGACATTTGACTCCGCTTGCATAAGAGATAATGAAGGCGACCGAGCACAAAGGCGGCTCGATTGCGGACGTTTCTAATGTGAGGACCGAAGGTCATGGAGCCATCGAGAGTGACCCCGAGGTATTTAACTGATTTGGACCAAGGGATAGGCTGCTTGTACAAAGAGACAGTACCTAAGTTGGAGCGAGTGTGGCGTTTGGAGGGGCGTCGAGAGGTGGTCCTGGCAAAAAGCACGGCTGCGCTTTTGTCCGGGTTCACCTCTATTCGTCATTTCCTAAACCACTCTCCGAGAGAATTGACAGCGCGTTGGAGAACGCGTGTGATTTGAGCCTTGTTACGATGGGAGAAATAAAGCGCGGTATCATCCGCGTAAAGGGCGAGTTGCACATTGTTCGTGCGGGGAATGTCATTGGTGTACAGACTGTACAAGAGGGGGGAGAGCACGGAGCCCTAAGGGACTCCTGCCCTGATGGGGTGGGGTACAGTTAGCGTGGGTAAATCTTTGTTTCAGAGAGCACAAGGGATCTGAGATGAGCAACACCTGGCTGACGAGATACATCATGTCAAGCAAATAGTTGTCAGATACAGTAAGCAATTTCTGCGTGGATAGGACCGCAAACAACAACTAAATATGAGGGTACCCAGTTAATAACTTCGACATCAGGAAGTCTAACACCTCAGTCCCCCGTGACCATGGCTGCTGTAAAGCAACCGAAACTTCGGGAAAATAAAAAAAGAAATAAACGCGATAAAATCCGTATAATACTTTTATTTGAATACATGGCCAAGAAATAATCTTTATATTTGTATTTTAAAATAAATATTTAATTAATATTTTTTTAAATCAGCACATTTATAGCCTCAATGGCGAAACAAAGTTTGCCGGGACAGCTAGTAATAACATAAAACAAGATGTTATTCATGTTAAGGGAACTATTTATAATAATATACTTACTTATCCACCTAATCTAACATAACTAAAAGTAATATTATAATGAATTAATGTTGTTTTATTTAGCCTATAATAGGTGAGCTTAGCACATAAAGCCGTGAAGAAAATTTTAAATTGGTTTACTTTTGCTGCAAACTCATGTTTTCATCTGTTCTATTATATTACTATATCACCTCCTAGAACTGAAAACTAAGAATATTAATAAAAATAAACAGTTGAATACTTTTTTCTATTTGAATCGATTTTTCCTGTTAACCGGATACCAATTTATTTCGTTCGCATCGCTAGAGACGCCATAAATGTTGTCATTTGTCAGTTGTCTGTCAGTCACGCAGTCATGTCAATCTGTCAAATTCATAATATTCAAAGTTTTTTAGTAGTATTGTATTCTCTTTGGTTTTTTATTTATTTCTTTGCTTTCAGGGATTTCACGCCTGTAAAATCTTAAGAGATTGCCATATTCCCGCTATAATAGTCATGAACTGTAAAAGTTACCGTTTTAGAGGCATAATCCACAAAAGTGTTCGTTTTGTGCAAAGGGCTCCAGGAGCGAAGGATAAAAAGCAATTGAAAAATTTGTGTGAATATCTAAATATAAGTGAAAGCAAAGCTCAATATATGTGCATGAAACATCCCGTGATTAACAAGCTGGACGATGAGAAATTCAAAAGCTTATTGGACGCCATTAAGGAAATAGGTTTTACCAATGATGTACTTCTTGAAGAACCTGCATTTTTTGGTATTCTGCCAGTCACGTTAAGATTTAGATACAAAGTGTTACAAGAATGTGGAGTCATAAATGTGTCACCTACTATTTTGTCATCTTATCTAACAATTCTAAGACAGAGACCTATAGGAGAGTTAAAAAGTACAGGTGAGATACCAGCTCACATAAATGTAGAGAACAGGCTAGCAAGTTACATGACACAGTGGCCCACTTCACTTACAACTGCAATACATGAAGATGTGCTTGGTACTACACTATATAACTTACGTCTAAAAATAATCCAAAGATATCTTGAACTGGTGTTGGACCTCACAAATGATGAATTCCTTAGAGGCATAGAAACATACCCTACCATTAAACACCGACCCTTGGAACACATCAATGATACTCTAAAAATATTACTATCACAAATTATGATGCCAAGTCATAAAATCAAATCAAATTTATATTTAATTCATGTAGACCCGGAAAATTTGAGAAACCTGATATTTAAATTCCGATCTATTGGTGGAATAGACATAAAAGAAGTGGTCAGAATGCATCCAAAGATTGCAACACGGAATTATAGTACTATGCTGGAGACCAGAAAGGTTTTGAAGGAATTTGAGATAAGTAATGAGGCACAAATGAGATGTTTTGATATATACACATTGTCGCCTGAGACAGTCAGAGAGAGGCTGGAAAAAGCCAAAGAAGTACCAGAGTTAAGTGCATTTTTTCACCATCCAAGATTTCTAAAAATTATACACTACAATAAAAATGTCACACAAAGGTTAAATAAATTGTATAGAAACAATAAAAGATGTGTAAGTCTGAATGTTCTCTCAGGAAGTACAGTACATTATGAAGTATTTGAAAAAACACCTGGTGACAGACTGGGCAAAGGCAGAGATTTACTTTTTTGTATTTCACAATCACTTGGAAAGAAATATAAAACAAACCAAATTCACCACGTTATAAGAAAGCACCCTTTTTGGATAAATATACCAGTGGTTCAGGTGAAATTACTGTATGAGCGATTATCTTCTGAATTTTCTGATGAAGATATATTCAAAAACTGTTCTATTTTACTATACCCATGGAATAAAGTGAAGGAAGCAATTAAACTAATTGATAATAAACAAGTTAGGAGCAAATTACCATTTGTCCATGAAGGTTTCAATTATGATAAAATAGATAAATCACAAAAATTAAGTTTAGTTCTATATTTACTTGAAAAAAAACATTATTTTTCTGGGAATGGTGTATGGTCTGACGAAAAAAATAAAAACATTGATAAGCCACAAGAGCAAGAATTTATGAAGCTGACTTCAGTGTAATTTATGTTGGATTTTAATAATGATGATTCTATTTATGTATTTTTATTATGATCTCTTCCTATTTGACTGAAAATACACTAATACATAGAGGTAAACATTACTTGCCCATGGCAGTGGGGGACATGTGTAGGTCAAATTGGTCACAAATGTAGATAGGTAAGTACCTACTTAATAATAATATACCAGACCTTTCTCTGTTCATGAGCAATCAGTTTATTGGTTGGTACTGTAGGTAGACTTCTGTGCTTTAGACCAATAAACATATCCATCCGTAGATGTAGGTACATACTTTCAGTAGATAAGGTACTCTGTGCAGTAGACTGAACGCGTACCCCTACTTTTGTTAAACTATACCTAGTATATACAAGGTACTCTGTGAACTATACTACATATACTATACCTCCAAAACTAGTCATGTCACGCTATTTTATATCTGTACATAGTGTATATATTTTTGTTAGTTATTACTTCTTTAAATAAATATAATACACTGTCATGTCAATTGTATTGGAATTTTACTACACTATCGATATTAGCGATAGTATCTAGCGAAAATCATAGTCATTACTATTACGACTACGATAACGGGCAATACTATCGATACTGTTGACAACATTAAGTCCAATACTGTCGATATTATGACTAGTTTTCAAGGTCAACTATCCATAGTATTAGTCATGGCTCCATAGCCCCCCTAACTGGGAACTAACATAACCTAATCACACATTCGGATTCTGGCGTTGTGATCTGGCGCGTGACGTTTTGATCACTGTTCTAACCTAACCTAACCTAAACCTAAGTCATAGCGCCCCTAAGGCTACACTCCCAACCGAATATCGATAGCCCTATCGATAGTATTGATTGGGTATAGATACTATCGATAGAATCGATACTATCGATAGTTTTACTACATCGATATTTACCCAAAGTTCAATAGTATTGCACCGGAATTTTAGTTCATTAGTATATTTAAAATAGGTGTATTATCTAGTAACTTCCCGTTATTGTATACTGTAGATTTAATAATAAGTACCTTCTCACAGTTTATGCGACTGCGATTAGTTTGACCAAGAGTGCAGTGAATTTTGGTAAAATATCGATGTAGTAAAACTATCGACAGTGATTGTAGTAAAATACGCCATAATAGTTATAGTATCGATAGTATCTATACCCAATAGTATCGATATTGTGACTATTTTACGAGGTCAACTATCGATACTACAACTATCGATTTTTAGGCAACACTACAGACAAGCATACCCTTATAATCCTACTAATATTATAAATGCGAAAGTTTGTAAGTGTGGATGTATGTATGTATGTTTGTTACTCCTTCACGCAAAAACTACTGAACGGATTTGGATGAAATTTGGAACACAGATAGATTATAACCGGGATTAACATATAGGATATTTTTTAACCCAATAATCCAATACTACGCGGATGGAGTCGCGGGGCACAGCTAGTACCCACATATGAATCGAGGGCTATGCATCCATAGACATTAGTCTTCTAAAACAACTACAGGGGTTTTGCTTTGCAAGTGGCAACACCATTGGATAATGTCACAATGCCAGTTTAATCTATGTAGTCTATGGTATAGTTAATAGAAAAATGGCGACTTTACTCCCTCGTTCCCTTGGTCTTGTCGAATCAATTTTCATAAAAAATGGACATCAAGTAAGTAAAACCAAATATTTATTTTGATGTTTATAATATCCTTAATATCATTGTTTCCCTTTAATTGATAAGGTCCCACTCACTAATTCATTGCTACAAAAAAGCAATACATCGTTTACTGATAATACAAAATTATAATAATGATTAGGTACTGACCTAATTTTGGATAACAAATATGACTTTGCCCTGCCTGATCTTGCTTCATGTTCTAGCAGACCTTGATAGCAATTGAATTTTATTTATAAATTTGACCTTGTCGCTTGCTACTGTGACCTTACGTCATAGGTACGTCTGTTTGTCGGTAGTTACATTAGAAATTTTCAGCTATTATTCCCTCAACATATTAATACACATATGTGATTAATATGTTGAGGTGATTTGCTACATTTATGTTATATGTGGCACGTTGTTAGTCTGCCTGGCTAACCCATATCCAAGATTCATGTAGAAATCAATAAGCACTAATGACGACAGCTAGCTTATTGGAATTTCTATCGGCTCTTGAATCTTATTAGATAGTGTCTATCATTCAAATGAATCAATGAATCACGTCCTGGATTCTTACACTTATTTCTATAACTTACTAGCTGAGCCCGCGACTTCGTCCGCGTGGAATTTAACTTAACAAAAAAGCCCGCTCCCGCGTTCTGAGCCCGCACGACAGAACCCATTTTTTCATTTTTTAATATTTTGTTTTTCTAAAATAAAAGTAGCCTAAGATACTGTTTATAACATCAGCTATCTACCAGTGAAAGTCCCGTCAAAATCGGTCCACCCGTTTCGGAGATACTCTTTGATTTCATGTGTTTTTATTTTTTTACGCGGAACCCTAATTGTTTTTCAAAAATTAAAGTAGCCTAAGTTACTCCCTATTACATCAGCTATCTGCCAGTGAAAGTCCCGTCAAAATCGGTCCAGCCGTTTCGGAGATTACCCGGAACAAACACACAGACAATTTTTTTTTAAATCGCGTTTTTGCTATAGGTGTCGTATGTACTTTCATATGCATTTAGTGAAAAGGTGTTATTTTGATATTACAAACAGATACTCGAATTTTATTTATTTGTATAGATTGATTAGTAGGAAATCATTATTGATCTTGTAACTACAGTCAGACAATGTTGTTATTTAGTAAAATAATTCAGTACCTATATTATTTTGAAATGTACCTACTTACTTATTTAAATACTGATGTTGCTTACTCACATTTGAACCATTCAGCAATAACATTAGGCTCTATAATAATTGTTTAAAATAAAACTAATTGTAAATAGCCCCAAATTATGTTTAGTACCTAACTAAATGTTTCCAAGCTGTAATCCATCCTTTTACATCACAAAAGTTAACTTTAAAATTATGTACCTAAATACTTATGGGAAAGAGCTTAGTGGGAATCAAATAGCCATCAAAGGTAAACCTATGTTCTAAATGCATGCAAAAATGTTGTTAAAGAATTGAATAATTTGGTAAATATAGCAGTCCAGTCACAGATAAATTTTACATTCACAGATCTGTAATGTTTTTTGCTTACATCCATATATTTTAAATATAGATACTTTAATCTATCTCATGTATAAGATAACATAAAATGCAGCAGTTGTTTTTCTTGTTTATAGGTATAATAATAAAAGCTACATACCAAGTATTATTTTTAGTATAAAATTAATTTTATTTATATTTTCTGTTATAGTTTCGCTGGTATTATAAAGATTATTCTTGTAGCTCAAGCAACAAGTCTAGGAATAAGAAATCATAAATTATTTATTAAACTTCAATTACATTCTTAGCACAAAAAAGGTCACTTTAATTAAAATAATTTAAAATATAAACACTGAAAATTATAGAACTATCATGAATTATAAAAGAAGATATGAAATGACTAGCATATTAATAATGATTTGGTTCCTCTAAGCAAAGCTTTTCCTGTGGGTAACCAATTTCAAATTAGTTTTTAATATAACTCAAATTTGATTTTTATTGCAGCTGTTGGCAGCAACAGCTGCAAGCAATTTCCCGAGCAAGCAACAAGTCCGCCACTTGAATGTTCACGAGTATGTGAGCTACACCCTGCTGCGTGACCATGGCATCCCAGTACCCAAATTCAATGTCGCCAAGACCAAGGAAGAGGCAGTACAGTTTGCCAAAGAGCTCAACACTAAAGACATAGTACTCAAAGCTCAGGTAAGTAAATAACTACATCAATTCTAAATGTTGGATGGTGGTTGTTGTTGAAGGCGATTTTAATTATTTTCTTAAATAAAAAAAACAAAATAGTTCTGACAATTATGAACTGGTATCCAAAAGTTGCACAGTTTTCTTTGGTATTAAAAATATATTGCTATAATAACCCTCACAATTAGTCAAAACCTGCAACCTAAAACAATGTTTGCCCCAAGCCCCAACCCCTCTGCAGACATAGCATAATACAACCTTCAACCTTCATATTCAGCATCAATCAGAGCAGATGTTGATGCTGATACAGAAAATGATGCTAAAGTTCTACAAATGCTGATGCTTACTGACTAATACCCTGGTCAGTAGACTGTAATTTGTCCAATTTAAATTTATCTAATACATATATTAAATTTAAAACATCTACACTTTCGAAATATAATTTCTTATAAAACAAGTTAGCCTTGTAAGATTCAAAGTGTCAAAGGCATCAGGCACTTATATAATTCACACTTCACAGTGTTATGCAATACATTATGTACTTAGAAATTTGCCAATGATCTTGTATGCTGATATAACACCTACCTGTATTAGTTATGTATGTGTAGAGTAGAACTAACGAACTATTTCCGCTTTAATGGTCTAGATGTATAACCGGAAGTTTATTTCAGGTACTTGCTGGAGGCCGTGGAAGAGGATCATTCAAAAGCGGCCTGAAGGGTGGCGTCCGTATGGTTGACACGTAAGCAGTACTTTTTCATTGAAGTTTTATTTATTGTGATTTTTATACAATATCAAGTGGAATATTAAGACACCGCAGACGACAGCATTCCCAAAACAGAAACACTTGTGGTGGTTATCAACTAGATGAGTGACTGCTAATAATATTTACATTTCAATGCTTTGCAGGGCATGTTAAGCTGTGTTGGAGTGCCTTTGGGTGGTCTGAAAACTCCGCCACCAGAGTTGTCCAATAGCTCATATCAATAGAAGTAGACTATAGCTATGTTTATGATAGATTGGAGTGGAGACATATTTAGTAGTAGTATTTTTTAAAAATTTCTATGCATTTTAGACAACTTACAGTTTTACTATGTGTTTTCGTATCTGCAGGATAATATTTAGTTGTCTTTTAATTCACAATAAATTGGTAATGTTGTATTGTAACAGACCTGAACGCGCCGGAGAGCTAGCCAGCAAGATGCTGAAGCAGTACCTGGTGACCAAACAGACGGGCGCCGCGGGCCGCATCTGCAACATGGTGATGGTGACCGAACGGAAGTTCCCCCGCCGGGAATACTATGTCGCCATCATGATGGAGCGCAGTTTCAACGTACGTGGTTGATTGATTTGTTATACTTCCAACAATGTGTCAGCAGAAATAGCTCCATCATTGCCAACATTTGCATGTGTGTGTGAATTAAACAACAGTTCTATTTAAATATTATTTGTGCCTATAGAAAAAGTCTAACCGAATCGTATCGTCATCGATAATTGTCTGAACAAATTAATAAAAAGAACATTTCACTTATTTATTTGACTCAGCAACTAATTGGTTTTCCCTTTGAGATAAGTGAACGCCCCAATTGCAGCACTCCGGCGACCCGGCTTCTTATCAAAGGAAAATTGTTTAACCCTGCTCAGAACCAATAGAGCATAAAAATCAATTCCGCGCTAATAGTGATATATTCCACACGTAGCAACATAGTGGTAACAGTCGTAATAGAAATTAGTTCGATTTGTTTTCAAAAATCAACAGGTTGGATAAAAGTATTTGTGTTGGCTCTAGGGTCCGGTAATTATTGCATCCTCTCAAGGCGGTGTCAACATCGAAGACGTCGCCGCCGAAAATCCCGAGGCCATCACCTACGAGCCCATTGACATCGTGAAGGGAATCACCGACGAGCAAGTCTGCCGCGTCATACAAAAAGTGAGTAGACTTCATTTAGTTTTAATTTTTTTTAAAATTTAAGTTTTTAAAATTTAAATTTCTGTCATTTATTGATCATGTACTTTAAAATAAGCATCTTTGTTGTTTCCTTTCAACCAGTGCGCAGTTTTAAATGTTACGAGCTAATGAAAGGCTTATAGGAACGAAGTTCCTTTATGCGTCTTGCGGTAAGAGTTATGGCCGAAATCGGTAGCTTGAAAAGTGTTACACGTAACTTTGTGATGTCCACTGTGAAAAAGTTCACTAAAATTCAACTAGATGGCTTATGTGAGTTATTCAAGTAGATAGTGCGACTCAAAACACTTACAGAGAACTGCGTTTATGACAGGGGTCCCCCAACTGCACAAGTTTTTTATTTATTTGTTTTTCTAAAGAAGTACAAATTTAACGTTTACGAAATATATTGTCTGCCGGCTTATTATCTGTCACGCGCTCTCTCCGACGACATACCTTATCAGCGGCGCAGTGCGGTCACTGACTGCTTATTTGATTTATCTTGTTTAGATGTGAACCTATAGCACCTGTTTTATGATTTGTTTACTTCTTACTTGGATAAAATATAAACAATAGTTTTGAAAAACATACATTACAAATTACAGATACATTATAGCACAAAAAAAAAAATTGCGCACTGGTCACAAAAAATCCTGTAATGTACTAATGCTGTAATCCTGTTAAAAATGAGAATTATCCGCTTAAGGTTGAAGCGTCGGTCGGGTTTATTGCAGTTTCTCTCAAGATGACGCTGTAGTCAACAGATTCTACTTATTTATTTTTTACGCAATATTTGAGCATTTCTAAGATATAATACTATTGTTTGCGATTAAGACTTATTATACTGCATTGACATACGCAATAATATCAACCTAAAATAATTCATAATCTAAGCGTTTTCCGATGAAAAACTTCTGTCACTTTTTATTGTAATACATACACGCACACATTGACAAAAGGTGTATTTTAGCCACTAGCCACTAGAGGGCGTACTTTTATATTTATTGCGGCCTTTTTATTTTATAATAAATAGCGAATATATTATATTTTTGCTATTGTAAAATTCATTATTGTATGCGTATTCATCATTCTAAAAAACCGATAAAAAATATACATCTGTTATAGAATAATTTTATTGTCTGACTAGCTGTGCCCGCGACTTAGTCCGCGTGTAATTTAACTTAACAAAAAATTTCGGGATTATTCATCCCCTCTTTTATCCCTTTGGGGTAAAATTAATCAAAATCCTTTCTTAGCGGATGCCTACGTCATAACATCTGCATGCCAAATTTCAGCCCGATCCGTCCAGAGGTTTGGGCTGTGCGTTGATAGATCAGTATGTCAGTCAGTCAGTCAGTCACCTTTGAGTAATATATTTAGATGTTACTAAATATAGTGAAAATATAACTGTAATACACTTGTTGGTGTATTTTCTAACATATGAGATACATTACTGAGAAATAGATGTGGTTTTCCATGTGAACATATTTTTATTTATAACAACAACAATAATTACAAGAAATCAACATAAAAATCGTGTCTCTATCAAAATTAAAGGACCTAGAGTCCTATACAGAGTAGCGTTAGTAGTGTTTCCTACATTGAGACATTCCTACATGGCCTACTTTTTTGCAATATGTACACGACACCTTAGGCACACTATTTACACTAGACGACGAAAAGGCACTAGATGTAGCAGAGGCATCTCGGCGTTCTTCCTTCAGCAGGATCGATGTAACCGAGTCTGTAGATATCGAGGTGCCGGAATGCTCTATTGCCATCACCATTGCGCTGTAGCTGTCCTTGAGTCCTGCCAGCATAATCACACCAACAAGTTCATCTTCCAGACCAGCTTGATTGGCAATCAGTTGTTGTTGCACGCATGTCATTCACATAGGCTTCTATGTTCGAGTACAATACAAGTTTAGTACCAAGCTATTTCTTCATAAGTTGTAAGCGTCGAGCAAGCCCGCTGTCAGCGTAGGCTTCCCGAAGTCGCTTCCATGTTTCCTTCGAAGTTTCAGCTGTCATGACGATGAGATATAGATGTTCGCTTAGACTCAAGCAAATCTTGGATCTTTGGCATCTTTGCGTTGAAAGTCGTCAACTTCCTCCGCAGGCTTCATGACGCAGTCCCATAGTTCGCTGTCGATCAAGTACATCTTCATGGCGAAGCTCCAAGCCGCGTAGTTGACGCTTCCCTTTAATTTTGCGAAGCTCAACGTTGTGTTGGCACCCACTGCTGTTGAAGAGCTACTAAAGACAGTTTGCTGTGGTTGTACCTTTGACGACGACTGTTCTGAGTAGCAGATTAAATAAAAACATATACGGAGGCCAGACAAGATATTTAATGTACAGCGTATTTTGACAGACAGAATAGAATTATATGCAAAGAGAATACATTCTATGTAAAAACAAATGTCAATATAAATTACACGGAATTTAAAAACTAATTATTAACAGGCCAGTTCTTTGATGATTTCCACTACGTAGGTTGCAACAAAGATAATCTACTATATAAAAATAAGTCGGGTTTTCCTTCCTGACGCTATAACTCCAGAACGCACGAACCGATTTCCACGGTTTTGCATTCGTTGGAAAGGTCTCGGGCTCCGTGAGGTTTATAGCAAAGAAAATTCAGGAAAAATTTCAACAGAACGCGGACGGAGTCGCGGGGCACAGCTAGTCTTCTACTATATAAAAATAAGTTGGGTTTTCCTTCCTGACGCTATAACTCCAGAACGCACGAACCGATTTCCACGGTTTTGCATTCGTTGGAAAGGTCTCGGGCTCCGTGAGGTTTATAGCAAAGAAAATTCAGGAAAAATTTCAGCAGAACGCGGACGGAGTCGCGGGGCACAGCTAGTAATAACTATATTAATTTAGCCCTTTTGACGTCCCACTCCTGGGCACGGGCCTCCCCTCAACATGAGGAGGATTCAGGCCAAAATCCACCACGCTGGCCCAGTGTGGGTTGGCGGATTTCACATGTCTTACGAAAATTGGTTAGATCTTCTAAGACATACAGGTTTCCTCACGATGTTTTCCTTCACCGTAAGCTAGTGATAATCATATAGAAATTATGAGTCACACATAGATTTCGAAAAATCCAGATGTGCGAGCCGGGGTTTGAACCCAATACCTGGTGCCCGCAAGACGCGTGCTTTAAGCAATCGGCTATCACAGCTTCAGCTCAATCAAAATAATACTAATAAATAAACAAATATCGCCAGACAAACATACCAACTGTATGGTCCCAAACTAAGCAAGGCTTGGACAATGGATACCGTACAATGGACTGGGGGCGATGCCAGTGACACCAAGACCAGGGCAAATTACGGAAAGGCCAATTCCGAAATTTACCGTGAAGGGAATCAAACCCGCCACCACCCGGTGTAGTGAGCCGAGCGGCCTACGCTCAAACCACTGCGCCAAGCGGTCGTCAATCGTCGATGGTAGTAAAAGTAAAAGTAAAAGTAAAGGTAAAGGTAAAGGTAAAAGGAAAAGGAAAAGGAAAAGGAACAGGAAAAGGAAAAGTTTCGCGACACCACACTGTTCAATGCGAAATAGAAAGACGATACGAAAAAAATAATAACTGGCTTGCTTTCTATAAGGGAGAGAGAGAGACATACAGAGAAACACGCGCACGCCGCACATATAGCGAAAAAAGTGTCGTTACACATTTTTTGGTCTTAATTTTTTCCGTCTAGCCCCCTTTCGCAACGCGCGATAAGGAACTTCATTCCAATATTTATTACATACTAGCTGTGCCCCGCGACTTCATCCGCGTAGTATTGGATTATTGGGTTAAAAAGTATCCTATATGTTAATCCCGGTTATAATCTATCTGTGTTCCAAATTTCATCTAAATCCGTTCAGTAGTTTTTGCGTGAAAGAGTAACAAACATACATACATACATACATACATACATACATCCACACTCACAAACTTTCGCATTTATAATATTAGTAGGACTTACCTAGTACATGTGTACATATATAATACTAGCTGAGCCCGCGACTTCGTCCGCGTGGAATTTAACTAAAGCCCGCTCCCGCGTTCTGAGCCCGCGCGACAAGACTCATTTTTTTAAATTTCGTTTTTCTAAAGTAAAAGTAGCCTTAGTTACTGCTTATAACATGAGCTATCTACCAGTGAAAGTCCCGTCAAAATCGGTCCACCCGTTTCGGAGATGCTCTTTGATTTCATGTGTTTTTTTTTTACGCCGCACCCTAATTGTTTTTCCGAAATTAAAGTAGCCTAAATTACTCCTTTTATCATCAGCTATCTGCCAGTGAAAGTCCCGTCAAAATCGGTCCAGCCATTTCGGAGATTACCCGGAACAAACACACAGACAGACAGACAAAAAATTTTTAAATCGCGTTTTTGCTATAGGTGTCGTTGTACTTTGATATGCACTTAGTGAAAAGGTGTTATTTTTATATTACAAACAGACACTCCAATTTTATTTATTTGTATAGATAGTACAGTAGTATCTATGGTTTGTATATACCAGGTTCGGTATTTATTTGACAAATACAGTAAATTTTCATTTTTATGTACCTATACGGTAATCCTAAGCCAGCGGCAACACTATCCTACCCACATATATGGATTTACATAGATAACGCAAATGTATGTACTTAGCGTGTCGGAAAACCCCGACCAAGCGTCAAGGTTGGTCGCCTATAACTTACAGTCCTTCACGACTACAGATATAAAAATATGAGTATGAGCGAGATAATCACTCGAGAGAATCGTAGCGGGCGGAGGGACATCAGCGGCATCGGTGTCTTTGAATCGGTTTGGATTTCACGCCATCTATGACGTCACACTAAGTGTTAAAAATTTGGCACGCTTGGTTTCAATACAAATCGTGATACTTGCGTTATCTATGTAAATCTATATCTGTGATCCTACCTATAATACACTAAACGAAAAAAATATTTCCGACAACAAACGCTTTCATAATAGACATCCGACGTTGTCAAGTCGCCGCTCTCTACCAATTGACAACGTCGCGTCTGCAACAACGTAGTACCTCGTGTGGCGAATTGACGACCGCTTGGCGCTGTAGTTTGAGCGTTGGCCGCTCGGCTCACAACATCGGATGGTTGCGGGTTCGATTCCCAACAAAGGAAATTTTCTGAAACGGCCTTTTCGTAATTTGCCCAGGTCTGGGTGTCACTGGGATCGCCACCAGTTTAATGTATGGTAGCCATAGTACAAGCGTTGCTTAGTTTGGCACCATATAGTTGATGAGTAAGTCTGGCGATATTTATTTATTTATCTGATACCTATCATGTCAGCGATACATTCATTTATTTATTAGAAACTTAGTATTGTATTATGTCCGGTAAATATTAAAAATACTTAGCTCGTTACTTCATTTTTTTATTGAATGTTATTATTATGATAATAAAAGATGAAAACCCGGCTTCGCTCGGGTGAAATGTGACTCATTACAATTTTCGGCATGATGTGTTTACATCCAAACAAAGTTAATAGAAATACAAATACATCCGACAGAGAACCAAAGTTATCGACATAGCTCAAAGAATTAGCAAGCTGAAGTGGCAGTGGGCTGGCTATATCTCGCGAAGAACCGACAACCGCTGGGTTAAACGTGTTCTTGAGTGGAGACCTCGACTCGGCAAGCGTAGTGTAGGACGCCCTCCGACCAGGTGGGATGACGATTTGCGAAAGACTGCAGGCAGATGCTGGATGCGGCAAGCTGAAGACAGGGCGCTATGGCGCTCATTAGGGGAGGCCTATGTCCAGCAGTGGACAAGCATAGGCTGATGATGATGATGATGAAAGTTAATCACTATGCAAAACTAAATGAAATGAATACTCGTACGGAAACATCATGAACATTGAACACTGAATTTGTTTGTTCTGACAGCTCAATCAATAAATGCACTTCTTCTTCTTTCTTTAAAAATATGGCCCACCAACTAAGAACACTGGCACTGTCATCACTGACACTGACTGACATGCGTCCATAGAAAATATAGCTACTGTGCCGAATATTATAATTATAACATTGTTTATCACGACAATCCGAATTTTGCGGATATATGTTGTCGACTCAAAATCATTATTTTTTTAAGTTTTATTATTCTGGTAACGTTTCAATCGAGTCAACCGTACCCTTTGACGGAATTATTAATATAGATGGCGCAATATAGGGATATACATATTTGCAATAAAAATTTGGTCACCACCATCTGTCATTTCAACTAGTACACTATTAGCACGCAGTTTACTCAAAGTACAAATTTTATGTTAATAATGGCCTAATTTAGTCAGATGGCGCTGACAAATTCACACACACAGGCGTAAAATTTAACAAATTTTACGATCGATTTTGATTATGTTAATCTATTTTTAAATGCCTGAAATCATTAGATGCGAATACAATAATTTATTTAGAAGTGATAAAATCCATTGTTTTAAGGAAAAACTTTGTGTGTCTCGTATAAATTCGGAATGAAATATGTATGGAGAACACGACCGCCCCCATCACCTTAATTTGAAATGTTATTGTTTAGATTGGTCTCGAAGAATTCGCAGAACAAGCAGCTGGTATGGTGAAAAAAATGTACGACTTGTTTTTAAAGAAAGACGCTCTTTTGATCGAGGTTAATCCTTACGCCGAAGATGCCATCTCTGGCGAATGTAAGCAAATTTGAATTATTATAAAGTTCACACATTTGGTCTATTAAAAAACTCTGTCCTTAATTTTAAATTTTGTTAATTCCCAACAGTCTTTTGCTTGGACGCGAAATTCCGATTTGATGACAACGCCGATTTCAGACAGAAGGAATTATTCGCTTACCGAGACACAACCCAAGAGGATCCCAAGGAAATTGAAGCCGCCAAGTTTAATTTGAACTACATTGCACTTGATGGTAATATATTTTGTACCATTCTATTTTACAATTATTTACCTTTATAGTGTATAGTGTACTTATAGTGAAAATCACTTTTTCTATAACCTACAGTATGATTTTTAATATTAAGTGTCGCGTGGGTACTTCGTCCTAAATTGTATTTTTCGTCACAGGCAACATCGGGTGCATGGTGAATGGCGCGGGCTTGGCCATGGCAACCATGGACATCATCAAGCTGTACGGCGGCGACCCGGCCAACTTCCTGGACGTAGGAGGCGGCGCCACTGCGCAGGCTGTCGCGGTAATCCTTCATTTCATTACACATCAAATTAAATCGAGTGTTCGGAAATGCGAATAATTGTGATATAGATATTTGTTTTAATTATCTGAATAATACTTAATACCATTGTTTAATTTTATAGGAAGCATTCAAAATTATCCTGTCGGATCCCAACGTGTCTGCTATTCTAGTCAACATCTTCGGAGGCATCATGAGATGTGACGTCATCGCGGAGGGTATCATCAACGCCGCGAAGAATCTTAACATTCAAATCCCAGTTATCGTCCGACTTCAGGTATGTACATATTTCGCTTTTGTTTTTCGCTTGTGTGTATTTGAGGGTCGATTATTTATTCTAAATCTTGTTTATCCAGGGCACGAAAGTAAACGAAGCGAGAAAACTAATAGCCGAGTCTGGGCTGCGCATAGTGCCTCGCGACGATCTCGATGAGGCGGCGAAGCTGGTCGTGCAGCTGTCCGAGATCGTGGCCCTGGCCAGGAAGGCCGGCGTCGAGGTCAAATTCGATATACCTAGATTCATGCTCGAAAAGTAAAATCCAGCAGTATTTTCACTATACTCATCACTATCTAAATGGTCGTAGTAGTTCAGCCCATCGTAATTTATTTCGAATTTATAATTATAACGTGAAGTTATTATTCGCTAATGCTCTGTACTCGTGACGCGCGCTTACATTGTATCTCCTATATTACGCGAAAATATGTATTGTATAAAGTAATTATTATAAGGTGTAACAATACCTATTCCATAATATATTGTTATAGATGGACATGTTATATGTGGGGAGTTGTGATATTTACATTTTAAATGTTAGCAGTTAGCTTCTCTTATCTATTACCGTAAATAATTTCGATGTTGTTGCCGCTTGAATATGTCGCGCGTATATTCACATGTAAAGTACAGGTTGTATAAAAGCCAATTAGTTTTATTTAAATGCGTCATTCATTATCCTATTTATTGAATTACATTATATTAGTATTAGTGACCGTATTAGAGGATTAGTTAGTGCAAATAATTTAATTGTGAAACATGTTCTAGTTAGTATTATAATAAACTGCATGTTGTTATAAATTGTAATTTGTTACCAGACTTTACAGTAAGTGAAGTGGAGCTTGATGTATTTCGAATAACATTTTTGTTTATATACATACATATTTAATATGTATTGTTATTTTTGAAGTACAGCTGTAGATGGTTGTATCTTTAAGACGTGTATCAGCGCAATAATCGGTATTCGTACATTATGTATGTACTGTATATGTATGTTTCTTTGTAAATAGCAAAGTCTTATTAACTAAATAAGTTTTAACTTGTTGAGAACAATTTCGGTGTAGAGATTTTCTCCTTAAAATTGAAGTACAATTTGAAGTCAGCAGTTTGATTCTAGTATATATTTAACTGTATTATTATAGCATAAAATATGGCTTATTTTGAAGAATCAACATAATTTAATACATTTTATTTTAGATCTGTATTAGGGTTTTATTTGCCACCCCATTATCATTGTTATGTTTCGAGATGGTCTACGGCTACGTACATAGAGGACCTGAACCGTCTCTAGGCGCCGTTAAGGTCATTTTCGCATAACATGACAATGTTTAGTTCTAGCGTCATTGCCACTGCTCAGCACCTGTTAGCAGGAAAAGTTAGCTGACATTTTTTATACGTAAACACAAAACCAGAAAATCTCAAAAAGGGACTAAATTTTATAACAAAAACAATTTTTTCTTCCTCTATGAAGATCAATTTAAAACGGTCTTAGTAACGTGCTCGACTAGCATAACAGACAATTATGTCAATGTTTATTATTGACTAGCTGGTGCCCGCGACTTCGTCCGCGTGGAATAGTGTTTTTGGGTAGCATTTTAATTTATACTAGCTGAGCCCGCGACTTCGTCCGCGTGGAATTTAACTGAACAAAAAAGCCCGCTCCCGCGTTCGGAGCCCGCACGACAGGACCCATTTTTTATTTTTATTTTTTTAAATTTGGTTTTTCTAGAATAAAATTAGCCTAAGTGACTGCTTATCACATCAGCTATCTACCAGTGAAAGTCCCGTCAAAATCGGTCCACCCGTTTCGGAGATACTCTTTGATTTCATGTGTTTTTATTTTTTTACGCGGAACCCTAATTGTTTTTCTAAAATTAAAGTAGCCTAAGTTACTCCTTATAACATCAGCTATCTGCCAATGAAAGTCCCGTCAAAATCGGTCCAGCCGTTTCGGAGATTACCCGGAACAAACACAGACAAAAAATTTTTTTATCGCGTTTTTGCTATAGGTGTCGTATGTACTTTCATATGCATTTAGTGAAAAGGTGTTATTTTGATATTACAAACAGACACTCCAATTTTATTTATTTGTATAGATATATAGTCGATTGGTTAAGGACGCGTCTTGCGGACGCAAGGTCCGGGGTTCCAGACCCGGCTCGCAACTCTGAGTTTTCGGAATCTTTGTGCAAATCATGATTGTCACTTGCTTATGGTGAAGGAAAACATCGTGAGGAAACCTGCATATCTTGAAAAAGGTAAGTAATTTTTGTAAGACATGTGATATCTGCCAACCCGCACTGGGTCAGCGTGGTAGATTATGGACTGAATCCTCCTTGTATTGAAGGAAGGCCCTGGAGTGGGAAGTTAAAAAGGGGCTAAATCATAGATATAGAATTACATAGATAACGCAAATGCATGTACTTCGCGTGTATGCAACCCCGACCAAGCGTCAAGGTTGGTCGCCGTTAACTTGCAGTCCACGCAACTACAGATATAAAAAATATGAGTATGAGCGAGATAATCACTCGAGAGAATCATAGCGGACGGAGGGGCATCGGCGTCTTTGAAGCGGTTTGGATTTCCCGCCACTAATGACGTCACAGTAGGTGTTAAAAATTCGGCACGCCTGGTTTTAAGACAAATCGTGATACTTGCGTTATCTATGTAAATCTATATCTGTGGGCTAAATCATTTATTATGAATTACTTTGTACTGTTGCTTTTTATAGATTGCTATCTCGTACAAGAGCAACGCCAAGCGCGGCGGCGCGGGCGGCGGCAAAGGGCCTTGCCCGACTCTCGAAAGAAGTAAAGAACATTTTTGGAAGTATTTGGTCTGACATCGGAAGATGTTAATTGGTCAGCTTATTTTTGGATTATATTTTTATTTGCTTTGTATAAATTGAATTTAAGTTAATAATGTTATTAAAATTCAAGTTTTAATGTTTAGGGAATTAAAAATCTTTATTCGATAAATCATTTTTAATAATAAAACTGTACATGATTAATATATTTTGTTATTTATTTGTTACTATAAACTTATGCAAATATTATATTCGTATAAATGGACATAATTCACTTCGAAATATGAATAGAGATAATAACTAATACATATTTTGATGTGTAACTAATCATAAAATTATCCTAAATTGTTTAAATAAAACAATTGCACTGAGACAGCATGAGTAGCGTGACATGGACCGAGAAACATAAGCAATATCCTTATATACATTACCTAAATGACTTCTTTGCTAGGTGTCGAAATACCTAACGCTTCTTCATAGCCGGTTTTCGTTTCGTGTTTACCTGGAATTTCGATCATTCATTATAGTTTTTACAATTTCTCCAAGCAGTTTCATGCAACTACGAGTAATCTGTTATAGAAATACATACCTTTTTTTGAAGATTTCTTTTTAGACTCCTTGTCTTTAGATTCTTTTTTCGATTTCTTGTGTTTCTCAGTCTTTTTCCCCTTCGTGTGGGATTCGACGAGCGAGAACTCGTCGGCGGGCTCGATGTCATCCTTCGCTCGTGTCTTGCCATTGGTTTTGTTCGACTCGTCAATAAGTAGTTCATCGCCGACATCGGTTTTCGTCTCGGTCAACATTAAGTCTACAGATTTCGGCTTGGATTTCTTTTCCTTCTTTTTCTTGGTTGGCTTCTGCGGCGTCTCTTTACCTGTAGATTTGGTCCTCTTCGATATCTTGGACTTTTCATCGAGAAGCCCGCCGTCCGGCGACGGGTACTGGTGTATCCTTGACGTGAGCAATTCCTCGTCGCGCAGAGGTCTGAAACGATTAACATCAGTTTCCTAACGCGTACTTCAAACTCACAGCACTACTGTATATAAGTAAAGTAATGGTTTTAATAATTTTCTAATATATTTAATAAATATCTAAATGTACTTCGCTTTTATTTTTTTTAATATCGTAGTAAATGTTCCACAAAGGCAAAGGTATCCCCTTTCCGTCTCTACAGGTACCTTTTCTGGGTTTGTGGCCAAGGCTAACTCCTTCTGGCTCATCTGACATTACGAGGGATAAAATCAACATGCATCCCTTATCTTCTACAATCATAAAACCGATTTTCGTAGGGGGGTGAAGTAGGTGATGTGTGTGATGTGTGTGTGCACTGACTGGTCGAGGTCGAGGTCGAGCGCGCGGTGCGGGTCGTCGCGCGGCGGCGGCGCGTCGTCGTCGGAGGGCGCCGCGCCGTCCGGCAGCTCGCCGCCCGCCGCCACGGCCGGCCGCGCCCGCCCCGCCCGCCGCGCATCCTCTGCACACCGACATACTACCATTACCACAGATATAGATTTACATAGATAACGCAAATGCATGTACATACTTCGCGTGTCCGAACCCCGACCCAGCGTCAAGGTTTGGTCGCCGCTAACTTGTGAGCGAGCGGGACCACAGATATAAAAAATATGAGTATGAGCGAGATAATCACTCGAGAGAATCGTAGCGGGCGGAGGGGCATCGGCGGCAATCGGTTTGGATTTCCCGTCACTAAATTTCGGCTGCTGTGACGTCACAGTAGGTGTTAAAAATTCGACACGCTTGGTTTCAATACAAATCGTGATACTTGCGTTATCTATGTAAATCGATATCTGTGATCATTACATTACGTACAGTACAGAAAGCGCGCGAAATAGAGAACGTGCTCGGGTCATACTCGCCTTCGCTCTCCGAGTCGCTGGAAAGTATCTCCTTTTTGCTTTTCAGTTTCTTGGACGTTCGTTTTTCTTTCTTCTTCTTGTTCGTGCTGTCTCGCGTTATTAAGTACTTGTCGGATCTCTTGGCTGGGAATAGAGAGGTGTGTTAGGCGATACATCATTTGTAGAATACACGCATGGAACGTTCCAATAAATATTGGTCGATACTAACTGTGAATTTGTAACGGGACCTCGAGCGCAATCTCGGCCACCGGGATATCCTCCTGCTGGTAGGAGCGCGGCGAGTCGTCCTTGAGGTAGTGCGGGTTATTCGCCTGTTCCTGCTTCCTGGCTTCCCGCAACTAACAAAAAACATTTAGCTGGCTGACAAATAATGTTTAATAACAAATAATGCGGAATAAGCCGCCGTCCGTGGTATCGAACTTCAATGAACCGACATCTAAGCGTACGTGCTGGTGCTAACGAAATAGCTTCTGCCGTTTTTCAGAACGTACCCATACTCCGTGACCCGTTCAGGGGCGGAAGGTCTTCAAAATACCACGCTCGGTGACAGCGGGGAGGGGGTTATGTCATGTAGTCAATATCCTCTAGGAAAATCTCGCGCTTTTAGAGCTATATTCAAATAAGGCGAGCAGCGTTTGCAAAAAATGATTGAAAACCGTATTTATGAATTACTACGTGAAAACTAGTGAGGTGGTAAGTGTACGTTCTCTTATCGAGTGACAGCTCTTTTTAACACCCCAACAAAAAAGAGGGGTGTTATAAGTTGTATTACACGTGTATCTGTGTGTCTGTCTGTGGCATCTTAGCGCCCAACCGGATGAACCGATTTTAATTTTGTTAGAAAGGTATACTGATCGAGAGTGTTCTCAGATATGTTTCATGAAATCGGTTCAGAGGTTTGAAAATTATCAGCTCTTTTGTAGATTAAAAAGTCGTCGCATCGGGAGTTTTTTAATTTTCAATTTAGAGTTATTTAAATAGAATTTTCACTACTCATACTCTGAAAGTAGGTCTGAATTGCCTGAGGAGCGGGTTGAAAGTAACACTTTTCCGGCCCGGGAGAACTGACAACTGACAGCTGTCAAATTTTTTTTAAAAACTAGTTCCATTTTCACATTTCTATGGAACCATGTTCAAACTTTTTCTACAGTCACTCAATTACAGCACGATGTAAAATTGAAATAACATAAAGTTAAGTATTAATTAAAGAATATATATTTTTAAATGACTTAATTATAATTTAGTTTCAACAATTTCTTTAAAATAACATAGATTGGGGCAAAATATTTAAAGATGAAAATGAAAAATAATGGCTAAATAATGAAGTTGGCCGGCCAACGAAAAAAAAACAAAATAGGCGGCAATCCGATCTTTTATTTTTTCCAGTTGTAGAGTATTGTTCGTACTTCCTTGTATTATTTCTTTAGCCAATTCCAAACCCCGTCTCGGGACTAAATAAGTCACTTTCACCACTCGTGTAACAATGTACTATTAATTGATCAACAAACATGTATATAGGTCGAGTGTATTAGATGCGAGGTGTAGATACCGACCATGGCGAGTTCCTCCGGCGTGAACTGCGCGGTGGGGCGCGCGTCGCGCGGCGCGGCCGCGAACACCGCCGCCGCCGCGCCGCCCGCGCCAGCCTCCTCCTCCGAGCTCGAGCTGTCCGACGACCAGTGGGAACGGGACAGCCACTGATCCAGGTTCAAGCTGCGGGGAGACATAATACAGTGTCACCAACTCAGGTAATCAATGTTGGAAGTTACAACTAGTGTAATAGTTATGATGTCATTGCTTTAGAAATTTTGTACTGTAGCGAAACTAGACACTACACACATAGGTGGTGAAAGCTGTTGGTAAACTAGTATGCTTGGTTATTCGAAACGATCCGACTTAAGACTACTATAATTATTGTAAAATAAATTTAGACAATATTCATTTACATTATCCAGTGTTACAAATAAATTAACTACTGATAAAAAAAAATTTGAATGAATCTACACATTTTATGCAGCATCTTTACAAATTAGAAGCATTTGAGACCACACTAAAGTATAATAAACATAAATAATTGACGTACTCAGGTGGCATGGGCACTTTCTTTTGTGCTTTCGGCGCGACCGGCTTCAGTTCACCGTCGAACAGGTCGGCTAACTCTTCGATTAGTCCGTCGCTGAACCCTTGCGTCGCGCTCTCGCCGTTAACATTCTCACCCTCTTCTTGCTTCTCCAGACCATTACTGGAACTAACAGACACACATGACACGTTGAATTAAAATTGAATTAACAATGATTGCTGCGTCAACGAAGATACATACAGACTCAAAAAAGTGTGTTTTTAAAGATAAAAACTCACTTTTTTGCAAGAGCACAGCGTGTTCTATTCCAGTTGTTTTTTTGTCTCAGTGTATGGCTTTAAAAAAAATCCGTAACTTACGAAGAAAAAGCAACTGTGAAGTTTGTACACAATGCTGCAGGTGGGAACTAGGAAAGCGCAATGTAAAGGGATTGGGCGCCACCGCTCACTGTTCCGCACACTGGCGGTTTGCATGTTTCCAGCGAGGCGATCGTTCAGCGCGTGCGAGGCGTGCCCGTAGCGAGATCGCCTTTCAGACCACACATACCTCGGTTCGTGTTCGACGAGCAGGGCGGTGTCGGGCGGGGGCTCGGTGTGGGCGGGGTCAGTGTGGGCGGGGTCGGTGTGGGCGGGGTCGAGGCGGCGCAGCAGCAGCGCCAGCAGCGCGGCGGCGTCGTGCGCGCGCTGCTGCACCTCCATGTCCTCGCTGCACACCAGCGCGCGCGCGCCGCCCAGCGCCTCGCGCGCCATCTGTACCACCCCCACACATATCCGATCCAGTTGTAGAGTTGACAATAAAACTAATTAAAATCGCTATTAGGATGTTTATGCGATACAAATACATTCGTGGAAATACAGGTTGAAACAGAAAGGGTATACTTTTTTTTCTAAACTTAACTTTGTAATTCTATAACTATCAGCTTTGGAGGACACTTGAAAAACAAAAGGTGTTACAGGGATACAGCTGGTGAGAGGTTTCACAAGTCTACATAACCTTTAGTACTTCAACTGTCCCACAAAGCCGATAGTTTTAGATTTACAAAGTAAAGTTGCAAAAAAATAGTATACCCTTTCTGTTTCACCTAGTATATTTAGAAGAAAGTCGTTAAAGGGGAGGTAGCTGCTGCTCTCTAAAGATTCAAGAACACAAATATTAAAAAGAAAGCCGCCGATAAATTCACAAGAAATCCGTTAAGATCTTGATGAAGTCGTCAAATACATATTTGTAAAGAAAGACATAAGGCGGCCGCGAGACGGCGCTCACTCACGGATATGGCGGCGGCGCGGTCGCCTCGCGCCTCGTACCGCACGAGCAGGTGCGCGGTGAGCTTGAGCGCGGCGTGCACGCACACGGCGCGCGCGCGCATGGCGCCGCCGCCGGTGCCGCCGCACGCCAGCAGCGGCGACACCGCCTCGCGCATCACGCACTCCTCGCTAAAGTAACGACATCAATACATCTAACATCTATCTACCAATACGAAAACTGTAAGATGTTTGGAAAAGTTGCAGGGGATACCAGAATGAAACATGCTATCCTGATTTATTTGAGACTCTAATGGATAAATGCTCAATGTGGCCGAAAAAATCCGCGTTATATCTTACCACAAAAAATAGCTTGTTTTATTGATCCTTTTATTATAATGAAGAAAGTGTAAATTTTGATTTTACCCTGATAATTTAAATTCTAAATCGCCAGCGCGTCGGCAACAATATTAAAAAAAAATATGTAGTCGACCGAATCTCATGCTTTATTGCGGTGCGATGCGCCCGATGTGGCGTGCCGCCATCGACGTTTTCACCAAGTGAGCCTTTACTAATACCGAAAGGCGCATAACTGCGGACGAGGGCCTAATATCATCCGTACCAGAAATTTAAATAGCGAGTGATATTTCATAATATCGAGTATGAGAATTTGGGATGGAACATTTCACAGGTAGCATGTGAAAAATAATATTATATAAGTTTTCATAAGTAGCACCTACCGACATAGGTAGAAACTGTTAAAATCTCAAAGCGTTCCGGTGTGTCACGGTTTTTATGATAAATTACCGACCAGTGACTTCATAGGATTACGTGTCATTGTGAAAATTCACTATGAATAAAATCATTGACTGTGAAAAATCACAAGTGAAATGGCAGTGAAAGGAAAATTGAATTTCACGTAATGAAAATGAACTGAAAGTAGCCATCATTTCCATGTCTAATGTGAATGTGTGTGTAGTGTGCGTACCGGCAGTACTCGGCGAGCACGTAGGCGGCGGCGTAGAGCACCTCGCGCGAGGCGGGCCCGGGCGCGGCGGCGGCGGCGCGCGCCACCAGCGCCGCGCACTCGCGCGCCGCGAACTGTGAATGTGTGTGTAGTGTGCGTACCGGCAGTACTCGGCGAGCACGTAGGCGGCGGCGTAGAGCACCTCGCGCGAGGCGGGCCCGGGCGCGGCGGCGGCGGCGCGCGCCACCAGCGCCGCGCACTCGCGCGCCGCGAACTGTGAATGTGTGTGTAGTGTGCGTACCGGCAGTACTCGGCGAGCACGTAGGCGGCGGCGTAGAGCACCTCGCGCGAGGCGGGCCCGGGCGCGGCGGCGGCGGCGCGCGCCACCAGCGCCGCGCACTCGCGCGCCGCGAACTGCCGCACGCCCGCCACGCGCGCGCCCACCTCCGTCAGCTGCGCCGCCAGCACGCGACCTGCGCGTGGACACTCAAATTCAAATTCAAATCGTTTATTTTGTTTAGGGCTACGAGGGACCTTGCAAATTGTCAATTTTCCATTTCTTTTCTTATACCTACAACCGGATCGGAACGCGACCCTTGACTAAGAAGATCTGGAAACTCAGCGGGCTTCTCATTTTCATTTTTTTTTATATACGGCAGTTGCTTATTTAGTTAATAATAACAAAGGCTAGTAGATATTAATATTTACACTGTACATCACAATCTAATTTAATCCTTCCATTGATGCCCACCTCCGAGAGCTCTCTGCTGACACTTGGGTGTCGCAATATTTCGGAAGTATTAATATTTTTTTTGTTTTTACAAGAATCGATACACTATATAAACACAGATAGTCTTTGACATAATCGATTTATGAAACCCTATTATCGTTGACGTGTTACTAAACGTAGCAAATAAACAACCAATTACCGCGCACGTCTTATACCCACCCGTAGGGGAACGCCACACTTGGAGCATTAATAGTACATTGTTGCACAAGGGGTGAATAATGTAACTTATTCTGGCCCGAGACGTGGTTTGGCGCCTGAGAGTAGCGAGGGCGCCAATAGTACGAGGGACAAAATAAGTCTTTCACCCGAGGTAAACACTGTGCTTTTCATCACGAATACAAGGAAAGTAAAAAATAAAAACAGGAATTGGCTAAATAAATAATACAAGGAAGTATGAACAATACTCTACGAAAAAACAAATGAAGATCGGATTGCCGTCAAATAGGTTTTTTTTCGTTAGCCGGCCAACTTCATTATTTAGACTTTTTTTTTCATTTTCATTTATAATATTTTTTTATGTTATTTTAAAGAAATGGTTGAAACTAAATTATAATTAAGTCATTTAAAAATATATATTCTTTAATTAATACTTAACTTTATGTTATTTCAATTTTACATCGCGCATTTCAATTGAGTGAATGTAGAAAAAGTTGGAACATGGTTCCATAGAAATGTGAAAATGAAACTAGTTTTTTTTTAATAATTTGACAGCTGTCAGTTGAAAGCGATTCTCCCATGGGCGGAAAAGTATTACTTTCAACCCGCTCCTTAGGCAACTTTCCAAGTATGAGTAATGAAAAATCTTATACAGGTACATAGGTCCTCGTGACAGTATAGGACTAAAGTAAATATGTCGTTATGATTGTGTCACGTAAATTTACGTTAACGTAAGGCACTACAATTATTATTTCCGTCAAATTCTCAAATCGAACCTATAGATAGATATCATAACAGCGTATTACATCAACACCACCTCCGACTCACACACAGGCACGACAATCGAGTTTATTCCAGTCATCTATCTTCATACTAATATTATAAAGAGGAAAACTTTGTTTGTTTGATTGTAATGAATAGGCTCTGAAACTACTGAACCGATTTGAAAAAATCTTTCACTGTTGGGAGGCTACACTATCCCCGGGTGACATAGGCTATAATATATTTTCAAAAAAATTAGGGATCCTTACTAAACCGAATAATGTAACCGCAATGTACCCGTGCGAAGCCGGGGCGGACCGCTAGTATTTAATATATCGGCCGACGAAAATGGCAGTTCATTCTGTGCCGGAAACCGTCATGTTAATTAAAAATAAATGAAGGCGAAACATTGAAACAAAATCATGCCACACAATCATCTATTCATCGTCGTACCGCTTTTCACTGGGTGTGGTATGTATCAATATTAGAACGAGGTAAATTTGTTTGTTTGTAAGTATTTTGTAGGAGGTAATCTCTGGAACTGCTGCTGATCCGATTCTGTAAATTATTTCACTGATAGAAAGCTACATTTTCCCTGAGTTGAACTGCGGGGCTAAGTTTGCAAATTATAACTTACTAGCTGTGCCCGCGACTTCGTACGCGTAGTATTTAACTTAACAAAAATTTCGGGATTATCGGGATAAAAATTATCCTATGTGTTAATCCCGGTTATAAACTATCTGTATTCCAAATTTCATCCAAATCCGTTCAGAAGTTTTTGCCTGAAAGAGTAACAAACATCCACACTCACAAACTTTCGCATTTAAAATATTAGTAGGACTTACTCTTCATCTGACCATAGCCACAAAATTGTATAGAAATTCAGATTGAATTGGTTGAGTTGAAAGATCTCACCGTGCTTGGCGCTGGTCTCCATTTCGGTGAGCTCGGACAGCACCGTGACGTACCACTCGAAGTCCACGACGTGCTGGTAGTTGTTCTGCGAGCAGATCTCGATCATGCGAGTCAACAGCTCGTCACGGTACAGCGTGCCCTCCGCGCGCTCCATGTGGACCATCAACTTCTTCACTATCTCCATTAGATTCTTCTTGGAAACCTGCGGCCGTTTCAAAGGGATATTTAAAGGATGTGTTCATTATTTATTGGTTTGCTTAACATGGTACAATAATATCCAGCACGAGGTATACTCAGAGCCAAGTATTCTCTTCCCACGATGGCCCAAGTCTAGGTCACGATCAGTATTGTCATTGATATCTTGCGCGAGAATCTCCTATTCACAAAACCACCTCCTAGTTCACACTGACGCAATACTTGTATTGATATACAGTCGTCCCTTAATTTGTAAAAAAAATATTTGAGGCAGCTATTTATGTAAACAAGGTGTTAGGGGTCATCGGAAGGGATATATAAAACAAAATCGCTATCTGTATCTGTCTGTTAGTCCGTTTAGCTCTTCTAAACTACGCAACGGATTTTCATAGTTTCCACTATCAATTGGAGAATTTATTTCGGAAGATGTATATGAAAAAAAACGTTATCATAAAATTTATATATACAGTTTGAAACAGAAAGGGTATACTTTTTTTCAAAACATTGTAATTCTAAAACTATCAGCTTTGGAGGAGACTTGAAAAACAAAAGGTATTATAGGGATACAGCTGTTGACAGATTTCATTAGTCTAAAAAGCCTTTAGTACCTAACTGTCCCACGAAGCCAATAGTTTTGATTTACAATTAAAGTTGCAAAATAAATACTATACCCTTTCTGTTTCACCTAGTAGTATTGAAAGCCGTGCGTGGCCGGGGCGGGCCGCTAGTTTGTAAACACTTACCATGCCATACAGAAGCCCGAGCGCTCTAAGCCTGATGGACTCGTCCTTGTCGTCGAGGCACGCCAGCACCAGGTCCTTGTGCGCCTGCACCGACTTCGGGTGAGATTTGAGTATTCGCGACATCGCTAACAACCCCAAGTATTTTACTGTAACAAGTAATATACAACGTTAGTACCTTTGGCTACGGCACATAACAGAGGAAACGTTAATAGTACATTGTTACACGAGTGGTGAAAGTGACTTATTTAGTCCCGAGACGGGGTTTGGCGCCCGAGCGTAGCGAGGGCGCTAATAGTTCGAGGGACAAAATAAGTGTTTCACCCGAGGTAAACACTGTGCTCTTCATTACAAATACAAGGAAAGTAAAAATAAAAACAGGAATTGGCTAAATAAATAATACAAGGAAGTATGAACAATACTCTACAACTCGAAAAAAAAATAAAGATCGGATTGCTGCCTATTTTGTTTTTTTTTTCGTTGGCCGACCAACTTCATTATTTAGACATTTGCCCAAATCTATGTTAATTTAAAGAAATTGTTGAAACTAAATTATAATTAAGTCATTTAAAAATATATATTCTTTAATTAATACTTAACTTTATGTTATTTCAATTTTACATCGTGCTGTAATTGAGTGACTGTAGAAAAAGTTTGAACATGGTTCCATAGAAATGTGAAAATGGAACTAGTTTTTTTTTTTAATAATTTGACAGCTGTCAGTTGAAAGCGATTCTCCCGGGCCGGAAAAGTATTACTTTCAACCCGCTCCTCAGGCAACTTCAGACCTACTTTCAGAGTATGAGTAATGAAAAAGTAATTAGTTCCCTTTGAGCCTCGTTGACTCGTACGAGTACACTTGGACAAAGCGCTCTCGGATGTCGACTTGGATGCTATTTATAACAACCAACAAATAATCTAATAAATAAGTAACTAACGCCACACTAACACACCATCTGTTAAGTCCCAAACTAAGCAACCTTGTATTATAGGTGCCATACAATGGACTTGGGGCGATGTCAGTGTCATCCAGACTAGGACAAACTACGTAGAGGCCATTTTAGAAATTTACTCTGACGGGAATCGAGCCCGAAACCACCCGGTGCAGTGAGTCGAGCAGCCTACGCTCGAACCACTTCACCTACGCCTAGCGCATATTCATGCGAGCGCATTCAATCCGAAGTGAGCGATTTTACCCAACCTTCTCAATGTCCCAAACCTTGTACTGTGTTTTGAAGTAATAATTCCGAGGCGATGTAAAGAATGTAAAAAATAATAAATAAAGAAATATCGCTAGAGTGACACACTAACTGTATGGTCCCAAACTAAGCAAAGCTTGGACTATGGGTGCCGTATAATAGACTGAGGGCGATCCTAGTGACACCCAGATCTGGGCAAATTCCGAAATTTGCCGCGGTGGGAATTGAACCCATGTGCAATGAGCCGAGCAGCCTACGCTCGAACCACTGCGCCAAGCAGTCGTCAATACTCACGGTTCTGGTCACTGTCCTCGATGAGTATTCTGAGTTTCTGCACGCACAGCTGCACGGAGGCGGCGTGGCCGGGCATGCCGCTGCTGATGCTGATCAGCACCGCGATCACCGTGTTGATGCACTCGTACAGCAGCGACATGGCGGACGTACTGCACGCCAACACGTTAATACATTATAAACCTTACTACCCTAGATATAAAGCACACAATTTGTTTTTCATTACTGATTTATATAACTTATTTTTGTTAAAGCTTAGATTTTACAGTTAATATATTTACAGTCTACGAACAGTGCCGTAAGTAGCCTTTTATGCGGCCGGTGTGAGCTCTTACAACTGCGCCCTTGAAAACTCCTGGTCTAGTCATTTCTGCGCCCCTCTAGGATTTGCGCCCTGTGCCGGGGCGCCGCTAGCACCACCCTAGTCAAGGCACTGGCTACTAACCCACCTGACTAGATTATGTACACAGTTCAAAGCATAAAACTAGTGGTTCAAAGCTCTAGTGTGTTCATAATTAACGTGCTACGGTGTAAAAAGCACATCGAAACAAAACATCAAAGAAGCAATGCAAGCCTATCAGGACAGTCACACCGGAGAGGATATCTAGTAAAATTTGCTAAAGTCGATACGCAAAGTAGCATACTCTATCCCTTCACCCCATTGAGACTAACTACAGACGATGCGGCTTTCTTCCGTCTACTTACGAAGTATCACAAATACGTCACTACTACGAAATTATAAGCGAGTTCGATGTGTCGTTGAGATGTTCTCGCGGGTCAAACGACAGCTGACTCACCTATGTATTAAGTTAGTTAACGGTTCTATCAGTTTCTTGCCAAGTCGAGGCTCTAATGGGGTTAAGGCACCAAACTGCAACAAACACAATGACACTACGTAAGACTAGCTTATGTGATAGCAACCGAGAGCTAAATGACGACGAGCCGGATCAGTCTAGGGTTTGTTTTGGCGCACATTTCACAGCATCGTTACTGTCTTTATATTCTTGTTTTAAATTCAGCGGCAAAAATAATTTAAAAAATGTGTGTCGGATGTGCCAATTTATAGGTGTTGTTCGTGTGGAATATAATATTCGATACAGCCGGAATATATTTAAAATAATGCAACAAATTTTAATTATTATAATATTTCGTGACATTGAATCGTTGCAAATTAAAAAGTTAAGTATCTCAGATTGAATTTAAGGTATTTCTATACCGGATAATAAATATATGTGTGCATATTTTACGTATATTCCAGCCAATGTATGTATCTGAATGTGGTATTACATAACTAAATTGTATAAGTAAATTTCGGTGAGGTGTGGTGAATGAATCTAGCAGTTTGGGTAAACTTGTTTTGGTAAGTTTCACTAGTTGGTGGTACCTGCAAATTAGATCTATGAGGCTTTTGGTTATTTTTCTTCCAATGTCTGGTTCATACTGTGTCATTAAACCAAACTGTGGAGAATTCACATATTATTTAAAATAATTGATTATAAGCAAATTTTGTGATAAGGGAGTAAGTTTTAAATCAAGTGAAAACATTTTTTTAACTTGATGATTCATTTTTTTTTATTCACTCATCCACACTCGTTTCAGATCTAAATAGCTGTCTCGAACTTATTCATTCTCATGTACTTATTCCTCTTTTGTATAAATTGTAACTTGACCATTTTGACTTCATCATACAAAAATATAGAAAAAAATCTATAAGTAAGTAATACAACAACATATCATACCAGTTTGATGATCTTGATCAACATCCAGTTGTTTGTGGATGTGGTCATCAGTTTGAAGAACACTGGGGCTAAGGACAGGTAGTTTTTAGGGTTCTTCCTCGCCAGCTCACACACCACATTGACGGCGGCCGATTGGACACCTGGATATATAATCTTTTATATCAACATCTATATATCATAGTATATGTATAGCGTGAAACCACCACATGTACACCGACAAGACATAATTACATTATATATAGTGCCAGATGTACTTTGTCGTAATATAAAAGAGACAAGAAGTATCTTCAGTTTTATAAATATTACATACATAGATTATATTCTCAGTCACTTATCTCAGAATTAACATAAAAAATATGTTAATCAAGTCATATCCATTATTGATCGGCCAACATTTGAGGAAACCAGTTATTAAATTATATTCCCCACATTGTAACAGCCCACATGAGACCCATTTACATATTATCTTCTGAAAATTAACTGGTTGTGATAAATTGTGTCAACTGAGTAGTATTGTGATTGAAGTTATGATGTCATGTTTCAGATAAATATTTTAACCACTGGACGAAACATTCACACAAAACATGTTGTTGTCTTTATTTGGATAAAAAGGAACCAACCCACACTTATTCCTGCAGACTAAAATCAACCCCAGTTGAAGTGATTGTCGGTTGGTTTCAGTTTGCAGACGTATGGGCGGTTGGATCCATTCTAAATATCTATATCCATTGATTGTTATCATAAAATATAGACAATAATGAATGTTTCGTCCAGTGCAAACAAGGGGTAAGAATAACGATTGATAAATGTGCATAAGATATAAGTGACTCATAAAACACTGTATTACGTTAGGCAATTTTCACATGTGTTCAGAACAACATGGCATTAAAGACCACATTGATTACAAATTATTTTACAAAATTGACCCATTTATTTAAAACCTATCGTTTCCCATTACTGGGCAAATGTCCCCCACCCCATATTCCACCAATATACAGGGTTATTGATAAAACACTAACAACCTCTCAAGATTATATTACTAACATCATAAAGAACAACTTTAAGTAATTCATCAGAATTTAATACAAAAATAAAAATATTGAAATTCCACGCTTTAAATTTAACGAACTCTGCGCCCGCGTCATACGTGTCATTGTAGCGATATTTGGTAGTGAGGACGTAAATAATTTTTCATTACTCATAGTCTGAAAGTAGGTCTGAAGTTGCCTGAGGAGCGGGTTGAAAGTAATACTTTTCCGGCCCGGGAGAATCGCTTTCAACTGACAGCTGTCAAATTATAAAAAAAAAACTAGTTCCATTTTCACATTTCTATGGAACCATGTTCAAACTTTTTCTACAGTCACTCAATTACAGCACGATGTAAAATTGAAATAACATAAAGTTAAGTATTAATTAAAGAATATATATTTTTAAATGACTTAATTAAAATTTACTAATTTAGTTTCAACAATTTCTTGAAAATAACTTAGATTTGGGCAAAATATTTAAAGATGAAAATGAAAAATAATGGCTAAATAACGAAGTTGGCCGGCCAACGAAAAAAAAACAAAATAGGCGGCAATCAGATCTTTATTTTTTTTTTCGAGTTGTAGTGTTCATTCTTCCTTGTATTATTTATTTTGCCAATTCCTGTTTTTATTTTTACTTTCCTTGCATTCGTAATGAAAAGCATAGTGTTTAACTCTGGTGAAAGACTTATTTTCACCACTCGTGTAACAATGTACTATAAATGTGTTAGATGAAACAACGAAATCTTGAAAGTTTGGTTTTGGTATATATGTTTTGTAAAAAGTCATAGAACACAAATTGTTATGATGTTAAAATTACGGTCTTGCAAGGTTGTTAGTGTTTTACCAATAACCATGTATATGCGAAATAATAATGATAACCAAATAATTGCCGACAAATACATTATCACCTACCTACATAGAATTATATTACCCAATGTCCTAATATTATCATACTATGCACATTATAATAGGTGAAGCAGAATGGGTATACTATTATTTTTGCAACTTTACTTTGTAAATCTAAAACTATCGGCTTTGTGGGACAGTTGAAGTACTAAATCGGTTTTGTAGACTTATGAAATCTGTGAACAGCTGTAAAAAAATGTATACCCTTTCTGTTTCAACCTGTATATTATGATAATATTTAATAGTTTGTAAATAAATAATTTCATTTACCTGGATCAGGGTCTTCTAGCTTTTCCTTGAGTTTGGGAAATGCTGGCCTGAGGGCTTCAGGGTACCTTAGGAATACTTTATACATCATCAGTACCGCCTTCATTCTCAAGTAGGGTTTTGTTGAACTCATCTTAAAAGGAATTTATTTGTGTTACTAAACTGTTTAAATTAAGACAAGAAATGTACACTTACGTAGCTGCTGCCATGCTTTACCTCTACATTATGCTAAATACTGGCTGAATCTATTTAAGAAACCCATTCAGTTTTTTTTATATTATATAAGAAATGTATGAGTCCCCTTTGATGTTTACGGCAGTTTCTGTAGCCTATTGATGGCCCTTGCAATACCAAAAGCATTGCTCACATGTTGCAAACCTGTAGGGAAGTGGGATAGAGGGATGGGAAGGTTTTTCATCCGTACGAATCAAAATTATAATATCTACCTTACGCCAATCTTCTATGAGATTTATTTGAATACATTTAAAATTAAGACTTAATTAATAATTATGATTCTATCTGTATCATTACTGTTACATTATTATATTTTATTCTAATATAAGAGCATATTAGATCTAAATTCATTATAGCTTAACAGATATTATTTAGTGGGTAACCCACTTTCACTCCACATAATTGTATTGGCCTTGTGCATGTTCAGTATACTGTAGACATGTACAGGGTTAGGTATTATGAATATACTATGTAGTGATACAGACCTTAGTGTGTGTAGTGATAGAACCAGCAGTGTACACTTACCAGAGTCATGATATCATTAGCCAAGTCCCTAGCTAAGTCTTGGGATATAAAGCAGCTCAGGCCGCTAAGGGCCAGCCCTGCTTCATATTGATTCTGAGCATTCAAATCCTTTCTGATCATATTTGTAGTGAGCATCAGTAACTCAGAGTCCGCATGGAAGGACTGACTTGCTGCTAAGTAACCAATCCGTTTGTACGTGAACTTGTTTGAACTCATCACTTCTATAATGTTGAAGATCGCCCAGGATATATCATACCCCAACATTTGAAGCTGCAAGTTGAGTTGATGTTTTAAAAAGGTGAAGTCATAATTTTTCAAATATGATAGATAGTAATATCAATTCAAAATTTTACAAGTTAGAACTGATTTTACAATATTAATTGATTCTCTTTGTTGTTTTGAAAAAAGTAAAATAAAGAACTTGTAATTCTAGGTGAAGTCCTGGGTTACATTGTGGGGCTGTGCAGTGGATTCTGCAATGTGTACCCAAAAGCAGTAGATACTTTGTGAATACTTGTTAAATTGTGTCAAACATCAAGGTTACCTTGAACCTTATCACGGTATACACAGATTCCACACAATGCACATTTGACTGCTAGTTACAATATCTTTTTACTATTACAGCTTATCAACCAAGTGGGTTGGTAATGTTGGTATACATTGTTTACATTACATAAGTACAATATGTTATCTATTTTAGACATATTAACTATCAATGTGTGTACTCACATATGTCAGTTTAGCAACAGCATTGGATTTAACTGCTATGTTATCCTGACGCAGTTCCACTTTTATTTCTTCCATACATTGGGCTATGTATTTAGACTGAAAATGGATGCAAACATAAATTATTTCATTTCATATGCAGAAGTATAATTTGTATACCTATTGAAGAAGTATAAGCACATCAAACTGATATAGTATGAATAATGTTTTTTTAAATATCAAGTTCCACACGCTATATGGTTCCTTATCTGGTGCAGTGAATATAGACAGACAGTGCTACAAATATATTTTGTTAACTTCTGCCTAATACCTTATTTTATTTGAAAATCGCTACTCAATATTTAAGTGATGAGAAGTTGTATTTTGAGCAGATAACTTGAAAACAATCCTAAGTACCTACATAAGAACCCTTGTAAGAGAAACCAATGATATCAAACTACTGTGAACATGTCTTGAATGAAAAACATAAAGACAATATTTCTTAGTTAGTGAATAATTAACTAGGTTTATTACATCCCGGAAAAAGCAAATGCAGCATGTATTCAAAGAATGTTCAAATAGAAAGGTAGGTACATACGCATGATAGGTACCTACATAATCGAAAGTGTAAGGCCCATATTCGATTCCAAACGATAGTATAAACAACACAAAATAGTATCAATGAACTTTCGATTAAACATTAAGCAGTGTGAAATAGTTATTTACCTCATTATCTTTATTATTCCTGATTCCTCGAACTAAATCGGTGAGATTTTTATCGAACATCCTTTCAAAGTTACCCTTGACTTTTTTCAAAGCCATCTTGTAAATCTTGCTTTTCTAACCATTAAACGACGTGTCAATTTATTACTATATTGAGTAAAATTAGAGAAACATGCTAAAATTTATTAACGAAATTTCGCTAAATTGGAAAAAACTCGTAAGCAGCTACTTTTACGTCAAACGATCAAGAAATTGACGAATGACGATGTGACACTTGTGACAGACGGACAGTAGGTACTCGACTTTGACATCTAACCATAAGAATTATTTTCTTTTTTTTCTTTGGCAAGAAACAAGAATTTTAAACCGTGTTTCGTCAATCTGATTCCACAGACAGACAATCGTTTTTCGTTGGGGGTTAATAAAGTGCGGTTATTTTATTTTGTATTCAGTGGTTTTTTATTCTTCAAACCTCAAATTTGTTCAACCTTTACATCAACTTCTACCGTTTTTCAAAAATATAAAAATACTATGTAATTCTTAAGTAAGGAGTAAATATAATTTTATTTAATTTTTTATAAAGACAAACTTGTGGATTGTTGACCAACATCAGTTAACTGACTGACATTTGTCCGTCCAATAGTCAGGGAATGTATTCCAAAAAATCATCAATTCATTTTGATAGCTGTTCCTTGGACCCCATTTTGGTTTTCCAAAGTGGACGGTCACATTTTTGTATTGTATTGTTATTAATTGTTTGTTGTTGCTATTTGTTACTTGACACTGGCGAAATACCTATTAACTTGGCTGGGCCATATTTTTAAAGAAAGAAAGAAGAAGCTGTTCCTTTGAACCTTCATGGTTATAGAAGTTATAGATATATAATTATATATTATATTCATGCTTAGACCATTTATCTACACCTCTCTGTATTCATGGCATGTCTAACAATGAAGTTATAGAATGGAAGTTATAGAACTACATGGTTAGAACAGTGTGATTGAATAGAACATTGTCAAATGTCATGTTGTGTGTCAGCAGTCATTTCATTTTGTTTGATTGCATGCAGTTTTGCATTTTTTCCTAATAATATACGCACGTAAACACAAACATAATAGAGATACATGTTTACGGTTAACTGTTAGGAAAATGATAATCTTTTTAAGTGAGTTACAGAAAGAACATCTCAATTTGTTACATCAACATTCTATTCAAGGTACATCCTTAACTTATTTTGAATTAAATTGCAAAAAAAACAAGATAAAGCATTATGTTGGTGGGCTAGACTTATCAATATTGGTTATTGAATATACCTCAATAACCAATACGATAATTTATATAAATTCATTCAGCGGTAATTACACATCGGAAGTAGCTCCAAGACTGGTTGTTGTGGAAGGAACCTTGGAGGAGGCCTATGTCCAGCAGTGGATGTGTTTCGGCTGAAATGATGACATAATGATTGAAAAAATCAAAATACTAATTGTAAACATACATTTATTATTTTTGTCTTTTTCAGTATTAATAGATTTCTGTAAACTGGCTTTGGATTATCTGAATAATGGTATTAATCATAAAAAATACAGTATGGCGGCAGGTAAGAAATCTCTACTTCCCAATATGAGAAATAAATGTTAGTTAGAGTCTGTTTAATAAGTCAGATCAGTTTATATGGGTGAAAATGGAAATTAAAAAAATCCCCCTTCCATTGAGGAGGGATGTGCCTGGTATATGACAAGGGGCTTGTCCCCTTATACCTACATTGGGACCAAAATACCATTGGCAAAATTTTAGTCCACTCAGTACAAATCTGCCTACCCCTTTTTGGGAATACATGCATGATGGTGTATTAATTATAAACAGACTACTAAAAGCCATTGTTTAATAAAAGTATATGATGTTTTTAGAAAAGCTGGGTACATCAATGTCAGAAGTCCAAAATCTTGTCCATGCATTGGTGTATCTTATAGTGGAGGCCTGTAGGCATAATGTAAGTGTTATGTTAATAATAGCATTGTGAAGAAATACACAATTATTTACTTTCAACTATATAATTATAATATTAACTAATATTTTTCTGAACTGTTTGTTGCAGTTGTCTGAGTCAGATTTCAAATCGTCTCTGGCTATAGCAGGCTTCTCAACTGAGCAGCAAGATGTGTTAACCAAACTGCACAACACAAAGAAGGCAGAGTTATCAGATGCATTATGTCTGCTGCAACAGAAAGACCCCTCTTATCAAGACTTCACTTGGAGATTTGAGGTTCAGGTAAGAAAAAAACATGGGCTCAACTTGAAAAGTAGCTACCCATTTAAAGTTAAATAAAAAAAATGTGTTAATGTGTCTTAGAAGATGTACTTATTTCAATATATAATAATCCCTTACTAAAATAACTACATACTTATTTGTACTTGAAATGAAAATAAATAACATAATTAGGTACCTATAAGGAATAAATATTTAATTAGTTTTATAATATACTACCCATGTAGTATCTATTTAATTACTTCTTATTATAAACAAAGAAATTGTAATAATAATGTGATTATTATGCTGGTTTCTAAAATATCAATTTATTATATCAACTATTTCTCACAGGTTGCCTCCAGAAGTCAAATTGAAGAAATAAAACCTACCATAGCAATGGACTTTGTAATCAGGACCCCCAAGAACTTAGGACAGTTTAGTGAGCATTACAAACACAGATTGGCATATGAGAAGACTAAACATGATAAAAGCATATCTCCTATACATATTAATTCAAGTATCCAGGATGCAAAGGCAGCCACACATTGTCAGAATGTGATTAACCATGTATTGTTGCAGTGTGATTTACCAAATCTATTGCACTTGACAAATAAGTTGGAACAGGCACTGAAGGAATCCAAAAGCCAGCATGTGCGCAAAGTTCAAAGGTCTTTATAGGTTTTAATTGTTAGTTTTGTATATCCCTAATAAAATAAATCAAAACACAAACTCACATTAGTGGTTTTTTTTTATTAGTCCTACACTTTACTATATTTTCAGTATTTCCTAAGGTCTACAACCAAATCAGAAGGTGACTTTGTTTGAGAAGATCCAGCAGAAATCTCAGCAGGCATGTCTTTTTTTAAAATTATTGAATATTTTAAATGATTTCTTTTTAATTAAAAAATAAGATTAAGTAAATATTAAAAAGGCAGTATTTTTACAGCAGATGACCTTTTTTATGATTCTCTAATCAGCTATGAGCAGTCCTGAGGCTCGGCTTTACCTATGGTATAGTGTGTGCGGCGCCCACGCGCGCAGGGTCTCAGGGGGCGCCGAGCGCCGGCCGGGTGGCCGCACGCGACGCCTCCCAATAGCCTGCGTCTTCGCTCTCAAATACCATGCGCCCGTGTTATGGCCTAGAGGGCGCCAGGGTATTGATTGTACCCGGGCGCTACATGGGCTAGAGCCAGCGCTGACAGTCCCATAAGTACGCACGTACGACGTAGGTACATTCAAGGCAGCATATAAGCACTCATTATACTTAAACTATGTTAGCGTATTTTGAATATACTTATGTAATAGAATTAAACAGACGACTGTGGTGGCCGCCTAGTACGCAAGAGATCGGTGCACAGCAAAATATTTTTTCGAAAAAAGTGGACCCTAATACATGGTTTCACCACTGTGGTAGAGTGTAGACAAGTAATGCTAGTAGAGGATATTTACAAGTTATTTATAGAATGTAGTGTAACAGTGGAATGAACTGTGCCGTACGCAGTTAATGATATAGAGAACAGGCAGAGGAGGCAGGCAGCTCTCCGCCGCCGTCCGCAGTACGCCGGCAACGCCCGAGGCACTCGCCCGCGAACCCGCTCGCGGCATTTCTATTTCTATTGTAACTGTGATATATTAGGTACCTCCTTAAAATACGGAATTTATTTTTTACAATTCTCTTTTATATATAATAAATATATAATACAACGCCTTTATTAAAGTTTTAATTTATCATGCAATTCACGTGGACATAGAAGAGTGGTTCACTGTTTCTCCACAGCTCTACTAAAAATCATGAGTTGCTATGCTAGGTAGTTAATTATGCAATCTGTTTTAAAAATCGATGCTCTTTGTATTGTGAATTTGCGATCGGTTCCAAGAAGAGGTGGACAGTAGTGAGTTGTATCGATAGCCAGACGATAAAGTACTGGGAACTCATAACAAATTGGTAAAAAAAACGTTCGCCGGGAAGTCATAAATTAAATGTGCCTTGGACAACAATAAAACATGGATTCAAAAGTGGTTATAAAGGAAAAGAATCCACATGACAAAGCGAATATTTTCTCTAAAATATTTTTAACGTAAGTAATTTCCTTTGATTTATTCAAGCTTTTATATTAACATAATTAAATTAAAGTAGTATACATTACTATCGTACTGATATCCCAAAATACGTATCACATCAACCTGTTGATCCAGCATCCATCCAACCATCCAAAGATTTTATAATTATTTGTCATAAGTAAATAAAAATTGTTCAAACCTCAAACATGTGGTTACCAAACAACTTCAGCACCTACATAAGCACCTATCTAAATAATCATATTATAAGTATTCAAATAAATCCACGTAACCATCAGATTCATCACAAAAAATGTGAGCGATGACCTTCCTTTTCAATTGAAGTGCTAAATTAAGTCAGTATGTTACTGTCTCGTGTTATGTTTCCATGCAATTATTCCTTATTTAGCTATAATTGTTATAGCTCCAAGATCTTTTAAGCTTGCGTATTATAACTGTAATAATGAGGATAAGTATATAGTAGATAATTAATGAAGTACCTACTAAGGACGGAAATAATACTTACACAAATAAGTACACGTTAATTTTTAATGTTTTTGGTCTCAGTACCTAGTGTTTACTAATCCAATACAGCGCGCGATAAATTTCGTGTAAAAATCAAAGCGACGTGTAAGTAATAGGTAAGTACTTAGTTAACTTGCCACAGTATCGATTGGTTAGTTTGTTTGTAGTTTTGTACTTCTACACAGTGCCTAGCTGGGAATGAGGAGGTATTAAGCTGGGTACTCACTTAGCAGTGTAGCACGTAACGTATCAGATACGGTATCAACCTGCAAGTGGGTACGGCTCGTCCACGGTCCTCCGCGTATCTAGCTACGAGCTGCCGGATCCACAGTGCTCGCACGACGTCACGCCGACAACATGTCTCAAATGGTGGCTAGTGCTGCGTTCATATTCATACGTACTCTCTACACAAGCGGTCGTGACGCCGTCCACGAGCACACCAAAGAGTATGTAATCACTTGGAGCACACTGCGAGCCGCCTTTGTGTTCGCAGTGAAACCGCCACTCGGCGGGTCACTGCGAGCTTACAGCGCTCCACGCGCGAGCGGCTCGCAACGGGCTCGTGCCTACGTACTCACTTGATACCGTATCTGATACGTTACGTGCTACACTGCTAAGTGAGTACCCAGCTTTAGGCATGGAAATGATTGCTACTTTCAATTAATTTTCAATACGTGAAATTATAAGTTTCTTTGACTGTTATTTCACCAGTGATTTTTCATAGTCAATGATTTTATTCAGAGTGAATTCTCACTATAAGACGTAATCCTATGAAGTCACTGGTCGATGATTTATCATAAAAACCGCGACTGTACCGAACGCATTGCGATTTCATTGCAATTATTGCAATGATTTTTAACAGTTTCTACCTATGTCAGTAGCAGGTGCTACTTATAAAAACCTATATAAGTACTTAATATGATTTTTCGCATGCTACCTGTGAAATGTTCCATCACTAGTAGGTATGGTGACTAAAGGTGTTATAAAATAAATTGAACACGTACACAAGAGTTATGTACAATTTTCCCTTGTTATAGTTGACATCTATGTAATGAGCTATTTTTAAATCATATAAATGATCATGTTTTTAAAATTATTGAACTCCAAAGTGGCCTTTTAAGTGACCTCTAACCAAAGACTACTATTGTATACTGGTAACCTCTAACTCCCGAAACACTACTAAATGAATAATTAAATGAACTATACTTAACGTTTATTATTACACATTATTAAAATTAAAAGCTGCGAGATGTCTAGGGAACCGTGTAGTATGCGTGGTCCGAGACGCACTTGGCTAGTTTTTTTAAGGTAGAATCTCCTTTAACCTCCAACCAAAATTTTTACAAAACCATAATAATCGCAAAATTATCAAAAATGTACTTACCTACTTGTAAGTAAGTAGGAAGGTTAAACCCTATTATCTAACTCCAAGAAACGCTTTTAATTTTAATAATGTGTAATAATAAACGTTAAGTATAGTTCATTTAATTATTCATTTAGTAGTGTTTCGGGAGTTAGAGGTTACCAGTATACAATAGTAGTCTTTGGTTAGAGGTCACTTAAAAGGCCACTTTGGAGTTCAATAATTTTAAAAACATGATCATTTATATGATTTAAAAATAGCTCATTACATAGATGTCAACTATAACAAGGGAAAATTGTACATAACTCTTGTGTACGTGTTCAATTTATTTTATAACACCTTTAGTTATACCTACCGTTATTTGATGATTTTGACGTGACCGGCTGCCAGAGTTAGTAGCGATGGCCGATGGACGTGTTCATACTTTTATACCGGCATATTGAAACCATATTTACGAACCTCCTTCCCATATTACAATGGGCTATCAACGTGCGATGTCGCCTCCGATGACGTTTAGTTTTCAATGGAAGTTTGAAAATTATCAGTTAAAGGTACCTACCTAGTGTTAGCTAACGTAATTAACTAATGCATATTGTTTGTAATTGTGTGTTCTTGTTTATTTGCCCTTGATTTAATTATTATTTGTTATAACTTAATCTGCTATCTCTTTGCATTATAATTAAAAAGTAAAAGGACAGTAGTCGATGTTTTAAAAAAGTATAAATGGATGGTCAGATTGATTGGAACGGAAAAGAGGAAATGTAAATAATTGTGATGATGGGATTCATTTAATAATTAAACTAGTTTAAATTCGTATGAATAAAGTTAATAATGAAGACAAGTAAAGACCTGACTTTGAGATTACCCAATATCTACCCCTTTGGACAACATTTCAGAATTGTGGGATTCGCGGGAAATTATAAATTTTCCCGTACTACGTCCACAGTTGGGAATTTTGTGAGGAATAACTATGGAGGATGAAATTATTGAATTCGGGAGTGATTATGATCAAATAACTTATGAAATAGATGGAACCGGTCATAATTGCGGGAAGGCCCAAAGAACGGGGTCAAGTGATTGTGACCGAACGATTACCCATAAAATAGGATTTTAATGATTATGGTTGCGAGAAGGCCCTAGGAACCGGGTCGAGTGACCAGAATCGGAGGTTGATCGTGGTTGCGAGAAGGCACAAGGAACCGGGTCGAGTGACCAGAATCGGAGGTTGATCGTGGTTGCGAGAAGGCCCAAGGAACCGGGTCGAGTGACCAGAATCGGAGGTTGATTGTGGTTGCATGAAGGCCCAAGGAACCGGGTCGAGTGACCAGAATCAAAGATTTATATTTTGAAGAAGCGAGAAGGCTCGCTACGAATAGGATGGCCGAGCTGTTAGCTAACGTAATTAACTAATGCATATTGTTTGTAATTGTGTGTTCTTGTTTATTTGCCCTTGATTTAATTATTATTTGTTATAACTTAATCTGCTAGCACTCTTTGCATTATAATTAAAAAGTAAAAGGACAGTAGTCGATGTTTTAAAAAAGTATAAATGGATGGTCAGATTGATTGGAACGGAAAAGAGGAAATGTAAATAATTGTGATGATGGGATTCATTTAATAATTAAACTAGTTTAAATTCGTATGAATAAAGTTAATAATGAAGACAAGTAAAGACCTGACTTTGAGATTACCCAATATCTACCCCTTTGGACAACACTAGTTACTTATGATTCCGAGAACGTTCATTCAAAGACGATACTATTATTTTCTTTGACGATAACTGCTTACTTAGTCTACAAATGTATTCCACCTACTTACAGCGAAGATGGAGAACCTACCATACATGTTTAGGTACCTACCTATACTACTTATGTCAGTTACGAAATACGAATATATGTACATGCATCAGAAATAATTTGTTAGAGGCCATAGCCAGTGTTTCTGCACGCTCATCCCACTTTTTATTTAAACCATTTAATTTATTGTATACATAGGCAGCTAGGCACCTACTAACCTCTTCAAATTTGTATGATTATGGTGACCGATATAGACTACTTACATATAGACTACACTCTTAAAACGTTAGGTAGGTAGGTATGTAACATACTGATAACGTAAGATAACTGTGATTTGGCGTTGTCATAAATGGCTCACATGATTCGTGTTGGAAGTCAAGGTTAGGTTAGAGTGGAGAGTATGTGTAGACTAGTAGGTAGTATGTAGCATAATATTATCTATGTACTTAATTTAAAAAAATATGTTATTATAAGTAAGTACCTAACAGTCTACTGCCCGATAATAGTTTGGCCGTTAAGGATTTAACGGGCCATAGTGATTATATTATTTCTGTAACGGGCTACCGGTTTATGTGACGAAGATAACATTAATTTGGGCAATGGTTTTCGCATCGAATGTAAATGTGTTAAATTAGCAGGCTTGGGGTCCATTTAACAAGCGATTCCAGTCACTCGGTTCAAGAACCGAGTTGAGGAACAAGTAGGTCTTAATTACTCGGCATGCATGCATATAAAAATTCCTCCAGCCTCGGCCTCGTTTTGTCTCTGGACAATAAGCAATTTAATTGTTTATCTCCGACCGCATGTTGTCAGCTCAGCACACGCAATTGAGCAATTGATCTTTATACTGACTAATATAAGTCTGTGTTTATACTATGTCACTGAACGTCAATTGTACACTACCTACACACCGCACTCTAATCTGCGGGTATTCACAGTCGACGGAAAGATTCCGTGTCGACAAACGACAACTTCCACCCGTCTTCTAATTCGAACGACGCGCGCACCCGCTACGGTAGCACTTATTCTAAATTTTGCGGTCTTGAAAATTAACGTTTGTGTAGAAACAAGTCATAAGTACCTACCTACTAATAAAATAATAATATAATCTATACATATATATAAAATGAATGTTTGTCTGTATGTCCTTTATAGAATCGTAAACTATGCATTTGAACATGTCATGATCTTCAGCAAAGTGTTGTGCATGAGCCCACAAAGATTTCTGAGTTGGTACGACCAATCTTTGACAGCATCGTAGCAACGCGCGCAGGGTACAGCTAGTAGGTTTTATAAAGAGGAAATATTTTATTGCTTGTTTTTTTTGTTTGCATTGAATAGGCTCCGAAACTATTATTTCACTGTTAGAAAGCTACACTATCCTCGGGTGACATAGGCTATATTATATAACAAGCTGAGCCCGCGACTTCGTCCGCGTGGAATTTAACTTAACATAAAAGCCCGCTCCCGCGTTCTGAGCCCGCGCGACAGGACCCATTTTATTTTCTAAAATAAAATAAGCCTACGTTACTCCCTATTACAAAAGCTATCTGCCAGTGAAAGTCCCGTCATAATCGGTCCAGCCGTTTCGGAGATTACCCGGAACAAACACACAGACAGACAGACAAAAAATTTTTCAATCGCCTTTTTGCTATAGGTGTCGTATGTACTTTCATATGCATTTAGTGAAAAGGTGTTATTTTGATATTACAAACAGACACTCGAATTTTATTTATTTGTATAGAGAATAAACAAAAATAGGGATCCTTACTAAAACTCCAATATTCTAACACAAGGTGTAAAAATACCCGTGCGAAGCCGGGGCGGGCCGCTAGTTTGTAATAAAAGGATGGAAGCTGTCGTTTCCGTCATCGGAAACTTTCTGTCAACTGTGTATTCACAGTTCCCCCTCCCCCCTCTGGAGGCTCTCTATTCAACTTACTGGGAATCAATGGCGGATTTGCACATTTCCCAAGTTGGTATAGACTGTTAAATCTTTGTCGCCTCAATCCAACGATTTAGTTGAAATTGCAAAAGAAAAACTTTTATTTGCTACCTATTTCAGAGCTCATCAAAGCTCAATCATTGCAATTGCGCATCATAAACAGCTTTCATACACCTTAATAACAAGCGATGTACCTACGTACCTACCTACATAAGACTTACAACACAGAACGAAAGCTTTGGAAGAATTATACCCTACTAGCTGCGCCCCGCGACTCCGTCCGCGTTCTGTTGAAATTTTTCCTGAATTTTCTTTGCTATAAACCTCACGGAGCCCGAGAACTTTCCAACGAATGCAAAACCGTGGAAATAGGTTCGTGCGTTCTGGAGTTATAGCGTCAGGAAGGAAAACCCGACTTATTTTTATATAGTAGATGTATAGAGAATAAACAAAAATAGGGATCCTTACTAAAACTCCAATATTCTAACACAAGGTGTAAAAATACCCGTGCGAAGCCGGGGCGGGCCGCTAGTTTGTAATAAAAGGATGGAAGCTGTCGTTTCCGTCATCGGAAACTTTCTGTCAACTGTGTATTCACAGTTCCCCCTCCCCCCTCTGGAGGCTCTCTATTCAACTTACTGGGAATCAATGGCGGATTTGCACATTTCCCAAGTTGGTATAGACTGTTAAATCTTTGTCGCCTCAATCCAACGATTTAGTTGAAATTGCAAAAGAAAAACTTTTATTTGCTACCTATTTCAGAGCTCATCAAAGCTCAATCATTGCAATTGCGCATCATAAACAGCTTTCATACACCTTAATAACAAGCGATGTACCTACGTACCTACCTACATAAGACTTACAACACAGAACGAAAGCTTTGGAAGAATTATACCCTACTAGCTGCGCCCCGCGACTCCGTCCGCGTTCTGTTGAAATTTTTCCTGAATTTTCTTTGCTATAAACCTCACGGAGCCCGAGAACTTTCCAACGAATGCAAAACCGTGGAAATAGGTTCGTGCGTTCTGGAGTTATAGCGTCAGGAAGGAAAACCCGACTTATTTTTATATAGTAGATAAGCTGTTCAAAAGCTGTCTGTTTTACGTATTACAAAAATGTTAAACACGTGATAAACACGAATCAAAATGACAAGTTTTACCCTAGGTTATACCTTAAAAAAAATTGATATTACTTGAGTACCTACCTCTTGTTTATGATTTTTTTTTGTAATAACAACATGTGTCTTTTAATAAGTTTATAATGGGAATGACTGAGCAGCTGCTGGAGCTTGGAAAATGTCCGATTATGAGTAGAATCCGTAAAAAATATTTACCTCCTTTATTTGGAAAAGAAAAATGTAATGTCGCGTCTATAAGTATGTATAAATTAAAGCATGCCCCACGAAGGACTTATAAAACATGTTTTAATAATTGAAGAACATGACGTCAATGACTTGATTTTTATAGGTATTAACATTTTACATGCTCTTTATAAAATACGGGATATGTTGTATGTAGATAGAAAGAGCTTTTATGTAGGTAGTGGACAGGCAACGTTTCTTTATACCTGTATGTACCTACCTATTTATCAACATATTCTTAACCAAATAGCCTGTAGTGTAGAGCAATAGTAGCTTCCTAGCTTATTATACACCTATTCTTAACAGTTTCTTACCTATTACATCTACATTTAAAAATTGTAATTTAAAGACATGCAACGATTGTTTGCTAAATACAAAATACGACGGTTAAAGAAAATTACACTTTACGTAGTCCAGGTTAAGTTGGATAAGATAAGTTGTAGGTAGGTGTTTGTCTACTTACATTCATTTAGCAATATTGTTTTATAGATGGAGTTTCAGTCTATTTCGTAGAGGTTTCAAACATGGTCTTACGATGGAAGACTTGTGGCGAGCCCGCGATGCCGACCACTCCGGCAAGCTGGGCGACCGGCTGGAGGAGGCCTGGCACTTAGAGCTGGACGCTGCTAAGCAGAAAGGCACCAAGCCCTCCTTCTCCAAGGCCATCATACGATCCTTCTGGTTCGAGTACATGCTGTGCGGCCTGGTGGTCGGGCTTCTATTCATATTTTTGTGGTAAGGGAAATTGACAATCTTTAATATCTACCTAATAGGTATCTTTAATATAAGTTATATATGGACTATTCAAGCCTCACGGGTATCTAGATCTTGTTGCTAAGGTTCCGAAGGGTACATTACAAAATTTCTAATCATGCTTTGACCAGACAGAGTCGTAACAAAATCAACACAGTTGCTCTGACTCAACGGAGCCGCGGGAGAAAGCTAGCAGATTATAAATTGGGTCGTTCATGGTCGGTGCCTCTTAGCAGACACTGCCAATCATTATGTCATTGAGCAAAGGTCAATGAAACGGCACAGACCGACGCAGTTATAAATCAAACTAAATGATATTGTTATCTCTACATGTTCTACATTTTGTTACAGGCCTTTAATTCCATACACACTAGCATTATTTATCAAATATTTTTCCGAAGACAAAACGGCGGAGAATTATAGAAACGCGCATTTTTATAATTTTTCTATGAATTTTCTGAGTATACTGACGGCGTTAATTCTTAATCATTTACAATTAAGTCAAGGACGTGTGGGTATGAGAGTAAGGATAGCTAGCTGTTCAGTATTGTACAGAAAGGTGAGAAAAATATACTTTTTACAACAATTGTTTATAATGACTATATACTTCGTTTATCTTCTAATTGTTGTCCTTACTTTTAGATCCTAAAGCTGGACAGAACGGGACTAGGTAAAACAGAGGCGGGTCAGGTGATCAATTTAATGTCGAATGATGTGAACCGCTTCGACCTGGTGGCCCTGTTCCTCAACTACCTGTGGGTGATGCCCATCGTGGTGCCAGTCGTCTCGTACCTCGTGTGGCAGCACGTGGCGTGGGCCACACTCGCTGCTCTCATTGTTATATTTTTGCAAACTGTGCTTGTTCAGGGTAAGGAAAGTGGACTTTGAAAATCAATAATAGATAAACAATGAACAGCAGTGCTATTCTGTAACGAACGACAAACTAACGCTTCCTTGCTCACGCGTGAAACCGCGGTGCGGGTGAAATGTCAAATTTTATCAGTTAGTCACAAGCACTTACAACTCTGTGGTCACAAGGAAGTTTTAAGTATACTACGTTATCTTCACATAATAACACTTAGTAGCACTGCTGAGTAAAAAATATAATCAGAAGAGAAATGATATCGGGCTATTGAATGCTGAAATGAACCAAAAACTGTTTAATTTAGGTATAATTTAGAAATTTTATCTATTAATATAATAGAATTAATTTAGAACAACGCTATGCTTTTTCGCAGCATATCTAAGCAATCTCCAAGGAACCCTGCGCGGCAAGATCGCGAAACGGACGGACGAGAGGGTGAAGGTGATGAGCGAGTTGGTGAACGGCGTGCAGGTTATCAAAATGTACGCTTGGGAAAAGCCGTTTGAAAAACTTGTAGACAAATTACGAAAGTAAGTAGAGAAGAGAAGAACCTGTCTACAAACCGTTTTAAAATGAGAGACTGAGAATCTTAATGCAGAGTAATAATTTTATTGCCAGGTTCGAAGTGAGCTTCATCATGCGAACATCAATGATCAAAGGTTTTTCGACGGCTCTGAGCGTGTTCACGGAGCGATTCATTCTCTTCGCGGCCATCGTGGCGTTCGTGGTGATGGGCGGTGACATCAGATCGGAGATCACTTTCTCGCTCGTGCAGTATTTCAACCTGTTGCAGTTGGCGTGTAACATATTTTTCCCATTGGCACTGGCGTTCCTGGCTGAAACAAGAGTTTCTATAAGACGTCTTGAGGTAAACCGCAACTGTTTACGTATGGGTAACAAAGTAGGCATGATATATCTATTCAGCTACCTAACCTGGGTTTTAGATAGGTACTAAATAATTCATTTTACCGACGTTCTTATCTCTAACAACTCAGCAGTGCCGGATTTTTACTTTTGTCAAGTATGAAGTAAGGCCACTTGACTTTGGGCTGCCCTCACTCTTTCTTCCGACCTATCTTAATCACTCACTTGACTGGCACTTACTTGTCTTTCCTTTATCAAAGCACTTAATATAATGACGCAGGCTGAATATACCCAAACCTTAGAAATTATGGGACCACGAGAAATACGATGACAGCTAAAAAATATTGTGCATTATTCGTCAATTTAATTAAATTATTTAATCGGCATGATTCCCCTATTCGCCAGTTTGGTTCACTAGACTGTTTCATTTCATTATTGGTCAATTTCATAATATAATTGTTTTCCAGATTTAAAGATTCAAAAACCTTTACTGAAATTATCTTTTCTTTTAGGAATTTCTATTGCTCGATGAACTGCAATCTGAAAAACCTAATAACCTTAACGTAATCAAAGCAAGTGAAATCGTAAGCAATGGCAATGAAAAGGAGAAGGAGAATCCGAGGCCGACTGGACTGGTGTTGTCGGGGGTTCGCGCCAGTTGGCAACCCGACGCTATTGTCAGCACTTTGAGGAATATATCTCTGACGGCAATGCCGGGAGAGTTCGTTGGAATTGCCGGATTAGTCGGATCTGGAAAGGTAACTAGCAATTTGCAAGGCAGACGCGAGTTATCATGACATCGTAAATGTAATTTTTTGTTTACCACTCATTAGCACCACTGTTAATACTGTAAACTATAGGATCTTGGTAAAAACTTAATATTTGAAGCAAAGTTTCATGACTGGAAGTTAATAAACAAGTAGGTTCCTAGAACGATGGTAGGACAGCTATGTACATTGTAATATACTGGAAAGTAGATTTAGAAGACATTGCTGTTTGGCGTGATAGGTACATGTTGCCGGAGCGAGAGAGTTAATAAAGATAAAATTAAGAATGAGTCTCTGCAAGCAGTGTCATTATTTTTATTTTAGTTCATCGAGGTTTGTTTTACAGTTTCAAAACGTTATTTTAATACGAATGAGGAAAATGCTTTGTATAATTATGTTCGTACATTGTTGACAATTCCACGGGTTTTTTTTCGCAAGTGAATCAGTAGCTAATTATATTGCGTGACTTGGTACATTTACGTTCTTACATAAAGCTGGAGATGTTTACCAACCCTTTTGATTGAAGCTAGCGTACTATAATTGTTATCAAATCTTAATAACGTAGTTTTTTTAATGAATAGGTGCTTAATCAAGTCTGAATTGATTTGAATATAATGTGATATAAATTATACGTCATAAAGATAAGGTAAATTACACTCTTCTTGTTTATTCTTAATTACAAAGTAGGAAGCCGCGGGTAATGCTAGTTAATGATAATTTAAACATCTAAAAAAAATATAGATTCCCGCAAATTCAGACCGTACCTATACATATATAACACGGATTAAGCTTCATTTCCTTTTAGTCGTCGCTCCTGCAAGTGATTCTGGGCGAACTGCCAGTAGCCCAGGGGAAGCTGTCACTGGGAGGCGGCCGCATCTCGTACGCCAGCCAGGAGCCGTGGCTGTTCGTCGCTACAGTCAGGCAGAACATACTGTTTGGCTTGCCGTATGACCGAGTGCGGTATAAGAAGGTGAGATAGTTACCTAGGTACTAATGTATTTTTCAAAACTTTTGTCACCGTCAACTTATAGGTAGGTACAATATCGAAAAATAGCGTAATACTTAATCGTCAATTGTTTAAATGGTCCACCATAACATAAACTAGGTACTTATAGGCTTTCTTATAGGTAATATAATTTGTCATAGTGTATGTGCAACTATGAGTGTCCTCAATAAGAAGGTACCTAACCGCCAACATAAAGTCCACACCCAAATACTGATGACTACAGCAGTCCCTGTTCCCCGCTCACAACCCCACAAACTACAAATAACCCCCACGATAATGTCGTGCCGTGTAAATTATTAACGCACCCAATATGTGACATTGAAATGTTGTAAAGGCCAATTTTTAAGTCTGAGTAAACCCATATTACACACTTACGATAACGTATCAACTGTCTATCTGTAGTCAGAGTAAGCATACACCTATTTATGCTGACAGTATTTATCATCAATCATTTTTAGGGTTCCGTAGTCTGTAGGTTTTTCTTTATAAGTATAGAATAAATTCGGGAAACAAGCGCACAACATGTCTGATGTTAAGCAGTTAACGTAGACTATAGATGCTTGCAATTAGTTGCAATACCAAAGGCATTGCTCGCACGTTACTTTTACCTGACAGGGAAGGGGAAGGGAGGGAGGTATTGGGCGCTTTATATATTGGCCAAACTGCAATAAGTACTTGTCTATTTAATGGCGCGACTAGGAAAGTATCAAACCATAATTCATCATTTGCTAATACTGAACCTTCCGATGTTCTAACCACCGAGGTAGGTAGGTATAATATGTTGAAGACGGTCGTGTGTACTGATTTTGCGCTTTGCGCCTCTCAGGGATTGAAATGGTTGACTATTTTGTGATTATGTAGGTGTTTATGATGTGTTATTGTTTGTCTGAAGGTAGTGAGCGCGTGCGCATTGGTGCGTGACTTCGAGCAGCTGCCGGCGGGCGACTCGACCCTAGTCGGCGAGCGAGGTATCAGCCTCAGCGGCGGGCAGCGCGCGCGCATCGGCCTCGCGCGCGCCTGCTACAGACAGGTACTGAAGGGAACCACCAGATGTCGCTTTATTGGACTGTTGTGACGTTATCTGTCACTTCACTTCGCTCAATGTCACTACAAATAGGTACTAACATTCGAGAAGTCGGAAAGACGGAGGAAGACTGTTTGAACAATCGAGCGTCAATCACACCCCACTGTTACGTGGCGCCGCCCTGATGGTAGAAAAACCTGGTTGCTCACATTTAACCTTTGTTGCCCAAAACGGTAACAAGAGCAAGCATTGCTAGTCAGTCTTTTCAATGTTGTAAATACAGTTAAGAAAGTAGTAGTCTAAGAAATATTTACCCTCATCTGTTATTATATTATGCATGTATTAGACATAATTATAAACCTTCCTCTTGAATCACTCTATCTATTAAAAAAAACCGCATAAAAATCCGTTGCGTAGTTTTAAAGATCTAAGCATACATAGGGACATACAGACAGCGGGATGCGACTTTGTTTTATACTATGTAGTGATAAGAAATAAATGATAGATAATATTCACATTAACACGTTGCAAATAGGTTGCCTAGTTAAATTGCGACCGAATAATATTAAATACTTAAATTTTAAATGCGAGTGGTGAGAGTGACAAAAATGCGTTGCGCGTCCAACTTCATGTGACAGACAATGATAGAGCGAGTTTCTATTGATGAAGATTTTTCTCATTACATTTAATAGCATAAGCGCGTAATATATAAAAAAATCTTTCAATCCAGATTAAGTATAAACGTGGTCGAGAAATAATGAACAATTTTACTTAATTAAATACGAAACTAACTCACATCATGCTGCGTGCAAAACGTTGTAAATTCATTGTTATATTTCTTGCTTAAAACAATATCTTCAAATAACAATTTTCAAAGGATTAATTATTAAAATCAATTATGAAAGCAGGCAACCTTTCGTCCCTGTTGGGTATATTCTTTTAACTAGTTTACGTTTTTTTTTAAATAACCGGTGAGGGAAATAGTTTAAATAAATTTAATTAATTTTTTTACTATTTAATATTATTCGGGCGCAATTTAACTAGGCAACCTATTTGCAATGTGTTAATGTGAATATTGTCTATCATTTATTTCTTATCACTAATAAATAACAGTTGAGGGTATATATTTCTTAGGCCGTATCTTAGACTAAGTAGCGATCCGACATCGGTTAAGTGGACGAAACTGTAGAAAGGAGGATACCTAAGTAAGATCATATCCACAAACACACATACATACACAAACAAATATCCAATGCACGCTCATCAATATCAATGGACACGTATTTCCATCCAATAGAGGGTTCTATAAAAAATAAACGGGTTTCTATACGTTTTTTTCTTAAATGACAATGTAAGAAATAAACGTATAGAAAACAGTTTTTATGATCTTACACGATGAGATGAATATTCTTCTCTCTCATGATGACATGCAAGATGTACAATTACCAACAAACCATGACAATATCTAAGATAAATATTTGATTGCAGTAAATAGTAACTACATTATAAAATGTCTCACGCGTAATATGTACCTACAAGGAAAGTAAACACGGATAAGTACCTACTGCTTAAGTGCTTACTTACTTGAATCCAGTAAGTAACTAGGTAGTATAGTATAATAAGTCGGGTATTTCACGAAGAAGATAACACTATTTGTAATTTGATATTAAAGGTGCTGGTGATTATACTGATATCAATGGTTTTAAGCATTTGTACAGTAAAGAACTTTACAGATGTGTCATATAATAACATGTAGATATGCATATTGACATTTGTGTACCCTTTTCACTGATAAACATAAGTACCTACTTACTTTGTTTTGGGAAGGTTATCTGAAAGATATAATTTACCTACAATAATCATGCATATTATTGTGTTCCTATGTCAAACAATTATATTGTTTTAACTCTTAGCTAGCTGATTCTAAAACATAAGATTTTTAAATTCATTAAGGTAGATACATGGATTTGTTAACCCGCACTTTCGTTTCGGTTGCGCAGAGATTGTCCATCCCCAATAGTTATCTATAGCGTAATTATATGAGATGTAGCCTATGTTTTAAATCTAGCCGTAGCTTTTAGATAACAGAAATAATCCTGTTGAAGTATATTTTTTTTCGTATTACTCGAACATAAATAGTAGGTGCCTACAAGTATTCAGTACGACAATACAAAACACATACTCTACATAAAACACTCCCACACCTACACACACGTTTATGGCCTTGTCATAAATAGTGTAGCATTTATACTATATTCATAAGAATACTGTCAAAATGTACATGAAACTGAACAAGGCCATAAACACACACAACACACACACATACACAGTGTCGCGTTATCGGAAATCGCGAATACCAAAGATTATTAAACTAAATTTTAACCAAATTATAATATAAATCTTAATTTTTTCAATTTTTCTCCATTCACAATAATCCAAATTTCCATTTATACCATTTATATCATAATTACCATTTTACCATTTTTAACATTTATACCAATTTTACCAATTATACCATTTACCATTTACCATTTAATAATCTTTAAAACTCTACACCAAATATTTATAATATACACAATCTAGTCAATTCTTACTTAACACTATACCAAGAAATTATGTGAATAAAATTGTTAGCAATTAACAATTATTATTAACAATTACAAACTTTAATAACTGATGATCAGAATACCATATTACTGTTATGCCGCAATATGAATAAAAATATAGACAAAAACTGTTACTTAATAGACCTAGAAATAAGTAAAGAAATGTAACACATATAATAAAAATATGTATGAAAAAATTATTTACCCAAGGGAAAAGAAAATACCCTAACACCTTTGATAAAAGAAGTAAAGGATACCGCATGTTAGTACACGCAATGTTCCACCAAAAAATACGCATGATTCAAAATTCGCGCAGTCGCCCGCTAGTCTACAATCGACCATTGACACAAGGGCTGTCAAAACCGCGGCGTAAAATATTGAAAAAATACCGTTTTGCATCATTAAAACATGTAAAAGTGAGAACTGGAAGCATAAGAAAGCGAATGGCATTTCATTTTATCAGTGAGTCCCCCTTAAAATACAATATTTTACAAGAAAAAGTAAAATTTATATTTTCATACATTCTATGTAGTTGGATAATGTGGATACGACATCTATAAAATTATATTGTTTCGTATTAAAATGCCGTTTTCGTAGAAAACGGTTTATTGCGCTCTCCACAAACTTAACTTATACGCACTAGTAGGTACAGTAATATCTGTTACACACAAAACTTCCAAATCACATAGCAGTCGCATAGTCGTCCAATATAGTCGCTTACCTAAGGGTCGTCGTATATTCCTCTATCATTGCTTTCTTAACACATGTTCAATGTCGCTTCCGATGACAATATATTTTTTAGGGTACTTTTCTCGACAGTTTAAACTCGAAAAGTTTTTTATTATCAAGGCAATTTAAGACATTTCATTTGAGATACGACAGTGAATTCAACATTTTCCCATAGATTTCCTCAATCTATAGAGAGGCGTGAAAAATATACTAATGCCGCACTTTTTACGAGAGCACCCGATTGGAGACCAACAAAACGTACCTGTTTTTGTTCATTATATTTTGATGAATCGGATTTTTACACAAGTAACAAAGGCCACCACCGGATGTTAAATAAAACTGGTTAAATATATTGGTTTATATTTGAGTAATCGGCGGTTATGCTCAATACCGCACCTGCTATAATATCGCCAGACTGACACACCAACTATGGTCCCAAACTAAGCAACGCGTGTACTATGTACCGATATCATACTTGGTACCGTACAATGGACTGGGGGCAATCCCGGTGACAACTAAACCAGGGCGAATTACAGAAAGGCCATTTCTGAAATTTCCTGGTACGCAAATCGAACTCGCAACCACCCGGTACGGTGTGCCCAGTGGTATACGCGCAAACCACTGTGCCAAACAGTCGTCACGATACCAAGCCAAGCAATACTGCGCCAAGCAATATAATGAACACTTCCATCATTTGTCTTTGCTTGTGTATAACTTCATACATTTTTTACGAGGCTGCATATAAAACTGTTTAACTTAACACTGTACACATCATAAGGACGTCGTGCCGCTTATAGTTAAATGTCACATTTTATTTTTAAAGTCCCAGTTTTTTTATAATCTCATGTATTTATTATTTAAGGTATTTTTTTGTGGACCGATAAAATAAAAAAAAGTATTTCTATATTTGCTTAATACTTTTTCTCTTACGAAAACGGTATTTTTTATATAACCCGCCACGTTATAATATTCTTATGTAATTGACTTGAAATCGTGAGGCGTATCCATAGTATTGTCGTCGTTTTGCACAGTTTTGACACTGGGCCCCGCGCGCCGGCGCGCTTTACACACACTGTCATTGCCGCGAGATCGCATTTGAATAATAATGAAGTATGAAGTACTGTATCCATTCCTTCCTTTATCAAAGCCTAACACAAAAAATTAAAAACCTAGAAAAGGTCCCTGATTATGTCAGGGGAAAAGCGGCGGCTGTGCACACTCTGTGCACAGTCATTTAAAAAAAAAATAAAAAAAAAAAGTATTCAGTACGTACAGGAGGTAATATTCAACAGGCGGATATCTACCTGCTGGACGACCCGCTGTCTGCGGTGGACACACACGTGGGGAAGCACCTGGTGTCCGAGTGCGTGATGGGCCTGCTGCGGCACTCCACGCGCGTGCTCGTCACGCACCAGCTGCACCACCTCAAGTCCGCAAATAAAATCATCATATTACACAATGTAAGTAGCACTTTTCCTCTAAAACCCCACTACCCCCTACCCAATAATAAAACATATCAGGGACTTACTATGTGAAGAGAAAACGTGATTTTTTCACCAGGCATTTAGGCCCGTATTAATAAATCAATCTTAAGTCTGAGAGCGTTAAGCGTGTTTGACATGTAATTTTGTAATGGTATGACATAAGAATTACATTTTCAAGACCGCTCTCAGACTTGAGATCGATGTATTATTACGGACTTTAGTAAACGGTCTCATGGGAGTTTGTACAATGTTACTGGTAAATCGACGTGTTCCTATCACTTTCCGGGTCCACCACTTTGTTATACGAAATTTATTATTTTGATGTGAAACATTGATTGGCGCACTTTGGCAGTAAAATTTACCAGTTTGCCATCATGGCAAATGGCATGACGCTCTCATATGCCGTCACGGTCATACTCCCTCTACGCCACCGCTCTCGACTCCCTTGTGCGCCCGCATAATATAGGTATAAGTATACATGAATCATTGGCTGACGTATTTTTTATCAGTGTATAATTTATTTTCTCTGTTCGAATATAGACAATATTTATCTTATCCTTTGACGTATGTAATTAACAATGATATGTACATATAATTAACAATTTAATAAATAAAAATGCAGTTAAGCATAATTAAGTACTTCGCAAAATACCTATTTATTAATTCTACAGCGTCTACTTTATAGTAGACTAGCGACCCGCCCCGGCTTCGCACAGGTGCAATAAATTATCAGTGTTTCTTTACTATATCATGCATGTATTATACATATAAACCTTCCTCTTGAATCACTCTATCTGTTAAAAAAACCCCATCGAAATACGTTGCGTAGTTTTAAAGATTTAAGCATACATAGAGACATACAGACAGCGGGAAGCGACTTTGTTTTATACTATGTAATAATGTAAGGTAATTACGATGTTTGAACAAGGTATTTTTGCGAGCTGTTTTAAGTTGGATTGCGTATAAGAGTTTTCTGCGAACCATGTGGATTCAGAATAGTTTTGGGTCATCTATTAAAACCTCAAATCATAGGAATATATTTGTTCACACGATATTGAATGACTATGCCTATTTATCTTTGGGAACGATAGGTAATTTCTAAAATAATATTAGGTGCTTAAGTAGATTAATAAACGCTGGTAAATAATAGTACATTGTTACACGAGTGGTGAAAGTGACTTAAAATAAGTCTTTCACCCGAGGTAAACACTGTGCTTTTCATTACGAATACAAGGAAAGTAAAAATAAAAACAGGAATTGGCTAAAGGAATAATATAAGGAAGTATGAACAATACTCTACAACTCGAAAAAAAATTAAGATCGGATTGCCACAAGAAGCTTAGAATACCACTGGAGATATCACGTAGAATTATGGAGTGAAGACAGGTTTTTTTACATATATACATATGCTCTGACCCTCTCACACTTCATCTGAAATTGCCATGATAAACACAAAAAAATACCCAAACTAACGTGTGATGAGCCAAGATTTCGCAAGTCCATGGTTTTCGTGTCTGTTTTTTTTATGGATTTTATTTACATATTACATATGCGTCAATTTGAGAATCCTCTTTTGACTTCAGTATTTATTTTTATATAGAAAACCAAAAAAATATATCAACCGTTCACTTTCCTGATTGTCGGTAGCTGTTATTTTAATAATTTAGCAACACTGATAGAACACTCAATTTGACAATATGGCCAAACTGTCAAAGATTTTCAAGCACTTCGCATTTTTAAATTAGTTTAATGCTTAAATAAAAGTGTATTCTTGTAATTTAAACGATGTATTGTGTTGTGCAAAATTGCAGAAGTGTATGGATACCAAACTCAAACATTAAGTTACACGGGTAATTGTATTTTACGCTAATCACCGTATTTAACCATATTTATATTATTTTTAATGGGAGACATAATAAAACATCAATAAATGATTATTATTAGTATTGTGTGGCTATTGATTAATGATATAACAGTTTATGTTGTACTTTTCGTACTATATTCATTTAGTTTTTACATGAACATTTGACCTAAAAAGGGTGACCATCATCTCACTGTATTTCAGATTTTCTGAATAAGGAAGGATACATATAAGTATTATACTAATCATATGTTCCAAAGTCAAAAATATCATCTTATTACACTTATATGAGTACCCACCATATATTGTGATTGTGCTAAGTTTATAAGTACCACAATCACAATGGGTACCTATTTTATGACGGGTGCGTATACCTAACTTTGCCCCCAGCACACTTCGACCCTAGGCAGGAGCCGAGCCGGCGCGGCGTTCGGCTCGCATACTTGCTCGCACTGGTACCGCGCTGTGAGTTAGTGACAGTTAGACCGTCACGCAGAGAACGCGCGTAAGCTCGAATGCCGGTTGGGTTATTTATACAAACAAATAAAATTTGAGTGCCTGTTTGTAATATCAAATTAACACCTTTTCACTAAATCCATATGCAAGTACATACTCGTACAGTACATAGGTTACCAAACAGCGGGTTGAAGCGGTTTGTTCCGGGTAATCTCCGAAACGGCTGGACCGATTTTGACGGGACTTCCACAGAAAGCTGAAATATATTAGCTGATACATACCGCATATTAATATTTTTAAATTTTAAGTAATTTTGGAAATGGTTTCACTGGCTTGTTTCATTTTTTTTTACTTGTTTATGATGAGTTAGTTTGTAACGCGTATCAACATATGTGATGTGACTTAAATGGTTGTATCTTTTGATTGCGGTGATTTGGAAGCTTTATAAATTATTGATTCTTCTTCTTTCTTTAAAAATATGTTCCAGTAATAGCAATAACAAACACATTTAATAACAATACAATACAAAAATCAGGTGTGATGTGATTAAAATTAGAAAAGTCATGATAACATGACTATTCATTTTCATCAAACAATCAATAGATTGTTTGATGAAAATGAATAGTAAATATACTATTCTTATAAGTTTTGTGGTAGCTTCACTCCCACTGGAATTGGGATCACCACTGTTGCACAAGAAATCAATAGCATCAGCGACAGAAGAACTGAGTGTCTGCGCTGCAAGACGTACATATATGTATTTATTTTTATACTATGATAGTTGACATGTTCCCCTTTAACTTTTTGGACAATTTTAACCCTTCTTTCAATTGCACCATGTGAAGTTCTTTAATAAATTTAAATGACATTTCCGTCCGGCGTTGTTAATGTGACCGCAATGAGAACCAAAAGGGCAAACCTTTATGAACTAGATCGACGTCACTGCAACCAGCTACAACCTTCCGGGGAGTTTTTACAGGGCGGTTCACCGTGTTATGATATTAGGCGGGAGTTTTGCAATCCTCATAAGATGAAGGTGATACAACACAGATGGTGACGGAGTGGGACCCACAGAGCCAGTGCCGCGCCGCGTCGTGTGACTGCACTCGTACCATTGTGCCATTGTATCGCGTCAGGAATTGAAGAATGCTAAATATTAAATTATTCATTATATATATTCATTTATCCATATTGTATGTGCGTACTAGTGACGCTGCTCCTGCTAGTGACGCTGCTCCTGCTAGCCGCACCTGACGTGTATGGACATTCAATTCAATATCTAATTTGGTTTACGTGCACTACCCGTCAACACTTGTGAGTTCACAAATTTAGAGTGAGTTATCCCATCGTTCATGTTATACTGCCATTGTAATCTTCCAATGTACCTATGTAATTGTATAATAAGACAACATGCATGACATACGAATCATTATTGAAATGATCTGATTTAGAGATACAATTGGTATTTTTATTAGATTTATGTTTAAATTGTACTCTACCTATAATCAGACATTTCTAGTAAGCTTTAAAATATGCGTAGCATCTAATAAGCAGTGTAAATTGTTAACACATATGTCTTGTAACGATCTTGATTGCGCTTTTGATATGTCATTTTGTACTGGTGGTATGGTAATGACATAAGAAACATTGACATTTCTAAGATCGCTCTCTCAGACTTGAGATCGATTTATTAATATGGACCCGAAACCGTCAGTCCTAAACTTGAGATCCGATGTTGTCACCCTAAAGAGAGAAGCAACACACACGTGACGTTATTCAAGGTCATATTTCTTTGCTTCGAAACATTGTTCGTGTTAAAACATCCAGTGTTATGTATAAAGTTCTTGGATTGCCACCTAATTTTTTTTTTTCGTTGGCCGGCCAACTTAATTATTTAGCCATTATTTTTCATTTTCATCTTTAAATATTTTGCCTAATTCTATGTTATTTTAAAGAAATTGTTGAAACTAAATTATAATTAAGTCATTTTAAAATATATATTCTTTAATTAATACTTAACTTTATGTTATTTCAATTTTACATCGTGCTGTAATTGAGTGACTGTAGAAAAAGTTTGAACATGGTTCCATAGAAATGTAAAAATGGAACTAGTTTTTTTTTTATAATTTGACAGCTGTCAGTTGAAAGCGCTTCTCCCGGGCCGGAAAAGTATTACTTTCAACCCGCTCCTCAGGCAACTTCAGACCTACTTTCAGAGTATGAGTAATGAAAAGTTCCTTATATATCAAAATAAAGGCCTGTTTTGTTTATTGTTTTATCTATCTATACCTACACATAAATATAATTGGAGTGTCTGTTTGTAATATCAAATAACACCTTTTCACTAATTGCATATGAAAGTACATACGACACCCATAACAAAAACGCGATTTAAAACTTTTTTGTCTGTCTGTCTGTCTGTTTGTTTGTTCCGGGTAATCTCCGAAACGGCTGGACCGATTTTGACGGGACTTTCACTGGCAGATAGCTGATGTTTTAAGGTACTCCTTAAAACATCAGCTATCCGCCTAAGTTACTGCTTGGACTACTTTAATTTAAGAAAAACAATTAGGGTTCCGCGTAAAAAAATTAAAACACATGAAATTAAAGAGTATCTCCGAAACGGCTGGACCTCTTTTGACGGGACTTTCACTGGTAGATAGCTGTTGTTATAAGCAGTAACTTAGGCTACTTTTATTTTTGAAAAACAAAAAAATGGGTCCTGTCGCGCGGGGTCAGAACGCGGGAGCGGGCTTTTTTGTTAAGTTAAATTCCACGCAGACGAAGTCGCGGGCTAAGCTAGTTAGGTATAAAATGTACTGTGCATTCACCTATTCAATATAACCTACTTACTCATTGTTATCCATATGAGAATATTACTTACCTATAAGTACCTATGAATCATTCATATTCAATGGCGCTATGAATTTGAATGTAAATAGATACTTATACAGTTAATGTAACAAAAGAGTCCTACTAAGCTAAACAAAGACCTTTATTCACTAGAACTTTTAGAAATTAATCAGATGTTCGACTTTCCTTAAAACTCCTTGGTTTGAGCTGTCATTATGCACTAAATAGGTACCTGCCCTACGATACGACGACGCTGCCGTAGTAAGCACCCACTTACTTACCTACCTACAACATCCAGAATATATTGAGTTTCGTTTATACAGGGTGAAATAGAGACTCAAGGTAACTTCGACGACGTGTCAAAGTCGCCGCTGTTCGCCGAACTGTTGCAAGAAGAAGAACAGCCTGAGGAACCGACACGCCAGCTCCGTCAGAGAACGCTTTCAATCAAGGTAGGTAAAATAAAATTAACGAATAGATAAGTTACTTACTGCCAATTTACATTTTACTACTATCACCTAGCTGTGCCTAACTTCTTGACAGTTCTGATTGTACCTATCGTATTTTAAATTTTAACGTAAATTTAGAGATCCTTGACCCAGCATTATTTTTACAAGCTTTTATTCTACTTGTAATAGAAGGGTATTACTGTGGAGACAGACCTTCAAACTCCACATACGTATCTGACGTTAACCCAATTTCTTCCTGCCCATTCAATCAATGAATTTACTGATAGACAGACAAACAATCAATCAAGTATAGTTGTGCAAAGTCACCTCACCTATATTGATTTTGATTAACAGATTGTAGGTACTTCAGTTTACGATAAATATTACTACGATATGATTAGAAAAATGATATCCGAGATAAGTTATTTTTCCAAGGTAGCTTTTTCATTTCCCTGTTTTTGGTACATAGAAGCCGCTAGGGGGTCTCTGATTGTCGTTCGTCAATGTTTTATGTTACAGTCTCACACGAGCACAAGCACTGTACAAGATGGAGTAGTACTCGAAGAGGACCAGCAAGAAGAAGCAGAGATTACGGGCACAGGTCAGTTGAATATCTACAAAATATAATCTCTAATTTCAATGCCTCAAAGCGTCAAACGCTTAATACCTATATTTTATGTTAACTAAGGCCGCGTGCCCGCGGCTGTGTACTCAAAATACTTCCGCGCCGGCACCGGCTGGGGACTCCTCCTGTTCACTATGATCAGCATCATCTTGGCACAAGTGGTCACATCGTTCAGCGACCTCTGGCTGACGGTTTGGTAAGTATATATTACTCTGGTTAGTTATCAAAACAAAATTCGAAAGTGGACGCAAATGTCCGTGACCCTCCACATAACACATAGAGGGTCTTAGTATAAGATTTATGTCAATAAAATTGACTTAGTTTCTTATTTTGTTACTTTATGAACGCAGGATGAACGACGTAGAATCAAGACACAATCCGACGCAAAACGTTACCGGTGATAACAACTCAACCAGTGAAATATCTACAAATATTACCACCGAGATGCCAATAGTGACAACAATGCCACCAAATCTGAATGTAACAGAACTCCAGCCGCAGGAATTCAACCACCCGTTCTATATTTATATTTGGGCTATTGCTATATTTGGGTGCATGCTTCTTACAACTGGCAGGTCAGTAATCTATGGCCTGTTCCTGTATTAAATAATTCGATCTCAAATATGAAAGCGATTTAAGATCGCTTTGATTTATTAATACGGGCCTATGTGTAATTGGATACAAATATGGCAAATGAGTTAACCCAACAAAAAGAATGTTGACATGGATGACGGTAGTAGGTACCTAACACATGTGATTATTATACATTCGACTAAGATTTGCTGAAACAATTATTGAAAACACTTGTGCCCATGTTTATTCACCTTGAGATGAAACACTTGTGCTCATATATGTTTTTTTTTTTATTGTAAACTTTTTACTTCCAAATATTCTGAGCATAGGTAGGTACCTACTATTGAAAAAACGCGGAGTTATGTTCGTTATTTGTAATTTACCTAAATCTAAAATCTAGGTAAATTGAGCCAGTTGAATGGTATGCTAAATTCTAAGAATGTATCTTTAGTTTTATTATAATAATACATACCTATTCAATTAAGTAAAAAAACTCATGAATACTCTCGAGGATTATAAAAAAATGTAGTTCTGCAACTTAATAAAAATAAAACTAGAAATAGCAAATTAGCGGAACATATATGTCTACCCACCTATAAAAATTGTACTAGCTGTGCCCACCGCCTTCGTCCGCGTAGTATTTAACTTAACAAAAATTTCGGGATTATCAGGATAAAAAGTATCCTATGTGTTAATACCGGTTATAAACTATCTGTGTTCCAAATTGCATCCAAATCCGTTCAGTAGTTTTTGCTTGAAAGAGTAACAAACATCCACACTCACAAACTTTCGCATTTATAATATTAGTAGAATTCAACACATTACAGTCAATTTTGATTGTATTATTTCAGATCAATAATGTTCCTGTGGGTGTGCATGCGCAGTTCAATAAAGCTTCACAACCAGATGTTCAGCAACATCCTCACGGCGACGATGCGCTTCTTCGACACCAATCCCTCGGGTCGTATCCTCAACAGGTTCTCCAAGGACATGGGAGTTGTCGACGAAATCCTACCTAAAATGTACTTGGATAGTATACAGGTTTGTACTTATTTCCATCATGTCTTTTACATAGTAATCTAAGGTACGAGCTGAGACTAGTAAATCACTGAATATACAAAAATTGCCAGATTATCTGGATAGCTGTCGTTCTTGAAATGTTTTAGAGTAAGTTGGATATATTAATAAATGCACTGCACACGGCATTTTTCGCGAATAACAAAATACGCCTTTTATTATTGTCAGATTTTGAAAAATTTCTAAAAAACCTCAAAAAATTTGAATTTGGCTAGATGGGCGCTTTAGCGTTAAGTACTTTTCGAGATCTATAACATGTGTAGGTACTGTGACTCCATAGGTCTTAATTATGCGAAATCTGCTGTATGCGCTCTCGTACATTCGTCGAGGAGTTTTAGCCAAAATTAGAAGGGCTCATCCACTAATTAGATGCCAAAGTTTGTGAACACCGAGTGAACAAGAACACCAAACCAATGAATTTTTTTTTTTTACTTTAAAATTCTGTGAATGCATATAACTACTTGTTCTAATTAGACTTTTTAGTCATTAAAACGCCACTGTCGCGAAGTTTCAAGCTATTTCATGACCCATAAATATTCCCTATTCCTTCTGCACAGATATTCATGGTGATGTTGGGTATACTGGTGATGGTGGCCATAGTGAACCCCTTCATGTTGTTAACCACGGCCGTCTGCGGAGTCTTGATGTACCTATGGACCGTCATCTTCCTCAGCACAGCGCAGGCTATAAAAAGGTAACCTACCTATGACTAGTATTTTAATATTATAACGCCATGCATTACATGTGAAATAAGACTTTGAAATTGAAGCAATCACCCAACACATACTAAAAAGATCATCAGATTAAATCAGCAATGTTGTAAGCAAATACAATAAAAAAACTCACCCATTTCGTATACAAAATAAATACTAAGTGTCTGTTCAGACGAGCTGCATCCGACTGCAAAATTTGAATGCAGTTTTCTAGTTGATAGAACTAAGCTCAAAACTGCAAGCGGCAGTTTTTTTTTCTTAAAAGCTTGGTATTAATGTGCGTTAGATGACATTACTAGTATTCCCGTTAGCCCCACCAGCTAAGCTTATTTCTTGTGTTAGGAGTGGACTCACGTCAACAGTTTAATGACCAGGATGGGGATCAAACCCGGAACCTATCGGCTACGAGGGCGGCTTCTCTATCCACTAAACTATTGACGCCTCTTAGTTGCGCTTGCTGCACCTGCAATAGATCGTCGCGTGTATGATAACGTGGTCCGTGTGCAGGGTGGAGGGCGTGACCCGCAGCCCGGTGTTCTCGCACGTGTCGGCCACCATGGCCGGGCTGGCCACGGTGCGCGCCAGCGACGCGCAGGACATGCTGCGCGACCAGTTCGACGACAAACAGGACGTGCACACTGCCGCATGGTGACTAGCCTAACATTATTATTATCCATCCTGGGGTGTTACTCTTAGATACGATAATCGATATATCGCGACAATCGTATTGTCGAACCCTACTCTAAATTCCATCTTTGCCGTCATATCAATTACTGAACGAACAATACGAAACTTATCGTTTGTTCAGACTATGTACGATAGCAAAAAATATGGAATTTAGAGTAGGATTCGACACTATACTCTTCTTAGAATTTTCCCATTGTACCTAATGGGTTACGTTACAATTTAAAGCAAGTGGGTTCCGAAAGATTGAAAATTGGGCCGCAGTATGCCTAAAAATCATGGTGTGACGCCTTCGAGGATTTGCAAAAAAGTGACTAAGGATAAAGATGACCTTTGCCCAGCTGGAGAGACTATATTATATAAGAAAAAAACACATTGGGATTGGGGTCGATTCTCAGGCTCCTGGTGTTTGGTTATTATAACCGTAATTTACTAGGAGCGAAATTAAAAAATAATGGTTCAATCATTATCTTTCAGGTACTTAACTATCGTCACAAACACTGCGTTCTCCATCTGGCTGAGTATTATTTGCGCAACGTATGTTGTGGTCGTATCCTACACATTCCTACTGTTAGATGATGGTAAGTTATCTCACAAACAAGGTTCCTTAATCCACCAATGGAAGTAGCGACATTACAGGCAAAACATTTAGGTATCTAAATTCCAACTTATCATTCTCCAAACAGGTTCAACGAAATCCGGCAACGTGGGCCTGGCTTTAAGTCAAGGGTTGATCCTAGTGAACATGGTGCAGTACGGGGTGAAGCAGGCCACGGAGGTGATCTCGCAGATGACGAGCGTGGAGCGCGTGGTGCAGTTCACGTCGCTGCCGCAGGAGCCCGCGGCCGGGCCGGCGCCGCCCGCCGGGTGGCCGCGGCGCGCGCGGCTCGTCTTCAAAGACCTATCCCTGAGATACGACAAGGACGCCGACCCGGTGCTCAAGAAACTTAACATCGTCATCGAGAGCGGCTGGAAGGTTAATTATTACTGATTTTGTTACTTGAGATTTTGTCTTTCTTTTAGTTTTTTTTTCAAATCTATGGATCCAGCCAGAAAACAACAATGGTCATGTTTTCTTAAATACGTGTTTGAATTTCAGGTTGGAGTAGTTGGGCGTACAGGAGCTGGAAAGTCTTCTTTGATATCGGCGCTCTTCCGGCTAGCACCCATCGAAGGCCATGTTTTCATAGACGAAATTGATACAGGAGACATCGCACTTAAGGTAACCAAAATAGAAACGTTAACGAAAATTGAATTGTTAACAATTTATAAGTATCTCATTGTTAATTAGCCAGTTATCTATTCTACCTATATTATTTACGTATATTCTATGTATTTTTTTACAGGAACTCAGGTCGAAGATCGCAATTATACCTCAGGAACCGGTTCTATTTTCAGCAAGTTTACGCTACAACATGGATCCTTTCGATAAATACACAGATGCTGATATATGGGAAGCTTTAGAACAGGTTACTTTGTCTTATCATTAAAATAGTCCGTATGAAAACGTTCAAGAAAATTTATTAACGTATTTCGTATTTGTAGGTTGAGTTGAAGCGTAGCGTCACGTCATTGACGTCGGCAGTGGCGGCGGGTGGATCAAACTACAGCGCCGGGCAGCGACAGTTGCTATGTTTAGCGCGCGCCGCACTCGGCAGGAACAAATTGCTCGTACTCGATGAGGCTACCGCTAATGTCGACCCTAAGTAAGCATTCAGGAGATCCAAAAATTGCTTTGTGTAAATTAGAGCGGTTATATTTTAATTATTTTTCCTCTTCGCAGCACGGATGCTCTGATACAGCGGTCTATTCGCAAACATTTCGGCGACTGCACGGTGATCACCGTCGCTCATCGTTTACACACTGTCGCCGATTCCGATCGCGTTGTTGTGAGTATATATTGAACGGTTCTCTACTAGCTCGAGTGCCGGGGCGGGACTCGGAAGCAATGGGCGACAATCTTGACGGCTTCAAATATACAGTAACGTAATCGATATGGTGATATCGATGGAATCTAGTAGCCACAAGTCATACGGAGGTATTTTTTTGAACTAGGATGATATAATCTACATAAATAAATATCGCCAGGCTGTCATACTAACTGTATGCTCTGGCAATAAGCAACGCTTTCACTAAGGGTACTGTACAATGGACTGGGGTACCAGTGAGTGTCACCCAGACCGGGGCAAATTACAAAAAGGCTGTTTCTGAAATTTTCCCAGGCGGGATTCGAACCTGCATCCACCCAGTGCAGTAAGCCGTCGTCAAATAAAATAGACAAATCTTTAAGGGCTATGTTTGTTACTAGGTAATGGAGGCAGGTGAAATTGTCGAGTGGGGGCACCCCCACGAGCTGTTGCGCAAGGAGGAGGGCCGCTTCACGAAGATGGTGCAGCAGCTGGGCCCCGCTGCGGAGCAGAGCCTGCGCGAGCTCGCCGCCGCCGCGCACGCGCAGCACATCCGATACGTGGACGCAGACGACAACAACCAAGCGTAGTACTTAATACATGCGGTACTTACCCTTGTGATGATAAACCTATACATACATTTTATGGACCTAATATATTATTAAGTATGTTATTTGGGAGTACTATGAACCGTTAACATTAATGTACCAGTAATCCATATTTCCAACCTCTGCAAATATCTTGTTGATATAGCAAGCAAAGCATTTTAACTACTTATAAGTGTAAATATTTTAAAAGTGTCCAGATATGTGGTCTTCTTGTTGCAAAAGACAGTACAGTAGGTACTTTTGAGTCTGTCTGTAGTTACCATTGTAGCAGACAATCTAAGAAAATACAGGACTTTGATACTTAATTAATTAAGTATAGAAAATAAATTAAGCTAGCCACAAGCTCATATACAAACAATGTGAAGTACTTACTTTATACATAATATATTATTTAATTATGAGAGTTGAGGCACATTCAATAACCTGATTGTGATGTGGTGTGATGAACACACATAGACCGAATATTAGAATTAAGTTTGAATAAGTACTTATTAAAAGTGTCACAAATATGCTAATCATCACAGCCTTGCAAGTCCTTATGTCTATAGTGATAAGGGGCATAGGCATTTTAGCTCACTGTCATACATTGATATACATCTAGATTTGTGAAATGTGCAATAATAGTCTCTATAAGTGTACCACTTTGGATTATGAATATGCACAAGAATGCCTTTATGCTGTAAATGTTATACTACTTACTAGTTTTATGAATAATTCATACTTAATAGTTGTATAAGTAATGTGGTAAAGTGATGCTAAATGTGTAGCTTAAAATCATGTGATCATACTTAAGAGAACATAGGCTTTATGAAATATTGCCTTAATGTGTGAGATTACTGTTATATGATAAAACAAATATATGTTTAATTTTGTGATGTTTTAAAGTTTTTTGTTTCATTTATCTTTATAATAACCTCTCATCCATAATTAATTCCGACAACAGCTGTCCACACCACAAATTTGAAAAGCTTCACTTTATATTTTTATGCACACCTAAATTTAGTGAAGTATTTAACATTTTAATTATGATAATAATCTCATGGTTAAACTCAAATATAATGAAATGGGTACTTACTATAAAATAAAGTTTATTTCATATAAGTTGGACTTTACCACTCTTCACAAGATCAGCGACAGGCTTGTACTGCAGGATGTGCTGTGACCCCTCTGCAATGAGAAAACAACATGCCACACCAGGACTCACATACTCTTATAATAATACACACACAAATGATACTATCACCTGATACTGTACAAGAATAGGTACACTACTATACAGTAGCATTCATAAGTGCTTTAGCAATCTCAATCAATACTGTTTGCAGTAATTTAGTTAGTCCAATTATGAATACTGACTGTACTTCCCAACTAATTGATTACATGCTTTAACTATTTGTTTTCAAGTTTGGCTTTACTTGGAATTCACATACTATGGGTGGCTGTCTCTAGATACAGTAAAGAGAATTATGGTAAATTATTGGACAAACCTTCTAAATCAATCTCTTCATCTTCACCAGCCAAGTCCTCCAGTACAACTCCATTTACAGTATCATTTGCTTTTAAAAATATGTGACTACGTAGATCTGGGTGCTCGGCCATCTTATTCATCTCAAATGTTTGCATATTCCCAGGCACTTTGTCCAACACAACAGTCTTCATGTGGTTCTCCATATTCAACAGATATTCCTGAGCATATTTGAATTCCATCGGTGTAAGATAGTTATTGCCTGTCTCCATTCTTTGCCTCTCTTCATTTATTATAGGTATGCAGTATTTTTCTATTTTACTTAATCTAGTCTTTAGGTAATTACATATTATAAATTTTATTCGACTTAATTCCATTTTATGTATTGACGCTCTTAGGTCTGTTTGTGGAAGCTTGTTTATGTTGCGCTCCATGTGTTGTATTTGACCCAACATACATTCTACCATGTCGTTGCGATGCGGTAGGATTTCCGGAGCTAGTCGTTCGTTCTGCCAGGCGCTTTGAAGGGTCCTTAGCACGGCTTCCGCGGTGATTTCTTCTTCTTCTTCATCACTCACTCCGATATCATCAGTTAGATCCATTATTGTCTTATCAAATATACCAGATCTTAGAGTGAAGACGACGAAATCAAATTTATAATATGTAGTCAACGGTTAACTATTTATTACTCGTTAATTAATTTCAAATTTAAAACCAATACAAAATCAAATTATTTTCAATTTCGTTCGCATAAAAGTCACTCACTATCTGTCATAAAAAAAAACTGTCATGATGATGACGTTGACGGCAATGTCAATTAAGTTTGGCAGTATTTTTTTTCAGAGGCAGACTTTTGTTTATGTTCCAAAATGGACGGTCACATTTTTGTATTGTATTTTTATTAATTGTGTTTGTTGTTGCAATTCGCTACTCGACATTGACAGAATCATATTGGGCTTCACCCAATTGTAAGAGGCCATTAATATAAAAATATATAAGTTATTCACTACATTGTCTGTCTTTCACAACTGTTATTACTTTGTATCTCTATGCTCTTATGTCATGTTGCTCAGAGATAATAAAATCTTCTAAAGTATAGAATCTATACAAATAAATAGAATTGGGGTGTCTGTTTGTAATATCAACATAACACATTTTCTCTAAATGCATATGAAAGTACAAACGGTACTTATAACAAAAATACGATTCAAAAAAATTGTAATTGTGTCTGTCTGTATGTTTGTTCAGATCGGATTAAGTATCTCCGAAACGGATGGACTGATTTTGACGGGACTTTCACTGGCAGATAGCTGATGTTATAAGCAGTAACTTAGGCTTTTATTATAGAAAAACAAAAATAAATAAGTAGATCACAAATGCTATCTGTCGTGCGATAGGCTTTTGCGATAGGTACTTACTTATATAAAACACGAAACATCAACTCGCAAAAAAGAAAAATGAGATTAAACTTAGCATAGGTATTTATTTATTAACTTCAATCTTTATGAAAATAATTATTGACTTTTCGTTAACTCTGCGAACTGAACGACACAGCTAGTAATACAGTACTACTATCCGTAAGATGTTGCTGTTATCCTATGTATCTACTATCTATTATCCTATAATTATCCTACTACTTCACTTGGTTATATCCTTCTTGCTCGTCGTCGCGTTTGTTTACCTCGTGGAACTAGTCTATGTTGACCTACTGTTTGTTGTGCTGTTATAGTTAGTCAAGTATAAGTTGGCACTCGAGAGCGTCGCTAGTGTCGATACAAGACTGTCAAAATGAGTTAATTTTTCTAAAGAATATTTTTAGTTCCTCTTTTGGCCACCGGCCAAATTATGTTTGTAATACTATAACATTATACAGGCTGTTTTAAAATTCTGAAATAATATTACGATTTGTTGAGAAGGCATTAAACAAAGAATACAACGAAATGAAATTCGAACACTTCTCATTCCAAGTCCTCAATTTTGTACAAACTTTCTCTTCAATATTAAGTAATGGTTCCTACTAGTAAATGCAGTCTACACGGTTTTCTACCCAATGGTGTGTTCTAAGGTCGCAACACGAAAGTTGTGACACATATTATTCAGGCCTAGGTACACACCTACCACACTCTGAAAATAAAATATTACCTACATAAAGTTTGTCTTCACTAAACATGTACATATCTTCATATCCGTAGGTATATGTAGCTGTGGCAAGGCCGTTCCACCATACTGATTTAGATATCCTGAAGTAGGTAAGTAGTATTTGACTTAAAACGATGGTGATGGAACGATTGATGATGACAGGTACCTCAAAATTCAAAATTTCAAAATTGTTTTTATTCATGTAAGCCAACAAAGCATTTATGAATAGTCAGAATCTACCACCGGTTCGGAATGCTGCTTCCACTGAGAAGAGCCGGCAAGAAACTCAATGGTTACTCTTTTCAATGAATGAAAGATAGTGTACATTCTCAGGAACAGCATAAAAAAAATAATATGAGCAGGCAACACCATTGCCACTAAATAGCTAATAGTAAATAATAATCATATATGTAATAATGTAAATCAAATGAGAATGCTAGTTTAGTGTGATGTGCATACCTACTCATACTTACATCAAATGAAACGTTTACGAACCAAATAATAATTGATAAAACAGGGGTGGATATTATGATAATTGCTTTGGTGTGATGCCTTCCATGCTAAGTAAATAAATAGTATTTAACGACAATGTTGTTAAGAGGAAAGTGAGTGGACCAATCCCCGCAAGCAGCGCCCGCGCACGAGCATGACTTGAAAAGCGGCATCACTCTCCTCAACCATAATAGAGGGAAGAGGGTGACCCGCTCCACAAAGCCACCGCAAACAAGGACATTGAAGTGAGCATGACCAACACCTCACCTCAGAGACAACAGTTCAGAAAGGATAATAAGCATGAGGCAAGACCCGCTACAATTAGACATAAATATTACTTTGTTAAAATTATATTTAAAGTGGCTACATGATGCCCATATTTTAAAAGGAAACATTTGTGTCAAATATGTTAATAGTGCTAGATTAAGAGAAGGAAGAGGGAAAATATAGGAATGAACCATAACAAAAGATTCTAGTTATTCCCGTTCCGGTGGAGCTGGACCAGCACCTAGCCAAGCATCTTTATCTTTCAAATAATCGTCTAGTGTGTAGTAAGCCTTCCTGCATAGCGTACGTTTTACACACGTTTTGAATTTGGATTCACTAAGACTGATAATGCTTAACGGTATTTTATTATAGAACTTAACACAGTATCCCATGAAAGATGTGTGAATTTTTGCTAGCCGAAAGTGTGGTTGATCCAATTTGTCCTTATTTCTAGTATTATAACGATGACTATTACCCAGCTTTTTAAATAGATGTAAGTTTTTTCTGGTATACATTATGTTCTCATAGATATATTGACATGGAACAGTCATAACATTTATTTCCTTAAACAGTTCCCTCAGCGAATCGCGACTTCCTAAATTATAGATGGCCCTAACGGCCCTCTTTTGTAAAATAAAAACCGATTCGATGTCAGCTGCTCTGCCCCACAATAGTATACCATACGACATGACACTATGAAAATAACTGAAATAAACTATTCTTGCAGTTTCGACATCGGATAGCTGTCTGATTTTTCTGACAGCGTAGGCGGCGGAGCTGAGCCGCTTAACTAAAGCTGTTATATGTGGGCCCCACTGTAATTTAGAGTCAAGCGTTATACCTAAGAAAACAGTGTCATTAATAAATTCAAGTTTTTCTGTATTTAATACTACATCGCATTCACTACTTCTTACATTAGGTAATGAGAATCTTACACATTTAGTTTTTTTACTGTTTAATACCAAATTATTAGTAGTGAACCAGTTATGGACTTGAACAATAGCATTATTCACGTCGTCCAAGTTATTTACATGTCTACCTACTTTAAAAATCAAAGAGGTATCATCAGCAAATAACACTATTTCTGCCCTTCTCTGTATTATCTGCGGTAGGTCATTAATATATACTAAAAATAAGAAAGGGCCTAGAATTGATCCTTGAGGAACACCCATTTTTACTATAGAGCCTAAAGATTTAACACCATTTATTTGAACATTTTGCCTTCTGTCCTCTAAATATGATTTTACAAGTTGGAGTGCTCCATTTCTAACACCGTAATGTTCCAATTTCAGCAAAAGTATTTCATAATTGACGCAATCGAATGCCTTTGAGAGGTCACAAAAGATACCAATTGCATCCTGTGAGTTTTCCCATGCGTCAAAGATATGCTTTATCAAGGTTACACCGGCATCGGTAGTACAACGGCCTTTGGTGAAACCATATTGTTGATCATGCAGGATGTTGTTTGCGTTAAAATGATGTAACATTTGGGTAAGCATTATCTTTTCAAAAATTTTACTAAAAACTGGCAAGACGGATACTGGTCTATAGTTATTAGGGTCTCTACTATTACCGGATTTAAAAAGGGGGATTACTTTACTGTATTTCATTAAATCCGGGAAGACTCCCTGATCAACACACTTATTAAATATCATGGCCAAATAGGGCGCCACGGTATTAATAATAATTCTACATGATTTTACAGACATTCCCCAAAGATCTTCGGTGGGTTTAATTTTTATTTCACTAAAGGCTTTCATGATAGACCGAACGTTAATGTAGACGAATTTAAATTCCATAGGACACGCCGCTATGTTACTTTTAAGAAGTGTAATTGAAAGTGAAGGTGAGCAGTTTAAAGACTCTGTTGTTTTCACAGGGACGTTTGTAAAGAACGTTTCAAATTCCTGTGCTACATCAGAGTCTGAATTAACAAGACCACGCGAAGTCTCTAGCGTGAAATCTGTATTTAGTTTTTTGGTTTTACCAGTTTCACTATTAACTATATTCCAAGTGGTCTTTATTTTATTATCAGAGGCCTTAATTTTTTGCCTAATGTACATCGATTTAGCCACCTGACATATTTTCCTAAACAATTTTGAATATTTAGTAACATACTGAGTAAGAACTGCATTGTTAAACTGGGCTTTTAATTCATAAAGCTCAAATAGCCTTACTCTACTCCTACGTATACCTATGGTGGCCCAGTCACTAAAAGTGAACTTTGGTTTTAAGGTTTTAGATTTAATCGGAAAAAAAGTATTAAATTCTGTATGTACTACTGAAAAAAAGTCGGCGTAAAGTCTATCAGGATCATCTAAGTTAAACTTGGGAACACTTAATTTGTTGCATAGACTGTCATTATATTTCTGTAAGTTCCGAGATGTTACATTTCTACTTTTTATTTTTATATTTGTTAAATTTATGGCAGAATTAAAGGTGACGTTTTGACCACTATGATCTGACGGCAAGTGATTTACTACTGCTTTATCTAAATATTCACAACTACAGAAGACATTATCTATACAAGTCGCAGAAGTAGAAGTTACTCGCGTTGGTTCACAAAAGACGTGCGTTAAGTTAAACGCTTTGAATAGGCCCAATAGTCTAGCAGTATAGCTGGTTTCTTCCAAAATATTGATATTAAAATCACCACAAACTATAATTGACTTGTTGCTTACAAATATTTTTTTTAACACATCTTCCATTACTGATTCAAACATACCAAAATGCTGAATATTTGGGGGTCTGTATACACATACAACAATGTGCTTATCCAGCTCAACACAGGAAATCTCAATAATCTGTTCCACCGAAAGTCCAACTATATCTTTTCTTTCTTTAGACTTAATAATTTTCCTAAGTAATATTAATGTACCACCATGAAGCCTGGATTTGCGGTTATAACAACTTACAACTGTGTAATTCTCATAATTTATTAACATTTCATGCTCTTTAAGCCAATGCTCGGAAATACAAACAATATCATATTGAGATTTTTCTAAATATAATTCAATTTCTAACATTTTTGAACAAAATCCTTGTATATTTTGACTAAATAATCTTAACGTGCCCGGTCTCTCTTCCTTCCTATAATCTGCACACGTTTGTGATATGCCAGAGATACTAGAATGCATCTCTATTGTCGCCCTCGGGAGTTTAAACAATCAATCACAGCATTATTCGAATAACTAAATAATACTGATTCGTCTTCTAAGCTAGATTTTGTTGTTTTATCAACAACAAAGTTAATATTATACGCTATCAATGTAGCAATCATTTGTTTATATCTCTTAGGAATAAACATATTTTCCTGCGTCAGTTTGAAGCCGCAAATAAATTTATTTGTGTCAAAAAATAAGATATTATCATTATGCCATGATAAAGTGTACATTAAATTATTCAGATACTGAATATATCTATTTTGTCTATCTGACAACAGGTCAGAATAAGGTAGGGCACATAACATAAGCTTCCCTACGTTCAATTTTAATAACGTGTCAACACCATCTACAATGTCCTTCTTTTTAAGTCCAAAGCTATTACCTAGCAGTATAACTACAGTAGTCTTCTTATCAACTTCTGCCTGAGCAATTTTTTGTATTAATAATTTATAAGGCAGGTTATCATAACAGAAATTAGTAGCTTTATGAGTAAGCCTACAAGTTAACAATGACCCGAGACCTACACCTAGCCGGTCTGAAAAAATCAGTGTTTTGTTATCACTGTTTTCCTTGATACAGCGTTCTACCGGAAGAGTTGCCTCAGGAATTGGTTGAGGTTCAGGATCAGACAACGAGAGGGCGCAGTTGAAGGAGAGATTATTCGTCAAAGACTCATACCTCTCAGCATTGTACCGCACTAGATCCATCAGCTCACTAGCCTCGCGCATGCGCTCGCTCAGCCTCCTTACAAGTACCTCCTTGGTACCTCCTGACTGATTCTTTAATTAGTAGATAATCTGGATCCGCAGTCTAGAATCCCATATTAGGCGATCCCGCTTCTTCAATCCTGAACTTTTATACTTACTAGCACTGTAGTACCTAGTACTTGTACACAGATAGGTACTACTGTCTGTGTAGGTACATGCAAATGTCGGTGGTTACATATTTATCTACTTACATTAAAAATTAAAAAAAAGGTAGGTCATATCCAGTAGAGCCGTACTACTTACTTACGAGTAGGTACCTACCTACACTGGGCCGGAAAGAAAGCGGGTCTATTACACAGCCACACGTGAACGGTGAACCCCATCGAGCAATGCCTGCGACAAACTGGGATGACGCGTGACGTGTACGCCCTAGCGAAATTCCCCTCCAATCATGCTTCGTGAACTGAAAGAAGCACTGATAGAGTAATGGGAGAATATTTTTCAGCATCGAGATCTGTTACGGATGTAGTTTGGCATGTGTCACTAAGTTTACACCACCTATCAATTCTTAAAATTTCTTCCCAAGCCTCTCCAAAAGTATCGGCTTTGGGAGATTACCTACTAAAAATACCTAATTACCTACCCATTCTGTTTCACCCAGTACCTATGTACTTATATGTTCCTATGTATGTATATCGTAATACCTACCTAGTGACCTCTTTCATAAGGTTGGGCATGTAGCCGGTGGCGGGGGCTTGATGGGAACCTCAAAATTCCGATGACGACGCGACGACGCGACGTCGTCTTTTACACTGGAAAAATATGCCGAAAGTTAGAAGGTGTTTACGTACTTACCTACTATTAAAATATTCCAATATAACAGTATAAGTAATGAATCTAAAGAGTAGGTAATATGTATAAGTCTAAGATCTAGAGTATGCACGAGTCGCCGACAGCTAGTAGGCATAATCCTGTTAACGTAGAAGACACTTCTTAGTAGCCTCATAACGGCATTAAGAAGTACTTAGGTACGGCAAGAAATACAGAGATGCATTAAAATAGTTTTACCATTTTATAATATTAAAATACCGTAATACCTAGTACCTACCTCGTACCAAGGAATAAATAAATAGGTAGGTACTTCCTGTTAATTAACTTGAATGAATGATTGGGACCTAGGTTAGTCTAGTAGAGGTAATAAGTAATAGAACGAATAACGAGAATAAGTAGTATACGAACTTTTCAGCCAAAAATTATATCATCCCAAGCTTGGATGTTTGCTTTCTAAATAGCAACTGCATCTACTTCCTATCCTTCGAAACCACTACCATACCCATTGGAGGAATTACCTGTAATATGAGTGTGATGATATGGCATCTATCTATCCATAATTAACATGCAGTTATGTTCACCAAAACTGTTATGCACGAGGTTGAGATTAAGGTGAAACTCCATAGATTGTTTATTTCTTATCATACCTTTATTACCTCTTATAAAGAGCTGAATACACCACTGTTGAAATTTGTCGCCTAGTATAAGAGGTACCTTCAGGCAATGTGTTCACCTTCTTAGATTCCTATATCTCATTATGAATATTGATTTTTCACATGACGTCGTCGCCGTTAATCCTTAGAGCCTGAATATAAAAGACGTGTCGGGAGCGGTAAAAGACGAGTAGCCTCCCCAGCCTCGGCAACCCCGCCGCATCACGAGTTTGGTTATACTACACTTAAGACTGGAGTAGTTCGTCTAACGATTTTCTTCAGTATTTTTGTAATAACCATCTCGGAGCGCGCATCCCTTAATCCTGAATTTTTAAGTAAGTAACACAAGTTTGAAGTAAGTAACAAGTGTTTCCATTCCATCGGAAAACTATTGGTCTTTAGTAATATCTTCGTAGTCCGTGAAATCCTTGGCGGTCAACATTTTATTGTTATCAGAAAGTGGAATGCTAAGTTTTTTAAAAAAATCTGATCTTGCGTTTAGTAGACTGAACTGTTCAGAGTAACAAAATCCAATGGCTTTTAATTATATTAAATACGCTCTATTTGATATAACAGACTGGGGGCCATTCTTTAGTTTGCTGATATTTCAAGGTTAATTACAATATGACGATCGCGAGTTTGGACCCCGGACCAGGTCTGGCGGCCCTGCAAGCATGGGGTGGTCAAGTCGCGGCGTACGGCGCGGCGAACCAGACTGTTGTGGACAAGGTGCCGCCCGAGATGCTGCATATGGTCGATCCTCACTGGTAAGATCAACATATTATTATTTAATACTAATTCAGGTAGTTCGTAAAGTAAGAGGTAGGAGACTGGAACGGTTTGGACAAGTGATGAGAAGGGATGAGAAGAATGTGACTAAAAAAGTGATGAATATGAATGTGTTACGATACAGAGCGAGAGGAAGGCCAAAGAAAAGATGGATGGATTGTATCAAGAGATATAAACGAGGTTGGAGTGGATGTGAGTATGAAAGCGTGATAAATGGAAGGAAAATACATACCGCGCCGTCCCCAGATAATGAGAAAAGGTAAGGCAGATGATGATGATGATGATAAAGCCAGGTAGTTCGTATTTTCGTCCTCCTCCGTGGGTTGTGGCTTAGAAAAGTTTTACCTACTTATATTTTTTTTTTCCTGTATCTGTTGAGGAAAGCCGACAATTGTCTCAAAGTCTAATACTATTTCTTCAGGTACCAGTTTCCTCCGATGAACCCGCTATGGCACGGACTCTTGGGCTTCACTATCGGCGTCCTCGGATTCATCTCGATCACAGGCAACGGCATGGTTATTTTCATCTTTATGACCACCAAGGTTAATATTTCAATTTTTCTGTGTTTTCCACTTATGTAGGTATAACATTTTCAAAGATTAGTAACATTAGTACGTCCACTAAATATCACTTCTCTCGCAGAGCCTCAAGACACCATCGAATCTACTGGTTGTGAATCTGGCGTTTTCTGATTTCCTCATGATGTGCGCGATGTCTCCTGCTATGGTTGTTAATTGTTATAATGAAACCTGGGTATTCGGTGAGTGTGGCACGCCTGACCTCAAATGCTAATTAATGTGCTTTATTTTGCTTGATACTAGTATATTTGTCGGGTTTACTTATCCAGGTCCTTTTGCATGTGAACTATACGCCTGTGCGGGCTCTCTGTTCGGGTGCGCCTCCATATGGACGATGACGATGATCGCCTTCGACCGATACAATGTCATCGTGAAGGGTATTGCGGCCAAGCCAATGACCAACAACGGGGCTCTACTGCGTATACTCGGGATTTGGTTGTTTTCACTGGCATGGACCCTTGCGCCCTTCTTCGGCTGGAATCGGTAACCATTCGTTTGCTTTTTAACGTAATACTTACCAATTACGTCTTATTCATTCAATTAATTACGACTTTACGTTAGCTGGAATTTCTTAGATGATATAAGAATAGTTAACATTGAGTTTTTTGGACCTTGGCTGTGGATAGTTCTGCAGATTTAAGTTCGCTATTCATGAAACTATTTGACACACAGGTACGTTCCCGAAGGAAACATGACTGCGTGCGGCACCGACTACTTGTCCAAGGAATGGCTCAGCCGCAGCTACATCTTGATCTACTCTGTCTTTGTCTACTTCATGCCGCTTCTCCTCATCATCTACTCCTACTTCTTCATCGTTCAGGTCGAAATTGAATACTAAATCAAACCTGTAGTTTGTTATCCTTTGACTTCGTTTTTAGAATTCGATAAAAATTGTGAATTATGTTATCTTTACTCTCAGGCTGTAGCAGCTCACGAGAAAGCAATGAGGGAACAGGCTAAAAAAATGAACGTGGCATCTCTCAGGTCGTCCGAAGCGGCAAACACCAGCGCTGAGTGCAAATTGGCTAAGGTCAATATACAATCTACCTTACCTCAATTAAAGTAATCCGTGACATTTAATAACTAAAATATTATAATTTCAGGTAGCTCTAATGACTATTTCTCTGTGGTTCATGGCGTGGACCCCATACCTCGTGATCAACTACACAGGGGTGTTTGAAAGTGCACCCATCAGCCCCCTGGCTACCATCTGGGGCTCACTCTTCGCTAAGGCTAATGCCGTCTACAACCCTATTGTATATGGTATTAGGTTTGTGTCACGCTATTTTATATTCCGCCTAAATAACATTATATTCCGTTTATTATTTGCTGATAAACCCATGTTTGATAAGCTTACAAAATGATTTTATATTTTAGTTCAATTGAAAAGGGTCCCAATACATATATAGCTTTTATTGTAAATTATGCGGCCATCATGAATGCGATGATGTACCATTTCAGCCACCCTAAGTACCGCGCCGCCTTGTACCAGCGGTTCCCCTCACTATCGTGCCAGTCATCGCCGGAGGAGAGCGGCTCCGTGGCGTCGGGCACCACCGCCGTCTCCGAGGAGAAGCCCGCTGCATAGGCGCTGCCGGCTCACGCCTCGCGCCTCGACCCTCGACGACCCGCCTCGTTGCCACCGGACACACGATCAAGCCAAAGCGATGTTATTTATTATTTTTATACGCAAACATTTACACTTGTACAAAGCTATAAACTCGGGCACAGAGCGTGTGCTGGGTGCAAAATATTCAGTACTACAAATCGGCAGCTGCGTATTTTGAGTTCACGTTTTGGGTGTCGAGTTGACCGTTGCACACTTTTCTATGCCTTAAATTTGCTTTAGATATCGGTCGACGACATATTAAAAAAATACAAAAAAAAACATGAATGAACTGTATGTCGCCAGACCGCCCTTCTTCCATGAGACTGCTCCTTTAGATATAGGCACTAGAAATCTTGACGACGAACCGGCTCTGTATCTTGGACCAATAAAGTTAAACAAGCAAAGTGGTTCATGACCACATTACAAATTTGTTTAATTTCCTTCATAACTTCATTCATATAGATCATAGCTTACTTAAATAACCTTTTGGAATAGGTATAGGTAGATAATTACCTCAATGCCTACCAATAATAATACCAATAATGCACAGTTCACAGAGTTAGAAGTCTGTGGCACAGTTAAACTTTTGGGACAAAATAGGTGGCACATTAAAAGTAGGTACAATTTACCAAGGAAGTTCTATTTTCTTAGTACCTAACACGTTATCATCATACTAATATTATAAAGAGGAAAACTGTTTGTTTGATTGTAATGAATAGGCTCCGAAACTACTAAACCGATTTGAAAAATTATTTCACTGTTGGGAAGCTACACTATCCCCGGGTGACATAGGCTATAATATATTTTCAAAAAAATTTGGGATCCTTACTTAAACTCGAATAATGTAACCGCAATGTACCCGTGCGAAGCCGGGGCGGGCCGCTAGTAATTTATAAACACGAGTCACAGAGACACGAGTATTATATGAAAAACTCCAGCTATTCGTTGCTAAGCAACGGTGATACATACAACATAACATCAAAGCAATTAGAAAGAGAATTTCATTTACTTACTTCATATTAATTGTCTAGTCTTATTCATAAGCATTCGGTAGTAATGGCTTGTAAGACATCGTTTGAACTGCACCATCATTTCCCAAGATTGGCTGAAGAGTCAGGTTTTACTTTTAACACGCATCGACCACGGATCCACATAGACTGGAACAAAATTAGTGAGTACAAAACCAATCTCTAACTAGGTACTTAAGTTATAAATTTAATAGGAAAGTGGGATAGGTTGGCAATAGGTATGTAAACATAATTTTCTACTGAAGTGAAGGTACCTAGTTACCTACCTATTTAATCATTTCCTGTGACTATGGGCGCCGCCGCCATCAGAATTACTTTCAGGGCGATGCATCTGCATCTCACATTATACTAATAACTATGTACTATAAAATTTAGTACTATACATGTACATATATTATGTAGATAAATGTAATGTAAAATTAAAATTACGTGGGTATTAGATTGCATAAGTACCTACTAATATTTCGCTCATCGAAAACATAGGTACTTAATGTTATTTTCTTGTCTTTTCTTTCCTGATAGAGGGGTGCAAATGCACCCCGCTGCTGCCGGCGCGGCGCCCATGCCTGTGACCTAGGTCATATACCTACCTATCCCACACGCGGTCACCGACCCACATGTACCTAAAGGTTTCTTAATTTGATATCCACAGGGATGGAACCCAAAAGTTTTGAATGTAATAACTTTTTTGCAGAGCTCATCGATATAGACGGTTTGATAAGAGATAGAAAGTTTGTTCTCATTGAGCAACACCTGAACGACGTAAGTTACTAAAACGGTATTTAATACTAGGTACTAATGTAGATAGTGTAACTACCCATTTTACCATTATATTTCCATTTACCATTCTTCTACCCACTTTAGTACCTAAGTACCTATGAATTAGCGGTACTCACGAATATCCCACCAATGCCTTAATCGTCGCCGCAGCCGAATATGCACCTATACACGCGCCAGTTGCATGCCGCCGCAGGCCGCGGCATGTGTTGCTGGACCCCCCCCGACCCACTCACCGCTCTCCTAGACTCAGATGTCGAGGAGAACGACACACGCACACTCCCCACCAGACACCGACCTCGCCGGCGAGGTCGACGAACCCCCGCTTCCGCTAGAAGGTGCGTCTACTTACCTAGACGCACCTTGGCACCCGACAAGCCCGCTGAGTTTCTTGCCGGATCTTCTCAGTCGAGGTCGCGTTCCTATCCGGTGGTAGATTTACCCTCGCCACCTCTCCTGGCAGCGGCCCAAGCCGAGGTCGTGTCCCTTGTGGCGCCCTTGAGCTAGCTGCCCCCCTGCCCCTCTGGCTGGAGCGCACTTGCGCTCGCTCTCTGTCCGGGTGAAGTTGTTATGGCCACTCTGGCCAACAACATATAGTCAATTAAAAAAAAAAAAAAAAAACGAATATCCTAATCAGTAGGTACCTTCCCATAAGAACTTCATGTCATATTTACTACAACATAAGTAAGCAAGGTACAATAAGGATATGAATGTATAAATCAATACCATTTAGATTTTATGTGGCCAATAATTAGCTAGGTGCCTACTATTTTCTTATCTAGCTGCTAAATTCAAATGATCTAATAGAATAACCTACTAACGTAGATAAGACTACTTAAGTACTTACTATTTTGTTTAAGACAGATATTAGATTGTGTGTTTGAGTCGGAATTCGACGTACGCATACTAGACGAGGGCGTGATGAAGATGTTCAGATTGGCACAGCTGGCTGTAGAGTACCAACAATTCTGCCGCCATTATCTTGATCGAAGCGTGTACGTTATGAAAGAAGAAATATCTGCACTGGCGCAGGTACTTCATTATTACATCAGAAACATTTTTTAAGCCGAATTTTTAATAATCAGTTTACGTTTGCTAGTATTCCATTTACCTATTGACTATTCTTTACTTTAATAGGAATTGGATTCTTGCAAGAAGGAATTACGGGAAAGAGATGAAGAATTACGTAAATTAAGAAAACGATCAAGACATTCGTACAAAAACCCATTGCCCTATGGCAACGATAACATAGCTACAATGATTTTGAAGACTTTAACCCATAAAAACGACTTGCTTCCATCAACGTCAAATGATAATCTACAATACAACAAATGTAACTATTGTGACAAAGTATTTCTTAACCAACTTTACTTGAAAAGCCACATATCAAGAAGGCATTCAAATATTATGGCGACACCCCAAAAAGATAAATATGAGAATGATTCCAACAATGAAAACACAAAGCTGAGTGCTGAAATTACTGAACTCAGAAATAAATTAAAAGAAATGGAAGTTACTATTGCTAATACGAGCAGTCAAACTAAGAATGCAATTGAAACAAATAACATAGAACTACAAATTAAACTTAACAATAGTGCGCAAGAAATAGAAGAGTCAAAAAAGGAAATGAAAGACACAGCAGTTTCATCAAATAATGAAGATTATTTAATGAATAGGATTGAAGAGTGGAAAAAAGAAGAACATGAAAATTATAACAAAGAAATTAATAATTTACGGAATCAAATCATGGAGACCATTAACACATTGAAGGAGAAAGAATATCAGAAGCCAGTTGTTAATGAATCCATCATGATAGAACAATTGAATGCAACAATAAAACAACAAGGAATAGAAATCCTTACACTCCAACAGGAGTTAAGTAATTCTGTTAGTATTACATTCTAGGTATAATTAATAATATACGATGTAGAAAAATTGCTGGATTGGTAATAATATTGTTGTTGATATTTTAATAACTCAGTTATTTTATGTTTCTAGAGAGTAAAGTCGGAGAAAGACAATGCAGATAGGAATAAAGAGGCTGCAGCACAAATATCATTCTGGGAGAAACAAGCTAAAGATCAATCAAAGCAATATGAAGAATTACTTCAAAAGTTGAATGATGTTGCAAAAGACGCTAAAGAGTCCCGGGCTCTCGCCGAAGCGGAGACACAGCGAGCAGCACAACTACAAGCTTTATTACAGCAAAATCTAAATAACAAAATGGTAGAGAAAGCCGATAGTACTGATAATATAGTGGTAAGTCACACTTTCAGTAATGTTAGTGCCTATGCTCATTACGCTCTTAACACTCCCAAATATTTCAGATTCTTAATCATAAACCACAACCATCTAATAGCAACAGCAAACCAGTAAACAAGAAGCAATATAGAAAGAGACCTAGTGAAGACAATCATAATAAAACCCTTGAAATGCTTCAACGTAAAGCACAAGAATTACTTAGTATAGGTTCGGTGAGTTCTACATCTTCAGAAGTTTCAAGCGCAGACAAGGTTAAGCCATTTGAAATGAAGACTATAGACGTAATGGACAAACATAAAATCGAAATTAATCGTATTGAAGATGTAAATAGAAACTCGAATGATCAACACAAGGCCAACCATATCCAAAACCCAAAAAAAAACGACAATCCCCAAATTCGAAATAAAAAGGAGTCTAAGAAAAATAAATTAAAGTCTAGACCAAAGAAGATACAAGAGAACACGACTAGCGTTCTTCCTGGAAGGTATATAAGTGTACTATATTGTTACGTACTAGGGGTAGGTACAAATAATGCCGACTACGTGTATAAAGGTTTAATTCGCTCTCCACAAACTTCACAAATACACAGTACTACACTAGTTCACTATCACTAGTTACATACAACAAACACTGTTCCGAATCACTTAGCAGTCACACAGTATTCCAATATAATCGCCTAGGTCACTGGTATATCACTCTTCGTTCGCTTACTTAAGTTCCGTACACTGTCGCTTCCAAGAAGTAACTAACTCGCTGCCCGTCGTCAACACCTTATATACGGAATAAAAATGCGAGCTGGTACCTTCCTGAACATTCTCGTAGGTATGTAGGTAATAATAATCGGAATCGAACGATCTCGAGACCCATTGTCGGCTTCCCTTTGTATTCGTTCGCGAGTAGGTATTCGCAGCCGTCGCCGCGCCGATAACGCGTTCACTTTATACCTACATACCTACAGTCTCGAACATTCAACTTTTAGAGATCCCTCGCAACTACTCGATGGGGTTCATCTAGAATAACAATGCGTTTTTGTATCAAGCTGATAAAATAAGGATCCTTCGAGATATTTGACCAAGTAGTTTCTAGGTCGCAACATTACCCCCCTCTTAGTCATGCTCGTCCCGAGCATCATTTGTTCCATGATACCGAGCCAATCTGTCCACATGGACTACCTGTGGCTTTCCTCGAAGTCCTTTCTTAATGCGATAGGTCACATCGTTGATCCTCGTAATAACTGTATAAGGTCCTTCCCAGCGAGCCTGAAGTTTCGGAGACTTTCCTTTTCCGCGCAGAGGATTTTGAAGCCACACCGGTGTCCCTTCTTCAAAACCGTTGGTGCACACACTTCGGTCGTACCGGCTCTCCATCTTTCCCCTGCTCGTTGTCTGCCGTCCTTTCACTGACGCACATACAGTGCATTTACGGCACCAGTCCTCGACTTCTTTCCGATAACACAGCCAATAAAACCGCTGTCGCACCTTAACCAGGGTTTTCTTGAATCCAAGGTGCCCACCAGAAACACCATCATGTATGTGCCGTAGAAGAGGGGTCACCTTACTCCGCGGCACTATCACCTGCATGGTTATTTCTTTGCCGTCCTTCGATTCCCATTTCCTATACAGCACTTCATCTTCCAGAGCCAAACTGTCCCACTGGGCCCAGTAAGTCTTCGTTGTCGGACTGTAGACGGACACGTCGCTCCATTGAGGCCTGTTTCCACTCTGTTTCCAGTGCAGTATAGGTTGTAGATCATCATCTTGTTCCTGCGCCTTCTTCATACTGCTTCCGGTCCATTCGTCGTCAGTTCCATGAGTCCTTATGAGCTTAACCTCTTCCCGGACTTCCTTCCTCTGACGATAAATATTACACGGGCGCGATCCTCGTAAATAGACTTCTTGATCAGGAAACCTTAGCACTTCTTTGGCTACATCCAAAACACACTGTTGATTCTTCAAGAAATCCAGTCCCAAAATGCAATCATTAGTAATACTTGCAATCAACACTGACTGACGGTATACCCGGTTGCCAATTCTTAACTTAACATCTGTCTCACCGAGGATGGAAACTGGCTGACCAGTGGCTGTCTGCAGACGACACGATGGCGATCGCTTTTCCCACATTATAGTGCGTTTCAGTAGTTCCGGCCTCACAATTGTCCGCGATGCTCCTGTATCCACAGTTAAGCCGCAAGGTTGGTCGTTCAAGGTGGCCTCGACGATCAGGCTATTCCCGTTGCAAACTTGGGTGATGGTAACGGTCGGCGTCATAACTTGACTTTGGGTTTCAAACTCGTCTGTGACCCTCCTCCTCTTCGAAGGACATTCCAGGCGAATATGTCCCCTACCACCACAACCATAACAAGTTGGGACAAACCGAGGCTTCCTTTCTTCTTTAACAACTTCCTTAACCTCTCTGACCTTATTTAATTTCGTGTCCTGCCGAACAGCTTCCACCTCGAGAGCATGAGCCAGTGCGTTCTTCATGGTCTGGTGGTGTCCCAGCCGTACAAAGGTCCTGACTTCTGTTTCTCGAATGCCATTTATAAACAACTCCAGCAGATTTTCTTCGATCATCGCTGGTTTGGATGAATATGCACGTCGAACCAGCCTCTCCACTTCCAATGCCCATTGTTGGAGACTTTCACCAGGCTTTTGTTTCCTCTCGTGGAGCTGCGCTCGATAAACATGTTCCAGGTGTTTTTCACCGTAGCGTGTATCCAGTGCATCCATGAGAGTCTCCAGAGTCCTTCCTTCCAGCGGCAGGTTTTCCAAAACCATTAAGGCATCCCCCCGTAAGGCAAGCGCCAGGGCCGCAAAAGACTGCTCGCTGCTCCAGGAATTTCCCACCGAAAGTATTTCAAACTGGTACTTAAAGGCTGTCCACGAAGAAGTTCCGTCGAAGCGCGGGAGGTCGAGCTTTGTGGACGACGGTGCTGCCACGGCAACAGTTCCATGAGTTTTCAGGCGTAACATTTCCTTATTAATTACCTCCAAGCGGCTTTCGAAGGTCTCATTCTGGGTTACCATATGGGTTACCTCTTTATTAAGCACATGCAGGCGGTCTTCCAAAGTCCCAGTCTTTTGGTTAACTTCCTCGTTCAGCACCTGCATGCGGTCTTCTAGTGTCTTTACTTTTTCCCCCAGAATATTGATTCCAGCGTCGATTTTACCCAATACCGCTTCTTGATTGGCTTGGATCACTTGCTGATTAGCCTCCATCGCACGCATGTTCTCCATTATTTGTTTGAACTCCTGCTGACTAGACTCTTGATTGGCCTTGAACATTTGCTGCATAGAGGCCATCAACGCTGCCAAGTTCAATTCTGATGAGCTACCTGCTGATGCTGCCTCAGCTCCCGCCGAAACACCGGCGTCAACTTGACGCTCTTCTTCTTCACGGCTACGTTGACGGGCGGCATCCATCTCGACTTGACGTCTGGTTCGTGGAGTACGCCCTTCTTCGTCTCGCGGTAGTAACGGCATTCCGCTTCTGACACCAATTGTTACGTACTAGGGGTAGGTACAAATAATGCCGACTACGTGTATAAAGGTTTAATTCGCTCTCCACAAACTTCACAAATACACAGTACTACACTAGTTCACTATCACTAGTTACATACAACAAACACTGTTCCGAATCACTTAGCAGTCACACAGTATTCCAATATAATCGCCTAGGTCACTGGTATATCACTCTTCGTTCGCTTACTTAAGTTCCGTACACTGTCGCTTCCAAGAAGTAACTAACTCGCTGCCCGTCGTCAACACCTTATATACGGAATAAAAATGCGAGCTGGTACCTTCCTGAACATTCTCGTAGGTATGTAGGTAATAATAATCGGAATCGAACGATCTCGAGACCCATTGTCGGCTTCCCTTTGTATTCGTTCGCGAGTAGGTATTCGCAGCCGTCGCCGCGCCGATAACGCGTTCACTTTATACCTACATACCTACAGTCTCGAACATTCAACTTTTAGAGATCCCTCGCAACTACTCGATGGGGTTCATCTAGAATAACAATGCGTTTTTGTATCAAGCTGATAAAATAAGGATCCTTCGAGATATTTGACCAAGTAGTTTCTAGGTCGCAACAATATTATACTTACCTAAGCTTTAATTGAACATTTTTAGCAGTAAATACCTAAACATTGGTCATATAAAATTAGTTGGTTACAGTAAGTAATCATTCAGTATAATAATAATAATAAATAATTTAGCCCTTTTGACGTCCCACTCCTGGGCACGGGCCCCCCCTCACTACGAGGGGGATTTCGATCAGTATACTAATATAAAACTCTTTACAGCCCAGTCAAAGTAGTAAGGGCAAAAATTACAGAGGAAGTGAATAATCGTCTAGTCTCCGCTGGTGTTGATCCCCTTAAATCTAGACTACCTCAAAGTGTCTTTCAAAAGAAACGAACACAACTACAGCAGCTACACGAGTTAAAAACCAAGGTAGGTTAAGTGCGCTTGTAATGGAGTGATTGACAACAAAAATTAAGATGTTCTAGAGCCATTCATAAAATAGTGTTAAAGTATCCCTTTAATATTTTCAGAAAAATCCAACCCACGAGAAAGTAAGACATTCAATCTTGGCATATTTGGATTCAAGCACGACAAGTATGAATAAAGATGTTATACACGCAAGTGAATACATTTCTCCAAGTAAAGAGACTGCAAAGCCTTTCTATAACTTGACTTCTATGATATCGAACGTCAAAACGAAGGCCTTATCATTAGTTAAACTGAATGATACTAACGCAAGGAGCAAACGGAAGTCGCTGGATACTGGAGTTGCTAAACGTGCATTATCTTTACTAAAAACTCCTCCTGGATCGGCATCAAATAGTCCAGTTACCATACGACAAAGCCCACTTAAAACGAACCCTAATACAACGTACATTCAGAGTATTTCAAATGTAAAAGCGAAATCCAATCATGAAATTAAAGTGAAAAATGATCCGCTTAGTTCTCCTAAGACAAAAGAAGTCGCGACTTTTGACACAGATGGTGAATCAGAAGAAAGTGAACACAAGTATTATAATAGCACGCAACAATCTTCTAAATCTATTGAAAACTTAATTAAGTCTCCAGCTCGAAGGCCATCATCAGCAACTACAGATTACGGACTTCACGTCCATAAGTACACGGTTGGTAGCGATAATTTATTACGCTCACAATCAGCGACTAACCTAGCTGAACAAAATCTGGATTCGAATGTTCATAAAAATTCTAATACCAAGGACAGTGCCAACAGTAGTGATGATGTGGAATCAATATCAGAAGCTCCAGGCAAAAATAATTTTCTAGACAGCTCACCAAATAAAGTAAAACAAACGAAAAGCGTTTTGAAAAATGCTTCATCAACTTCGTCGTTAAATAAAAAGAAGGTATTGTTTGATATGGACGCAATACAAATGAAATCCGTGAGTGCATCTCCATCTCAAAGTATCACGGAAAAAAGCGACGGTAATGAAAAATATGAATTGGGCTTGGTTAATCTTGATGCTGAAGAATGGGATATATCCAGGTGTGTAGTAATTAATTTACCTTCTTTCTGTAGTCCGTACCTACCTAACCCCATATTACGCATTTTTTATCGTATCCGTTGTTTCCTATTATATCCGAGTAACCTTTACTACCTCTGGTAATTTACCTAATTACCTATGTCTACATACATAAGTAATAATATGTAATTCATAACTTATTATAACTATGATTCCTTCAATACTGTACTGATACATTTTCCAGCATTGACAATGAACCTCTAAAAACCGACACGAAGATTCAAAATGTTACTCGCACCAGTCCTAAGATAGCAGAACTAAAACAAAAGATTGAATCCCAACTGGCGCGGCGAAACACAACCCCTACTCTGCCGCTAGCTGGAAAGGTAGACGTGCTAACTGGTGCGATGGTAAAAGCTAGCAGTATAGGTGGCAGCAACACGAGCCTTGGAAGCTCTATATTAGACGATTCTGAAAGTGCACCAGTAGTTAGCCACAAAGCATTTGTAAAGCCGAAGAAAATAACAGTTAAGGATGACAGCGATATAGATATTTCGGAGTTTAGTATAGATGGTATAGTTAATAAGAATGAATCTTTTTAATGAAATTAAATATTATAAAAAAATAATTCAAGTGGTTTTTTGTGGTAGCCGTACATCGCGTTTTTTGTTATTTGGTGTAAGCATAATAGGGATTGTAACCATTTCCGCCAAATAGAGTGGAGACGAATGTCTTAAAATATGCGTATTAGGCCTTTATCCCACATTAGTGATTTGAGAACATGTCCGCTAACGAGTCGATCGATGAAATGGTTTGCAGTGGATGCGGCGAGACGCCTCGCTGGGGCATGTTCGAAAATCACTAGTGGGCTAATGCTCTTATAGAATAAAATGGCTAACATACAGGCAATATGGACATAGCATTAACTTACGAATATTACGTTGGAACTACAGGTAATTGCTAGCACTGCATGTTATAACTTACACTTCTGTGCATATTCAAAGAGAATACAATACTACTGCATATTGACAAACGTAAGCCTGTATTGTCTGTAAGATAAGTTATACCAAAAATGTTATTTTATGCGATATTTTGGGAAAGGTGTATTGATTAAAAATATGTATTGGGCTTTATGGTTTTTATTTTCAATACAAATACGTCTACGCCTCCTTCTTTGTGTCGGTCTTGCCACCACGAATTCTTCCGGTCCTGCGGGCGGCGATGAGACCGACCTTGCGACCAGCGGATGTTCCTCGCTTGACAGTCGAGGCCTTACCTGTAACCAAACATGACAGTTGAGTATTAAACATATACTTTATAATTAATGTAGTTCAACTGGCTTGAAGGATACCATCACAGAGTAGGCCAGTTTAGGAATGCAGTCTTATTCTTTGGGCTCAAATCTAACATGTATAATTATAGGTAATCATTATGTAAAATAGTTCACTTTAAATGCTATTAATGCTGTTTATCTTCAGCATGATACATATAACTAGATACAATACATAGTATAAAAGTGAGTAAAAATCATAAGGTCAGTAAAAATTACAGTAATTTGGAAAAAATACAACATAGTAATTGTTATAAAAAGAAAGAAGATAATTGTACTAACCGATGTGTTGATGGTTACCACCACCGTGAGGATGCTCCACAGGGTTCATGGCCACACCACGCACATACGGCCAGCAGTTACGCTTCACCTTGTACTTGTGGTAAGCACGACCCGCCTTCAGGATAGGCTTGTCGATACGACCACCACCAGCGACAATACCTAGAAAATGACAAATCTTTACTATCTGTACTCAACAGAACTTTAATGACATATAGCCAATCATCCTCAGAAAGAGCCTCTGTGTAATCATTGATCTTCAGAGTAGGTAAGTGAAAGTCATCATGATAATTATTAAACAAGAAAAATTTACATAAATCATTTTTTCATATCTCTTCTTGTAAATGCACAATAGACAATTACTCACCAACCATTCCTCTGTTACTGGATGGCAGTACTTTCTTGGCTCCAGAGGGCAGCTTTACCCTTGTACGTTTGGCATCAGGATTGTGGCCAATGACAGTGGCGAAATTGCCAGAGGCACGGGCTAGCCGACCTCGGTCACCCATCTTCTCTTCCAAGTTGCACACAATGGTACCTTCCGGCATGGCACCCACGGGCATGACATTGCCTGCAGATTACAATTCTTAGTTACCAAAATAAGCAGATTTCACCTAAATATAAAACATTTAGATTTCAATTTTTATGTAATGTATTGCCTAAAATGCCTAAGGCAACAGCCTCATAGGCATTGCTTGTACACTCTACCTCTATGCACATCTTGTTAATACAAACTTCTATTTGTATGGAATTTAAAATCTATTAAATCTATATAAGCTATGCCAATTAGGACAACACCTAAGCCTACACCTACATAAAATATAAGTGATATGCAAACTCACCAACTTCAAGAGTAGCCTTCTTGCCGCAGTAGACAAACTGGCCAGTGTACAAGCCCTCAGGGGCAATGAACAGCTCTTTGCGGGTCTTGAACTTGTACGGGTCACGGAAGTGGACCACTGCCAGGGGGGCACCCCTACCAGGATCGTGGATAATGTCCTGATTGTAAACAAGCAATTACATATTTGATACAGGCAATGTTTGGGAGGTTGGATATAGAAACATATACCTTGCATACTGACAAAATTTTAAGAACCCTCTAATCGAAAATTTTTCTTTCTTTCACTATAAATAAAGAAAAATGACTAAGTATTGCTACAATACATTTTTGATTACTATTTCTATTGTAAATAGAGATTTGTGATGGTAAGTATAAAAGTTTTAGGTTATGTATTATAAGAACCAATAGACTAGATACAATAATAAATCTATAACAATGACCACTTGGCCCACGAGGTTGGAGTGGATGTATGACGGGAAAGTACTATGAGTGGAAGAAAAACATAACATACTTTGCCGACCCCAGATAATCGGAAAAGGTAAAAGCAAATGATGATGAACAATGTGGCTTGGGATACGCGTACGTTTGTACCCCGAACCAGCTTCCCTTTTATAGTGTATCGATACATGCACAGATAGAAATGATGTTCAATGATTATTTCGGTGACACATGCGCGATCTATTGGAAGCATAACACACGAGTCTCCAAACATAATCCACGTACCTTTACAACACCCTTGATATAACCATGACGCTCGGCATAGTCCAAGGAACGAAGTTTAGGAGCCCCTTTCCTTTTCTTAGTGTGTGAAACGAACACTGAACCGGCACCTTTACGTTGAGCACGAATCACACGACCCATGATTACGGCCCGTCACTGAAATGTGCAATGGTCTTATAGAAAAAATTAATGCACCTCCCAATAAATGCATAGCTGATAGTAATAATTGTATGATATCCGTGAAAAAATATGCAGAATACATTCTGATACAACAAGATATAATTTTGTAGCACAAAAATTTACGTACACCTCTCTGACGGCCACTTTTGAAAGAACTTTTAAAGCAGTAATGTGCACAATCGATCACAAGTATCGATTATTAAAAATGTTAATAATCGATAAATAAAATTTTAATAATCGTGGAACTAAATATATTATTAAAAAAAAGGGCCAAATGCGTGTCAGATCACGTCACGATCAAGCATACCATATACTAGCTGTGCCCGCGTCTTCGTCCGCGTGGAATTTAACTTAACAAGAATTTAAATAAACAAAAAATATTTGTTAAGTTCCCAGAGTATAAGAAAAGTTAATAATTCTGTTAATAAATAATGTTTTACGTGGAACCATACTTTTTTTCTTCTAAAAAAATAGCATCAGCTATCTGCCAGTAAAAATCCCGTCAATATTGGTCCAGCCGTTTCGGAGATTACCCGGAACAAACTTACAGACAGGCAGACATTTCTTTTTAATAGCGATTTTTCATTTTTATAATTACCGTAACTTTCATATGAATTCATTGACAAGTTGTAATTTTGATATTACAAACAGACACTCCATTTTTATTTATTTGTATAGATGGTTCAGTTCTGGGTTCCGTAGACATCCCGCCTCATTTCAATAATACAGAATCCTAATAATAAATGTGATGGTTAATTTTGCTGTAAAACATCTAATCCTTACGTAACTCTACAATTCTATCAAATGGTTGATAATTTCACCGTTTTTTACAAAGTTCAAAGTACATTTCGCGATTCGTGGGTTCGAACTCAGACAAACTTGTTTTTTATTATTTATTTAATTAACAATTATTATTTTAATTGATAAAGAATAATTTATTTCCTTTAATTAAACCATATTCTATAGTGTGAGTTGGAGGATAATCTCTCAACTCACATAAAAAACTTGCGCTCAATATTTCGTAAACGGGAATTAATTTTGTAAAACTGTCAAAGAGACCTCAATATTAATTTATAATAAATAACCTATCCAATAATATCCCCACTCGAGGGGTAGAATTTTTTTTTTCGCTCCACCTTCCCATATTTTTGAGGTACTTACCTAACCTAGAATAACTTTGCTTTCAATATTTTATACAAAGTTTTGTACTTTGTCACGGTACATAAACTCTGTTTTTGTACTTATTTGCAGCTTACTAGCCAAATAGTATCTGAATAATATGGGCGGACTGATGGACAGGTGGACAGACATACATATGGCGAAACTATAAGGGTTCCTAGTTTGACCACGGAACCCTAAAAAGGATTAAATTTTGTTGCAACTTCCGACTTGATTATAAATATTGGAATTGTTTACAAACATAGGTACTGTCGAAATTGTGGTTCTAAGTTAAGTTCATAGAGAAGTAAGTATGATGAGCGTAAGATGAGGAATGGTTATCGATTATCATAAACTTTAAATACCACACTTACGACACTATTGATATTTTCCGTGTTGCCAGGTCAACTGTAGAGAACTATAAGGAACACAGAGTTATAGTCTGTGACCACAATCACTGAAAATAATTTTGATTGCCATCAATGCCACCAATAAATTGGTGTTTGTTGAATTTAAACCGAAATGCTGACCAAGGCAAAGGAAGCTCTATCCATCCTATTCAATGTGTATTTCCTTTCCGCAGCTATCAAAATATTAATATTATCCATACATCGCAACTATGTCTGGCACACGAAAGTTGAACCTGAGATTTATTAAAACTTTTTACATGGCAACTTTTTATAAATGTCACCCGGCATAAATAGTTACTAGAACTAATCTTGATACTTAAATAATATCTATATAGCGGTTCATCATAAATGTATGTGACGATAGCAGTGATTCGGATGGCTCACTAGAAATTGAATTTTTAGTTTCTGATTATGTTATGACTCATAAAATAAATTAATATTTAAATAATTAACTTTTCATTTTATTTATATCTACAATAACATTGTATCATCTGGAATTTTCTGCATTCTGCGGCATCTTACTATTCTTTCCTCTGAAGTTAAAATTCCAGAGTAATATGGATTAAAACCATTATACATAAAACTAATAATAGAATATAATAACAAAATTAGGTAAAATTTGACCTCATTTACATGCGTATTTTATTTAGGAAAATCGAACCTAAACTAAATATTTATTTATTTTTTTGTAAAGTATCAAGACCATTTATTTCTCATATACTTGCGTGATACTACACGCAGATTTTTTAAATTTGCCGCTCGTTTTCAGGCTCAACTTTCGTGTCAGACTCTATCAGCAAAAAATATTTATCTATGAATATTTTATGTGCGCTCAAAACCTACGTTTGAAGCGCAATTATTTACAATAGCGCGAGTCACAGACTTATAAATACTACGTATCTCTGGGAGCGCAATATTTCCGTGTGGGGACGGAGTAAGAATATAATTATTACCCACCGCAAGCTGGACTAACAGCGTGTCGTAGAAGGCGACAAAAGTCAGCACAAATACCGTGTATAACGGTAGTCCAAGCGAGGCAGTACTCTGGTGCCACACCGAAGGAGGGTTTGTTTGGGCAGGGTGTTGTCGGAAGCAGGACAGTATTCGTTTTGGGGTGGCGATACCTATGGCACCCTAAGCCCGAGTTAGCTGGGCTACTGCTCACTCCCGAGAAGGGTTGACGTCTGGTTGGCGGCCGGTCACAAAAACACCTTGCCAAATCTTTAGTATGTCTTTAGGTATGTATAGAAATATGAGTGATAGGGTTAGGGCGTCCCCCGGAGGCGACGCGCAGTTACAGCACCCGGTTACTGTGGGAAATGGACAAGGGTTGTCGCGCTTTCCTGGATGGGCGCGACGTAAGAAGCAAGTCCAGGAAAAAAGAGTTAGAATGGGAAGCCTGAATGTGGGAAGTATGACAGGAAAAGGAGCGGAAATAGCCGACTTATTGAAAAGAAGGAGAATAAATATAGCTTGTCTACAGGAAACAAAATGGAAAGGGTCAAAGGCAAGAGAGATTGGATAAGGATACAAGCTATATTATTGTGGTAGGGATGGGAAACGAAACGGGGTAGGGATTGTGATTGATAGCGATATGAAAAGCAGTGTGACGGACGCAAAAAGGGTTAATGATAGAATAATAGCGATAAAGATTGTGTTAAAGAATATAGTTTTGAATGTAGTAAGCGTTTACGCTCCACAAGTAGGATGTGATGCAAGTATGAAAGAAGAATTTTGGAAGGTATGGATACTGTTATAATGGCTATACCGCAGAACGAGGAACTGATCATAGGCGGGGATTTCAATGCACATGTAGGAAAAACTAATGAGGATTATGAAAGGGTACACGGGGGTAAAGGTTTTGGGAATAGGAATGAGGAGGGAGAAAATCTTTTAGAAGCTGCTAGTGCCTTCGACTTAGCCTTGGCTAACACTTTTTTTCATAAAAATGAAGAGCACCTCACCACATATAAGAGTGGCCCATACAAAACTCAAATTGATTATTTTCTCATTAACAGAAATAGGCTTAATCTGGTAAAGGACTGCAAAGTGATTCCAGGCGAAGCAGTTGTAACACAACATAGACTATTAGTAATAGAATTAAAAATTAAACTTGGTAACATCCGAAATGAGATAAAGCCAACTCCAAAAATTAAGTGGTGGATGCTTGAAGAGGGAGAACGTGCAAAAGAATTTAAAGAGCAAATGGTATGTAAAATGAATGATATGTATAAAAGGTTGCCCAGAATGACTGTGAATGAATGTTGGGAAGAAATTGCTAACGAAATTAAGAAGAGTGCTAAAGATGTTTTGGGTGAAACAAAGGGTAGGAGAAGTAAGGTTGGGAAGGAAACTTGGTGGTGGAAGGAAGATGTAAAACAAGCTTTGTATGAGAAGAAGAATGCATTTAAAGAGTGGCAGAGTTTTAAGAGTAATGATCAGATAGCTAAGGAGAAGAAAGAGTTTTATAACCAGGCAAAAAGGAGAGCGAAAAAAGCTGTAGCCATGGCAAGAGCGGAGCAGCAGGAAAAACTCTATTCCCAGTTGAAAGATCCTGTGGGACAAAAGCTATTATATCGAATGATCAAAACAAGGGAAAATCAGAGCAAGGATCTTACACACATTAAAGGTGTTAAAGACGAAGCCGGAAAAGTACTAACGAAAGATGAGGATATTAAAAGTAGATGGAAGATGTATTTTGAAAGATTATTGAATGAAGAGAATGACTGGGATGGCGTATTGAATGTGGCAAAAGAAAACTTAGGATTGATAAGTGAAGTGTCTGTAGAAGAAGTTAAAAATGCGGTAAGAGGGCTGAAAAATGGAAAATCGGTGGGTCCAGGTGGTATACCTGCGGAAGTATGGAAAATTTTAAATGTAGACGGATACAAGTGGTTAGCCTTATTCTTCAATAAACTCATAGACGAGGAAACTATCCCATTGGAGTAGCAGTCATCTGGTGCCTATTTTTAAGGGGAAAGGAGACGTCCAAGATTGCATTGGGTATAGAGGAATAAAGCTAATAGCACATACGATGAAAATATGGGAGAAGGTAATAGAGAAAAGGCTGCGAATGGAAACTGAGGTTACACAAAACCAGTTCGGATTTATGCCCCGAAGAGGCACTGCAGATGCTATATTTGCCATCCGACAGTTAATGGAAAAATACAGACGTGCTCATAAGAACTTGCACATGGCATTTGTTGACCTCGAAAAGGCATACGATAGGGTACCTAGGGAGGTTCTGTGGTGGGCGTTGAAAGAAAGAGGTTTGCCTGCGAAGTATGTGAATTTTATTCGTGCCATGTACAGAAACCCGGTTACCAGGGTGAGATCCGCAGCTGGAGTAACGGACGGAATCGGAGTAGCGGTCGGTTTGCATCAGGGATCGGCCTTAAGCTCATACCTCTTCCTGTTAGTTATGGATGCTTTGACATCGGCCCTACAGGAAGAGGCGCCCTGGTGTATGCTCTTTGCCGACGACATCGTTCTTATAGAGGAGGATGGAACTATATTACAGAGCAAACTGCAGGATTGGCGGCACGCACTGGAGACTGTTGGCTTGAAAATCAGCAGAACCAAGACTGAATACATGTTCTGTGATTTCGGCGGTGTCTCTAGTGCAGTGTCGATAAAATAGGATAATGTTGTGTAATACCAGTTTGCTCTGATTTTAAATATCTCGGTTCGTTACTCCAGCATGCCGGTGAAGTTGACCGTGACATAAAAAGGCGAATCAATGCAGGATGGCAGAAGTGGAGACAAGTTACCAGCACTACATGCAACCCAAGGATGCCAATCAAAATTAAAGGAAAAATCGACAAATCGATTATAAGACCGGTAATCATGTACGGCTCGGAATGCTGGGCGGCTAAAGTGCGGGAAGAGAAACGTCTCCACTCTGCTGAGATGCGAATGCTGAGATGGATGTGTGGAGTGACGCGAATGGATAAGGTGAAGAATGTGTATATAAGAGGTAGTGTCAGGGTAGCGCCAATAACAGATAAAGTGAGAGGTAGGAGGCTGGAATGGTTTGGACACGTGATGAGTAGGGATGAGAAGCATGTGACTAAACGAGTGATGAATATGAATGTGGATGGATACAGTGCGAGAGGAAGGCCCAAGAAAAGATGGATGGATTGTATTAAGAATGATATGAACGAGGTTGGAGTGGATGTGAGTATGACGGGAAAGCGCGATGTATGGAAGGAAAAGACATACTGCGCCGATCCCAGATAATGGGAAAAGGTAAGGCAGATGATGATGATCTCTGGGAGCGCAAGTGCCCCGTTCCAAACGCCAGTAATCGATTACTTGATGAATTTCTTCGACTGGTCACTGATTGGAACTTTTAAATCGAGTGTTAGAAATTGGAAACACAGACGTTTGTCGTTTGCCCAACGAAGTCAGTCAGTCCAAAAGATTGTGAAGAATATACTAATATACTTTTTTATTTGTTAGTAATTTTAAAGTTCTAATTAACAGCTATTTATTTATTTATTATCATTTAAACACATGTAATATTGTCTAAGTACATAACATACAAAAAACCACTGAGGTTTAGAATTGATGTTATACGTTAAATGTAGGTAGGTATAACTAGATAATATAATAATAATGCGTAGGTGTAACAATAAATAGTTATTTTTTTTTATTAATTTGGCTCGCTGTTTCATCATAACGATTTTTTTTAGGTTTTAAAAATTATGGAGTCCCAGAATAGTCATTAAACAACCGTAGTCTTCGTTCTTAACATAACGGCGCGCGATGCAAATAAACGCTCACACTCGTAGGTTCTGAACGCAGCGCCAGCGCTGTCAATCAACAATGTCAACTACGGAAACAAAACATTGCGAAAAACACAGCAAAACACAGCACTTTGTTGGAAAACCATTAGATGAGGACTCTTTGTTGTTCATACGTAATGTCCTATGATAATTTGAATTTCGGATCCCTGTACAGAATTTTATTATAATCTAGCTACTATAGATGCAGTAACTATGAAAGTTCTCACTTTTATAATATGTTATTGCTAAGGAGCATCTCACTCATAGTATCCAGAACAATACCTGTGGACCATACCTTCGTCACTGTTCTGTGTTTGCGCGTGTGTCTGTGTACAAACATTTAGGTCACGTTGTGGTCACGTTGCAAGTGGCGTGGATGAATCTGACATTTCTATAATTCCGTAGTTTTGTGCAATACGGGCATACGGCACTCTGTATTTGCCTTCCAGTCTTATACTGACCTAACTGTAAATGTTCTAGAACATTTAGATTACTAATATAAAAGTGTTTCATATACATAACTATTAAACAATTCTCTAAATAGTGTTTATAAGATAGTGTTTGTCAGTGGAAGGCTTTGTTTTAATTTCATTAGTGTTTATATATGAGTTATTTATAAACTTGTGTCACCTAGGTACCTATAAAATAGAAAATATTGTCTGTTTGACGGACAGCATTTGAATTGTCTGAAGTTTGGACTGTAGTGAGTACAAATCGGAATAACTACAATTGTTTTTAATGTGAGTATTTTATAACAATTATTGTAGTAACATAACATTTAATTAATGATTGTATGAACAGAACAAGCAGCTGTAGGTATCATGGTTTGATAGTTGAAATCATCAATCTCTAAGTGCTTAGATTGAGCACTTGGAACCAATCATTTTGTGGGCCACTGAGTGGGGTTTGATTTGAGAACCCCTTAGGTTGTTTAGTATCACATATATATTCAAAAGATGTGGAGGGAAGTTGAACTTATGCACAATCATTAGATTACCCAAACAAATAGCCATATTATGGTCGGGAACAACAAATATTAATAGTACAGTATAATCTCACTAATCGGGCACTATTAAAAACCAGAGGGTGCCGGATTATTGGAATGTTTGGATTACTGGATTCTAGAGAAAAAATCATAATAAATAAAATAAAGCATTTCAAAACGAGTATGTATGTATGTACAATGTACATATTTGTGTCCTTGTTGGACAGGTTCTATTAACTAACTAATTAGGTTTTAGTAACTGTAACATATCTCAAAATTTACATGTAAACTTTACGCACATCTTTGAAGAATTATAATATCTTTGGAAGATATGCCGTTTTCCTTTGCCCATGTTATGTAGGTATTGAAACAATTAAAGGAGCGCATAGGCGTAGAGGGGCGAGGGAGGCGCGGGCGGAGGGTGCCGGGTTATTGGACGTATCGGTCTATTGAAGTGCCGGATTGGTGATATTATACTGTATTTATATTTTTATGTTATTTCATCTGTGATCAGTCTATATCTATGAGCAGATTATATATTTTATTTTATAGAGGATCATCCCCAGTGGGAGGTAGTTTCTTCTTATTTTAGATTCTGGTATCAAGCCACTGGATGTTATGGTTTTGCAGGTCTTTATGGTAGTTCATATAAATTAAAGTACAAATTTTTTAAGAAAGAAGACAATCTTTTAATTATTTGGAATATCTATCCAACGAGACTAAACATCATTATCATCATCATTCTATATTTGTCCACTGCTGGACATAGGCCTCCCTAATGAGCGCCATAGCGCCCTGTCTTTAGCTTGCCGCATACAACATCTGCCTGCAGTCTTTCGCAGATCGTCATACCACCTGGTCGGAAGGAGTCCTACTCTACGTTTGCCGAGTCGAGGTCTCCATTCAATAAGACGTTTACCCCAACGGTTGTCGGTTCTTCGCGAGATATGGCCGGCCCACTGCCACTTCAGCTTGCTAATTCTTTGAGCTATGTCGATAAGTTTGGTTCTCTGTCCGTTGTATTTGTTACAAATCCTATCCTTCAGAGAAACTCCAAGCATAGCTCGCTGAGCGACTTTAAAGTGGTGGACCATCCCTACCGTGATTGTCCACGTCTCAGCTCCGTAGTTCATGACGGGTAGGACACACTGATTGAAAACTTTAGTTTTCAAGCATTGCGGTATGGATGACGAGAAGACTCGACCTAGTTTCCCAAACGCTGCCCAGCCCAGCTGGATCCTCTTGGCCTTCTTCTCAAAATTGTTTTAACCTAACTGCAGAATCTGCCCAAGGTACATGTACTCGGAAACAATTTCAAGAAGGTGGCCATGTACGACCACCGGTCCCAGATCAATGTGGCCATTGATCATGACTTTAGTTTATCCAAATTCATGCCAAGACCGATGCGTCGCGAGGCTGAAGGTAGGCCGTCCAGCATTCAGTTCAGCTCCTCCAGCGATTCCGCCATTAAAACTATGTCATCCGCGAATCGCAGGTGAGATGTAGTCACCGCTTACGTTAATGCCCTTACCTTTCCAGTCCAGCGTCTTAAAAACATCTTCCAACGCGCTCTGAACAGTTTCGGGGATATCACATCCCCCTGTCTCACTCCCCTGCGCAGTTGGATGGTTTGGACACTCATGTTAGCGGCGTCATAGAGGCATCTCAACACCTCGATATAACGATAGTCTACTTGGCACCGCTGTAAGGATTCCAGAACAGCCCAGATTTTGACAGAGTCAAAGGCCTTATCATAGTCCACAAAGGCTAGACACAGGGGCTGATTATACTCTTCGGACTAATGTATAATCTGCCTCACTGTGTGAATGTGGTCTATGGTGCCATATCCTGCGCGGAACTCGTCGAGTCATACGTGACCACTCGTGAGAACACATACCCCTATGTGTGTAAAGTAATTAAATAAAAATAACCCCTTACTCCAGTAGAGGCAACAAAAATTTTAGATTTTCAACATTTTGATATTAGGTACCTATACATAATAGTACATTGTTACACGAGTGGTGAAAGTGACTTATTTAGTCCCGAGACGGGGTTTTTCGAGGGACAAAATAAGTCTTTCACCCGAGGTAAACACTGTGCTTTTCATTACGAATACAAGGAAAGTAAAAATAAAAACAGGAATTGGCTTAAGAAATAATACAAGGAAGTATAAACAATACTCTACAACTCGAAAAAAAAAAGATCGGATTGGCGCCTATTTTGTTTTTTTTTTCGTTGGCCGGCCAACTTCATTATTTAGCCATTATTTTTCATTTTCATCTTTAAATATTTTGCCCAAATCTATGTTATTATAAAGAAATAGTTGAAACTAAATTATAATTAAGTCATTTAAAAGTATATATTCTTTAATTAATACTTAACTTTATGTTATTTCAATTTTACATCGCGCTGTAATTGAGTGACTGTAGAAAAAGTTTGAACATGGTTCCATAGAAATGTGAAAATGGAACTAGTTTTTTTTTTATAATTTGACAGCTGTCAGTTGAAAGCGATTCTCCCGGGCCGGAAAAGTATTACTTTCAACCCGCTCCTCAGGCAACTTCAGACCTACTTTCAGAGTATGAGTAATGAAAAATCTTTTAGTTACCCGCTTAAAACAACGATTGTACTGAAATGTTGAGATTATGAAATCTAGGGTGCATTGAAATTTTCTGGTCTCTTTGTTGAAGCGGCTTGAATATACCTACTTCACATCTATTCGTACATTGATGCATCAAAAAAATATTGAAATCCAGCATTTTGTAATTTTTTAAACGACTTCCAAAAAAGGAGGAGGTTCTTTCTATGTTTGTATGTACGGTTTTTTTTGTATAATAATGTGTATGTTCACCGATTTATCTGTGAATTGTTGACCGATTTGAAACTTTTTTGTTTGAAAGGGTCTACAGGTGGAAATCGGTTCAGTAGTTTGAGATAATAATTATAGTGTCTCTTGGAGTTGGTGCCATTATCTTACTGTAACACTACTACGTTAGGACTACTTAGGTACCTACCCCTACTTACTTCAATTGGCATTGACATTGGTATATCAGCTTCCTCATGGGCGCATGGGAGGCATCCGCCCCCCTGGCCCTTCTTGCCTTCCAATATTTACCTGGATACCCTAAGTTCTGTTGTAAGTAGGTACTTATTTATTTATTCAATTGTAGGTATTACAAAATGTTATTCAGAACTCAAATTTGAGTCCTGCTTACCATGTGTGATGTGTCATAGGAAATTCCTGACTAGCTAAAAATTTTCAATTAAATTCGTGTGGCTCCTTGCTTGTCATACTTCTTTGGTCATATTACCATATCACTAGGTAGGTAGGTAAGTATTTTTCTCAGATTTGTTGATTGACTATCTAAAAATAAAACTCGACGTGGGCTAAGTTAGCATTTTATGTAAGTAAATAAAAAAATTCTTTCAAGTTTCAACAGCGCGAATTTGTAAGCTTTCATACACAATGTCTTATTTCGCAAAATACTTACTGAAATGTTGTGACGGCCGGGTTCAGCGTGGCCTGTTGCAATAATCATTAATGTAGGCACCTAATGTTTATCACGTTCATTGGACACATGGAAACTGTGTTTAGATATTTATGTAACTAACCATTATTCATTTTCAAAAACAAAACAAATGTACTTACACTGATTTATATAAGTTCCTATTCTGCCGTCCGAATAGTAACAGGCTGAGTGAGTGACCCAATTTAGAGTCATATAAGCAAAAACACGGAAAATGATGTATCTGTATCTGGAAAAATCTGTATTTTTTTGGACCAATTAGTAGGTAGTTTTATAAATTACTAGCTGAGCCCGCGACTTCGTCCGCGTGGAATTTAACTTAACAAAAAAGCCCGCTCCCGCGTCTGAGCCCGCGCGACAGAACCCATTTTTTTTAATTTTGTTTTTCTAATATATTTTCTGCTTATAACATCAGCTATCTGCCAGTGAGAGTCCCGTCAAAATCGGTCCAGCCGTTTCGGAGATTACCCGGAAAAAACACACAGACAGACAGACAGACATAATTTTTTTTAATCGCGTTTTTGTTATAGGTGTCGCATGTACTTTCATATGCATTTAGTGAAAAGGTGTTATTTTGATATTACAAACAGATACTCCGATTTTATTTATTTGTATAGATAGGAATATAATGAACTACCATTGGCATTTTGAGGAAAAAGTTACGCTTTCGCGTATTAAATATAAATAACTGAAATTTGGCAAAATGTCACTTAACGGTAAATAAAATAAATAATAGGTAGGTACATATCGCCAGACTGACCCACCAACTGTATGGTCCAAACTAAGTAAGTAATGCTTGTAGTATGGGTACCCTACAAAGGACTGGGCTGGGGGCGATCCCAGTGACACCGAGACCTGGGCTAATTACGAAACTGCCATTTCCGAAATTTTCCCCGACGGGAATCGAACCCGCCACTACCCGGAGCAGTTAACTGACTTACGCTCAAAACACTGCTCCAAGCGCGGCGGTATAAGCAATCGGTCAGCAGCAGTATTCTTGTGTGCATTTTTTGGCAGCACAAAAAAGACAACATTACACAAATCGGTGTAAATGTTTCGTCAATACAAACGAGTGGTAACCATACTATTTATACCTACATGAGGTAGGCATAGAACTAAGGCTTTATTTACACCGCCACGGCATGAAAACGTCAATGTCGCCTCAAGACGTGAGAAGGCGCGCGAATTCGCGGGAATGCTCGAGAATTCTCGCGCATTCCAGCGAACGCACACAACCTGTCTCGTAAGCGCTTGACATCGCACTCCTGTGACCGACTCCCCGTTTGCGCCACTTGCCGCAAATTCCACAGACGGCACCGACAGTAGCTTGGGGAATTCTCGAGAATGCGCGATGATTCCCCGGAAGACGCTCAACCTTTTCTTGGCTCATATTTAGTTTGTATGTTACACAATTGACATAAAGTTCATTATGCAATGTACAATTTCGTTGCAAAAAGTCGCTTCCATTCCATTCCGCGGCGGTGTAATTGAGCCTAAGTGCGTCAGAACACTTACTACTCCGCAACTCGAGCAAGTTATAAACGAATCATATTTACGTAGTCGGCAATGGATGTAGGTACCTATTATGTATAATTATGCATAGAGATTTGATTGTTACATTTATAATTCCCTACCTAACTTATCCTAATATACCGTAAGACCTACTTAAGTGTTGGAACCAGAGATTTGACATAAAATTGGAACAGAAGGTGTGAAGTTGAGATCACGTGTCGCACCTCTGGGATTTTCAGATTTCATGGTGCGAAAAATGTCATTTTCAAGAAGCTTAGAATACCACTGTATAAAGGTCTTGGTCATTTCCAACTGAATTACTTTTTGAACGGTGAAGGAAAACATTGTGAGAAAGTCTGCAGCTTTTGGCACTGGCCGGCAGCAATAAACATAGTTGTTATTGTTATATTATTGTTGTTTTTCTTTGTTTTTGATTAGTTTACTAGGCGACGGTGCTAGCTAATCCTACTTATTAATATTATAAATGCGAAAGTTTGTGAGTGTGGATGTATGTATGTATGTATGAATGTATGTATGTATGTATGTATGTTTGTTACTCCTTCACGCAAAAACTACTGAACGGATTTGGATGAAATTTGGAACACAGATAGATTATAACCGGGATTAACATATAGGATACTTTTTAACCCAATAATCCAATACTACGCGGATGAAGTCGCGGGGCACAGCTAGTAATAATAATATACTAAATAATAATACATTATTTTGTGTTTAACACGTAGGTAGGTATTTAAAAACCTTGAAGCAGGCGTTGACTCACCAGCGCTTATAATCGCACACCGCCACACCGGTATTAGACGTATGCATTCTCCATACTTCGTACATCCATACATCCGAAACAGCGTCTATAAGCGCCGACAATTTCCGATCAGCGCTGATAGCCGGCCATTTTCTTGCGTAGTTTGCACGCAACACAATATTTTAAAATAAAACTATTTTTACGGATTATATCGCGTTTATTTAATTTTTATGTTCCCGACGTTTCGGTTGCTTTACAGCAACCGTGGTCACGGGGGGACTGAGGTGTTAGACGTCCTGATGTCATAGTTAAAAACTGGGTACCCTCAAAATTTAGTTGGTGTTTGCAGTCCGATCCACGCAGAAAGTGCTCACTGTGTCTTGAGGTCTTGCAATGGTACGCTTGGTTTTCGATTTAATTATATTAATTACTGGATCCCAAGTTGGTGGTAGCACCCAGCCATCTTCCCTATTGAAATTAGGATGTTTTTTAATTTCAATGGCCTCACGTATCATCCTTGGTCGGAATCGGTGTTCTATTGCGAGGATCTGTGGTTTATCAAATCTGATATAATGGCGGGTGCGGTCCTGTACATGTTCACAGATTGCAGACTTCGTGGAGCGCCAGTGTTTCACGTCAGCTATGTGTTCTTTTACGCGGGTTTTTACTGATCTTTTAGTTTGCCCTATGTAGGAGAGCCCACATTCACAATCGAGTTTGTATACCCCTGCATTTTGTAGAGGAATGTGACACTTGACAGGTGGTAAGAACTGACTAATCTTCTTGGGTGGCTTGAAGTAAGTTTTGATTGAAGCCCGTTTCAAGATGTAGCCAATCTTGTCTGTGACACCTCTTATGTATGGTAGTACAGCAGGTAGACGCTCGACTGTGGCTGGTTTCACTCGGTCACTGTGATGGAGGCGCGGGATCCGAAGCTTGTTGTCATGCAATACTTGCTTGACGTGATGGATCTCGGCAGCCAGGTGTTGCTCATCACAGATCCCTTGTGCTCTCTGAAACAAAGATTTTCCCACGGTAGCTAACTGTGTTGGATGGTGGTGAGATTCACCGTTTAAGTACCTATCAGTATGGGTCTTTTTCCTATACACGGTGTGGCCTAAGGTGTTATCAGGATTACGGATTACTAAAACATCTAAGAAAGCTAGAGTGTTGTTGGCCTCTAACTCCATTGTAAATTTGATTTTAGAGTGTATGGAGTTAAGATGGTCGAGAGATGCTGTTATTTTGTCAGATGGTAATATTGTGAAAGTATCGTCTACGTACCGCTTGTAGAATCTTGGGGTCACAGGTGAGGTGCGAAGGGCTGTCTCCTCAAAGTCTTCCATGAATATATCGGCGACAACGGGAGAAACAGGGGAGCCCATCGCTACACCATCTACTTGCTTGTAGAACTGTTCATTCCACAACAGATACCCAGATGTAAGGCAATGTTTTAATAGTTCAGCATATTCCACCGGCATGTTGTTCTCTGCTAGCTTCTTTGATACTATTGTGATGCAGTCTGCTACAGGTATACAGGTAAACAAAGACTGAACATCAAAACTGACCATAGTTTCATTGTCTGCAAGATGTAGATGTTTAATCTCACTGACAAAATGATATGAATCCTTTGTATGTGCTCTTGTGTGTCCTCTTAGTAGTGAGAGCACTTTCGCTACGTGCTGGGCCAGACTGTATGTTGGTGTGTCAATCTGGCTTACAATGGGACGCAGCGGGGCCTCGGGCTTGTGTATTTTAGGTAACCCATACAGCTTAGGTGGTTTTGCGCACGAAGGTATCAATGATTAGACGTCTAGATTCAATGCGTCGGAGTGTTTCTTTAATAGATCGGTAGTTGTTTTTAACACGTTTGTAGTTGGGTCTGTTTTGACCTTTTTATATGTTGTTTCATCCGATAGAAGTTCTACAATTTTTAAGTTAAACATCCTAATTTCAATAGGGAAGATGGCTGGGTGCTACCACCAACTTGGGATCCAGTAATTAATATAATTAAATCGAAAACCAAGCGTACCATTGCAAGACCTCAAGACACAGTGAGCACTTTCTGCGTGGATCGGACTGCAAACACCAACTAAATTTTGAGGGTACCCAGTTTTTAACTATGACATCAGGACGTCTAACACCTCAGTCCCCCCGTGACCACGGTTGCTGTAAAGCAACCGAAACGTCGGGAACATAAAAATTAAATAAACGCGATATAATCCGTAAAAATAGTTTTATTTCAATGTGTAGTATTCGCGTAAATATAAGAAAACAACAATATTTTAAATTTGTTTGTCATACTACTAAGATTTACGTGCTTTCACGAGCTTGCTTTATATGCGCCGGTTGGTGCCAAAGTGTTAGTAATTAAGTACGTAGGCGCCCGCTGGAAGCTGTCTATGTGAATGCGCCCTATAGCATGCATTTTTATTTTGTTAACAGCGGCAATGTGGGTGACTACCTAGTAATGTCGGCCGCCGCAAAGACGTGCACACAGGTGCCGCCCGCTACGTCGGCGCCCGCGCCCGCCTCGTCGCCCTCAAGACAGCGCACGCCCGACAAGCACATTGTCCACTGGTTCAGAAAAGGCTTGCGGTTACATGATAACCCCGCGTTAAGGGAGGGACTACTCGATGCTGTGACATTTAGATGTGTCTTTATCATTGACCCGTGGTTCGCCAGCTACTCTAATGTTGGCATTAATAAGTGGAGGTATGTTCATCTTCATAACCTTTTTTATGCAATAGCAGCAAATGCTAATGGAATACATACTCTTAAATAAGAATTGCTTACTTAATTAACAAATTTAATCGACAGGTTTTTGCTGCAATGCCTAGAAGATTTAGACTCTAGTTTGAGAAAACTCAACTCGCGGTTGTTCGTTGTTCGTGGACAACCCGCAGACGCATTGCCCAAATTGTTCCGAGAATGGGGCACGACCGCGCTGACCTTCGAAGAGGACCCCGAACCCTATGGCCGTGTTCGGGATCACAATATCATGTCGAAGTGTCGCGAGGTCGGTATCACAGTCAAATCCAAGGTGTCGCACACACTTTACAAATTGGACCAGTAAGTGCTATCTTTGAAATAATATTAAAAATTACTTTAATTATTACGAAACTGTACGCACAGGTAATGTATCTTAGTATTATGTATCTATATATTTTACTTGTATTTTTATAGAATTATAGAACGCAATGGCGGTAAAGCGCCGTTGACGTACCATCAGTTCCAGGCTTTGATCGCCAGCATGCCCCCGCCCCCGCCGGCCGAGGCTCCCATATCTGCGCAAACGCTGAATGGTGCCACCACGCCATTAACCAACGATCACGACGATCGGTTTGGCGTGCCTACCCTCGAAGAACTTGGTCGGTAAAGACATACTGTTAAAGAACACAAAGTGTGTTAATTTTCTAGTTTAGTCTGGTTATATTTTTTTATATTGCAGGATTCGATACGGAAGCTTTGAAACCGCCCGTTTGGATCGGAGGAGAGAGTGAGGCGTTAGCTCGATTAGAACGACATTTGGAAAGAAAGGCGTGGGTAGCCTCATTCGGGCGGCCTAAAATGACGCCACAGTCGTTGTTGGCAAGCCAAACAGGGTTATCGCCTTATTTGAGGTAATTCGCACAAAAATAGGTTAAAGTTGCCTTTTCGTCATTTTTCGCTTTATGACCGAATCCGACACAGGCGACAGTTATTAAATTGCTTCTTTTTTTTCAGATTTGGGTGCTTGTCAACTAGACTATTTTATTATCAGTTAACCGAATTGTATAAAAGAGTAAAACGGGTGAGGCCTCCACTTTCCCTTCATGGTCAAATATTATGGAGAGAATTTTTTTACTGTGCGGCGACACGTAATCCAAATTTTGATCGCATGGAGGGGAATCCCATATGCGTTCAAATACCTTGGGAGAAAAATCAAGAGGCTCTGGCGAAATGGGCGAGCGTGAGTAATTTTTTAAATTATCGCCAATCATGATGTTTATAGGTAGGTACTTACTCTACCGAGGCAGGTTGCGGGTTCAAATCTCACCAATCTACACCATGAACTTGAAGTCATTCCTACCCCCTAGCGCAAACATTTAAACTTAGTTGGAGACTACCATTAATGTTATAAATATATTTTAAATACTGCGAATTTTACGTAGATAATTATTAGGCTACCACGAGGATCTAAGTAGTTAAGTATACTTATAATATACATTTCAGGGTCGAACAGGATTTCCATGGATAGATGCGATAATGATTCAGCTAAGAGAAGAGGGTTGGATCCATCATTTGGCGAGGCATGCGGTCGCGTGTTTCCTCACCAGAGGGGACTTATGGATCTCATGGGAAGAAGGAATGAAGGCAAGATATTATTTACTAGTTCGGTGCCAAAATTCTCGTGTCACAATGTTAGTTACCCTTTGATAAAAAGTAGTTACCATACTCCTCCGAAACGGCTCTACCGATTTTCGGAATGAAATTTTGTGTGCATATCGGGTAGGTCTGAGAATCGGCTACTATCTATTTTTCATACCACTAAATGTTAAGGGTGGTCCACATTCCGCGTGGACGGAGTCGCGGGGCACAGCTAGTTTGACTATAAAAATGTTTTATGCTTTCTGAAGAAATTAGAAATTTGTTCTACCTACTTCTGTTAAGGGTGACACGCGAGGTACTTAATATAAGTGCAGTTTTTAGCCCTTATCACATCCTATTCCAGGGTACGCCCTAAATACGAGGGGGTTTCACTATAATCCCCCCGCTGGCCTGTTGCGGGTTGACGGATTTCACATGTCTTTCGAGAAATAGTTTTCCTTCTCTTTAAGCAAGTGATTATCACATTCCAATTATAATTATATTTGTCGTGTCTGATAACTGAAATATTTCATCTTACCTAAGTACCTACTTCCAGTTATACCTTCAGTTTTTTAGTTATTCAATTATTTTATATACTTATAATTGATTAAGTATGTATTTTCTTTGTGTTTAACTGCAATCGAACCGCCTGAATCCCTTGGTTGGACGAGTCGCCTTGCCGCCGGCGCGTGTTAATTTGAGGAGGGTCCCATGTTCCTGTAGGTGTTCGACGAGCTGCTGCTGGACGCCGACTGGTCCGTGAACGCGGGCATGTGGATGTGGCTCTCGTGCTCGTCCTTCTTCCAGCAGTTCTTCCACTGCTATTGTCCTGTTCGGTTTGGTCGGAAAACCGACCCCAATGGCGATTTTGTAAGGTACGTTGCAATATCTCTATCTTTTAATACTTACACAGCATTAGTATGGTCTCAAACTAAACACCGCTTGTAATGTGTACCATACAATGGACAGGGATCGATCCCAGTGACACCGAGCCTAGGACAAAGTGCAATGAGCCGAGCGGCCAGCGCTTGAACCTATACCCCAAGCGGCCGTTAATTACGACTTTACGTGCAATTTAAAATTGACCCATTTCAATACCATACATGACTGTAAAACGAATTGCAGGCGATATATCCCGGCATTGAAAAATATGCCAACACGGTACATACACGAACCTTGGAACGCGCCGGAGGCGGTGCAGCAGTCCGCGCGCTGCTACATCGGCCGCGACTACCCGAAGCCCATGGTCGACCACTCCAAGGCTTCGCAGATCAACATTGAACGCATCAAACAAGTGTATGCCCAGCTCGCCAGATATAAACCACAAGGTGTGTACTTTACGTCAATCACCAACCGCTGGTCATCAATAGTCCCACCTATCAAATCAGGGGTGCTTATTTTAGCAACGATAATCGATATATCGTGACATTCGTATTGTAAAATCCTACTCTAAATTCCATATTTTTGCCGTCGTATCGATTACTGAACGAACAATACAAAATTATCGTTCGTTCAGACGATATACGACGGCAAAAAAGATGGACTTTGAACATCTTAACCGACCCTTTCAATAAAGAAAAACAACTCTATGAAACAGCTTACCAGTGACACAGTCCAATATTGAACAGCAAGTGTGTGGGCCGATTTTTTGATGACCAGTGTATGATGATTGAACACATAATTCAAAACAACCTTATCTACTATTTCTAGGTACATTAAATCCTCATGCCGTCTCGCGACCGAACGTGATGCAATCATCGCCAAGTCCAACATCGATCATAACTAGCATCAACCAATCGAACTTCCTGTGCAGTCAAGCACCTGATCCCCCGTCCACGGCGCCACCAATCATACCTTACAAGGATGAAGATGTGTTCCAACGTCCGATGCAAAACAGCATTAAAATTGATTCCACCAAACACTCTCAATTCAAACAAGTTGTTATTGTGCAGAAAATGCAGAAGACCAGGGTTGTAGCGCCAAACGCAGAATGCGCACCACGTTGTCCACCGACCAAAGAACGTTATATTGTTAACGGCCAGCTAGAAGTATCGTATAAAACACCTAGAAATGATAACATACAAACAGAAAAACAAGAAAATTACGACTTTAAAGATTTAGACATAAATGGTTATGTGCCCGGGTACAGAAGCCAAGAAATTTACCAGAATCAACAGACTGGTCGAAATGAAATATACAATCAACAGAAGTTGAAAGTGAGCGCCTATGGTTACGAAAAACAAAAATTATATTCGTCTTCCTTCAAAGACAATGGCGTGCGTGCACAAACAGTACACAATGAAGCATCCCAATCTTATGTTTCCGGCCCCATGAACCACGACTCCACCAACACCTACAACAATGACGATAAAACGGAAAATGTAAAAGACAAGACCAATGACAATACCTTTTTGGCCCCCGATGGCTATCAGTACTAGCGGCAACTTCTCAACAGCCAAACAAAATAACTCCTCTTAGGTCCGGTTGCTCGTACAATACAGTAAAGTAATAGTTAAAACTTAACTATTGTTAATTTTGACCTTGGTAAAAAAAGTTACATCGGTTATCTTCGTATTCAGTTCCCCAAAGATAATTTTCGCGGCGGTTAAACTAGACGAGGGTTAAAAGAGTTGTCAGTGCAATTCCATTTTGTTTCCCTTCATTTTTGATTGGGAACTTTTCTTTCGGCTGCCAACACTGTATTAGCTGTCATATTGGCATTGTCTGTTCTGACCTAAGAGTATGGAGAAGAAGTTCTGACTTGTGACCACAGAGTACTTTTGTTTGTGACCTTTGGGTGCAAAGAGTATTATAATATAGAGGTTTGGGTGATTCGGTAAATTAAAAATCGTTGTGGGGCTTTTAAATTAATAAAGTATTCTTGTGTGTTTAATTTTTGTACTACAGAGAGACATCCCTCAGCGTTCTATTCAGCTTCTATTTTTATGTTATTTTGTCTGTCTACAGCGTCATAATTTTTCTAATACCTATGTGAATGGGAAAATTATATGGAGCAGATACATGTACCTATAATTTAAGTTCTTATTTTATGTTCTTTTTTACTTATGTTCCTTTATTTCTTTTCTCCAAAATAAATTAAAAATAAATTGAAATTAAAGAGATTGATTAAAATAAATCCGTTTTATTTAAACTTTTACATTGAATTTATAGAGCTAATCTATCAAAATTTGATTCACCTCTTGTACGTCTTGATTATTAGTAGCCGTTTCATCAACAATATCCATCTCCTCGTAGACGCTTCCTAAACCTGGAGGTTGTTCCTCATTCATCTTGCGACAAATGTTATGCAAAACAGCAGTTGCAATTATTATTGCCTACATATATTTTAAATTTGTTCTCAATTTACATCCGATTGCTGGAAATCTTCGCTTCCAACAACCAAATGTCCTTTCAACAGCATTTCTGGTTCTAATGTGGCGTTCGTAATAAACATGTTCTCCTGATGTTGCGGGATTTGCTAATGGTGTCGAAAGAGTAAACCTCAAGGCATATCCTCTATCTCCTAATAGCCATGTATCACCAAATTCTACATCTTCCATTCTGCCTCTGATGTTACTTGAATCAAATATGTGACTATCATGACTTCCTCCGGGCCATCTTGCCACAATATTTTTGATGTAGCAATCAGCATCAGCTGTGCCGCCATCAATCTCTGAAGCGTGCTCTAAAATCCATTTCCTCTCATAGAAAATAATCAGTTCGTGATCAAAAATTCCTCTGTCTTTCGAATACTTGTGGGAATACTTGATCAAATATGAAATCATCATCAGAGGAACTATCTTCATTAATTAAATCCATAACAAAACGCTCTGATCCCATTTTAATAACTGTACTCGCCAAGAAATATTAAAAATAACCTAAAATCGGTAAACGATTACTACAATTCTACTAACGTCAAAATTTAAACGGCCCCCACCCCATCGGTTATTTTAACCGCCGTCAAACCTGAGATTTAACCTCTCGTTAAAGTAACCGTTGCTTCAACAACGCTTTTTAAATTAGTCCGCCGGTTAATTTTACTATAACCATAACTTTACCCTTCATTTAACGTAACCGACTTTCGAGCAACCGGACCTTACAAACATAGATTTAATACCTACTACAAATGGTAATCAAAAGTAGATAATTTAATTAAGAGAACTAGAGTAAAGCATATAACTTTATCACAGACACAGACTAACTGTAAGCAAAAGGTCAGCAAAATGAAACTACATAATATAAAGCTAGAAACAGTTACATAATGCATAATAATTGTGTGTAACAATACCTACTGTACTAATTTGAATATGCAATTAACATATTCTTCTGGATGCTAACATTATACAAGAGGTGAAATCATTTTATGGAATAATTTAAGTTTTTTTTGAAAATAAGTAAATAAATGTTGTATGCAGAATTATGTTTGTAATCATTACCACTTTCAGATATTTTCACATCCCTAATTAGTTAAGATTGAATGTTCTACAGCAAACTTATTTAAATATATGGAACTCCCATTTATTGATGTGTTGAATAATTTGGTTACTAAAAACAACAAACAAAGCTTTGGATTATCTCAGTCGGAGATTAAGTGACAAAAAAAACAATCTAGACTCCTTACAATACTGTATTATCACTCATTTAATGAAGCTACAATCTCCAAGTGCTGTCTAAGTGCCTTCTTTACTTTTCTCGAGTCACTAATGGGTTTTCTATCAGGCTTTAGCTTCTTGCTTTTGCATAGTTCATTTTTCATCATAGTTAATATGGACATCTAAGGGGGAAGAAATGTTTACATTATTTTTATTATCTATAATTCCGACTGACTCTAGTCACAAGTACTTACACTTTCAGGAACGTGTACATATCGGATGTTGCGGGCCTGTAAAAATAGATTCTCAAAACTGAATTCATTTCCTTGTGGATCACAATAAACAGTTTTTGTGAAAGTCATGTTCATGTAACTGTAAAAATTGATAATTATTATGCGCACATTAAGGAATTTTAATCACTTTCAAATAGCAAGACAACAGAAACTAGTAATCTTATTTTACCAGACTAACGCACCAACTGTATGCTTCCAAACTAAGCATCATTTGCACTGTGGGTACCATAGCACTGGGGACTGGGGGCGATCCCAGTGACACCCGCAAATCATGGCAAATTACACGAAGGCCATTTCCGAAAATTACCATGACGAGTATTGAACCCCGCAACCCCTTGGTACAGTAAGCCAAGTGGCCTATGCTCGAACCTCTACATTAAGTGGTTTTCCGTTTATCGGAGTAGTATTTGATGTAGATTATGTATTATTATGTTGCAGAGTGTCAACTACACACCTACTTATTATTTGAATTTGTGCTTTAAAATGTTACGGTAATTATTGATTCATAACATTATATTTACCCATCCACTGAACTGAGCTGCCCACACACATATGCATCATTGCGCAGGTCCACAGTTATATTTGTGCCTTGCAGTCCCTGCACCAGGCACAGTAGGGTATTGTGATACAAAAACTTTTCCCTTGAAGTTCCAACAAACATGCTTATATTATTAAACAAGTACTTATTTCTGCAAAGGAAACAGTGTCTAAAATATAATTTTATTACTTTGCAATAAAAACAATATTCTGGATAACAGTAATGTGCTTATACTTATAAAAAACGAATCTAACAACTTTGTTCTACACCATTTTGCACTTTTAATATTACTCTTTTACTAATAAAAGTCTAGCATCTGGTTTTGATTTCAATTCTAACTCTGCTCTAGTTATTTTCCATTCATTATCTCTTCTGTCAGCCCAAAAGTAATAAGTTCCTCTATCCTTGGGCCCAGACACTGGTATACAGAATCGTGCACTCTTCTCATCAGCAACATTGTTTTCGGTGTCGGTGATTTTAAAACGTTTATCTTTGATTGGCTCGCCCAGATAATGGACAGCCCCTGCGTTGGTTCGCAATGTCTTCAGAGCATTTCTATAATAATCATAACCTCTTATCCTATCTATATATTTTTGCTGTAAATAAAACCCTGTACTGCTCACAATCAAGCCCCCCCATGCAGCGATTTGTACAAGTCTTCTGGTGGATATGGTCATGTTTGAGTCTATAATATGCCTGTTGTTTAACTTATTCACTGGTTGCCAATGCCAATATCTACCTGAAAATTTCGGTGTAGCAGAAGGTTTTTCTTTATCTTAGTATGCAATCCTGTACAATATTTTAATTTAACCGCAAGAAAAATAAACTTACGTTACTTTTCTTTTTTTTTTCAATTCTGAGTATTGACAATCACTAATGTCAATTATCAAACTTCAAAATTATGTAGTGTCGTCCTACCTACCGGTTCTTTGTAGGTGGTTTCGATACAGAGAGATGTTGAAAGTTTCGATATGAACCATAACATTTTAAATTTCTTGCGTGTATATTGTAAAATTTAGGGCTATTCTATATAACGTAACTTAAATTGTGATAAAATATCCGATGGCTGGAGATTCTGGAGAGTGGAGATCACCACAAATACGACTCAAAAGTGATCACAGATTAGAGATATGAAAGCTTAGACCTTTTAACTATGGACGAGTTTTACATGATCATTCCCCTCTGCCAAGGTATAAGACCAAGAAGGTCTAACACGTTTATAAAAACTGTTTACGGAATCGATTTTATCAAAGTCAACATCGTTTTCGCGGTGTAAGGAGCTCCGTAAAAAATGCCGATCCGTGCTGTTAACCTGTGCAAGAAAAGGTCAAACACCTATTATCTACAAAAAGACACAGTAACGTTTCATATGTAAGTGTTTTTGGTGTAACTAATCCCTTTTTTTCTAATAAAATAAATAAAATATAAAATGTGATAAAAATCGAAAACATTATCGATTAAACAATCGAGTACGAAATAATTGAAAAGTGTAGTATGGTATCTCGAGTTCGCCATTTTGAATAGTGCTGTGGCAGGGATAATTTATGATTGCGGACGGGTATCGATAAAATTATATTTTTTAGAGTTTTATTATATATTTGTTTTAAATTATATATAGTAAAAATATAATTACTTATTGTTATTTTTTTTACTTATCATTATTCCACTATTTTTCCTGATTTCCCAAAGATCCTCAATTAAAACCAAATGGGAAAATCTTGCAATAGAAAGAGGGGTTGGGAACCTACTCGCACAAGTATTATTTGTTCGGTACACTTTGTTTCGTCGCAATTCCAATGTTTATCTAATAAACGACGAAAATTAGTAGATAATGCCGTACCAATATTATTTTTTAGCTGATGCCGTAAGTATTTTATTTATACTTCTACTGACATGATTCTAAAAAAATATTTCACTGAAATAATATATACGTGAAGTGTTTGTGGTGTGTGTAATATTTTGTGTAGAAATATTTGTGACTAGACTATGTAGTAGAAGTTTCACCTTGTATATTGTTGTAAAATATTATTTATTTTAAACGTTTCATTCCCACAGCGAGGGGATTTTTTTTTAAAGTAATGCATAAACGATAGATCATCGTACTGTATAAAATACCATCATATACAAAATAATTCATATTTTGTATTAGATGAAGAAATGCACACATCTATGCAATACTTTTGTGATGATGAGCAAGTGAAACTATCGATATATCTAATTAGAAATATCGATATTGGTATCTCCCTATTGCACTTAGTGTCTTACACTCGTAAATTCTTGCATGTTGACGTATTTGACCGATTAGTGTGCATAAAAGTTACTAGTGTTGCATATTTATTTAAGTGTGCATTCATAATGACACAATTTGTTTTTTAGTAATTGTGCATCATTTCGTTGTAGTGGTTACCTCGTCTCCCCCAAAATCTGACAGAAAATTTGATTCGTAAAATGTAGTACGTCACTTATCCATTGGTTCATTAATCTAAGTATGAAAGTGATCGTTATTTTTATTTTTAATAAAATACCCGTTTTGCGGAACCAAATATTCTCTTTGGTCTGTATTTTTGTTTGTAACAAGCTTCTTGGTTTGTAACTATATACGTATGTGCAAAGAGAATTCTGAATAGAATACCAAGAATTTTATGTTGTATATCAGCTTCTTGTAGAATACATTACAAATTACAATACTACGCAAGTCACACTTAAAAATACTACGACGTATACGTACAAGTCGGTACGTCTACGTAGTTACTAGTGATGAACATTTCACATGTAGCGTGTGAAAAATCATATATAGATTTTCATAAGTAGCATCTGCTACAGACATAGGCAGAAACTTAAAAATTATTTCAATAATAACGCAAAGCTCTCAGTATCGTCCCGGCTTTCATAATAATCGACCAGCGACGTCCCATAGTGTTACAAACATTCTTTGGTCGGTGGCCAAAAGAGGAACTAAAAATATTCTTAGAAAAATAACTCATTTTGACAGTCTTGTACTAGCGACGCTCGACATAGTGAAGTGACATAGTGAAAATTCATTATGAATAAAATCATTGGGTGTGAAAAATAAAAGGTGAAATAACAGTGAAAGATAAATTTCACACTGCAAATTAATTTTAGTATTGTATTCTCTTTGCTACGTACGATAGAGACTACGTACTTGCTACGTACTCTCTATCGTATCTCTAAACTGTGGTACTTCGGAAAGTTTGAAAGAAGGGTTATTTATTCACGTTGTGTATATTTATTTTTGCATTATTATGAGTACTTCAAAGGGAAATAACGCACGGAAAAGACCACAAAAGCACCAAAATAGAACTGCTTTCAAAAATGATTTACATGATACCAGCCATAAAACAAAGTTTTTAAATTCATTGGAGGTTACTGGGGTGTGTAAGCGCTGCAGAGATATAATTGAATGGAAAATAAAGTATAAGAAATACAAACCATTAACAGCACCTCGGAAATGTGTTAATTGCGAACAGAAAACAATTAAACATGCATATCACATGTTTTGTAAGAAATGTGCTACAGAAAAGGAAGTATGTGCAAAATGTTGTAAACCAGCCGAGGTAATATATTTGTTGGATCTTATACATAGGTATTTATAGTTGATATTTTAAACTTATAGGTACATAAAGCCCACTTTGCCAATTTATCAACCAATAATCAAAGGCTGGTGATGATGGCTAGCAATACCCTTGTATTACTGTTTTGTCATTTCCAGAATCAAGATTCTTCACAATTCTTGGATGATAATGAGAGTATTGATGTGAAAGCTATGTTAAAAGGTCTCCCAGAAAGGAAACGTCGAACAATACTAAGGTGACGTTGATTTACTTATATTATGGTATTTCTTCATTGCATGTTTGAATTGTGTATGTAATCAGTAAAGAGATATAAAGCAGTAAAGCTTTTGAAATGAAATGTTTCTAGGAATGTTATTAGGTATCTTCAACCCTGATCGATGTTATCTGCATCTTAGGTGAAGTAAATAATAGTGGTTTGGTGTATGCTGTGCAATCAATGGTGTGAGCTACATAATAATTTCTTTCTTTAAAAAATATGTTTTTAAAATTATTTCCCAAGATCCATTTTAAAAGTCTTGAGTGAAGACATGGAAATCAACATTTCACTAGTGTCAAGTAAAAAATAGCAATAACAAATACATTTAATAACAATACAAAACAAAAATTAGTCTGTCCGCTTTGGAATACCAAAATGGAGGCCTACATACTATCTGTTACTATAAGAAGGCCCCTATTAGATTAATCATATAAATAATAATAAAAAAATGATACAAAATGTACCAATAAGTCATTTGGTTTGCACAGGACCTAACATTCATGAAAAACATTTTGTTTACATAAAATAAAGACAACTTATGTTTCAATATGTTTTGGTTAATGCACATCTAAAGTAACAAAAATGTTTAGTATTCAGAATGAATTTCTCAAGTGGGTGTGGATAGTCAAATCCAAAACTATAGGGAATAGCAATAAATAGTCAAAGAAGTTTTGGGGCCAATTTACATAAACACTAGTACCTACCTATAGTATTTACCCTGTATAGGTAATTTTGTTACTCGCGGCTTAAGCATGCTCTTATTGTTACTTACAGATTTTTAAACAAACACCAAGATGGAGAACAGAAGGTGTCACCAGAAATGAAATTACAGATTGAAGACATGTTGTCGAAAATGGACAGCATTAATTTGGATGATGATCTCTGTGGTTTTTCTGATGAGGATAATAATGGGTCAGATAGTGATCTAGATTGAGTTTTGTTATTGTTAATAACTATTATCACTGTAATAAACTAAAGCATCAAATAATACTTAAGCTTTTATTTTGGTTAAGTATCCCTTTGTCTTGCTCATCCATATTATGTTATACAACATTTGTATGAAAGTGTGATTTAATCAATGCCATTTAAATTTAATTCAAATAAAAAATAGACCAAGATGCAAATGTAACATTTATTTATGGGGCATTATTTAATGTTATGCTAAACTGACAAAGGCTTCTAAATTAAATAAAAACATAATTTAATTAACAATAATTTACAAATAAAAATTCTATTGATTAAATAGTTAGCAACATATTTATATAATTAATTTACATTATAATTAAGTTACTACTAATAACTTTTGTAATTGCTTGTTCTCATGTGGATACTTAATACTACTACTTAGGTATCATATAATACCGAGCTGCCGCAACTGAAAAATAAAATGATATATCTTAGTAAAACTGACTCATTTATAAATAAAATGTTTATAACAATTTTATTTTTACCGTTACAAATATTAGATACTCACAATTCCTTGTCTTTCCTTCTCTTTTTGCAGAACCAATTTGGTTTGCATGTCATCAAATTTAACTATGGCAGATAATACTTTGGCTAATGTAACGGAATGTGTTCCAGAGCCAGTGAGATATTCATAAAGAATATTTCTCAAATATTCAAGCTCAGTGTTTTCTTGTAGCGCGTGCAAATGTCTCAAACTAACGAGCGCTTCGTCTAGTCTTCTTTCCAGTTTTTCATTAGACAATCTTAACTTTTCATTTTTTTCTTGCATTTGCACCATGTTAACATTTACAGACTTATTCATCTGCTCCAAATCAATTACTCTACTTTCTAGTGAACTATTTTCTTGTAATAAATTATTATACTTTTCATTGTCACTTGCTAATTTAATTTCAGGTTTAGAATAATTTTGTGACTGCAGTTGATCTTTGAGTTCTAGGTTTTCCTCAACCAGCAGGCTGTTTTCTCTCAGCAAGTCATCTATTTTATTGTTGCCTTGCTGAATTTCGCTTTTTAATTCTGCCAAGTCACTCGAAATATAATTATTTTCTGTGGAATGTTCACTGGTTGCAATCAATTCTCTAAGTTTGTCATTTAAAACACTGTTTTCTTTTGAAATTTTTGTCAAATAAGTTTGAAGTCCTTCAATGTCTGACATGTACCGTCTATTTTCTTCTTTTAATAAATCGTAATCTGTTTTCAATATGTTATAATTTTCTAATAGTTCATTGTTGTTTTTAACATACTTGTCGATTTCATTTTCCGTTGATTGTATTTTATTATTGGTATCTAATGCTTTGTTGTTAACCTCATGTAGTTTCTGCTCTTGGCATGCACTGTCCTCCTTCAATAATAATGGTTCAAGAGCACACTCTACATCTTGTATGATACCTATGCTTTGAAGAGAATCATCAGTTTGGATGCTTTTGGCTGAAGTGCTTTTGAGAGGGCTTGATTCTAACTTTCCTATGACTTCATTCAAGCGGTCTTTCTCTGTTTCTATTTCGGTGTGCGATTTCCTTAACTCGTTGATTTCGTCTTCCATATCTTTGAAACTAGTTGAAATACTTTCAGCTCGACCCTTCAGAGATATATTTTCAAATCTCAATTTTTGAATGTCTTCTTGTAACTTTTGTATTTCATCAGTTCTATTATCTAATTCTTTTGTCAAAACATTATTTTCTGTTTTAAGTACATAAATTTCTTCTATTTTATGGCTATGCTCATTTTTCACTTTATCAAATTCATTTGTGGTCAATGTATTCTTAATAAGGATTTCTTGAAGTTTTTCTTCCAAGCACTGTTTCTCATTCTCTATCAAGTTTAATTTTTCAATGACATTTAAATACTTCTTCTTTTCAGATTCCGCAGTTATATTTAGATTTTGAATTCGACTTTCGTATTCATTAATTCTATATTCTAAGTTTTCGTTCTGTTCTTTTATAGAACTTAATTCAAGTAAAGCACTTTCATATTGGCCAGATATACTTTTTACTTTTTGATTTAATATTTCTTTATCCAATTGCAATTCATTGATTGTCGTTTGTAATTTATTATTATCATCCTGTAGAATAGTCCACTGCTTTGAAATCGTATCATGTTTCTCGATGTAGTCTGTTAGTGCAATTTCTAGTTTAGAGTTCTCAAACTTTAAGTCATTGTATTTATTTTCGTTGAAATCTATTTCACTCTGTTTTATGTTCATCAATGTACTACTTATCTGGCTGGTAAGTTCAATAAATGTATGTTTGTTAATATTTTGTAAGGTTCTTGCATCATCAGACATAAGGTCAACTAGCTTCCGTATATCTTTGACTTCATTGACAAGTTTCCCATAATTCGCTTCTATTTCAATGTACTTCTTTACCTTTTTTTCTAAGGTTTCATTATTAGATTCCAAATCTGATATGACTTTAAGAAACTCTGCGTTTTGTGTTTGTAATAGCTCATGGTTTGTTAAAAGCTTTTCAATTTCAGATTGCAATTTGATTAATTCATCTCTCTCCTCTTGAATTTCCAACTCCAATTTAACGTATTTGTCTTTCCATACTTCCAGTTCACAAAGAATGTCATCTTTTTTAGAATCTTCTGAAACATGGGCTTCTAAGTCTCTTTCTTTTCTTTGCAGTTCGTTTTCTAAGGCATTTATTTGTGAACTCTTTTTAGTATTTTCATCACCTAATTGTGTGTTTCTATTTTCCAAGTACATATTTCTATCAATCATTGCCAACTTTTCTGCCGTTTCTTGTTTCAATTGTAATTGAAGACATTTATATTCCTCATCAGCTTTGGTTTTTGCTTGTTCCAAATTGTGACACTTTTTAGAAAGCTCTTCTACATGCGCTTCCAGTTCTGTAATTTTTGTCTTATTCAATGCTAGTTCACTACATTCATTATTAAGCTTTATTCGCTCTACTTCCAACAATGAGACATTGTTTTTATAGTCATTCACTACTATATTGAGTGACTGTATTTCTTTCTTGGTTGTATCTAGATTATCTTTAAGTGATTTAATTTCAGCTTCTTTACTCTCTAATTCTTTATGTATACTCAATTTATTTTCAGCTAGAGAAATAGCATACTCTTCTTCCCTTTTACTGAATACTTCAATTTTACGACGTAGTTCAGCTATTTCTTCTTGTGCTTTTTGTAAATCAACTTCGAGTGTTGATTGTTCTCTCGTTTTTGTAAACTCATAAACATTAATTTTGTTCTGTAATTCTTCATTTAAATTGCTCAAGTCTTCAATTTTGTTTTTGGCTTGAGCCAAATCCTGGGTGATGTTTTGTAACTTTTCAATTTCTTTGCTCTTGTTTTCAAGGTCATTAGAGAGAATTTGTAACTCAGTAGTTACCTGAGAGTTTTTGTCTTTACTGGTTTTTAATGATTCCTTGTACTTATTCAGTAACTGTTCCATCTTTTCAATCTTATTATTTAACGCAGTTATTTCTGCTTGTGATTCCATACTTGGTGGCTTTACATCATTATCATTTGTTAGGTTTATTAATTGTACATCATCACTCGCCAGCACCTCAGCATTTTTATTCAAGTCATCACTGTTAACATCATTGTTACTAAATTGAGAGTCGGTTTGCAATAATTGTACCTTTGTATTTAATGTTTCTATTTTCATGTTTTTCTCTTCTAAGTCCATACGCAGCGCTTTTTCTAGATGAGCCTGTAATACATTTAATTATTATAATATAATTTAAATTAAAGGTCTAAAAAACTTGCAATAAATGAGTATACTCAAAAAAAAAATACTTATGTATATTTTTTAATTATTATTAATTATGCCCTTGAAGGTATTATCACACCTTGGCTAGAAATAAAATTTATTTTACGAAAAATTCAAAATTTACATTACCTTTGCACTTTGCTCCAAAGAACATTGTTCTCGAAGTTCAGATATTCTTCTTAAAGCTTTATCTTGAGTTTCGACTAATACACTCTGAAATAATTTTGGAGCATTAATAATGTTAATATTCAATAATCCAGCAAAGTTATTCTTACTTTCTTGTTTATTTTGCAATATTTTGCATTGCATTGTGTTAAACAGTTATTTAATTATAATTTGAACAAAGAAAGTAATTTAGTATTTTTTTAATTACTTACCCTTGCTTTTGCGTTTTCTCTCTCTAGAAGTTTATAATGACGGGCCAGGTCACCATACTGTGTTCTGTATTTAGTATACCGTTCTTGTGTACGACGATATGCAGCATACAGCTGTTCTTTAGTCACCCTGTCAAGACTGACTGTGCCACTTGAAAAACCTCTTTCTTCAGCTTCACTCGCTGACACTTCCATATCAGACTGTAAAAGTGAGATTATGATGTGTCAAATCATAGCATGATGCTATTTGAAGTACTAAGTCAAACATTGCCATTTTATAAATAAATTCACCTGCAAATGATACATTGATGGAGTCTCGTAACTTGGTAATCTAAATGAGACATCGCTAGCAAATGAACTATTTGATAATCTCCTTTGTCTCTGATTTTCCTGCAAGTAAATAAATTGGTATATGTATGGAAATATGGTAATTTAGATATCTTTCTAAAATATGAATAAATAAATAATTTTTCATGCTCTTGCAAAATAATCCCTTTTTGCGATACAACTATACCAGTTTGAAAAATGAGGGCGGCGATATTGCGGAATTGGGGAACTTCCTTGCAGATCTTGGATGGCTGAAATGAGCAGCTCACCACCCTCCACACAAAACAGGTGCTTTTGACATTGATTTGTGGACACCGCTCGTAGAAGAAAAATGGTGGTGATATGCAAGTATATTAATAGTGAAGAAATAAACCAATATTTACAAGTATATCATGTGAAGGCATGTATTCAGATGACTCGCTGGGGGACTGCAATGGCTGTACTAGAGCAACTTCCTGGAATGTATTTTGTTGGCTGCTTACAGATGACTGTGATTTACTGCTCCGACTTTGTTGACTATCTGCAACAATAAGTAGAAAATGCTTACTTATTTGGTAATTATCAACTTATACTTGGATATGCCTGGACTTATACTTGAACTTACCATTATCTCCGATAGAAAACAGGTCACTATTTGTAATATCAGATATGCTACTGGATGCAGATGTCACAGCTGCCTGTATACAATTACACATAATTACATAACTATTAATAGTATCTTCCTATATATATAAAAAGAGGTAAAGTTGTATGTATGTAGAAGAGGTAAAATCTGGAACTACAGAACAGATTCTGAAAATTCTTTCACTGATGATAGAGAGCAACACTATTCATGAGAAAAATACATAATTTTTATGTGGGGTATGCAAAAACGTTTGAAAGTTTAACTGATCATACACAACAGCTGAATAGGTTTATATTTCATTTCATTTTATCCTCAACATCGACAGGGGTGAAACCACAACAGATCAAAGCTAGTCTTTATGTAGGTACATATTTTTAATACAATGGTAAATCCCTCATTGGTCAAGTGTCTCAGTTGATCTGTACACCTTTACAGACCGATCCGGTTGTAAAGCTACGAAAACAAAGTGGCAACATGGTACATATAGGTACTAGGCCAGTTATTCGCTCGCCCAGTGAAAGTTATCCAGTTATAAAAGACAGTTCTGGTTCCTATGAAGGTAAAAGCGGTTACGTTAACTATCAACAATTAGATTAGACAAAGTTAAGAAGTTACCTGAGCAGCTTGAGCAAATTGCTGGATCCTTTGAGGCGATGATTTCACCTCCTCAGCCAATTTATCTTTCAATTTCTTGAACATATTTACGTTGTTTCATACCCTTTCACACAAACAACGAATACCACAAACGAAAACACTAGCGAGGACACGGTATAGTCACAGATTAGAGATATGTAGCAAGCTAGGTATAGTACCGAACAATGATTTTATACTTTTAGATATTATTTTATTTCTCGTAAAACAAGATAGCTACATAGCTACGCTACAATTTATTAGTTCGTACCAAGTTCGTACGTGTGTGCTATAAAACTAGGAAGGAGTCGAATTTATTAGAACAGATCCGAAGAACAGGTATTTTACGTGAATAGGCGGCACCTAATCAATTTCTGACCTAATATTAATTTATATTATAAATATTGGGTGGATTTATAGTTTTCATTGAATACTTAATTCAATAAAAACTATAAACGAATGTTTAGACGTTTTGTGCGCTCACTCATATGCTATTACGTCTTCGCTATCCGGATTACCTGTAAGGGTGCAAAAAAATATCGCTTATAAAATAAACAACTTGTGATTATATACATCTTCTTAAAAGTACGATTATGTTATAATTGCACCTGCAATTTAGTATCCAATTAATTCAAATATCGATACTTCGATATCAGGATTTGATATAGAATAGGCGGATTTAGATCACCAAGTAACGGTGTGTGTAATTTGTATACGATCATTGAGATTCGGTGGAATAGGTATTTGAGTCAGGTATTTATGTAGACTAGGAACAGGTGTACTTAGTAAGTACCTGATTTACCTAATACGACCCATCCCTATATAAAACCCAATATAGGTACTGATTCTGACAATGAACAAACCAACCTTGACTAAACTAACCGTATTGCCATCCTTTTCATGGTTTTAATGTGTGAACAAGATAGAAACAATCAATATTTGTCAAATTTCGTTTAGGCCTGGTTTGTGGATAACAGACTAGGCAACACTAAACTGTACAACAAATTCCTAGGCTCAATAACGCTCAAAAGGGCTTGTACCCAGGCGCCGTTAAACTAACTATAAAAAAAAACAACGAAATTCCTTAGACAGACAGGGTCAAAAAAGTTGATCTATAAAAATGCAGTAAAGTTAGTGATGCATTCCGAGCTGCCGAATAATTATAAACTATACTTAAACTTATATTTATCTAAAAAAAAACAGCCATGTGCGTGTCGGGTCACGCTCAATGCACAACGCAAAGTTATATTTTTGGGTAGCTAGGAAGGGTATTCACAACAGTCGGAAACAAAAGCGTCCATCTATCTTCTAATTCATTTGTAAAAGAAGGGGCCATGCTCCCTAATGGGAGCTCTTCCTGGGGAGCAGGTGGTTGCTGTCCTCCTCAGGGTCGTCGTCGTCTGGGAACCTTCGGGGCTCACACCCTGTACATTTTCAACCCCGAGGGTAGTCAATTGTTTTGGGCCCTTGGCATCAGGTTCGCCAGGCCTTGACTAGGTCGTCTAAGAGTACCTACGAGTACCTATTGTGGGAATTTCTGCCAATTACCCCACTGAAATCGATATACAAAGTAAATACATTCAGATGGAGATATCTGAGTCACTTGGGTAAGTAGTCAGTTTAGTAGCCAAAAGTAAAGAGATGGAGCGCCAGAATTTATATTTTATAGCGCCAGAATATAATTTCATTTAGTAGCCCATTTTATGTCCCACTGGTGGGCAAAGGCCTCCCCTTTTTTACGCCACAGGTTTCTATCTTCGGTTAATAATTACTAAATATATACAAAATAGTCATTTTATAATTAAAGAGGTTAAAATATGTACAATATACTTAAATGGATAAAAAAATTATGACTGAGATGGAAAAAGAGTTGTAAGTAGTTACGAAAAACGTAAGGTAGTAGCAAAATCCAGATTTCTAATACAAAATATGCAGTTGCAAAGGCGAAAGGGCCAAAAAACGTTAACTTCCCAGAAATCCAGTTATGTTTGCAACACCGGCTGGTATAAAAAAAAATGACGTTACTGCTGACTGCGTGACAGCAGGAAAGATTAGTGATGTCAGAATCGATTACCAAATTAATTATTTTAAATAATCGCCATGCTATTGTTGCGACCTTGAAACTGTTTGGTTCAATATCTCGAAAACTAAGTAGTTTTCGAGATATTGAACCGATAGATAGATAATGATATTGAGATATTGATAGTATATTTGGGAAGTCCCAAATATACTTGAACCAAAATCGTATTGTTAGTCTAGATATATTCTATCGATTCGTAAAGAAAAGTCTGGCATATTTGACAGAAGTTAACCGGTATAAACTTCAGTGTAGGTAATTAGGTATAAGGTGGACGCCCTTGGGCTATCAGTGGGGCATCTCGAACGAACACAAAGAAAGCCGATAATGTGTTAGCAGGAGCGTTCAATTCCGATTATTATTACCTACACCGAGAAAGTTCAGGTAGCAACTAACCTTCCTCTTTTATCGGTATATATGATGTCGACATCTGCAACGAGACCGTAGTAACTAATAATTCCAAGTTACAATGTCTCCAATTCTCCATTTATAGTATTTCTTAATTGGACTGTCACGTTTTTATTGTGTATCGATGTGTTTGTTACTTGTTAAGGGTGAAATACCTCATATGGCCATATTTTAAAGTAAGTGAAGAAAAAGTTTTGACAATCAAAAAGCTTTAAATGATGATATCTCGCAAGGGATATACTTTCTCAAATATTTTAGATCAAATCTGTAGATAAATAAGGCACATTTTTTGTGTTTTTTTTTGGAATACATTTTTTATATTTTTAATTAAATAATCGTTTTCGGATTTGCAGAAAATCGATTTAATGGTACTGGTGACATCACTACAGACAAAAATTTCACAGAGTTATTTTCTCTTTGGTATACGCGTCGGCGTTAGGCATTATCTCTCTATTATATTCTCTTTGCCATTATCTATTTAGTGTACACCAAAGCGAATATAATAATAGAAAGTGTGTAGTTGCGAAGGAAGTTCATGGTTTGGTGTTCTCTGCACAAAACATAAAACTACAAACTCCTGTGCTCTAGCTCTATATTCAAGAATTAGGGAATTTATACTATAGGTGAGTACTTACTGAGTACATCATATTTGGGGGCTCGGTTGCCACCACACACAGTGCCAGCCTTTATTTATCCACAAGATAATCGAAGGTGGCAGCCAAGGCATTCTCAACAAATTAATTATCTCTTCTCTTCTGTATTTGAGAGTATTTTAGTACTTATCTATTCCATTAAAATTGCTAATTAATTGTCAATGACTTTTAGAGTACCCATATAAATAACTGGGTATAGCTAATGTCTGTTGGTTGAGAAATCATTTTTATATCATCCGGAGTAACTACCATCTCAGGAGAAAGTTGATTACAAGTGGTACTTACCAGGAAAATGGATATTAGTGTGTCCTGTAAATAATAGCTTTTCTCCACTATTTATAAATATTATACTTACATAGACCTTCAGGAAGAAACTTTCTAAATTACAGTAAACACAACCTCAAAATTGGTTGTACAGTTTAGAAGAACCAAGGGGACAAAAAGACACAGATATTGAGTTTGCCTACATGAAGTTATGTTTGATACATGAATAATTATTTAAGGACACTTGTATTCATGCATTATTGTATAAATCATTGCTTTACTTTTTTATAGGATATAATGGATTCTAACATTGATTATTCGGATTATAATGGTGATGATAACTTTGAATGGAGTAATGACCAGGAAATGGATGACTTTGGAGATGTGGACTATTCAGGTCCACCAAATAATTACAGGTGAATCAATAATGTATTGTCCAGGGAGTTATATTTAACATTAAGATTCACAGTTATTTGTGTTGTGGGAATCTTGGTAAGATGTCTGACCAGATTAATCAAACTTTTCAGTTTTAATATGCCTCGTGGTAAAAGACCTTTCGGCCCAGGTAGAGGTGGCGGTAGGCCCCCGCCTTTATGGGGCCCACCACGCCCAATGGGACCTCCCATGCCATTTGGACCATCAGGTGGACCACCTCCTTTCATGTGGGGGAGAGGGTTTGGCCCTGAGGGCCCTCCTCTACGAAGGCCTAATGATAACAAATCTTTGAGATACCTGATGAGTAAGTTCTTTATAAAATTTGTTATGTAGCAAGCCATCAAAAAAGTTGATCATCCCTTCATCCCTCATGCCCATTGATCATCCTTGCCATGCCATGGATCCTTTGGAATCCGCATTCTAGGCAAAAAAATTGCATTAAGATTTACGATCAACCAATCACAATGCATTGATTGATGGTACTGCCCTGCGTTTTTTTTCAAAATTATTTTGAAGCAAGTTATTCCTATTATGGTGTTTAAGGCTGGTTGGCTAGTGCTCATGTTCAAGTTTGCTTTTAGGGTGTGGCGTTGCAAAGGAAAACTTGAAAAATCTACCGAGAGATCTGCTGGAACTCATTGAGCCTCAGTACTGTGGCATTTGTGGTCATAGTTTTGACTCATTCATCACATGTAAGTGGCATTGCAGTTTGCAGTCAGTGTTAAAGCATAACATGTGAATATAATTCACTATTCAAGTTAAAATGTTGTCTTTGATTCACCTGTTTATTTCTTTTTCTGATTGATTTGTTTACAGCTCGGATGCATTACATTTCCAAAAATCATTTGAAGAGTCAGAAAAAATGGATGACTCAACAATCCGATATGGGGTTCAATCGTCAGAGAGAGGTAATTGAACGATTTGTCAATGTAATGTTTCAGTAGGTGTTTTGTCGACTTCTCCGGTTCACATATACGATAACAAGGCATTAGTTAATGAATTATTCATTTACCTAGGTACCTATTTAGTGCAATCTTTATATGTGTATAAGATTTGTTGCGGTAGGTAGGTACTCAGTGTGTATACAGATCTAGTGTCTGTAGATACTGCATCAACTGCATCAACTGCATGTTCTTTATTATTTGGGCATTTAATTAGGTAAATAATTATGTAGGTATAATGTTGTACATATTAATTGTATTTTCCTTGCATTACCCTGATATGTACTCATTACTTACTACTTATTTATTATATTTTTATGTACCGGTTATATTATACCTATCTATATTAATTTTGCTTGTGATGCTGTCGCCATCAAATAGGTACCTACAATGGTTGATGTTGACAACAAATATCAAGCAGAAGTTTATGTGAACAATGTCGTCAGAATAGAAACTTACATTGTAACAAATTGTCGGCCTGCACGTTGACTTTAACGTGGGGTTTATTCAGTGCTCTGGGAGTGTAGCTACTTATAGTACGATGTTTTTAAAGCTATTGAACGTTATTATTTAAGATAGCTTTAGAACCATTACTTCTATCAACTTGCTATGAAAAATAACTTTAAATTGGAATGTACATCTGCTGTGACGAAGAAAATAACACTACCTCATTTCAAGAGTTTGGTCGGACATTTTCCGTCGACTGTGTACCCATAATACCCCTCCAGGAACGTTAACCAGTCACTCGCGGAAATCCGTAGCGTAAACTTTGTACCTATCTGAGCTATAGTCGTACATTTATGATGGACGCTTGGCGCCCAAAGCTGCAACTTCAAGTGACTTTTCAGGAAGCGCAGAGGCATTTTTCGTTACAGTAGTGGCGTAAACAAAAAGTAAAAAAGTCTATTAAGATAAATATTTTAAGTACATACAAATTTTGATTTCTGCGATTAAATCCACAAAAGAAAATAAAATGTTGATATGTAGTATTAATTTGCTTTTTTTCGGGACTTGACGATGTTGTTTCAGCTCCCGTTAAAATCCCGCGATCTGTATTGCGAGCTGTGTGACGTCCAAATCACGTCCAAGACACACGCCGATTCGCATTACAGCGGGAAACCACATCGCGCGTAAGTCGATAACACTATTCAAAAGCCCATAAAATGATCTGCCTGCAACAAATAAAATATTCTGAGGTATAAATCTGCGTTTTTGGTTGATACAGCTAGTTATCAGGTGTTACAAAGAAAACCCATCAGTTTTTCTTTTGTGGAAGGTATCTTTTCTATTTTCAAAGGCCGCCATTTGAAATATAGTGCATTATTGAAATTAGATACCTATTTGACCGTAAAGATTTTCAGGCAAAAGGATTTAAGATACAAATTTACTTGTCCCATAAAAGTTATGTGAAGTTTAATATTTCAACAGGATTGTCGAGGGTCGCAAAAATCCAAAGAACCCGTTTCTACTACAAAGAGGAATGGGGAATCGCGTGTAAGTATGAATCTTATTTCTAACACTTCAAAGTTGATAATTATTAGAAGCATTACTGTTAAACTATTAAACTGTACATAGGGAGCAACTTATTCGCCGCGAGAATAAACACCTCAAGCCCGTCAATGCAGCCAGTGAGGATGACCCGGAGAAGGCAAAAGAGACTAAGGCCATGCCACCAGAGCTTTATTGCGATATATGCAAGGTAATGATTGTTTTGAACTCCGAAATTGCATGCATCTGTACTAGATCGACCACTTACAGCTGCGTTCTCCGTTAGTCAGTCGCTAAAATGTTATTAATTAGTTTATATCAGTGTTTTTCAACCTTTTTCATGACACTGCCCCTTTAGTATGAAGAAATATTTCGCGACCCCGCTACTAGTTGCTATCTTTTCATGTATTTTATTTTGTGACAAATATTCAATCCAACATATTTATTCATTTTCATAATTAGGGTTCGGATAAATACATAATGAAGTCATATAAAAAATAAAAGAAAGTACTTTTGTGTCCTTGAAATTCGATTAATCTACGGATGATTACTCGTATGTCCATTTAGTTTTTTTTAACTAAAGTTAGTTAGTAAGTTAGTAGTTAGTTACTAAACTAAACTTTAGTTAACATTTTTATTAATAAATTAATTGTAATTCTTACTGCAGTAGCTTTCCCAACTTTTTGCAACTCCCCTATAGGCGCTTCGCGACCCCCTGAAAGCGCGACCACACCTTGAAAAACACTGGTTTATATTGAATGATAACTAGCCTTTGGCTACGAACTTGTAGCTTTAGCGATATGGTGCTCCTATATTAAGGTCGTTAAATGGTTATAACAATATCTAACCTATGTGGGAACACCATATCAAAAACTAAACAATCTTTCAGACATCAGTTACGTGTACTGAACAAATGACTATGCATTTGAATGGCAAGCGGCACCTCACTAAGGAGAAGCTTCATATTTTGAAAATGATGAAAGGCGGAGTTGGAACAAACGGTAAGTCTCCACATCTAAGATTTTGATTTGCTTTAATGCTCAGCGATTTCAAAGGCCATTTATCTATCCACTACTTTAAACTGAGTGATATAGAGAAGAGTAAGGAGGGAGGGGCGGCACTAAGTGAAGTGTGTCTACACTTAAGACAAGCAGGTACTTGTCCGGCACTGCTCCAAAACTGACGCGACGCGAATAGCGGCGAATGGCGAGCGGCCAGCCCAAACAGATGTCCACACAGTGTCCGCTCGACTTACACGCTTTGACATCGGTCGACTTCCGGTTCCGTTTTGTATTTAGTGTCACCTCGCACAAAGCCGAGAGGAGGACACATCTCTCCATCTCCTATTTTATAAAGCCTTCGGTTTAATTTATATTTTTAACCGATTTCTGTCATGGATTCAATTAGATACTGCGTAAAACTAAACTGTTCGTGAGATCGCAGGGAATAGTAATACATTTGAATTACAGAAAAAGCTGCCGGAAATCAATCTGCAGGGAGTGACTCTAAAACTACAGGTATTCCCATTAAAAAGTTGCTTTATGTCAGTTTTACAGAAATCCAATGACTAAAATGAAACATATATAATAGTTTGGTTAATATAATGGCATGTAGATATATGGGCAAAAAAGGTGTTAGCTTGGTCAGGACCACGCACGTCAAGCTGCCGTGTCTCATCTGCTGCAGAGGTTGACCCCAGCAGGTGTCTTACATGACTTTTAAATTTCCACAAAAAAACCTCTATAAGCTAGACCCATGTCTCCATACAAGCCACCAAAGTACCGGGCTAAACCGGTGTAACCAAGAGAGATAATAATAATGGTGTGTTGTACTTTATCCCAGATGCAGGGTCGACTGAAACTGCTACTGCCCAAACTACTGACGCTGAAGACGACGACTGGGCGGCACAGTGGTAAACCCACTGCTACTTTAGGTAAGAATATCCTTTTGTGTTTTATATATAACTAGCTGTGCCCGCGACTTGGTCCGCGTGGAATTTAATTGACAAAGTTTCATACAAACTTTCATCCCCTATTTTATCCCCTTGGAAGTAGAATTAATCAAAATCCTTTCTTAGCGGATGTCTACGTCATAACATCTACCTGCATGCCAAATTTCAGCCCGATCCGTCCAGTGGTTTGGACTGTGCGTTGATAGATCACTATGTCAGTCAGTCAGTCAGTCACCTTTGAGTTATATACAAGGTGAAACATAATGGGTATACTTTTATTTTCAAAACTTAATTTTGTAATTCTTAAACCATCAGCTTTGGAGGGAATATGAAAAACAAAAGGTGTTATAGGAATACAGCTGTTGACCGATTTAACAAGTCTACAAAACCTTTAGTACTTCAACTGTCCCACAAAGCCGATAGTTTGAGATTTACAAAGTTAAGTTGCAAAAAAAATAGTATACCCTTTTTGTTTCACCTAGTATATATATAGACTAGCGACCCGCCCCGGCTTCGCACGGCTCTAAAATAATCAGTGTTTCTCTACTATATTATGCATGTATTATACACATAAACCTTCCTCTTGAATCACTATATCTATTAAAAAAAACTGCGTCAAAATCCGTTGCGCAGTTTTAAAGATCTAAGCATACATAGGGACAGACAGACAGCGGGAAACGACTTTATTTTATACTACATATGTAGTGAAACACCGTCTAAAGCTGCGTGTCTACCGGCTAGGATGAGTATGGCACGGGAAGGAATTAAAGATTGTAAACTACTAGTTTTAGTCCACGGCAAAGACAGCGCAACCAAAATGGAAGTATCGTATCGTCCTCAACAAAGCATGATGTGATGTACGCGGGCGGAACGTGGTACATTAATAGCTCGTTCTCTGGATACACTAGATATTGCGTAAAAGTAGAATATAAATAAAGCAGGTAGTTTTTCCATCGCTATCCTTGAAGAAACAGAAATCGGACAATAATTGCAAACATATTTTTAGTTCTCGTTATCGAATATTCGATGGACGAGTTGCAAATAGGTGCGTATCTGTGATACGAATTAATTTAAAACAGTTATGTATGTATTTTGTGCCGCGCCGAGATACTTACCACCAAGTCTCGCGGTGTAAATTGAAGGCTTACAGGTCCGTGCTCGCAAACAATGCAGCAAGTTGGCAATTAGAACGGCGGCTGGTTCCTAAATCATTGCAATAAGATCTGGTTTCCAATTATAAAATGCTACAGTAAATGTGTCGCAATGACCACGCGATAACAGCGCTATACAGCGATTTATTTCATTCGGCTGTGTCAGAACAGAATTAAAATAATTATGTACTTATCGCTAAACAATTTTATCAATTTAACCAATTTTCGAAAGACGTGTAATCCGCCGACCCGGACTGGGCCAGTGTGGTGGATTACGGCCTGAATGCCCGTTGTAGTGAGGAGAGGCCGGTGCCCAGGAGTGGGACGTCGAAAAGGGTTAAATTTTACAAGTCTAATAAGTAATGTTTTTAGGGCTATTTTTTACATACATATATAATATAAGTATGTATGTATGTTAGTTATACAACAACTGTTATCAGGTATTTAGGGTCCACTAGCAATGAAAATCCAATTGCGATTTTACTTTTAATCTTGCAGATATTTTATATTTTGTCAAAACTATCAATTATTGCTTCGTATGTTTTGTTACAGAGTAGCCAATTTGGTCTTCGTACTTCGAATGAAGCGTCCATGAATACCATACTCCGTGCCCGCACTTTTCTGTAAATAAATTTGATATGTAACTATGTTCTTAAATATTACCGTATCGTTATAAACAATAAATATAATTGTCAGACTACTTTTTTTTTCATTACACAGAATGTGAAGAAAGTGATATTAAATTAGTAGATAATATTACGTAGGTACACATAATATGCGACCGTGAAAAATTGTTAGACCGTACGATGTTTATTTTATGTTTAAAATCATCAAAAAGAATATAGGTACCATCTACGGGAACATGATTGCCTTCTCCGTCGGCGCCTCGCATAACAGCTGCGTGTAAAACCAAACCAGAGAGCCATGGCTAGCATCGCCAGTAGGCCACCAAGCAGTATACCCTGGACTCTGGGATGAGATATATCAAATGGACAAGTAGTGGAAGAAAGTTGGGTAGAAGTAGGCGCCGGCGCCGGCGCCGGCGAAGTCTTGGAAGCAGTGGCAGAAGTATTCTTGGTTCCATTAACAGGAGGATTCTTTTCAGTTTTTAAATCCGTATTTTTCGGCATTTTTGTTTAATAATAAATCAATCTAATTAGCTCGAATTAATCTGGAACAAAATATATTAATCAGTGTTCACCGTACGCATGTTATTCGGAAGGCGTACTTACATACATACTGTTTGGTATGTAACCACGAACACACGCGCGCCAGTTTATTAAAATAGTAGGTTGCGACCACACTTACTAGCAGCAAGACCGTCTTCTACGTCGACAGCCGAAGCAACCGCTTTTGAAACCGTACCAGAGGGCCACTGCTAGCACAGCTAGTAGACCAACGATGATGAGTTTTTGAACTTGAGGATCATTCGTGTCCACCGTAGACGTAGAACCGCCTTTAGTTTTACCGGAGGAGCTTTTGGCCATTTTCGTGAAAGACCTTGAATCACTTACTTGCCCCATTATGCGGTATAAGCATGTATACTCCGATTCGAAAAGGTCAAAAACTTGCGCGTTATCCTGGAAACCAGAGATGAGTTGAATGCGTACTTCTAACATCGTTCAGTATGTATGTACGAGTCAGTGATGATTTTTATGCCAATACTTACTAATAGCAGCAACTGCACTGTCTTCTACAGCGGCGGCGCGCGTACCGATACCAGAGGGCGACTAGTGCCACAGCTAATAAGCCAACGAGTAGTACTTTCTGGGTTTGAGCGTCGTAGATATTCAATGGTTCCCAATCGTTCCCGATAGAGGTGGCAGAGGGCCCTCGAGTTTCTTTAGCCGGTCCAGAATTATTATTCAAAGAAGTGCTCGTGAAAATATACAGCATAACTTATTAAAAGTTTAAGCCATTTTACTGTTTTTTGGTAATGTAATTAACATTGACTTCAAATTTTAAATTTTTGTCCATAATGAGTCATTTTGTGGGTTAATTTAACAAAATACGTGAACAAAATTGACGTGTGACGTGCAGAACTGTCTTTATATCTTTGATCTTTATCATAAATTCTGCATCTTCCTCTTTGCTGTAAGCATCCAGGTATATGAACTTAAGAGGAAAAGGTTTTTAGTTTTTATTCCCAAGCTAGAGTATACGGTTTAGGCATTTTAAATGGTCTAAGGGTTTAGATAACGGTTACATTTTAATAAAGGAGGAAGTAATACAAAATTATAAATTAAAAAGTAGCTATGTCTGTGTGGTTGTTATAAGGTCGTCGGTCAACTATAAGTTATTAGTATTATCTAGTTAAATGATCTAAGGTATTATCAATACAAACGAGCCACCCGCGCCGCGACACGGCGCGCGGTTGGTGTTGTCCACATTCTCACTGTAACTAGACCGGAATTATTTATTTGCAGAATGTGTTAAACAGGCATTACCTATGGTATGGCGATCGCGATACTAATTGTTCTGATCCCTCGTTTACACCGTAAGTCTGGGGTTTGCACTGACGAAATATACACCACTTTGTTTTTATATCTATTGTGTGCAGTTAAAAATAAAGAACAACACAAATCTGTGTATTTGGTTCGCCGCCAGTGCAAACTCACGGTGAGTTGGTCACAGAGCCGAGTAGGTAGGCAGTTCAGGTTTTAAGAAATAAAAACCAAACTTATAAAGGAAATATAAATATTTAAACTTTTATTTACTAAGTTCCAGTAGTGACTAGTGATGTAACGAATGTTGGATTTTTGACAGTCGCGAATGCGAATATTTGGCTTCAACATTCGCGAATGCGAATGCGAATGTTGACCTTCAAATAAGAAACCCTAAATTGAAAATAAAAAAAACCCCGATGCAACGACTTTTTAAATTACAAAAGAGCTGATAATTTTCAAACGATTGGATTGATTTTCGTGTAACATAGCTAAGAACACTCTCGATCAGAATACCTTTACAACAAGAAACAAAATTAAAATCGGATCATCTGTTTGGGCACTACGATGCCACAGACAGACACACAAATACACATGTTAAACTTATAACACGCCTATTTCTCGGGGGTTAATAAGAGCGCACAAAATGTTAGACTGGTTTGACATTTCGTGTCGGCCGAACATAGCTGAACCCATACAGGTTGAAAGAACGAAGTTAGTCACATAAAGTTAATTCAAAGAGATTTGTTGAGGGCAGTTTAGTATTAGTACATTAATCAAAATTTTATTGAGTTAATATTTTAATTAGACTAACAAGAGCAATAGAGACAGATTCTATTTATAATTCACTTGTCTACCTCAAGACGGTTATTTCTTTATATTCAAATTTAAGTAAATAAATGCAAGTGAGCTAAGTTACGCTCGAGGCTGGTTTGCAGCCAGATACTAACGCGAGGGCTGTGCTGTGATGGAGCCAAGGTGTGTAAGTAACAATGCTCACGCATTTCATACGACATTTGACAACTAACTTGCGAGTAAAAAATATTTAGAATATTACAATCTTAATTTAAAAAAATCACAATTCACGATTATTTTTTAAGATCTAGAGCATTGCAGGATGAATGAAAAATAAAACAACATGGCGCACCGTAGGTCTTTAAAGTGCCGTAGTCAAACTCGGAACCCTTATAATTTCGGCACATCTGTCTGCAATCACAGTAATTTTATTCAGAGACTATTACTTAGGGCTAAAATACTGCAAACTAGCCAGAAAAATTGCGTTTAGGTACCGCTAAAAAACTGTTATAAAATTTTGAAAGCAAAGTTATTCCATTGTACCTCCCGTACTTAAGAAAGGGCAGTGAAAAAAAATGTTTACACAACCCCTCGATTGATGTATCGTTCAGTTAGTATTTTAAAATTATTTGAAGGTTTCTTTGACAGTTTTTCAATATTAATCCCGTTCACGAAATATTGAGCTTCATTGTGGCCTTTTCTATTTAAGCAGCAAGATTCATCTTTTAAATTAGAACCACATTATAAATGGTTTATTATAGGGAATAAATAGTTCTTTACTATTCAAAACCATAATAACTAATAAAAAAAATAACTGAAGTTTGGATTGAGTCTCGAACCACGCACCACTGATTGTGCACCCAGTCTAATCACAACGTAATTATTTGAATTAAAAATTCTTATAAGAATTCTCATCAGTCTAAAAAGAAAATAATGGTTTATGTCACTTTTGCTGAAGATGTCTATGATGCCGGTTAATAAATTTAATAACGGAATTTCTTATTATTTTATTTAAAAAGGTGACCAATAGTTTATTAATTTCGCAGAAATTAATAGGTTATATGAGTCGCCATATTCGATGTTTTATATCAATAAAAAACATCAACAATCTTTTATTTTATGGCTTCCTTAGTATCGAAAAGTGGCGGGATGTCTACGGAACCCTAGAGTATGCGTAGTCCGACATGCATTTGGCCGGTTATATTTATCCATGGGTCTGGCAATGCCGGTAACAATTATTATATTATTAAAAATATAATAAATCGAATGTTTTTAATATGCTTTATTTACAATGAAATTGAATGTCAAAGAAATGTATTCTAATAATTAATGTATTTATGTATAATATTTTAATATACATCTTTTATTTATTGTTTCAAATGTTGACTATTTTTAGGATAATCCTTTTCTAAGATTAAAAAATGTAAAGTCAATAGCACTAGTGCGGAATAAGCTGCTTTATGAACCTAAAATATATATTTATATGGGCAAGTTTTTTTAAATAATATATAGCTCTTACTAGTTGTTAACATTCCATATCCATCTATAGATAATTTCTTTTTTGTTTTTCAAAAACATTCGCCAAACATTCGCATAGATTCTTGCGAATGCGAATGTCAAAAAATATGCGAATATTCGCGAATGCGAATGCGAATATTCGTTACATCACTAGTAGTGACCAATGCAAAAATGTTATTTATTGAAAGTATTCACATACCAATCAGGAAAGTATTCACATACCAATGAGTATCATCAACATTTGTGCTTATAGATATTTTTCGATATATATATATCAATATCAAACTGTAGTGTTATAGCTTTTTGAACATCAAAATCAGCATTACAGGATGTCTTTAGGGATTTGAACGAATTCTCAACATAATTTAAAAAGTAATCCAAGTAGTTCAGTGCATTTTGGGGATCCCATTCATGCTGAAAAAGAAGTATTTCATAAATATTAAAAATACTACAAGGTTTTACCTACACTTCATTCAAAGACACAAGTAAAAGTACATGCTATAATATAACTAATTCTGTTGACTATAAATAAATTACAAATATGATACTTAACTAAAATTATTTGTCTCACTAAACATACATTATACTGTAAAGACAATTCATATCAAAGGGTGCATCAGAATGTTTTGTAGCGTATTTCAAAATGTGGTAAATAAATGATTTATGAGTCTACCAAATGTTTAGATAGCAATATGAAGTATATTAAATTTTGTACAATGCCATTATCACTTCTATATCCCACTAGCAAGCCCGCTAGCCCGGCCAGGTAACACTGACACCAACATCTTAACATCTTGTACTTTCTGCTAAACATTAAATAATATAATAATTGGTCAAATGTTACCAATTAACAAATAAATTGGTGTATTTACTTCAGAGTGATCTCTTGTTTCCAATGCTGTATTTATTTATTTGTTTTCAACTCTACAAATTTATTCCTTCTTAAATAGTTTAAGTTGGCTTCAACATCATCTTTTTCCAATGGTTTTGCGGCCACTCCATCTGGAGCCAACATACCATCTATTTGAGCTCCATAAAAAAGTCTATGCTGTCCCAACTGTGAGCAGTAGTATATTGAGAATTCAGCATTTTCTTCAACAGGCTTCTCTATATCTGGTTGACGGTCTGGAAAATCTAGAAGGTAAACAAACATAATTACACCCTATACCCTCATTAAGCTTATGCAATTTAGACTTAGGATTGAAGTCAATAAGTAGGTAAGTGATGTGATAATCTAAACTGTATAGGTACCTTCTATATAACAAATAGTAACTTACTAGTTGCAGACCTGTGATAACCTACCTGAGGACATGTACTGTTCGAATTTGTAGCCCCAGGCACAATACCTTTGCTCTTGTTGACTTCGTGATTTTTTTCTTATGCCGGCTCCACATTCACGGCGCGAAAGCCCGCGAAACCCGCGAACCGAGAATGTAGACGGTTTCACGGCTTCGCGCTTTTCGTTCGCAGCTTCGCGTTCGCGCGTCGCGGCGTTCCCCGATCGGTGTCGGTTTTTTGTCCCGCGTCAAAGGGCTCGCGCTTGGTTCGCGCCACGTGACTGCAAACGGCAGCTACACTCATGACCCTTCGCAGTAGCGCTCGGGACGCGGTGTCGAATGGTCGTGCCTTCTCGCGTTTTATTTATTTTATTAAGTTAATTTCAGAGCAACATATATTTTTAATGAGCAATAAGCGTCACCTGGATCAACGAACTGAAGTTGACACTCCTTGAATACTATCAAGAAGAGCCTATACCTGCTTTGGAAGGCGAAAATTAATTAATTAATTATAAATATCGCCAGACTGATATACCAACTGTAGAGTCCCAAACTAAGCAAAGCTGGTACTCGTACAATGGACTGGGGGCCATCCCAGTGACACCCAGATAAGGGCAAATTACGAAAAGGCCATTTCCGAAATTTACCCCAGCGGGAATCGATCCCGTAACCATCATGTGCAGTGAGCCGAGCGGCCTTCGCTAGAACCACTGCGTCAAGCGGTCGTCGATTATATTATTATTATTAAATTAACTAAAAAATAATTAAATTATTTGTATTTTATTTTTTAACTTATAATTTAAAAGAAACAGCGGCAGCCACATCGACGTCCATTCTCGTTGAGCGCGCGAACTAAACTGTGAAGGTCTTGCGAAGCTTTGCGAGTGTAGAGGCGACCGTTTTTCACGCCGTGAAGAGCGAAACGATGCCGTGAATCAAGGCGTAAATTCACGGCGCTAATCGCGGGTGAATGTGGAGCCGGCATTAGAACTTCTTCGGGTGTCAGCAATGAACATAAGTATATACAGTTATTGAACAAAGTTGCTACAATGCACATTCGCTCAGGATTAAAAACACTGTACATAATATCCATTAAAGTACTCCGATATGTGATAAAAGTAACAGGGTCAGGCTCACCATTCAGAAATTTAAATCTGTGTTTTTGGTCTAATAGAAATCTCAATAATAAAGAAATTTTCTCAGTGTTCTCATCTGTTGTACGTTTACTAGCTTCTTCTATGTTATGATTTAAGTCGTAAAACACTTTTTCCTCAGGGTTAGATGCAACATATTTTAATTCAGATAAATCATGGTGATATTCTCGTGATAAATCAACACTCATATACCCAATAATATAGGGTTTACTAGCTGAGCCCGCGACTTCGTCCGCGTGGAATTTAACTTAACAAAAAAGCCCGCTCCCGCGTTCTGACCCCGCACGACAGAACCCATTTTTTCATTTTTTTAAATTTTGTTTTTCTAAAATAAAAGTAGCCTAAGATACTGCTTATAACATCAGCTATCTACCAGTGAAAGTCCCGTCAAAATCGGGCCACCCGTTTCGGAGATACTCTTTGATTTCATGTGTTTTTATTTTTTTACGCGGAACCCTAATTGTTTTTCAAAAATTAAAGTAGCCTAAGTTACTCCCTATTACATCAGCTATCTGCCAGTGAAAGTCCCGTCAAAATCGGTCCAGCCGTTTCGGAGATTACCCGGAACAAACACACAGACAGACAGACAGACAGACAGACAAAAAAAATTTAAATCGCGTTTTTGCTATAGGTGTCGTATGTACTTTCATATGCATTTAGTGAAAAGGTGTTGTTTTGATATTACAAACAGACACTCCAATTTTATTTATTTGTATAGATGTATAGATGAAATCGAATTGTACATGCCTGAGGATTATGCTTTTTGTGCATTTTTGTATATGTTTCACGCAAGTTTCACGCAAGGAAGTTATCACAGATTAGAGATATGTAGCAAGCTAGAAGTTATGGATACATGCTCAGATAAAACAATAGGGCTACACGCACAGAGTACCTACGTTACACGTTTGTGTATACTTTTTTTGACTACCTATTTTTTTTTTTCGCCGTTTGTGTTTCTCGTAAATGTCATAATAGGTAAGTTTTCTTTAGTATTTTTATATTAATGGACTCTTACAATTGGGTCAAGCCCAATATGATTCTGCCAATGTCGACGTAGTAGACACGATGGAGATTGAACAATCGGTGTTTATTCCAAAGTGGACTTTTTGTTGAGATTGGCCGGTTAATTCTGTAACTACCTTGAACAACACAAAATAACGCATACAAAAGGGAATAGACGACACAATATGCAAATACTATTATATACTACTAAAATGTTACAATCTAATGTTGTGGGATGTTATATATTTCATTAAAATACTAGTTTCTGCCGGCCACTTCGTCCGCGTAGACTTCAGTGAAGTATTCTATGTGTTAATCCAGGTTATAAACTATCTGAGTTCCAAATTTCATCCAAATCTGTTCAGTAGTTTTTGCGTAAAAGAATAACAAACATACATCCACACTCACAAACTTTCGCATTTATAATAGTATATATTAGGATTAATAAAGGAAGTATCGACAAGCATGAGTAGGTAGAGATTGGAAGTTGATAGGACGGGGAATTTCTGGAGGGAATAGGTAAGTAACAGACACCATAAAGTTCTTGTAACAGACAGACAGTGTCAGTGAGTTTTGTTCGTTCGGAAACTTCGGGGAACCCCACAGATTTATAAAATACTCCCCTATTTTCGCTGTTGGTAGCCCGTAAGTAAACCTACCTGGCAGGTGGCAACCCTACCTGGAACGGGTGAAAAGAGTATAGTTTTGGAAAATGTTAAGTAAGTAGGTAGATATTAGTCCAGTACAGGCCTTTATAAATAAAACAACATTTCGCATGTGCGTGATATTTTTTATTCCACTGAACTTATTCCACGATAATTTTGCGCTGTTCAATGATTGCAAACTTTTGATTTAACTATGTGACTAATGTGCTTTGTTTATAATGCTCTAAATATGTACATGTTAATATTTAGCATGTACAGTTATGCATATAATTTTAACAATAATGAACAAACGTTCGTAATAATGTTGTATAAAAAGTATACCTAAAGCAAAAATTTGTGACTTACAAATTAACTGTCATAATATCTTTCCAGTCAGTGCTTAGAGTAGGTAAGTAACGGTGTAATTATCATAAAGAAATCGTTGTTAATAATATAACATTTGCCGACAATGAAAGAAGAGATAGTATAGGTTATTGGAATGTTAGCGATATCGAGTTGGCTAATCTTTGAAGGTACCTAGGTACATACACTGCTATAGAAAATAATCTAGCCATGTTAGTATCAAATCAAAAAGAAAAGAATACTCAACCAACTCAGTGTTCCTGCTATAAAACGATGCTTACTTATAAAACTAAAATAAACCGCGTTGAATCGTTTCATCGGGAAAGTTGTAAATAACTTCCTTAATCGGGAATTAAGATGCTGCACACAGAAAAAGACAGACAGCGGTGATACTTACAACACCCCTTCGAGTCCCGTGTTAATAAATTGATCTCAAGTCTGAGAGCGATCTTGGAAATGTCATTCTTATGTCACTCCAATACAATATGACATATCAAAAGCGTAAGTATTTAAGATCGCTCTCAGACCTGAGATTGATTTATTGATACGGGCTTTAGAGTGGCATCGATGCTTAAAAAGATAATCCATAGTATTATATTAAAATCTGTGTACCTATGTGACTTCGAAATAGGTAGGTAGGTACTTAGGTACCTATATTAGAATCGTACTCGGTTTATGGTGATAATATTGCAAAATCTGGCCTTAATAGGTATCTATAGTTGGCAATATCTATAACCCATTATGATAGATACCTAGTTAACTACTTAAGAAGTATTTAATTTTGACTTGTTCATTGCTTCTGGTGACTGAATAAGTAAGCCAGCAAATTACTATTTTAAATGACTGTACTAACATCATGTTTTTACTGACGAAAGCCCCTACTTAGGTAGCCATTTTTGTGAAAAGGGCAAATGATTTCGATGGGCAAAATCATTTGGAGACATGGCGTAAGTAGCACTTTATGCGCCCGGTGCAAGCTTTTTTTTTTTGATCGGGACTAAATGTTGTTGGCCAGAGTGGCCATAACAACTTCACCCGGACAGAGGGCGAGCGCAAGTGCGCTCCAGCCAGAGGGGCAGGGGGGGCAGCTAGCTCAAGGGCGCCACAAGGGGCACGACCTCGGCTTGGGCCGCTGCCAAGAGAGGTGGCGAGAGTAAATCTACCACCGGATCGGAACGCGACCACCGGATCGGAACGCGGGTCCGGTGCAAGCTCCTGTATCTGCGCCCTTATGAACTTGGCCCTGGTCTAGTCATTTCTGCGCCCCTCCAGGGTCCGCGCCCTGTACCTGGGCACTGCTGGCACCGCCCTAGTTACGGCACTGCTTAAGCGACCTGACGGAAAATCTGATTGTTCTAGATTGCTTACGGCATACAATAGATTAAACTATCAGTATACTATCAGTAAAATTAAAAATATATAGGTTAGTTAGGTAAGCGCGCATAATAGGCATTATCTTTGACGGTCTTGTGGCAATGCTCAATGGTACAAAACTTAGGTACGGCTCAGGGGAAAAACTGGAGGCCTGGTTTATCTCGTTTCCTCCATAAAATATCTGTCTCATTTCCCAGAACATCTTAATCAACGGCAGATTGGAGTGATTCAGACCTTTCTTATGAATTTATTACGTAAAATTATACCTATATTTTAAACTTAATTTACGAACAGATGACCTTTTTCCCACGTACCAAATCAATCAGTATGGACAAATATGCACATACATACCTATCTACATAATAAGTACTTATTTGTTACGATACGGTAACACGCAATATGCTTTAGAACAAGTTTTGTGAATAACATAACTAATTGATAACAGAACGAAATTTACAGTTTTAATGTATTAAGTAGGTATTTATTTAGTTAATTAGTGAGAATTTAGTTAACGATAAGATAATTTATCTGAATCTTTACACGTGTACGTACATAGATATATCCACTTTTGCATTCTGTAGAGCTTATAGCGTTAGATACCTGGACTAATAATTCAAAGCAGTTCAGGAGCTATTATCGTCGATGATTTACTGAGTGCAAGCAGTTAGGTACCTACTAATTTATAATTGAGTCAATTATGTACTGTTCAATGGGTGGTGGCGAAGAATAGGGCATTGGGCATAGGATAATATTCTATGGCACAGGTCTACAGAGTGCATGGCGGTACAGCCAGCATTTGATAAAATTATACGTGCGCTTTATTTCAGCTTAACAATATAAAATTTCGATCACAGACAAAATTACATAATACGCCGTTAACTTTGCGCATATTGTTGAAATATAAAATACTTAACTTATTATTTAAGATATTCTAATATAATTGGGTGATTATTCAAAGCTGAAACAACCAGTTCTTCGTGACTAAAACATTTCAAGGCAACAATTTTCAAATGATGTAAGCTAACATCTTTTCGCAAGGTGGCGACATAACAACCTATGCTTATAACTAAGTTATTCTGTAGGGCGTTCTCAGCAAAATTCGCGACACCTACACTACAATATACAATTATTTATATTGTTTACGTATAGTACCTAATATTATCAGAATATGGCTCTAAATTGATTAAGTGTTTGTCGTTATATTAAAAGAAACATTAATTCGTGACAACTGACAATGTTTGTCTCACTTAGAGAAAAGTAGTGTTGTCGTGCAAAGTATTGTATAGTCAGCCAGGGTTCGTAAGTGCAGTAGCACGCTATAGATTGTATTGCCGTGAACATACGGCACAATATCGATTGAGATTGCTACGGGACTTACGAACGCCACTGCACCTACATAGGTCCTAGGTATTGAAAAACATTAATGTGTGGTACGTCTGAGTACCTACTCATTGTACGTTGTACTAGGTACTTATTTTGGGGAACATAAATATTAGCAAATCCAAACCCAGATTAAAATAGAGTCAACCTTGTAAGTAGTTTTATTATTTTTCATTACTCATACACTGAAAGTAGGTCTGAAGTTGCCTCAGGAGCGGGTTGAAAGTAATACTTTTCTGGCCCGGGAGAATCACTTTCAACTGACAGCTGTCAAATTATAAAAAAAAACTAGTTCCATTTCTATGGAACCATGTTCAAACTTTTTCTACAGTCACTCAATTACAGCACGATGTAAAATTGAAATAACATAAAGTTGAGTATTAATTAAAGAATATATACTTTTAAATGACTTAATTATAATTTAGTTTCAACAATTTCTTTAAAATAACATAGATTTGGTCAAAATATTTAAAAATGAAAATTAAAAATACTGGCTAAATAATGAAGTTGGCCGGCCAACGAAAAAAAAACAAAATAGGCGGCAATCCGATCTTTTTTTTTTTCGAGTTGTAGAGTATTGTTCATGCTTCCTTGTATTATTTCTTTAGCCAATTCCTGTTTTTATTTTTACTTTCCTTGTATTCGTAATGAAAAGCACAGTGTTTACCTCGGGTGAAAGACTTATTTTGTCCCTCGAACTATTAGCGCCCTCGCTACGCTCGGGCGCCAAACCCCGTCTCGGGAAAAATAAGTCACTTTCACCACTCGTGTAACAATGTACTATTGTGGGAGGTAGGAACAAAAAGTGTGTATTAATACCTCCTACCAGGTACAGTGAACGTTCCAGTCAGATAGATATGTCATATACCTACCCCATTACTCACTGCCCCTTTGCACTGGTAGGCTTGCTGGTTGATACATATAATTTGTGTGAAAGAGGGCATGTTATTCGGTTTAGTTATAGATTAAAAAACGAATTAGTGCATTGATGCTGGTAAAATAACTACTAAGCATTCCAAATCCTACGTTTAATCAACATTATTATATAGTTATTTAAGGTTTAGTTAGTATCTTAAATCTTAAGTTACCTTTATGACTTATGAACAAAATTACACCCTGTGCTTAAGCGCTATAAGTCAAGCCACTAAATCATACTAGCGTGTTTTGGAATGCGTAACTATGTAGACTACAACAAGTGAGTAACTTTTCTTAATTTTAAAAGCGTTACCTCGGGCATTCTATTGTGGTACCTATACCAGAGTATAATAATGACTGATTCTATAAGCAAGCGTTTATTTAATATCTTGGTTATTCTCAGGTCGTTTTGCGAAGCCATTGTAAATCGATATTTTTTTAAACTGTATGTTATTATGCACTTCTTTCATACATAACTATCTATAAAGTTATCAAGCGGATTTTTTAAATGTATATTGATAAGAACAAATCTGGTTTGCAATGGAAGGAAGTATCTGTGTCAAAACCTACACATACAATGCAATCGTTTCGGATTTTCGTTTCATTTATTACATAAGGCAAGTACTTATATAATTTACGTAACGCAAACTATAAAATCAGGCTGTCATTTTGTATTTGAGGGTAGGTAATAAAGTGTAACTACACAGTAGGTGTGTAATGTAATCTATCTGCACATAGAGTCGTCGTCCTGCCATGGCTCGTGCACTCGTTTAAATAAACGTAAGATACCTTATATATGAAATAATAATGCTTCTCCCTAGTAGGTATTACTACAACTATTTTTGAAATGTTGATTTGTGATTACTATTTTTCGCCATCCGGGAAAGTTGATTTGAAATTCTATAACTACCAAAGCATATAACGTTGCTTAAAATGTAGATCTAGATGCTTGGCATGATAGTAGGTTAGTGAAGCAAAGCTATTCATCTTGATGAACTAGTATATAGTCTGAAGAATAAGTACATTTGGGAATTGACCAATCATAAACCTAGATCTACGAACCTATCTAAAATATTTACATTTAGTTAAGTAGGTACATATAGTATCTAGCGTGATGAACCAACGGTAATGTACGATTTGAGATGTTTCAATGGCTAACAGAAGGTATAATTAACGAATATCTAAATTAGCTTTTTTGAAATTATGTGCAACCCTAGGTTTGCACTGACCGACACTGAAACATGTTGTTGTTTCCATCTTTTATTATCATGAAATAGAGACAACAACACGTTCCAATGTTCAGTGCGAACTAAGGGTAATACAAACATGTTACTTTTGTCTACATATTCATATAACATAAATACGTAGGTAGGAATTAAAACAACCTATACACAATAAAAGGCCTATACATAGATAGTAGGTTAGTGGTAGTTTGGAAACAAAACAATTTCACCAGAACAAGGCAGCTAATTACGCGTCTTTTAAAATTATACTTACTTATCTATGCTTATTTGAGCTAATTCTAGAATAAGTAATCAAATATCTACGATCTAGCAATAATTTTCTAACTACTTGACAACTTTATTTGCATGTTCTTGTTTGAATATACATCATTAAGTTTAATCTGCGATGATGTCAGACCTTTATGTAATCTCATAACTTGCCCTATAGGTAACTTTGCAAATAAAGCTGTAAACACGGACAGATAAGTGGGCTAAAATAATGTTTGATATTACCTTAGGCATGCAAAATCTCAGTGTTACAGTAAACATCAATGATTTTAAGCCAATAGGTTCCTATATCTACGCAAACCATGAATTTACAAAATTTATATTTGGAAGACCAAAATGACCAAAGGACCATGTGAAAAAATGTCGGGACGAGCTGACGACCAGTAATCATAGAATTTGTGTCGATGCTGTTAATACAACTACTTAACGACCATTTGGAGACTCCAACTTAACAGTAAAAATGGAGGGTTTATTACAAAGTCATACCAATTTCAATTTTTCACACATCACATAGAGTTATTAAGTATTCCATGGCTCTTTCATGGCTTACTCATTTATAGCAGGAAAAAATTCTTGCATTAAAATAACTTTAATTTTGAGATATCAAGTGTTTGTTTTTTGTTGTTTTTTTTGGATACCTTGTGCGTTGTGTTTACTATGATGCGGACCCAGATGCTTGTTAATCCAGTTATAAACTCATGATTAGCGCAGGTCGAAACAGAACAAACTTTATCCTGCGAAACGTACACACAAAACATGTTGCTGTCGCTATTCTTATTTATTAGAAAATTTAGACAACAACATATTTCATTTAGTGCAAGCGAGGGGTTTGAATTTATTAGATTAGAAGGGAATATGTATTTCCTATGTACTCTACGCAGACGAAAAAAATGACACAAATCGAAAGAAATGGATTGAATATCAGGTTATACTCAGCAAACGCAATAAACAACAAGTCAACATGAATTTTGTCGGCAGTGGGCATAGGTAGGGGCTTAAATAAAGATAAAAGTACCTAGCATGTATTTGCTACCTATTGTAAAGGCAACATATATAGGAGTAAACGTGTTTATCTAATAATATTTAATGATGTACACGACGATATGGTGCTTACCTACGATATGAAAACATGAAACGATCCAGAGTCGATACAGCTCGGCACGATGGCTGAGTGACGACGTGTGTAGCACTATCTGATACAACTTACAGCTTACAATGGATGCCGATAGTCAATTAGCCACTAATTAACGTCACGATGCACATACTTAACATAAATTATATTGGGTTTATTGCTTACATTGATATTATATTGGCGACATCTCTTACTCCGTAACTAGGATACACATTACAACATAAAGTTATTTTGAGCCACAATTACAGTAAATATATAGGTACTTGTAAATCAACGTGTAAGAGATATGATGTTTAACAAGAGTATCGGCGTAGTGGTCGGAACCGCTCGTCATCAGATCGCGTCTGAAATTTATAACTTTATTACGTACGTCTGTAGGTATAATTTTGCATACTTAAATACTTTAGTAAACCCATACTTAAAAGGAATGGAAAATAGTTTAGTAAAATATTTATGTAATCATTGAAGACAATGCGGGAAATGCGTGTGTGTAGATATATCTACCTGTGTCGAATGAACCTCATAAACGTACTTCCACAAGGAGCAGTTAATTTGTTCTTGTTCAGTAGTGTTACATTACCTAGCTACTATGTAAAGGCAAGGAGCAAGGACGGGTAGAAAGCGTTTATCGTTTAGGTACTCTCTTCTGGAAATACAGTTCACGGTATTTACGTAGTCTCTCAGTCTTATAAGCCTCATTCTGAATTAGCTGAAATCTAGAATAGAATACAGGTACTTTAATTTAAGACAAATTAATTTGGAAAACATATTTGAATTAGTCGACATCTGTGTCGATTGGTGGGGGAGGGGACGAAGAAAAATACGGTCAGTTAGTGCTATTGTACATATACCCATACTTAATACACAATGTAAAAATCACTTCTCTTAAAAGCCTGTAAATTACATAAAATTAAAGCACCCAATATATCCACCACATATTGCGTTCCACCTCTCGGGTAGTCATGCACTTACTCGTGAAACGGCTTCGAGTCCCTCGTCGAATAAACCGAATCCGGTTCGCTGGACAATCTTAAAGTTCTTACTAAAGCGATCATTATCGAAATTTATTACATTATGGACTCGGCACGGGCGGGACGGCCCGCTCGCGAGATCTCTAGGACGTGTTTATTTAGGCGTTAACGGAAGTATAAAATTGGTCCATGCGTCGGGTGAGAGCCGCGTCAGAGGAAGCTCCGCCCGTCATCGAACCGGGAGCGCGCGATGCGCCGGCAGAAGTGGAAGCGCGCGCGCGGCGGCGGCGGCGGCGGCGGGTGCGTGCCGCCGGGCGCGGGCGAATGCGCCGGCGCGGCCGGCTCGCCCGCCAGCGAGCCGCAGGACACCGACTCGGCGAGCGAGCGCGTCGACGGCCGGGAGCGGGGGGCGCTCGTCTCGCCCGCCTCACACTACCTGTAGAAGGAGTGCGAGTGCGGCGGCGGCGGCAGCGTCGGCGGCAGCGGCGCGTGCGGCTCCGACGCCGAGCGCTGCACGCCCGGCGTGCCGCGCCCGTAGCGCCCGCCGCGCTCGCGCTCGCCGTGCCAGTTCCACTCCCACTAAAAGTTGCGTTGTTTGTAGTGGTAAAATTTAATGTTAGCGTGCAGTTAGTGTTATCTAACACTTACGTCATTCGTTTGTGGTACTGAGAGCGAGGCTTTAGGTAGAACTTGTGAGGGTGTGTGCGCCGGTTGCGCGTTGTGGTGTACAGGGTCCCGGGTTTGCAACAGCTGCAGGATGCGGCGCACGTCCGCCGTCAGGCCGCCCTCCAGCGCCGCCACGCGCCGGCTCAACTCCTCCAAGCGGGTCAGCACCGTCGCCACAGACGCCGCCGTCGCTGCCGCACCCACGTTCTGGTATTGCGGAGAGATGCTATCCTGGATAAACAAAATCATTTCATTGAAATCATGTACGATTTCTTCCCATAAGGATTATTTCTTTGTCTTTGAATTTCTTAGAATCGCTTTTCATATTGCAATCGATGGAAAGAGATTCTTGCTGTTCATTATAATCACAAAGTATTCGGAAACCAACATTAAATTGCTAATAAATGTACCAAATTTTAAACAAAATAAGCCACGTATAAAATATAGGTCGAAAGAAAATTAAATAGAGCCAACATAAACACAATCTCCTTTCAAATAAAGCGATTTTTAACTTAAAGCTGGCTATATTTCATGCAAGAATTGGTCAAATACCATTAGAGGGTATAAAAAGCAAATTGAATTACTTTTTTAAAATTTGAATAAGGATAAAAATAAAAATAAACTTACTACTGGCCGCTTTTGACGAATGAAAATCCATAGACGTCAATAAATAAATAACAAAGAATAGTGTTTTTTACCATTCTATGGGCGGCTTTAGAACTTTTTGTTTTGAACTTTTTAATAATATCGGTGGATTTGTCGATTTAACATTTGATTTAACCAAGCTTTAACATACTAGGAATTAAGCAGCTTAGGTACGACTGTAGGTATAGCAAATAAATTTATGTTGGTTGGTTTTAAATTTGATAGGTAGATAGGACACCCACTGGTGAGATCGTAGGCGTAGCGTATTAATCATACATTGGACTATGTTAAACATTGACCTAGCAGGATTTTCTAAATAGAAGTCGCGCCTAACGAGCAATTAACTTAAATGTGCGAAATTTGCTTGCGTTGGCTTAATATACCGACTCTTATATTAGGGAAATGGAAAACCTTCTAAATAATATCATAGACAATGGCTGGTACTTAAGTATATATTATATGCTTATGACAGCTATAGCAATCGTGTCACTTTATAAAATAGAGCCAAAACAGTATAGATAACGTTCAGCGAATTAAGAGATCTTTGCGTTCAATCCACGTTTATACAGTTGGGGTACATTGGCATTTACCGCCACGATCCTAGAACGTGTACTCAGGATGGCAGGACGCTCTCCTATCTATTTGGGCTCTATAGGTACCTGTACTGCAGTATTTTGTGCTTTTTCATGGGACAACGTGAGCGCTGCGGGCCGGCCAGACTGATGGAGATTGACGGCGGAGTGCGGAGCGGAGCGGCAGGAGGGGGTGCGCGCGGCGGCGGGCGGCGCGCTCGGTGCCAGGATGTCGTCGCAGGAGACGTGCTGCGCGGGCGCGGCCGGCGGACTCGGCGACGCGTTCGTGTAATACGAGCTGGGGTTCGTGCTGAGGCTGGAGACCGGCAGCGTCGCGCTGTGCGCCGGCGTGCTGATGGCCGGCTCGCCCGCCGCCGCGCCCCCTGTCAGCGGCGACGTGTCGTTCAGGGGGCCCACCGACGACTGTCGCCGAACGCCCGCTCTACTTCTGTACGTTTGTGGCGTTGATTGCGCTGAAACCGTATCGGACATGATTAAGTAATGGTAAGCAGTATATACAGCCTTGATTTAACAATTATATTGACTTATAAGTGACGCATTGTTCCCAATTTCAAATTCGTGTTTACTAAAAATGCCAAAGCTGGCTTATATTAAGTAATTATACTAATTTGTTCTACGATCACTGACACGAAATAGGAATTATATATACATTTGCTCTTAAATAGTACCATTTTAAGTATACTCAGTGAGTATCTTGTTGGTATCTTGTTAAACTTATCTAATGTTTGACAGTCGGGTGATTTTATACAAATGGATCAATTACTTCAGGCGTATCGGCCTGTCTGTACTACTGGAAAGAATCGTTCCTTGGTTCATGCACTATAGACTTGTATGCATACTTACAGTATTTGTTGTGCAGTGGCTGATGTGTTTTATGATGGTAGAGGTCTGGGAAGCTCCGTTTAAGTTGCGCTAGCATGCCTGCACACAAGGGCCGCGCTCAGAGCGGGGCGGGCGGTTACGGGGGTGCGGGGTGCGGGGTGTGGGACAGTAACGGAGTGCCACAACTACACCGTAGGTATTCTCTTGAACAGAAATCTAATGGCGACATATGGTCACCAGGAGTAGCAGTTCTTTACCGTCTGTGCCACACCGCATCCCTTCCCGCGTCACCAGTCAAATAGGAGTAAACAAATACGAAAACAAGCGTATCACATGCTGCCTTAATTTAAATAAAATTAAAATTTGTATTTTGAAAGTCAGCTGTTTTATTTCCAACCAATTTTTAGGGTACCCTAACTCAAAAGGAAATTGGGAATCCTTATAAGGTAATTCCGGACTCAGAGTTACCAAATAACATTATTTTATAAAAAGGCATTTATGATATAACCTTTTTTAGATAACATGAAATGATCAGGACTTTTAGCTAGTACTTTTCAGTTTTATATTTTGGAAACCCCTTTGCTTATGGAAATCCTGTCCTAAAGTTTATAATTTCATGATGATACTGATAAATGCTACTTTCAAAGGTTTCAAAACAGTTCCAAATGCGTAAAAAATGCCCAGTCGCTGAAAAAAACACTCTTATGGTACGGAACCCTTTGTGCGGGACTGTAACCCAGACACTGGCAGATAGTAGACTTTTAAACATTCTTTTGTTGCACAAAAAAGTCCGAAAAAATATGTCTACATTTAGATTAAGAATATAAGTAGTTCCAAATTTTTTGCAAAAAAATAAAATAAAATAATTGAAATCTCGAAGAACACAATAAGTAACTCGTAAATTGTCGTAACAAATCTTCTGGGTTTTAATAAAGAAGAGATATAAACATGGCGAGGGGAAATGCAAATCGTTCCATTCATTTACTATGTGTAGGTTATCATCTAATCTATGAATAGAGAGGAAGGTCTACCACAACATGCCGCCCGTGTAAAGTTACATTGCCAATATAACTAAATCGTTATATTGGATCCATTCTTCACGCGCAGGCGTATGTGGCGTACGGTCAGAAGAAAGTAAATAAATCAAACTGAACATTCCGTAGTGCGTTTTCGTTGGCCTCACCAGTGATGGAGTTGAGCGTGGTGGAGCGCTGTTTGCTGAAGTTGAAGTTGAGCGGAGTGACGTCCTGCCCCGCCTTGTCCGCGGAGAACTCCAGGATGCCGCGGCTGGCCGGCGACTCGGTGTCGTCATCGCTACATTGAGAGTCCTGGAAATGTACACATGCCCTAGTACCATGATAAATTATTGTTTTTTAAGATTTTGAACAATTTTTTTCTCGTTACTTATTATTAAGCGCGTGACGTATTTGCGATATAAAGAGCTTTTCATTGCCTGATAATAATGTCGATCAAATTTTATTTTAAAATTAAATAATCCCTATGTATTTAAGACACCGGTCATCCTTTACGGCTCTCATATGGGCTACACGAGTGTTGGCGACATGACACGTACCACCTTCTCGGCGAAGGTCTCAGTGTGTGGGCGGCGCGTGGTGCGCGCGTACGCCTCGCGCAGCAGCCGCGCGTCGCACGGGTTCTCGTACCGCATCCTGCGGCGAGGCTCGATGCCGCCCAGCTCCTCCTGTTTTTGTTTGTAGAAAATATATTAAATCAATCAACAGTCGGTCAAATGAATTTAAATCTAAAACAACTTAATATATGAATTCTATGTCTAAGATATATATTTAAAAATAATTACGCTGTTTATACATATTATTCTTAGAAACTTTAGAAAAGATTCACAAAATAGTAAACTAAAATACCCTTGCACTACAAGCTATGAAATGACTACGCAGGATTACGTCTACGGCGTAGCACGTTTGCTACGCACTACGAGCTACGAACTAGATAGTATGGCCACTATGCTATGGTTTAAATATTATGAAATGAAAATTGATTAGACATAATGAATAGTTTATTTAGCACGATTTTAGTAGAAATTTTCATGGACGTAATGCATTTTACAGAACACACGTGTGTTCAAATACTTTTATACAGACATTTGGAAAGATCAGTTATTATGATTATCTTGTATACTGACGTCTCTCATGATGTATGTGATCTCGAGGTTGTTGACGAAGGAGGCGCGGAACTCTGGGTAGAAGTCCAGCACGTCGAGCAGGTCGTCGCGGTGCACGCGGTGCAGGTCGCAATAGGTGAGCGCGCGCACGCGGCAGTTGCTGCGCCCCACGGTCGGGTATACGCACGGATTTTCGCCAAAGATGTCGTCCTTGCCTGAGAAAATAACAATCTATATATTAATACGTGAAGCAAAAACTTTGTAACGCTTTTTACGAAAATTGCGCGGACGGAGAAATATGAAATTTGGCATACTTATAGTTTATATAGCGAAGGAGTGCAGAATACAAATATTTTTATGTTATAATAATTAGAAATACATTAACTAAATAAACAAAACATTACACACACTACCATGCGTTTGACATACACACATTTGTAACTTCCACTTGGTAACTGACTGACTTTCTGACTGAAAAACGGTAACAGATTTTTTTCTTTTTTTTGGAGGGCGGGACTTCCATAGTGCATTCCGCGTGCCAGTATCAAATAGTCTTTAACAATAGAACCTTAACCGTCCACTTGGCGGTGATATGCAGCTGGCCCGCCCGCTTCGCTTAGATCAAGTTGAAAGGAAATGAACCGATCCTATTGGTCGAAGCGGGCGGGCTAGTTTTATAGTACAGAGCCAAGTGGATGGTAGCTCTGCTACTCAATAATATTTCTTATTGCTAACCATTAGAGTTGTACGCATTGCAATCTATCGTGGGCGGTCAGTATCAGTTCGAAGACATGTAGTTTCGAAGTTATAATGCATGCAATATTGTTGCTCGTACCCAATATGGCCATTACGATGTCGTCCTTCAGAATTTCAATGGATCCCCGCGATATAAAGAACAGGGACGTGAGGACATCACCGCGGTGTACCAGCGTCTCTCCGGGCGGCGCGTGAGTCGTCTTGAACCTCAGTGATAAAGCCCTGGAAAATCACTCTTCTTAAATATCATGAAATAAATTAGACTATGCATACAAGGTGAAACAAAAAGGATATACATTTTTTTGCAACTTAACTTTGTAAATCTCAAACTATCGGCTTTGTGGGACAGTTGAAGTACTAAAGGTTTTTGTAAACTTGTGAAATCTGTTAACAGCTGTATTCATATAACACCCTTTGTTTTTCAAGTTTCCTCCAAAGCTGATAGTTTTAGAATTAAAAAACTTAAGTTTTGAAAATAAAAGTATACCCTTTCTGTTTCAACCTGTATACTAATTTCTGTATAACTAATGTATAACTAATTTCTGTATAATAATAGGTACACCGGCTCAAACTGGTAGGAATTATTAATTAGTCTATTTCTTAAGGTATACCTCAAGCATCCTGGACTGGCGCCGTCGAAAGCCGAGCAGTTCGCAAGTAGATTGCGGTTGAGGTGAAGGCAGATGTCAGCCTGCAGACACTCCGGAAACCCCTTCAGCAAGCTGGACGTATCGATCCCGTTCGTGTAGCTCCACGCGTGCTGGAAGTACTCTTCCAGTCTTTGTCGGAGAGGGTTCGCGATCTGCGGAAACAAATGAAATACGATCACCTTTGCATTTTCCTAAATGAAGGAATAACTACAGCTTAAAAGTTATGAATTGTAGATTTGTACACACACCTGGTGAAATCTGATAAACTCACGCACTCTTAATATTTGCGTGTGGTATCGAGCAGTTCCCGAGTACAGCCTTTGAATAATAGCCGACACGTTACCGAAGATACTAGCGTACATGAGAGCTGGAAGAAAAAAATAATTTAAAGAAAAAGTTTTCTTAGCCCGTTCAATATAAAAATTATTTCAAACGTACTCACAGCCGACAAGCATCACAAATATAGTGAACCCTTTCTCTATATCGGTATTGGGCGCAACATTTCCAAAACCCACGCTCGTTAGCGAGGTACACGTGAAATATAACGCCGTTATGTATCTAGACCTGTGACACAATTAAAAAATGTATATTAATTTTATTCATGATTAAGAGAAGAAAATGCAGAGAAATATTTTAAAACGATACGTCACCTCATAGATGGACCGGTGGAGTTTTCATAAGTAGCCTGGACATCGTTAGCGAGCGCGTCCAACCAACCTATGGGAGCATGAAGCTGTGGCCGCTCCCAGCTTCCTATCGCATACCTGTACAACCACATGCAATATTCAATGGAAATTGAAAAGCAAAATGTGACAGTACGAATTGTTAAATTTAATTAAAACCTCACCACAAGCAGGCCAACCACTCACCACAAGCAGGCCAACCAGTGAGCAATGAGAACAAAGGTGGCCATAAGGAGAAGCAATACGGCCGTGCCATATTCGGAATATCTGTCAATTTTGCGCGCAACTCGCACAAGCCTCAGCAGACGCGCCGTCTTCAGCAGCCCGATGAGCGTGGTGGTCTGCAACCATCACAACGGAGCTCAGAATGTGACGCCGAACGCCGGCGACGCAAATTAGCCGCAAACCCAACTCAAGCTATATGAAACGTTCGCTTAAAACTAAATAGCATCAACGAGGCCTCGCAGCGAAAACCACGCTAACTAAGCAAAAGGTTGCCTATGAATGCTTTTCAGCTCAAACTTAGATATAGTTTGCAGAATTAAAAGCGATTATTTTAAAACTATAAAATTAGCTGGCTTCGTACATAATGCGGTGCACATAATACTGTTTATTAACTGGCATTACTCCACAGTAACATTACGAGATATTCCCTTGCAATTACTTGACCGGAGATCTAGAAACGTGACCTTATCTTGTGAATGTAATAATCATCTGTGTTACTTGAAACTTTAAGCTAAATATAAGTAAATGTATTTACAATCAATAAACAATTTATAAAACACTGTGCGTCATAGGATAGTTATAGAAAGATGTTTTAAATTCCACAATCCAATCTATGTACTCATTTCGTAACTTACCTAAATCAATCTTAGAATGTCTGGTGATCATTACTGGCAGTAGAACGCGGCAATGTATGTACCGAAGCTCATTGCACCGATCTCTACTGGTTTATCCTAATTACCTACTTAAATATATTCTTGAGTAGACTATCATTTTTAATCATAATTAGCACTGCTTATTAGATTACTTAATACATGGTCCCTAGCGGTTCGGTGTTCGGTAAACATCAACATTAAGATTGAGTCCATGAATTATTAGTTAATCTGAACTGTGGTTAGGTCATTAATACATTGTATACAAGTACTTATTATAAAGGTACGTATTCATTTGGCGAATGCAAGACAAGTTGGAATTTCACACGTGTGAGTATTATTAATGTGCTGTTGTCATGGAAGCGTTGCTTGTGAAGTTCTTGGCTTAGCTTGCACACAAGATTTCATGAGTGAATATCAATATTAAAGTACTGGCCATTTTGTTGATGTATTAATCTTCTGGTAGACGCTGTATTCTGTTAATATCTTGTATTCAATTTATTAGGTTTGGATTTGGAGAAGGAAAAACAAAAGTAAGTAAATAATTACAAAACAATTTATTGTAAGTAACAAAAAAAATTGATCGTCAGAATGTACGAAATTAAATAACAATATTAATATTTGTTTTAATTAATTTCAATTAAATCAATTCATAATTATGTATCTATTACAAAATTGAGTGGCGATGAGTAAATAAATCGAGGTGGGTAATACTGGAACGAATATCAAAACATATCTATTGCTTGATGTAAGGTGGGTGCTTTAGTAGTTATGTTCGGGACTGCCCACTTGTGCTATCTGGTCGTGAATAAAGGCGACATATTGTCAAGTACAAAAAGGTACGTCTGGGAAGTGTGAGCGTAATTGCTACCAAGCTCTGTGCATTTCGTGACTTTTGTATTTTTGACGAATAAAAGCCAATGAGAATGCTCTGCCGTTGTATTCGTAATGAAATTATAATTGAATGGCAGGTACGTTTTATAGTATTTACTTTGATATCTATATATAACGCCTAGGTACTTGATACTTACTGGTATTTTACTACTTTTATTAATGAATCTATTAGTTAGCACTAATCTGTACTCTTTAAGATCTCAACTAAGTTGGTCACTATGTATACGGTATGTCGTAACAACTCTATGTATTGCTCATATGTGCCGAAAAAGCTAAAAAATATATTGCTCGAATATACATGATATATGAAAGCCCTCTGAGAATTACGAATATACCAAGACACAGCTAATTCCACAACTGAGGGTAGCATCCATTATTATGAAATTCTAACTTAGCCTTTCAAAGCTAGTATTAATTTCAAGATGCGAGAAATGGTTAAGACTTACTCTCGTTCTTCTATGTTTACGTGAGACTAATGCGCAGAGGGGTCTGCGTTGGGCTAGCCAGTAATCGGCAAGGCTAGGAATGTCTGTCGGCGGCAAGCTCGTGATTCAGCTAGTGGGGCTTGTAGGTATGTCGGGCACGGTGTACGACTTGTTAATGATTGACATTTGCTCATGGTAAGCGTCCTTATCTTCCATTAACGCATTCACTTTGTGAATTCAAAATGGCTAGTGGAAATTAATGAATAAAATATGTCAACTAAAATGTAATAAAATTGAGTGGCAGCAACATAAAAATAGTTCACAAAGATGGTATACCTCATCACTTTCCAGCCCCTGCTGTAACAAGAAATGGGATTACAAATTCCATACGCACCCACCTTCGCGCGGTCGCCGACGTGACTATTGACAAATGATAAAATAAATTACGACTGGTTCATAATCATCAAATAAATCAACGGGTAATAATCATAGTTGCCTTAAATTAAAACAAAATTACAAATCAATGTTGCTTACGAACAAAACATACTGAATGATGATTTTAGTGGGGTTTACAATTTTTATAGTATTTTTAAATAATAATTTGCGAAATAGCTATTGAATTTAGAGTAATGTGGAAACTTTTTGTGATAGGCTGTGGTACCCTAATCGATCGTGACAGTTGCTGTAACTGCATTCCACAACTACGTGACTCGCTTGAAATAACCAGAACTTCATTTGTCCGAAATAACCGTTTATCCCGAACGCGAATAGTTAAGTTTATACATTAGTCTGTAAATGCATATTGTTTCGACATGTGATTACTGAACGTGCAACCCTAACTTGACCCAGTTCGCTTTCATATTCTTATGACCTATTTTACCCTTCACTATGCGGTATGTATCGTGCGTCGCCACCCTAATCTTGTTGTACTCTATGGCCTCCACGTATGACTATTGTGTTATTTTTATATTCGGCTTTGTAACTGCATTGGCACTTTGTAAAGTTTAAACGCAGAAGGTTCGGGATGCCTAGCATTGTGCTACCGTTTCGGACAACTGATTGTCTGAGTATCCGCCATGAAAAGCAAACCGGATTCCCGCTCCATAAATTATTCTGCATCGATACTCGCATTCAGCTATGCGATATGGGTGACGACACGGACAAACCGCTCCTTGGATTCCGCACTCTACGACAAAAGTAAGATTTACGATCGGCCAACCATAATCAATTATTATTTTCGATAGACCAATCAAAATGCGTGTCCGCCGATCCCCGATCCCGACCAAACACAATGGCGTTGCTCCCGCATTTTTTTTCGGAATTATTTTGATTTTCATTAAGTTATTCCTAGTGCGATGTCCAAAAGGTGGTCGGTCCGTGGGTGAGGAGTTTGCGAATCAGGGTAAGCCCGCTGGTGTTTTATTTGTCTTCTAGTCAGCCATTCATTTTGGTAGTCTAATTCTAAGTTCAAGTTTGTGTATATCGTAGGTATGTGAGATGAAACAAAAGGTTGTGTATGTATGTTGGAGGGAAAAGCAGGCAGCTCACTTCATCGGTGTCGGTGCCGAAGAGCAGAAGGTCAAAGGGGATGGCGGCGACGAGATCGATAAGGAACCAGCCACGCAAGTAGTGGAGTGCGATTTTGGCTGGGTCCGACTCCACCTCGTCGGCGGCGTTCACATACGTGGTGCGGAAGTTTATCAGGATGTCTACTATGAAAGTAACGTCCACTGAAAATAAAATACTTTATATTAGTAGACTGGTACATTATGTTATATCCAAAGTACTTACAAATAGATTCTTCAATGCATATTCTTTAAGAAAAAATGTGATGACTCGATATTTCTAAAATCCGCTTTTTTCTCAGTCTTTTTGTTGTTTTCATTAACTTTTCCTTGCAGCATATGACCTTGTAATGTTATATTGAATGGAATTTTACCGATCATATCGATGACAACAATAGGGTCTTCGCCGAAGCCTCTGGCGCGTTTGTCGAAGTCGGGCTCATTTAGCTGGAAGGCGGCCACGTATGGTGTAAATATCGCTGTGTAGATCACCAAAATTAGGATCAACCAATCCCAAGCGGCCTGCAATAATAAATATGAAAATAATACTGATTTTAACAAAGAAGTCACTGTTCAAACATTTATACTAGCGTGTCTTGCATTCGTGTCGGGGGCCGAGCGAGGTCGTTGCCACATATATAACTTAGCTCAACTCTTTCATAATTCAAATTATAATTATAGCGTTTATTACATGGTACATACATATATAATTAGTTTGGGTTATGTATGTAGGTATCTGACTTTAGTGTGGTACCAATAAAAAAAAGATATCTTTGACAGTGTTTTACCTTGTAAGGAGAATGGTGGAGGATAGTGCAGGGGTGAGAGGGCTGCGTGGTTCCCTTGTGGCCGACCGTCGCGCCCAGAGATAGTACCTGCGGACAATGACGTCACAGCTCTTCATTGCGGCTAAACGTAATACCATATCCGTCCGTCCGATACCCGTTCTGTCGGTACTCCCTCTAATAAACATATAGGTACTACATTGACGGTGTATTTTATGCATTTTCATATTTTACATACAATTTTGTAAACGTTTAAAGGTCATTATTATTATTATATATATACTAGCTGAGGCCGAGACTTCGTCTGCGTGGAATTTAACTTAACAAGAAAGCCCGCTCCCGCGTTCTGAGCCCGCGCAACAGGACACATTTTTTAATCATTTTTTTTCTAAACTTAAAAGTAGTCAAGTTACTGCTTATAACATCAGCCATCTACTAGTGAAAGTCCCGGCAAAATCGGTCCAGCCGTTTCGGAGATTACCCGGAACAAACAGACAGAGAGACAATTTTTTTTAAATCGTGTTTTTGCTATCGGTGTCGTATGTACTTTCATATGCATTTAGTGAAAAGGTGTTATTTTGATATAACAAACAGACACTCCAATTTGATTTATTTGTATAGATATTATTTACCTATTCACATCCCTACTTCATTACAGTTTAGAAACTAAGTACCTATCTGGCCCTTAAGATACAGGCAATGCCTAGTTTAAGGGTCACAAGCTAAGCACTCTTACATAATTTATTTTTCTGTTCCTCAAGTCTACAGACCTCATTTGTAAACAAATTAACATAAATAAGTAGACTTAGAGATAAATAAATATTTTTTCATTTTCATTTTTCATATAAGTACTCGTAGGTACGATTTAATAAATATGATTATCTATCGTTTGCACATGCAAATCATTATTTTTCTAAGATATTGAACTTAATATTTTGCAATTTATCTAACTACGAGGGTTCTAAGTGTATATATTTTGGTACCTATTCAAAGATCGAAAACACACACTAACATCCATCTAGTTGTGCTCTGGACACACCTGGGCTGCCACATTGTTCACATGCTTAGTGGTCGTAGTCGTTATTTGAATCAATATAAAGGACATCACATTATTTTATTACTAAAATGTATTTATCAAGTTTATTTTCAAGACAAATGGAATGAGAATTAAGCAAAATTGCATTCAAGGTTATGTAAAATGACAAGCATGAAGTACCTACGTTGAAAAATCTATAACGAATAACGCGCTTATAACGGTTATTATATTCACACGATGTAGAAGACAACATCTATACAAATAAATAAAATTGGAGTGTCTGTTTGTAATATCAAAATAACACCTTTTCACTAAATGCATATGAAAGTACATTCGACACCTATAGCAAAAACGCGATTTAAAATTTTTTAGTCTGTCTGTCTGTCTGTCTGTCTGTGTGTTTGTTCCGGGCAATCTCCGAAACGGCTGGACCGATTTTGACGGGACTTTCACTGGCAGATAGCTGATGTTATAAGCAGTAACTAAGGCTGATGTTATAAGCAGACAGACAGATAGACAGACAGACAGACAAAAATGTTTTAAATCGCGTTTTTGTTATAGGTGTTGTATGTACTTTCATATGCATTTAGTGAAAAGGTGTTATTTTGATATTACAAACAGACACTGCAATTTTATTTATTTGTATAGATGTATAGATAATAATGTTGTTAGTGTACCCAGTTCTTGTTCAATGTATGGTGTAGTTTTTATATCTAAAACGCACTTACTGATAAACTATGACAACACCTACCGTGATTATTTTTAAGTAGATGAGTAAAAAATCGTGTCGGTACCATGCGACAAATACTGCCACGCATTCCAGCATAGGACAGGTAGGACGAGGTGATAAATGGATAAATAAATAATCCGTGCCTCGTACTGCGGTCCCTATTGTTGTCTATATTTAATAACCCTTCGGCTGGCGGTGGCATTACTGCTAACCGCACAGGCTGGTTTTATTTAAATACCATTTTAATATTACTTATTTTGTCAAACCGGAGCTTGGGGATAAGGCATGAATTTATTCGAACACCGCCAACAAATAAATCGGTCTCGCAATATAATCTGGCAAAGAGATAAGTGAATTACCTCCTTGCCGATGGTGGGCAGCCCGTTGAGGCCGTTACATGGCGGTTCGAGGCGTACGACGCTCTTGCGGGAGCCGCGGAAACCGGTGTCGCGGACGCGCACCGACGAGCGCCAAGTGGAGAGCGGCGGCTCGTCGCGCGAGCCGCGCGCGGAGGCGGCGCGCCGCGAGGTGGTGAGCGCCGCGCCGCCCGCGCCGGCGCCGGCGCACGGCGGGGTCACGATCAGCGGCACGTCGGGCGGGCCGCGCTCCTCCATGCCGCTGCCGCGCCAACGCTCTCACCGGAACCCGCCGTGCTCCGACGCCTCCAGGTGCTCACATTCGAGCACGGCACGCTCGAACGCCGACGCCGTCTCGAGCAGCGCGATTGCCGTGTTTTGCATAGATGCTCGTTTTATCTCCACGTACACTCTTGATTCTTCCTTTTGCTCTATTCCGATAATCGTATTTACGTATTAGATAGTTTCGAAGAATTCTGCATGGTAGATATGACGGTATGTTTACTATGGTATGGTTTAACGAATCTCAACGCAACAGTGGCATGATACGAGAATAGGCGAGGGGGATCGCGACTAAAACGTATAAATATCCAGAAGCGGCAGCGCAGGTTTCCGCAAACGTCGACAGTCGTTGAAGTGTATAGAGCACGTCTAATAGGCATACAGCTACGAGCGCCTGAAAGCGGAGAACGAGGCCGCGCCTCATTCAAGACACTGTGTCAATGGGTGGTCGGTTCTTTTCATCTTTTAATGCACATGTTCAGCGTGCGCATGACGTTTCTCTCCGTTGTTGCAGAACGTGAATAATGACGAACACGAGGAAACTGACATTTAGCAGCTTGTTGTTGATAAAGGGATGAGTTTTATCATTGTCTACTTGAGGAATTTCCTGTAGCCAATAAACAATTTGGACTTATTTGAATTTGGAAATAAGACGTGTATCGTGAAAATGTTAACTATAAATTAGTGAGTTTCGCGTAATATCAAAAGCCTTCCCCCAAATAGTCTTTCAAGGATACATTGTTGCAATTTTATTTTCCACAGAGCGATTAATTTGTAACTGCTAATCAATTCTGAAAAGTAGGTCGTGCAAAACTTTAGGACTGCTCGAATTGTGTATTCGAAAGCTATTCTATCTCGAGGCGTATCTGTTTAATCGGCTTAATTCTAATGACTGCTTTTAAGCGAGATTTAGCGAACAACAAGACAAGCTATGTGTATGTGTACGATGGTTCACCGTTGTGTTCCGATTGAATGTGTATATAATAAATGATATAATCGATAAGATTTACTTAAGTAATACTTATTTACTGTGTTAGTGCTAATAGTGACTGAGATTTCGGGTGCTCAGAACTATGTATAAAATTATGTAATAAATGTCTGAATAGCAAAAGGCATCGGAAACTGTAACTACATATGAAAATAAAGCTGTGCATGACTCCAGCAATGCGAGTTCCCACTGAGGCATTGTTCGCAGCGAGTGTGGAGGCGAGGTCCCGGGGACCCTTCCAGAACATGGGTAGCAGTGGGAGGGGCTGCAAGCTCCGCATAGTTTTCACAATAGACCGACGCCATGCCACGATTATAAATAGATAGGTACAATACAGCGCCTGTAAACTTACAGCGAAGCTTTGAAAGCGTAGCCTTATCATAGAATAACGATATGAACAACTAATATTACTCGGTCAGCTACGCACTCTCTAGTTGTCTAACTACTCAGTCGAAACCAACAAACCCTAAAGGAATTATGAAACACGAATGATGTCGATGATCTGTCATCGAGTGTCGTAAACATTCTTGATGACTAAAAGCGACGATTCAATCAAATGTGATAATGTATGTCAACTACCTTTCTTTACTAAGAAGATAAAATGTAGGTAAATAACGTAGACAAAGGAAACCATACCATGGTAGTCATAACTCCAAGCATGGATCGCGTTTTTCCACAAGAATATCAAAACAAAGCGATAAACGACGGAAATAATAAATCGCTAAGCTCGTTACAAACTGAGGAAGAAAAACACCCGACAACTGACGCACTGTTCACTTGACGAACTAAGCACAGGACGGCAACTCACTATTTTATATGTACTAGTCGATAGGCCTTACGTTTATACGTATATTTAATTTTTGGGTAATTCGTGAAGATTTATAACTTATGTTCTAACGCAGCGCAACAAAACCCGCAAAGGTCGACTGCAAAGCGATAATAATAATTTTACTTTTTAATGCAGTCGATCGATTAAGCGCTCGACTCGTGTACGGGACGGCGACCCGTTTTATATGATATAGCGGCGGTTAGGTGTGCTGTGTGGCGAATATACGTTATTTGCTGCGAATCGCGACGTCGTTCTCTGAGGGCGAGTCGCCTAGGAACGTTATTAAGATAACAATTCGATGGCAGTGTGAGAAGCGGCAGAGTCCGCAGCGTAATCGCCGGACGTAAACTCGATGGGGCACTGTAGCGGCGCACGCAAGAGGTCGCTGTGCGCGCGTCGAGACCGCGCGGAGCCGAGCCGCGGCGGAGACGGCCGAGCACAGGCGTGACCTCGCACAACCCCTACTACCCGTCCAATATTTCAGCTGAAACGCACGGCGCGGCGGTGTCGCTATGCCGCGTCGTCGCCGCGTCGTCGCCGCGTCGTCGGCCGCACTGCACCGCACCATACGATCACGTAATTGCTCGATATCTCACCGATGAAATACAGACAAATCATTTCATTTAACTGTAGGCATTTTTATGTTCGTTATTGATATGGTTGAAATATGGGTGCATTTATACCTACCTACTGTAAGTAGGTAAGTACTATACTATCACAGGAGGTTTATTGTTTCACTTTAAGAGTTTTAAATTTTACCGCAACATGTTGGTTACCTATCAAATGTATCGAGTTGTTATTAAAATGACGATAATGAAATTATGAGCTTGGGAAGTTATTCGATTGCTAGCGAAGCGCGACTATGCGGCGTAGCGCGTAGCACATAAAAAGCGTAGCTGCAATCAGTGCTTTCGATTTGCTACGCGCTACGCAGCTACGGTATCAGTGTACGGCTTTGATAAAGGTGTATTTTATCAGTTCAAATTGATTTTAGTGATGTACCTACGCTGATTGTGATAAAGCTAACTGAACTGACTTTAAAACTTTACATTAGGATAGGGGAATAGATGAACAAGGGTGATCAAAATAGGTTAGGATAGTATTTATCCTGGCCAAAAATACGGTGATAAATAACGACTGTACAAAATAATTACTCTTATACTGTAAAGTTGAAAAAGTCCTTGTGCATCGATGTTGCCTACATAGGGTCATATCTTAATAATGCACGAAATTTTGCATTGCGCCTTAGTAAATGCTAAAGATGATGCACATACCTTATTGAGAGGAGGCTTGTGCCCAGAAGTGGGATATAAAAAAGGCTAAATTATTGTACTATGTTTTTTTTTTGGTATCAGTGATAGCCGATGGTTCAGCACGCCTGGTGCTTACCAGGTTCTGGGTTCAAACCCCAGCTCGCACCTCTGGGTTTTTAGGAATCTATGTGTGAATCAAAATTTTTATCAGATGACCACTTGCTTAAGGTAAAAGAAAACATCGTGAGGTAACCTGCATGTCTTTGAAAATGTTATGTGACAAATTTTCGAAGAAATGTGAAATCCGCCAACCCGCACTGGTCCGGCGTGTTGGATTACGGCCTGAAACCCTTTCGTAGTGTGGGGAGGCCCGTGCCGAGGAGTGGGACGACGTCATAAGGTTTTTTTTTTATGTAGGCGAAGAAGATTACTGAGGCATTTATTTATATTGCCTTGCAGCTACGGGCTTTAAGGGGTCCATCGTTTATATTAAAATGTCAAAGACACATAGTCCAGTCTTAGAAGCCTTATAGAAGTTAAAACAGACAAGTTGCAAATGCGTCTTATAAATATATTTCACATCTACACTTTTGTGTGAAATAAGTACTTGGCATGGCCTCGCTATGTGTCTTGAATTTTAAAGAACAATGCAGAGCCGGGCTTAGATTTATGAACATGAACATGATAACTATTTTTTGCGCATGCGTTAGAAATATAATTTGTCTTATATTTTGTGTTATAAATTGGTCAGTGTTGATTCTTCACAGTAAAGCTTGGTCACAACTTTTTAAGTTCAATTCTGTTTCGTCACATGCAAAGTAAATATTAATCTTAGCGTCATGTTGTTCGCTAGTACCTATCTGATAACAGACATATAATAATGGAACGAACAGATGCATAAGAAATAAGCGCACCTAGTATTACTACCACTAGGTTAACATATATCTACATGTTAACCTTAGGTACTTGTTTACAACTGTGAGATATAGATAATATGATAAAGGGAGAGAGCTAGATTAGAGAGAAAAATATACTGCGCATCTTTATTTGAGCCACTTGATATTTTTTTGTATATATTTTATCATTTATTAATTTTAATGAATGAATGATTTCTCGTTTCAATAATTATCTAATGCGTCGTTTTAAGCCTTCAACGCATAGGTAGACGTCATTGATATTGTCTGCAATAAAAGATTTCCTTGCACTGATTTCTTAAATGAATCTCGAATCGAAATGAAAGTGTTACGTTCAGCTGTCCAATCTACGTCACGCTATAAGATATTGGTGGCGAGGACTGGTGAATCGGCCGCGCTGGCGGAACACGCGATAGTTCAAGGACGCCCGGCAGACACCAGATAGGCATATACAGATAACTCTTTCACACTTTAGCAGTGTTACCAAAGTGTTACCATATATATAGACTAGCTGAGCCCGGGACTTCGTCCGCGTGGAATTTAACTTAACAAAAAAGCCCGCTTCCGCGTTCTGAGCCCTCGCGACAGGACTTATTTTTTCAATTTTGTTTTTCTAAAATAAAAGTAGCCTAAGTTACTGCTGATAACAACAGCTACCAGTGAAAGTCCCGTCAAAATCCGTCCAGCCGTTTTGGAGATGCTCTTTGATATCATGTGTTTTTATTTTTTTACGCGGAACCCTAATTGTTTTTCTAAAATTAAAGTAGCCTAAGTTACTCCTTAAAACATCAGCTATCTGTGAAAGTCCCGTCAAAATCGGAACTTCCGGGCCTGATACAGATGACAGGTTTTACTCAAATGTTATACCGATTTTTTATTATTAATTCACAATATCCAGATCATTAATTGAAATGTTACAAAAAAATTAATAATTATATTATAATACTTTTAGACATACAATAAATCTCTGACTAATCGTTGAAGCATGCAGGTTTTCAAAAGTTTAGTCCAGTCAGCCGAATCTTAAAAAACTAAATTATGTGAACTGAATATACATACCTATTTACAGATTTATACATTTTTTGTATTTTGTTCAGATTTACGTCTGTAAATTTACCATTTATGTCTATAAGTGGTCAGATTTTTCTATGGCAACACTGCGCCATAGGGCAAACAACCTTCCGAGATTCCGATGCTAGTGAGGGGTTTAGACGTCGCTTATCGTTTTCAACCTATTGTTAATGTTGTCACAATACGTCCTCAACAAGCGATTTAAGTTTCCTGCACAAAATCAGCAGGACCTCCGGACTGACTGTTTAGGCAGGCATGCCCCTTACAGCATCAGGGTTTGAAGATTGAACACACGGAGATTGGATCCGTGTTCATAGTTTCATGAGAATCGGTCCAGTAGTAGGTAGTGTTTGCAAAACCCATCTCAAGATTTGAAGCTAACAAACAAAATGTACGAAATCAAAATCTAAATATAAAACCGTTTAAAAACAGTTATTTAGGGGGCATACTTATATCTAAACATGATCTTTAATTATATGTATTTATATAAAATTCCGATGTGTATGTTCTTAATCATCCACCTCCTAAACAGCTTGATCAAATTTAATGTTTTTTGTTTGTTTTGGGGTTATCTGGATTTTTCTTAGCTATAGTTGTACCCGGTACCTAGATGGCGCTGTTGTCGAGATCCAGAAAATACGCTATGCATGCAAAATCTTAGTAATTATATAACCTATTAATAATTATATAGAACAACTCGTATGTTTTCATTAATTAACATGCGAGAGGCCATCAGGGGTCCCAGCTCAACTAATTGTATGGCACGAAGTGGCGGCGCATGTATTCCCATGGGGCTGTACAGACGACTAATTAGAATCATGCACCACCTTCACGAAATTTGGTGCAGAGGTTTAGTTTTCTTTCCTACAATTGAGGTCACGGACGATACCAGCGTACTTCAAGATTATAGCCACTATAGGATATACCTACTTTATTAAAATTAGGAAGTATTTAGGTGGATTCGTTATGTTTATCTATTCATTATATTTATATTTTATGTCTCATAGAATATAGAATATTCTGTATAAAAAAACTGTATGTATTAATTTTCGTCTTTTACGTTTTTTGTCAAATAATGCAGCAAGTAACTCCATCTACAGATTTCAGTCTACACTAACAGTTCAGCGTCGTCCGTAGCCTCTTGGACCTCATGACACGTATTTGGTACTTGTGTACGGCGTACGGATTTGTTTATTGATAATTTATTTTGTCAGCGATGCGATAAGTTAACAACGAGACCCAAAGTCGCTATCATGTCGTAAATACATGAATCGATAAAGTTATATTGCGAGTTGTATAATTTTTAGCTATCTGTATAGACACTGTTATAAGGACGAATAAACAATAAACAAACAAAGGATTTATAAGGCCCAATAAAGAATAGCGAGGGCAATGATATTGAAATTTACCGAGGGTCTGGGTGTCTTTAGGATCGCTCCCAGTCCACTGTACGGAATGTACGGTACCTATAGTACAAGGGTTTTTTTAAAAAATTAAAGTTTATTGGAAAAAGTATTGATTTCGGAATAATTGGCAGTATATTCGATTAATATATTTAGATGATTTTGCGTGCAATTCATCAACACATCGTTATGTATAATGTACATATGTAGTAGAAACAAAAGGTATCAAAATATCTGTTTACCCTGACTTAGCCTTAAATTGCTACTTATCTTAACTTTTCCTACAACTTACTTCCTCTCCGTTGGATGGTCGAGACCACATCCTTCAGAATTTACTTGCCTTAATCATCTAAGGTTGGGGCCATAGAATTAATTATACCTTATACAATGGTCTGTGATTAATTATTCACAAGAATATTGAACATCGATGCCCTTCGCGCACGAAACACTTAACGGTCAAGGGACGTCTGTCAGACACGATTGATATAGATCCTCTTTTATAAGGCACCTATACAAGTATTCAGAATAATCGGAAACCTCGTAAATAAATGAAGTCGATTGAATGCTAATACCATAGCCGTGTACATAATGATATAATAACGACCCCTTGGCGCAGTGGTTCGAGTGTAGGCCGCTCGGCTAACTGCACATGGTGGTTGCGGGTTCGATTCCCGCCGGGCAAATTTCGGAAATGGCCTATTCGTGATTTGCCCAGGTCTGGGTGTTACTGGGATCGCCCCCAGTCCATTGTACGGTACCCATAGTACAAGCGTTGGTTAGTTTGGGACCACACAGTTGGTGTCAGTCTGGCGATATGATTATTATTACTAGTATTCTCGTTATAATGGTCGAAATTCGACCATAATTCATTTAAATTTTAATTTTAAACGTCATTAAGGTTTTATTGTCAAATACTATTTGATACTGGCACGCAGAATGCACTATGAAAGTCCCGCCTTCCAAAAACTGTCACTGTGTGTGTCAATTCATGGTAGTGTTTTATTTATTGATTTTAATGTATTTATAAGTATAATAATATAAAAACGCACTTTTTCTCTATATAAACTATAAGTGTGCCAAATTTCATACTTCTCCGTCCGCGCAATTTACGTAATAAGCGGTTGAAAGTTTTTGCCTCACAAATTAATATATAGATAATAGCTAAGCGGGGCAGATGCTCATGTGTGTGGCTGCGAGCATTTATCTCAGGCGAGCCTCGTACTGAAGGGACAAGATCTGCATAATATAATATAAAAATAATTTAGCCCTTTTGACGTGACTCCTGGGCACGGGCCTCCCCTCACAACGAAGGCGATCAGGCCGTAATCCACCACGCTGGCCCAGGGCAGGTTGGCGGATTTCACATGTCTTTCGAAAATTGATTAGATTTTCTAAGACATGCAGGTTTCCTCATGATGTTTATTTCACCGTAAGCAAGTGATAATCTATAGAAATTATGATATTTATGCACATAGGTTTCGAACAACCCAGAGGTGCGGGGCAGTCTTTGAATCCAAGACCTCGTGCCTGCAAGACGCGTGCTTGCTTAACCAATCGGCTATCACTGCTGCATAGGCTATAGGTACATATAAAACAGAGCAGCTGCTTCGCGAGTCTACTGGCCCAGTCAGTACATGGCTGATACCAAATAGTATAATACACATACATTGGAAACAATATAAATTAACATACTGGTAACAATAAATAAATAAACGAATACTGTTAAATTTATGAAATCGTTATTATAGTGGAAAATATACAAGGTCTGATTTTGATAATGCACCATATTTTACATGGCTCCTCAGTATCTAAACGCTAACTAGATGATGTACCTATCACAAAAAAGTAATCTGATGGTTTACATATTTTCTGTATATTTGTATAACTAGTTGGAAGCGCGTGATTTAATCAAAGGCCAGCTGTTCGATTGAAACCCATCAGATTTTTTGTGGTAGGTAATTACCTACTTCATCGTTAGCATCTATTAAGGCGTCATAAAATAAGAACTCAAAATATAAATATACGAGTATTATAGCCACAAGTAGATAACTTTATCTAGCAAATGTTAAATAAAGTTGGACTATAACAAGAAAGGGTTATGAACTGTTTACTACCTAACACTGTTCCCAGATTGCTTATAACTTAGATCTTTACGATTCGTACGACTGGGAAGGTACGCCGTAACATTTATGTATAGGTCATAACTTTGCATTTTCATTCTCTGCATTGCATCAAAGTTAGTATACTTAATAATTTGATAAATTACTAGTACATTACGATTGTTATATTTTGTCATGGGTACATTAAGAAAAATAACAATTTGTATGTTTTTAGCCTTTTTATCGAAGGTTTTGTAATCACAGTAAAATACTGTATTGCCTCGTACCTATTCAGATATTATTTCCTGTAATTTCGAAACATTTAGTAGAAGTACTAAAAGAGATTAGGGACCACTAAGATCATTGTCATCGTAACTTTTTTATTTCTTTTACAAATAAAAAAAAACAAAATTCAAGTTTTAATTTTTTATAGGCCTACGGGGGCATGTAATATTTAATGTATTTCCTTAAATCTGCAACCGAATCAGAACGCGACCTAACCTGACAAGATAGGTTGCGGTTCTTCTATATTGAGTGCAAAAGTGACATCTCTGACTACCCTTTCAGAGGTTGTCGTGTTAATTGATTGTACTATTAATTTTTATTTTTTATTGTTTAAAGTCGGCAACCAAGCGTACGATGCTGGCTGTATCAAAGTCATTGCTCGCACGTTGCCGACCTGAAGGGTAGTGGGCCAGAGGGCGGGGGGGGGGCAGATAGGGGTTGGGCTTCCGGCTGTCATACTCATCATACGAAACGCAGCCATAATACTTACTTTACGCCGCTCTTCTGTGAGAGAGTGGTTTTATCCCAGGCGAGCGAGCTCGTGAGCTGATGTAGTCAATTGACTACAACTTGGCTCTACCACTGTTTTATATAAATAGTAGGTAGGTTATGATCATGTTATATCTACGTATGAAAACTTTTTACTTGCCTCTAACAAAATATTCTTCAAAGCGCGCTTGAAGGCGATGGCGTCGGGTTCATTCTGAAATAACATTAAAGGACACTCACCACTTTCTCTTCAACGAGATCATTGTTGTTGTTGTTGCTCCCAAATTTTAAGGCACCGTTTTCCATGACCACAACTGATCGTCGGGTGTTTAGTAATATACTCTACACTATGTGTCCACATTTATTATATTCACTGGTAGATGTAATATGTATAAATGATATTTTTAATTGCATTGTCCTTACACTACTTAGTTTATTATTGTAGTATACAGTTTGATTGACTATTCATTATGTTTTCGTTAATTTATTATGAAGACCTAGATTTCTTGTAAAATTAATCCAATTATAATAACTATTATTTTATGTAACTTATTAATAACTATTAAGACAAATGAAAATTAACGCATAGGCTATTATTTTTACGAATAACAAAGCGAGGTTCTAATTGAATTTTATCTACTTAAGACCAAATTCCTGATGGCTACTCAGAATAAAGTTACCCTTTTAAATATCTAACTCTTTGAACAACGGAATAGATCGCAGCGGGAGTTTGTTACCTAATTGGTCAGTTATATGAAAACTATCCTCTAACTTCGTTTTCAGAGGGGATTTTCAAGACCGTGCCGTGCGGTAATAATTACAAATGTTACATAATTGAACTGATATTAATACGGCATCCGTTGCTACGATACTTTTCTTTGTAAACACATTTCTTTGTTCGCCAAAAGGCTTCTTTGCAAAGTCAAAGGGCGAATTTTATATCGTTTCACGGTGCTAAATATAACTCCGATTTAAGTTTAAAATTCGATTAAACAACTCTCAAACTTCACAGATTAATAGGCATTCACTTTCGCGGAAAGTTTTCATAGTGACATTGAAAATGGAAACCTAGTGATGTTTGTTTCAAATTGAAAGGCACGGTTGCTTCAGGACACATGATATTGTTAACAGTTGATATAGTTTGTTGGCATCGCGGTGTGGGCTGTGTGCAGCGCGTATCACACGGGGCGGGCGCGGGCGGGCGACTCGCGAGCCGCGTCATACTGCGGCGTGCGGCGTGCGGCGCGGCGCGACGCGGCGTGGCGCGCGCCCGCGCGCTTACCCGCACTCTGCGCTCGCCATGGCACACGCGGCCACCATACCACCGATACGCACCATCGTTTATTATCGACAGACGACCTTGCTCCACATTATATTTTCTCCACTAAAAGGATTTATTAGGTCAATGATGGACGGATGTTGAACATTTGTGTTAAATGGAAAACAATGATTAACTTGATTGACACTATCTAGCTATCAAAGAGGCATATTGCGGGGTAGCGGTTGTTGTATCTTTTCAGACGTATTAAGTATTACAAGAACTTTATCGATGTGAACTTTTATAGCGAAACATTCCGCTTTTCTACGAAACATTTGGCTCGGAAAGTTTTTGCCTGAAGAATCTTGGAGAAGTTTGGAGGGTATTACGCAATATTGCGGGCGAGGGAAGCAATATGGGGTCGAGTCTCTCTACACAGTTACGGGAAAATAATCCAGTGAGTTCTCAACGGAGACTATTATAAAAAAAAAATGTCTATAAATAACAAAGTAGCTCTCCGTCCATTTCATCGTTTAGGACTGACCTATATTGATAAATTAAATCGGCAAGGTTTTGTTGAAGGCTTCAGAATTGAATAATTTAGAATACACGGGGGTAGCCATGCCGAGTTCTCTCAAAAGAATATTACTTTTTTTAAGGTTTGTAAATATAATAACTACGTGTATTTTTTACCAATTTTCTTTTCTCGGGTACCTATAGGAACAAATAAAATATGAAATTGACATTGCCAATCAAAACGACCGCTTGACATGGTGGTTCGAACGTAGGCCGCTCGTCCACTGCACCGAGAGGATGCGGATTTGATTCCCGCTGGGGCCCAGAAGGGCCTTCTAACAATATGCCCAGGCCTGGGTGTCACTGGGATCGGCCACAGTCCATTGTAAGGTGTACCTACCCATAGTACAAGCGTGGCTTAGTCTGAGAACATACAAGGTCCCAACTCTGTTAACCGCTGGCATCTTGATCGACTCGCAATACGTCAAAACAGAATAAAACAGACGTATCGCGTACCTGAATAGGTACGTCAGCTTTCTATAGAAAATCTGGCAAAACTGACGTATACAGATACGTGCTAAGTCAGTTTTGACGTATGTATTCGGGTGTCAAAACTGCCACTCAGGGTCTGTAAATGAATTATAGGTAAACTGTGCCGTCTTCATCGTGTGAATGACCGCTCCAGCAATATTTTAGACAGTTACCTAGCTAACTAAATTTGGATACTAAACTAATATCTAACCACAGACATAGATATACCCAGATAGGTATGTCTGTGGTACGTAGGTACATAGAAAATTATAGGCACTTAGTTTAAACTTTCTGCAGAACGAAAGAACTATCAACATACAAAATTTGCTTTTAAAATTATCTATACAAATCTTCTATACAAATAAATAAAATTGGAGTGTCTGTTTGTAATATCAAAATAACACCTTTTCACTAAATGCATATGAAAGTACATACGACACCTAAAGCAAAACGCGATTTAAATTTTTTTTGGCTGTTTGTCTGTCTGTCTGTGTGTTTTTTCCGGGTAATCTCCGAAACGGCTGGACCGATTTTGACGGGACTTTCATTGGCAGATAGCTGATGTAATAGGGAGTAACTTAGGCTACTTTAATTTTTGAAAAACAATAAGTGTTCGTCGTAAAAAAATAAAAACACATGAAATCAAAGAGTATCTCCGAAACGGCTGGACCGATTTTGACGGGACTTTCACTGGTAGATAGCTGATGTTATAAGCAGTAACTTAGGCTACTTTTATTTTAGAAAAGCAAAATTAAAAAAAATGGGTTCTGTCGTGCGGGTTCAGAACGCGGGAGCGAGCTTTTTTGTTAAGTTAAATTCCACGCGGAGGTAGTCGCGGGCTGAGCTAGTTTAAAAATAATGTAATTTTTAGGTATTGTAATTTCCTATTCGGTAAACCCATGGGGCTGGTGCCTTAGCTAAAGTATTTTCAGCTTAGTCATTGTTAGCCCCTATGTAGATAAGTGAGCCAATTTTTCAACTCATACATTAGTAGTGTGTATCAAGGTAAGAAAAAACCTTTAAATCAGTTAGCATTCTAGAACAAAGTCGTGGACAATTGTTGCATTTCATCTCCTTTATTATACTTTGCAAGGAATACGTCAAATCACAAGTACCTATTCCTGTGTATAAAAGGTATAAGCTTCTTCATACGCTACACAGTTTACAAAATCACTGAAGTTAAATGTCAGCCGTTTCCCAGATTGGAAATTGTCCATTGACATTAGCATTTGGATTCTGTGAACATTCTGGTATTTACATATCCGCACCCTCGCGTTGCGTCATCGGTTGATTATCCTTTTAATTAAAATGAACAAAACATTGAGTTTTATCTTTATGGTGTGGGGTTTGGGCGCGCTTCCCGAACCTATATCGTTTTCCTGTAAACACGTTATTTATTTCAGACGCAACGCTAAGAGAACGTTGACATTCGGCCTCGGCCGCCGCTCGCCGAAACATACAAAATGAAATGAACATTTTACGGTTCGCAGGGATGAAAAACATTTTAAAATTGTTCACGTTTTTTACCTGGGCTCGAGAACAAGCACGTTTAGGTATGGTAGGTATCAAAGAATTTGTAATAATAATGTCTTATTACTACAAATTCTTTGTATGGTATTGTATACAAACTACGATATTTGAACAAGGGGTGGGTAAAGTTAGTTATCTGAAAATATAATTCGACATTCTCAATTCACTGTAGTGAGTGGGGTATGCAAACAACTTCACATTTTTTTTTAATCATAGTCTGTCTATATTCTCCGAAGAGTTTCACAAAATACAGAGTGGATCTAATAATAATAGCGAGCTATTCTTCTATTTTGTCGGGCTAAATTATATCGGATGGTCCCGTAGACAACGAAAATAATGATGGAATACTAAAAGCAATAGATAAAATAATAATAGTCACAAATACAAACACTTCAATAAGAATTGTTTTATCAACAAAGTGAACACAGTTAACAATATATTTATTATTTAATCTAACTTTATTAGTTTAACTAGATATATATACCCAATCTTATTGCATTGCATTTAATTACTTCTACCATTTTCTTTCTTGAACCGTTCTTATGAAAAATGCTTAAAATTTTGCCTATCTAACGATGACTTGTGTATGATTTTAATGAATAAGGGTGATCGTCAAAACATAATCTACCTACCTATTAATATGATAAGGTGTAATACAGGTATATCACGATTCACGATGATAATATATTAAAATGATGACGATTATTTCTATATGAAATACATCAACACAACATTGGAGTTTCGTAAGGCAATGCCGAAGAGAAAAATAATTAACTTTTCAAATCAAAATGTTAACAAAGTATAGAGGACTCGTGAGAAAATGAATATTCATCATACCTAGACTAATGGACATTCAAGGATATCTTACAGTGGTGGGAATGTGTATTGACTCGAATGATTTGCAATTTATTTGATGACAATTTCAAACAGGTATGAGTAACCAATCAACAAATATGAGTTCAGTGATAATAAATGTTATGAGTTTTTGATTTTATCACTTGCTTGTAGAACTCTGTGTTTTAATTCAATATAGTCTAGATTACCAATGACATTCCTTAAATAAATGTCATCCGTGCCTACGCACGGAACCCAAAGTACAAAGATGTATCCGGTAGAATCCGTCAATATTTCCTGCTGAATTTGTCGTATAGTAAAATAAACGCAATAAAAAAATATACCTACCTTATAGCAACAGCTGCAATTAACACGTGATAGATTAGCTTGCCCGTAAAGATTATAATTGCGTGATACATATTACACTTCATAATTTATCGCTAAAGTAGAGCGTATCGTTGGTGCGTATCAGATACAACAGTCTAAAAGAAACGCGTTTGCGGTGCGCAGGCACATGGCGTGTCGATATCATTATAGTAACAATATAAAGTGCTATTCTATTATAGATAATTAAAAGTATAAAATTAAAAAAATTATTTGTGAGTAAAAATGAGCTCCAAAAAGGATAAAAAGACAGAAGAGCCTCCGCCGTTGCCTAAAAAGAAAGCGGTGCCGGGTGTGTTTTCTAGACTATTTTTTTGTTGGATGATACCTTTGTTCTATTATGGAAATCGTAGGGATCTGGAAGAGTATGACTTGGTGCCTACTAAGCACATATACGATTCGAAAGTGGTGGGCGACAAATTAGAAAGGTGAGTGTCTATGATTATAGATATTTTATTAACCAACTTCAAAAAAGGAGGAGGTTCTATGTTCGTCTGTATATATATATATATACTTTTATTTATGTTCACCGATTATTTAGATATTGTGGACCGATTTTGAGAATTTTTACACCCCGTTAGGACAACTTCTTAGTCATCTACCCCTTCGTCCTTGAATAGCACTGATTCTAAATGAAATAATTTATAAGGTCCCGAGTTATTTCTAGCTTTTTAGTGCATCCAGGTTTTTTTTAAGTCGATTAAATGTTTTATTGCTTTTATTACAATTTATAAAGATTTCTTAAATTAAGATTGATTTTGCATTGCTTTTAAATATCACATTTTACCCGACTGCCGGGAGGAGGGTTAGATTTAATTAGAAATATTTGTACTTTAATCTTGATCACTAAAATAGTGTCCTATCGATTGACGTGTACTGCGGTCGGAATGAGGTTAACCTAATTTCCTATTGTAGCCCGCAAATTCAATAAGCAGGTACTAAGTTGACTTCTAAGTGGCAGACATTCGCCTCAAGATATAGGCCCGTATTAATAAATGGATCTCAAGTCTGAGAGCGATCTTAAGAGCGCTTTTGACATGTCGTTTTTGATGGTATGACATAAGAATGACATTTCCAAGAACGTTCTCAGACTTAAGCTCGATTTATTAATAACGGCCTCAGACAACCAATTTATTAGATACAACTATGGTATATGTACCTCCACGATTGATATCATGCGATCGTTGTCATTCACATGTTATAGATGACAACGTAATAGGCAAATTTTGACTCTAATAAAATAGTTAAAATCATTGCCGTGTGAATGTAACCCTATAGTGAGTGCTGCGGTAAGGTATGCCATATTAATCAATCATGTGGTTAATAATTTTAAACAGGAATCAATTACTTAGTTTATCTGGTGTCTGATTACAAATTCCTGTTTAGCTAGTTCTCTTAGATATTTTTAGGGTTCCGTGCCTCAAAAGGAAAAAAACGGAACCCTTATAGGATCACTTTGTTGTCCGTCTGCCTGTCTGTCTGTCTGTCAAGGGGCCGTTCAAGTATTACGTAAGCAGATTTATTACAATTATTTACTCCTCCCATCCCACTTGTCAGCAAAAGTAAGCAAAGCTTCAAAGTAAATTACTTTTCTTAGTAATTTACTTTTGTAGAGAGATATAATTTAACCAAAGAATTTTTAATTATTAAAAATCGTTGATTCTAACATAACAATTAGGTATACGAAAAAGCCACTATAATAAAATATCAGTGAATATTTTTTATCAGTAGTAAGGTATGCATGATTCGCGTACAAATAAATTTACAAGTATTAAATAGTTATTCATTCTGAGTAGTTATACCACGGCCAATGAGGAGCAATACGAAAACGAATATAATTATTAATATAATTAATATAAAGATTCGCCTTCACTTATTTTTAATTTACATTACGGTTTCCGACACAGATAGAAACACAAATTTATAAAATTACCACCTGAATTTTGGTGAACCCGGTGGTGGTGACTTGAACTCGAACTTTATTACGTACTATTTCGTATCGCTTCTCTTTGGCCGTGGTATAGGTATGGTTTTCCCTTATTGTCAGGCAATTTCCCGATCTGTTCTCATTGAGAACCATCCACTGTTTACTCGGATGTGTATTATTAAAGTTTCACATGGTTGGTATTGGCCGCCGCGCGCCGGGTGCGGTACCCACGGTACAGTCCGCGCATCCTCGCGTATCTCACATGAAATTTTAATACAAAGTTGTAGAGTTAAAAGTGAAAAACGCACTGCGCCCCGCCGACTTCCGTCTCTCTTGTTCAACGTGGGTACCTACTGCATATCATTTCGTGGTTAATATTCTATATGGTATCTCGCTTATTTGTTTGTTAATTTGGTATTAATTTACCAACGACTATATATTGAAAATGAACTTATATATTTTTAAATGGCTAAATTATATCTTCGTTATAACTTAGCCTCCATTTTACTTATGTTGCGTCAACGATATTACCTTTTACTTATGGTCAAACAGAGGAGCATGATTCGTAAGCATGATGTGTGGTTTTGAGAACCCGAAAGCATGATTAGAATAATAACCTAAAAAGCCTTAATAATATATCAACAACTCAACACACATATGTATACAGACATACACCTTTTACCCTTTATATTCACATTCATAATCACAGACGCACCTAAACGTGATGAACCTACCTGTGTATTTGTTAAATTTTGAGAAGACTCGGCTACTTATATAAATTCTTATTATGTATATAATCTACTTATTTATGATTATAGGTTAAATTATGTAACATATCGATCCCCCACCCTTGATAGGTAAACATTTTTATAAGGTAGGCAAAAGTGGGATCATCAGATTTGCGATGAATTTGGTTTGAAATTCCTTGATTCCTATCAAAATTTGACCCGTTATTTAGCCTAGATTAAATAACATTGTTTTCATACTTCAGTATGTTTTCATGTTTGTTTCGGGGTATGCTTATTTATTTACCCATTAAAATACCATCGAAACATACCGCGAACTTACATATTTGTCGGGTTTCATAAAAGGAACATGGCTTTAACTGAGGTCTTATTTTAATAATGCGTGATATTTTGCATATAGTTAATGTTGAAGATGATGATGATGTATCACATAAAAATCGGTTGTACAGTTGGTTGGTCGCGAGTGATTTAATCAAAGATCGACTGTTAGAAAGAAGCCCATCAGATTTTTTTTGTGGTAGGTAGGTACATTATCTAAGGCGTCATGAAAAATATTGCGCATTATTAAAATAGCACCTTATAAAGTTACCTATCCATGTATGTATTTACGTAAAATGAATAGAAAATAAAATACCTAATTAGTTGATATTACCTTAATTTTAAATTGTAATTTATACCTGTCTGAACTGAACATAGGTAGGTTAGTACTAGTAATAAGGTCCAAACTGTACCTGGAAGGTACATAGATTGGTTTTCTATCTAAATTTTAACTGAAAGTTTACAGATATTACAAGTAAAATAAATTGGGAACGAGCTCAAGGAGTCTAGTCGCAATTACATGACTCGGTCACACACAGTCTAGTATAAGATATACTAGACTATTACTCAGTCTCTTTTGTCACTAATAGGTTTGCACAATTCCTGTAAGTATTTAAACAGTTGGTTAGTAGGTACATACCTAGTTATCAGGAGAACCGCGACGCGGTGATATTGTGGAAGAAACACTTGTTTGTTACGTCGTCAGGCGATAGATTAATCTCTCAATGAGCGCAGAGTACCTCCGCAATTATTTACTTATCACATTTATAATACTCAGCTCGTATTTTCTTTAAGGGAGTGGCTGTACGGCCCAATCATGATAAGAATAACCTTAATTCATTTAATCAAACTAAATAAGTAGGTATTTACAAAAACATATATCAACATTCAGAGTAAAGGCGATAAGTATGACGAATGTGCGGTCGGCCATGTATAAAAAAAAATGTTTAGAAAAAAAAAAAACTGTTTTTGATAATTATCCACAATTTAGGTACCTATGTAAATCGAAGTAATGTTTGTTTTATTTAAATAATAGTCTATAATTTTTGTATCTAACTTCGACGAATAATAATCCGACTTACCTACCAGTCTTTTCTGTTGGTTGGTAATTGTATTACTTTTCCCCTACTTAATAGGTATCTCTTAACATTTACCTCATTTTATACAAGTTTTTTAAGCGTTATTTCTTTCTGGTGTTGCTTGCACAACCATGATCGATGTAGATAGTGTTTCACTGAGGCCTGGATTAAGATATAGCTCATTATTATCAGGGTATAACGGCTAGGGGTGGAGATGGAGGCGAAGGGTTGTTAATCATAAAATAAATGGTGTTGGGCTTGCATTACAGAGTTCTCACTTCTCAAGTTGGTTAATAGGACTAGCTCGATAAATCGCAAGGCAACGCCTATAACATGAGACTTAACACCATTTGTTACGAGCCCAAGATACAGGCGTTTGCCTAGTTTAGGTCTCACAAGATTCTAGGTTCAAAAATATCAGGGACGTCTTGCGAAAGTCGTGTGCCCGGTATTCGGGTATAATGGTAACATGCGTACGATTAACTAGGTACATTTGGGTCACAATACCATCAGTCAAAAACATAACGACAACAATTGATTTCTGCAGTTCTTAGTATCACCTTAAGAACATTTTATTGGTTTTGTAATTACCTACAGCAGATGCTGTAGGTAATTACAAAACAAAATCAAAAATATAATTATCTAATTTGTAAGTAAGTAAATAAGCAAATAAGTAATGCAGGATGGAGGCAACCTCCCCTACTTTCGCAAACTGAAACCCACCTACAATCACTTGCACTAGGGTTGGTTTATCATACTTATATATTTGTATAATTATATCCAAATATATAAGTATGATATACTTACGAGTATTTTTTAGAAGATATCGCATGATAAGGAAGGCATATTGGCGGCTATTGATTAACAATAAATTAGGTACCTATATCGCGCTTCTAATCGCTTAAGAATTAGTCTATCAGGTGTTTATCATACTATTCATACTAATATTATAAAGAGGAAAACTTTGTTTGTTTGATTGTAATGAATAGGCTCCGAAACTACTGAACCGATTTGAAAAATTATTTCACTGTTGGGAAGCTACACTATCCCCGGGCGACATAGGCTATAAATAAAAACAGTTATATTATTTAAATTTTTAAGTTTGCAACAATATCGCATTGGGTCTAGCCTATAAAGATATTTGTATGTATTGAGAAAATAAATAAATAAATATTTTCAAAAAATTAGGGATCCTTACTAAAACTCGAATAATGTAACCGCAATGTACCCGTGCGAAGCCGGGGCGGGCCGCTATTTCAATAATAAAATATCTTGGTTTTCGCTTGCAGTTAAAGCTGTTACTTAAGATCAGCGTAAAGAAGCTACTTATTATACCTGGGTTTTGTATTATGAGTGAAAGTGTCGGAAGTTCGATGTCGAAGTATCGAACTGAAGTTCGATAATGAAATCTTAATAACAATTCGGAGATGCCGGTGCACTGTAACTACTACCTTTTCCCCCCTACTCCCTCTACCTTTTCTTTTCAGGAGTACAGGCGTAATGTAATTGGAATTATCTACCTATTAATGATCTCATCAATATTTGTTACAGAAATTGGCTAAAGGAAGAGAGACAAGCGAGGTTAGCAGGGAAACAGCCGAGTATTGTCAGAGTACTGCGGAAGACATTCTTCTGGTCTTATGTACCTGGGGGGATTCTGCAGTTCCTCTCTGTTGCGTTCCGGTACGTAATAGTCTTATTTGTTCATTGCACTTATACAAGGAATTTACATAATTATGTCTCTTTGTCATCTTATCTTATGATTGTATAATCTTCAAGACTCTGTAATTGTATTAGATGTACAAATTTATTACATTTTATGACTGTGCCCCAGATATCGCGAGTGCTGCGGGTATTTCCAGTAAATAACGAAAAATATATTTATTTCCTTTTTAGGGTCTTTTGTTAGGTTTTGTCATCCTCACGAGAAACCGTTATAAGATCATCTAGTCCGTCCGTATGTCCGTCTGTCATGGTGCTATTTAATTTTTATTTTATTTTTTTATAGTAAAAAAAAAATATATAGTACTGGATCTCAATTCAAGTATAAAATGTGTAACTATAAAATAAATAAATTGATATCTCCACAGTAACATACCAACTGTAGGGTTCCAAACTAAGCGATGCCTGTACTATGGATAGGTATCGACTGCGGGCGATCCAGTGACACTCAGACCCTGGGGCAAATTACGAAAATGTAATTTCCGAAATTTGCCTCCAAAGAATCGAATCCGTATCCTCCCAGTGTAGTGAGTCGAGCGGCCTACGCTTGAACCATTGTGCCATGCGGTCGTCGAAATGAACTTAATTCCATTTTAATAATACATAGTAATTCTACTGTGGAGCTCTAAATATAATGTATTGATGCGGACATTTGTATTGCTCTGCCGTACAGCACATTCACGCCGCTGCTGTTCGGGCAGCTCCTGCAGTACTGGTCCGCGGAGCAGACCATGAGCCGCGAGACTGCCATATATTACGCGGTCAGCATGATCTTCGGCAACTGGATGGCAGCTTTCCTGAACCACCAGGGAGGGCTCTATTGCCAGCAGTTTGGCATGAAGCTGAGAGTCGCCACTAGCTCATTGATGTTCAGGAAGGTATGCTTGATGGGAACGCGTTCAGGGGCTCAACTCTGGTAACCACTGTCGTTAGACTCGACTCGGAATACGTCAAAAATGGCGTATCGCGTAAATGAATACGTCAGTTTTGAAAGTTGTTATACAGAAAAACTGTCAAAAGTGACGTGTTCAGATCCGCGGTACGTCACTTTTAACGTATTGCGAGGCGAGTGTGAGTCGAGTCGATCGACAGCGGTTAACAGTTGGAGCCAAGATGTTTTTTTATGATCTTTGGTGCAACTAGATAACTGAGTTACCGATAGAAATTAAACCAGTACAAGGCCGGAAACATAAAATATGATTGTGCACGCAAACACACAGTTTAATCACGATAGTCCGAACGTTGTATTAGCAAAAAATTCGTTCAACCCAGACGCGGCAACTGCATAATTGCGCTATTTGGAATAGTCGCAATGCTGACACCATAAAGGAAGGAAAGCCGTTTAGAAGAATTACGAACAATGCACACCGGAATTTTATATGAAGACTAGCTGTTGCCCGCGGCTCCTCCCACGTAGTACTTCGATAAAATAAAAGCAGCCTAAGATACTCCTCGTATCATCAGCTATCTGCCAGTCAAAATGCCGTCAAAATCAGTCCAGCCGTTTCGGAGAATAGCGGGAAGAAACCGACAGGCAACAAAATTAAAAAGTTGTTTTTTTGTTATAAGTAGGCCAATACAATATTTTCAATACTTTCATAATAATATGCATTTACCAATAAGCTATTATTTTGATATTTCAAACAGCCACTTCAATTTTATCTATCTGTATAGATTGTGATAATAGGTTATAATAGGTTTGACAGTAATCTCAAAACATGTACCTTCCTATTAGATGATGCGAATGAGCAACGCCTCCCTCGGGGACACGACCGCCGGCAAGGTTGTGAACCTGCTGTCCAACGATCTGCAGCGGTTCGACATGGCGTTCATGTTCCTGCACTTCATGTGGATCATCCCGATCCAAGTTGCCGCCGTCGTGTACCTGGGCTACTTGCAGGCGGGCGTGGCCGCCCTCATTGGGATCGTCGCATTGATCGTTATTGCTCTTCCCATTCAAGGTATGATCCTGTAGATACGGTATGAAAATAAAAAAGCTGCGTCAATTATAAAAGTAATGACGTCGATTTCATTTTTCATTCATGAAACTATAGTTATACCTACCCAAGAAGGGGTACAATAGTTGTGTAAACTCCAGTCATGAAGAGTGTTTGAATTCATTGATGGTGTTTTAACTATGGAATGACCTCTTGCCTTTTCTTTGTTAACTCACGATTGAGAAGACTCTTTTATTGTTTTGTTTGAAGGTTTTTACATTTCTACAAGGTGAAACATAATGGGTATACTATTTTTGTCAAAACTTAACTTTGTAATTCTAAAACCATCAGCTTAGGAGGGAACTTGAAAAACAAAAGGTGTTATAGGAATACAGCTGTTGACCGATTTCACAAGTCTACAAAACCTTTAGTACTTCAACTGTCCCACAAAGCCGATAGTTTGAAATTTACAAAGTTAAGTTGCAAAAAAAATTGTATACCGTTTTCGTTTCACCTAGTATATAAGCTACACTCCATACCTAAGGGATGATTGTCAAGCAACCGCGTCATTGTTTTTAGGAATTTCTTATGTTGAGATAGTGAATTTTAACGTATAGCTAGAAAATATACAATATTACGTAACTGCGCCCCACATTCGATCGAAGGCAAATTTAATTTATATTTTATCATAATTATTATTATTTTCTAGCCAGTATTTTATTGAACGTATTTATCGTTTTTTATTAACACTATTTTGTTTTAGTTTATTGCAGAGTAAAATGATGAAGTACAAAATCTATCAATATCCCAAACATGGTTTGTTGACAGACATTAAAATATCAAATTTGACTTTAGTATAGCTCTGTATGTAATGTATTAAGAAGGATATAAGTATTATTTACTACTTGAAACATTTCAGGTGTACTTGGCCAAATAATTGGTAAAGTTCGAATGCGCACGGCTGAAAAAACGGACGACAGGATTAAAATTATGAGTGAAGTTATTAATGGAATTCAGGCGAGTTTTCTTCTCCAACAACACTATTTAAGCGGTATTAAATAAAGAAACGGGCATTCAATTCTTAAGTACCATCAATTAATCATATTCGCTTTCAGGTGATCAAAATGTACGCATGGGAGGTACCATTTCAAAAGGTCGTCGGACAAAAGCGTAAAGATGAGCTGAATGAAGTCAAAACCGCAACGATGCTGAGAACAGTGTTCATCGGTTTCATGGTGTTCACAGAGAGATCAGCGCTCTTCCTGACTATTGTTGCATTTATTTTGTTTGGGAACACTATGTCAGCAAACGTAGTAAGTATGATTATGAGCTGCACTTTTGTATTTGGTGTTACTAATAGTATTAATCAATAATAACACTATTATAAAACTATCAGCTTCCTTTATCATTATTTTTACCGACTTCATTTACCGATTTCATTAAAATGATATGTTTTCCCCGGTTCTGAGGTGCGGTGTAAGAGGTAATCTTACGGCAAAAAATTCTTGAAACTGTGCAATAATAGATTGTATAGCTTATTTCTAGAATTTAAGCGCGCTCGGATTGTTATGTAAGTCTGTAATATTCTTTGTAAGCATTTTTTATTGTTTCTCCTCAACAGATTTATCCTCTACAGCAGTTCATTGGTGCTGCTCAAGTTAACATCACGCTGATATTGCCTATGGTCTTATCTTTCACAGCAGAACTTATTGTCTCTCTCAGGAGAGTACAAGAGTTCTTATCCTTAAGTAAGTAAGTCTGTGCTTTACCTAGCGTAGCTGTATCTCAATTATGTGTTCAGGTTCTAAAGCTGTTTCTAGGGAAATATATGCGAGGATATTGTATCGGTTTGAGCCAAGTCCAGTGGGAAAGAATTGTTGGCTCAATATTGTGAAAGTTGGTATGAAATCCAATATCCAATAATCTTACAATCGAGGATGCAAAGGATCGTACCAAGTGTAGGAGTTGCATGTAGGATTGTAGAGATTCATTGTAAGTTTCTAACTAAAAGTTAGAGCTATCCGGAAGTTGATATTTACTTACTTAAAGTTAGGTATAGAAATCATAAAACTCGAATGAATAATGGAACTTAATGACCATGTGGAGTATTATTTAGTATTAACTGTATTTGTTTCTTGTAGAGGACAGGCCGGATTTGTCTGAAAACATTGACGCTGGTGACTCCAACCTATTTAGGAACATGTCTGTTACAAGCACCTTGAAAACTGACGACAGTGTTAAAACATTGTCTTATCATAGAACATCCGATGCTCTACCTACTAATGGTAAGAATTTCTTAATTCTCATTTATTTATTGTTTTCTTATTTTGTGGGGCTGTGCCTCGTTATTATACCTATTTATTAATGTGTACAAAGGCTATTCACTGCCCCGCTTACCCCATTTCCGAACAACATGTGGGAGGATTGGCGCAAGATATTTTTGCACTGCGGTTATATTAAGGTCAGGGCTGTCAATGAATCTAGTATTATTAAGTAAATTAAAAGTTAGATCTAATAGACATAAGATAAAACACATAAAGGTACACCAATTGCTTATATTTTTAACTGACTTAAAAAAGGAGGAGGTTCTGAATACACGTGTATTTTTTTAACCAACGACGAAAAAAGAGGGGTGTTATAAGTTTAACATGTGTATCTGTGTGTCTGTCTGTGGCAACGTAGCGCCCAAGCTGATGAACCGATTTCAATTTTGTTTCTTTTGTTAGATAGGTATTCTGATCGAGAGTGTTCTTAGCTGTTTCATGAAAATCAGTTCAGCCGTTTGAAGATCATCAGCTCTTTTGTAGGTAAAAAAGCCACATTCGCGGCCAAAACGAACTTTCACGGCTCGAATCCGTTCGAAATTTGGGCTCATTGGAATAATATCTTTGCATCACTTGAGAACAGCTGAAACGATTTCGCTTTATTACTAATATCCTACTAATATTATAAATGCGAAAGTTTGTGAGTGTGGATGTATGTATGTATGTATGAATGTATGTATGAATGTATGTATGTATGTATGTTTGTTACTCCTTCACGCAAAAACTACTGAACGGATTTGGATGAAATTTGGAACACAGATAGATTATAACCGGGATTAACATATAGGATACTTTTTAACCCAATAATCCAATACTACGCGGATGAAATCGCGGGGCACAGCTAGTAATATTATAAATGCGAAAGTTTGTGAGTGTGGATGTATGTATGTATGTATGTATGTTTGTTACTCCTTCACGCAAAAACTACTGAACGGATTTGGATGAAATTTGGAACACAGATAGATTATAACCGGGATTAACATATAGGATACTTTTTAACCCAATAATCCAATACTACGCGGATGAAGTCGCGGGGCACAGCTAGTTACTAATATGATGAATAAAAATCAGAAGAAAATGAAAATTATATAGTACTAGCTGTGCCCCGCGACTTCATCCGCGTGGTATTGGATTATTGGGTTAAAAAGTATCCTATATGTTAATCCCGGTTATAATCTATCTGTGTTCCAAATTTCATCCAAATCCGTTCAGTAGTTTTTGCGTGAAGGAGTAACAAACATACATACATACATACATACATCCACACTCACAAACTTTCGCATTTATAATATTAGTAGGACTTACCTACGTGTATACCTGTTGAGTGACATCATGTAACTTTCGGTCGATAAGTCTTCCGTAAATAATCTTTGGGGATTGTCGATACTCTCACAAAGTTCAAGGAGCATTATAAATTTAAAAATATCTGGTAATTTCACTCCATCTTTCGCATATTTAAAAGAAATTTAAATATAAAGCATTTAGCTAATAGAGCAGCATGTAGGACAGTGATATTTTGGTCTTTGAAATTTTCAATCGTCAATAGTCTAGTAGTTAGAGGGGCCGGTTCCTTGTCAGCGAGAGGATTCAGGTTCGATCCCCATTCTGACCATTAAACTATTGACGTGTAACTACTCCTAACCGAAGCATTTCACTATGTGACCACGGACAGGTATCCAGAGTAAAAAATCGTCAAACCCCAAGTTCAGGAGGAGCTTATCGCACATGGACGACAGTGCCCTGGTCCTTCGCGACGTGTCCGCGAGCTGGACTGGAGACCCGAACTTCCTGGCGCTCAAGAACATCTCGTTGCGCATTCGGAGGGGAAAACTATGCGCTATTATTGGCTCCGTTGGGTCTGGCAAGGTATAAAACATACAAGCATCATTTTAATAGTAAACACATATATGATTAATACATTCTCATCACATCTTTATTTCTGCCCATAACTGACATGGGTCGTTGCTGCTGATGACAAATACATGCCCTAAGCTATCTACAAACGACACGATTTAGCTTACAATCTGTAGGACCAATCGGTCCCTAGCCCTACCAATCGGCTTGGCGAGACAACAACACACAACTCGATCCTACCGATCGGTCCAACCGATCGTAAGCCAAATCGGGCCGTTTGTAGAAAACTTCATGCACCACTACGATTAATAAAAATAATTAAAGGGGACCTCTAAACTATTTTCCTTCGCCCTGTAAAAAAAAGTTCCTACAGAGAATCTATTAGATTTATTTTAAGTCTCCAATCATAGAAAGTGATAAATCACAGAATGAAAAGTTATCGATGAGTTCGACATTCAATTAACCTGGTTCTTTGCCAATATCTTACGGTCGTTGATATGATTTGTTTTTCATTCTCAGTCCTCGATTTTGCAACTGCTCCTCAAAGAATTGCCCCCGGCCACTGGCACTGTTTCAATATACGGCTCGATGTCGTACTCTTGCCAAGAGGCGTGGCTGTACCCCAGCACTGTTCGGGAGAACATACTTTTCGGTTTGCCTTTCGAACCCGGAAAATATAAGAAGGTACGTAAATAACACAAGATTTGAATGCGTATGTAATTTTCCTTTGTTATTCGTTCGCTTTATTGGAGTTATCAGAAGTATTTATGAAGGTGATTGTGTGACATAGATATGTTTATAGGTAGTAATGTACAGATAACAGAAATGTAGGTATATCGCCAATAAATGCTCAAGGATAAAGTAGACTAAATATTACTCATACGAATCTATATATATATATAAATGAATGTCTATTACCTTGGTTATCGCATCACGCGCGAACGGATGGAACGATTCCGCTAATTCTTTTTTTTGTGTTTATAATTGTCAGGAGAAGGTTCTTATGAAAGAAAAATTGAGCGGAACAATTCGAATTCAATATTTAAAGTTTTAAGAAAGGACAACGTCTGTTGGGTCATCTCGTATACTTATATTTTCGTTCTCAGTAAGATGCGTCATGCTACATACATAGCTTAAAGTAAACCATAACCAAGGATCCATAATAATGATAGTTGTTCTAATTGCTCAAAATATAATGAAATATTCAATTTAAATTAGTGACTAGGTAGGTATGTATATATTGTGACTAACGCTATAAAGATGCTTCACGTATTTTCTAAAATGTTTTGCACATTGATTAGGTTTGCAGAGCATGTGCACTCGAAAAGGACTTCCAACAATTCCCTTACGGCGACCAGACGCTGGTGGGCGAGAGGGGGGTGTCGCTCTCCGGAGGCCAGCGAGCCAGAATCAATTTGGCGCGCGCTGTTTACAGAGAAGTAAATTGATTTCTATTTTGCCGAGAAAATATATTCTATATATATATAACTCAAAGGTGACTGACCGACTGACTGACTGACTGACATAGTGATCTATCAAAGCACAGCCCAAACCACTGGACGGATCGGGCTGAAATTTGGCATGCAGGAAGCTGTTATGACGTAGGCATCTGCTAAGAAAGGATTTTGATTGATTCTACCCCCAAGGGGATAAAATAGGGGATGAAAGTTTGTATGAAACTTTGTCAATTTTAAACCAATCGGGCTGAGACTTTGCATGCATAAAGCTACTATGACGTAGACATCCCCTAAGAAAGGATCAAAATTCCACGCGGACGAAGTCGCGGGCTCAGCTAGTTGAACCTATAAAATCGGTAAATACATTGTAAAATTTTCTCTTTGTAATGTTTTTGTGCACGGTTTTAATAAAAGCATTACACGGAGACATGATGCAATAATTATCTTCGCGTAAATATTTGCGATCTTGTATTGGTCATTGATCCTGTATTGTCGTGAGTTGACTTTAAAATTTGATATTTTGAAATAAACATTCACCGTAGGTAGGTTTATCTTTCGCAGATGACAATGCGGATATCCATTCAAAGTGGAGCTTGCGTTGAATGCATTCAATTTAAATATCATTAAAATATTCAGCTTGAATAAACCACTTCATAAATTGTATTTGCTTTAGACATTAAGGGAGTACGAACAAATTCAAATAAGTGGTACCTATAATATAAGTGTATCTAGTTTTAATAGAAGGCAATTTTATTTTGTTTTCCTTTTTTGTCCCTTTTCGTGTATTTCTTCAGCTGACATAGGTACCTAAATTAACAAATTTAGGTACCTATGTCAGCTTAAGAAATAACCTTTTCACTCAACTAGCATTCAAGAGTTGACACGCATACGGAATAAATGGCAAAATTGGAAATAAAAATAACTGTTCTCAGGCGGACATTTACCTTCTGGACGATCCACTGTCTGCGGTGGATGCTAACGTAGGTCGGCAACTCTTCGAGGGATGCATTAACGGCTACCTCCGCGGGCGCACCCGCATCCTAGTCACACATCAAATACACTTCCTGAAAGCCGCAGATTACATCGTAGTTCTTAATGAGGTGGGTACCCACAGTGTTTATAAATGATTTACGGGTTAATATTTACCTATTTTCTAGAACAATTTTTTGAGTATGCGCGTGCATTATTTTATGTAAACATAATCCTTCCAGGGCAATATAGAGAACATGGGCACATTTGACGAGCTTGTGACGTCAGGCAAAGAATTCTCCAAGCTGCTCGCGTCGATGCAGGAGGGGAAAGAAAAGGACACAGACAGCCTGGGATCACGAGTGAGTCGTATTTTCTGAGCTTGTTTTGCATTCACATCAATGTTGTTCATAAAACTTCAGCATGTTCGTGACCAGACGGCTCTCGCATGCAGATTACTGAGATAAAGCATCGCTGTCGTTACTGTGCCTACCAACAGAAACGCGGAAGGAAAGTTTTTGTTTGCATGAATGTGTCAATATAATCATATAACGTCTTATTTTAAGAATACACGATATTTTGTACCTACATTATCTTCAATATTTACTAAGTCGCCTTACAAAATATTTTTCATTACTCATACTCTGAAAGTAGGTCTGAAGTCCCTGAGGAGCGGGTTGAAAGTAATACTTTTCCGGCCCGGGAGAATCACTTTCAACTGACAGCTGTCAAATTATAAAAAAAAAACTAGTTCCATTTACACATTTCTATGGAACCATGTTCAAACTTTTTCTACAGTCACTCAATTACAGCACGATGTAAAATTGAAATAACATAAAGTTAAGTATTAATTAAAGAATATATATTTTTAAATGACTTAATTATAATTTAGTTTCAACAATTTCTTTAAAATAACATAGATTTGGGCAAAATATTTAAAGATGAAAATGAAAAATAATGGCTAAATAATGAAGTTGGCCGGCCAACGAAAAAAAAAAGGCGGTAATCCGATCTTTTTTTTTTTGAGTTGTAGAGTATTGTTTATACTTCCTTGTATTATTTCTTTAGCCAATTCCTGTTTTTATTTTTACTTTCCTTGTATTCGTAATGAAAAGCACAGTGTTTACCTCGGGTGAAAGACTTATTTTGTCCCTCGAACTATTAGCGCCCTCGCTACGCTCGGGCGCCAAACCCCGTCTCGGGACTAAATAAGTCACTTTCACCACTCGTGTAACAATGTACTATTACATGATTAAAATAAAACTTTATATACAAAATAATTATGTTCAAAATTATATAGGTACCGTATGGAATACAGACGTGATCGGCTGTAAACCTATTCATAAATAAGTGACATTATTATAATTAAGGACTTTTTCGTATCTATCTTTATGCGGATCATTTTAATAAAATGCTTTCAGGGGGAGCATCAAAGGAGCTTTTTATATTTACTAAACAGTGGCAACTAAGCCTCTAGAGCGGCCGATAAAATTTTGCGGCTCGTTTAGCTACCTAAGTTTTTTAATACCGGAAAATGAGAATTAAGCTTCCCCAAAGGGTCTCTCTAAAGAAGTCTAAAAGAACCTTTTTAGATACGGCTGAGCTCTTAAATATTTATACGGTAATTGAAATTGTTAACTAGTGCGTTTGAATATTACTTCCTACCTCTATTGAGGCTAAGATATTATTTTTGATGTGTGTAACCTCACATTAGTGATACGTTAAAATTTGTTTCAATGGCTGCTTTTGCTATTTTAGGTTCCAAGTGGTTGTAAATAAGTACACTTTTCCTTGCAGAGTATAGAAGAAAAGGAGAAACCACTTTTGAAGACCATGGCGAGCGTTAACGAAGGCGACGAGTTACCTCAATTCGAAGCTCAGAAGATGGCAGATGAGGAGAGGCAGTCTGGCAACTTGCGGTGGGAGGTGATCGCGGCCTACTTCCGGTCCGGGGGCAATATCTGCTTCTTATTATTCGCGCTCGGCATAATCCTGATGTCGACCGTTAGCGCTGCCGCCGTGGACTATTGGATCAGTTACTGGTGAGTATCTAAAAACCGGACAAGTGCACGTCAGGCCATGCACAAGGAAGGCTTCCGTACCCATTTCAATAACGAACATTTATCGTATCTAGTATAACCAAACTAGTGAAAGTTGTTTTTGCGGTTGATTTTTGACTCTCAGTATTGAGTTTATTCAGAAACGACGGGGAATCAACCTTGCTTTAACTTGGTCGCCTGTAGCTCGTGATTTAGTGAACTAATTTTTCCTGTTATAATTTTAATTGCAATTTCGTATCATGTGCTCATGTGTCATGATATTTTCCAGGTTTTCTGCACAGTGTGTCAAGTTTTTATACCTAAGGTATATCAATTTGTAAAAAACACGTTTTCAGCTTAAACGAATTCGTGACCCCAATACAAACTTATTTCGCTTATTTCAGACACTTAGAGGTGGAATTTAATAAAACGCTGAAAATAATATTTTTAATTTGTAATGAGTAACCTTAATACTTATTATCATGTCTCTAAGTTGAGATTTTTTTATCCATACAAACTTTCACCCCCTATTATATATATATACACTTAGGGGTGGAATTTTACAAAATCCTTCCTTAGTGGATATTTACGGTATAAAAGGTACCTAAAGGTACCTACTGTCAAAATTTCATGCTTCTAACACGAGCGGTTTGGGCTGTGCGTTGATTCCTTTATTTTGATAAGTAAATTTGCAAAAAGTATCAAAATATGCGACATAAATGCCCGTATCTTTTGATTGCGTTGACTTAGAAGCCTATTTTTTTTATAACACCAAGGGACCAAAGCATTTGATATTCGATATTAATTTCAACTTGATATCTCTATCCGTTTCCGAGAAAAAGGGTCTTGACTGACAGATTGACAGACAGACAGATGAACAACAAAGTGATCCTAAAAGGGTTCCGTTTTTTTTTGAGGTACGGAACCCTAAAAATTAAAAAAAAAAGTATTCGAGTCCTTCATTATTTTATAACCATCACTCCGCACGGAAGTAGCTATAGTTTTCACATATCCAACAATGCTGAAATGTAAACTAGTTTTTGCCCGTGATTTTTCACTGCTCTAAGGCCATTAAATTCAGTCAATCGGTAAATACTTATATAGGTAACTATTATCATCCTTATCACAATGACATGCAAGTAAAGCTGTGACGATGCTAACATTCATTAAATGTTTGCTTCTTTGCGTAGGTTGAGGTCCGGGCCCCTAGATTCCCCCTTATATACCAATACGCCCGTATTAGTCCACTGCTGGACATAACCCTCCCCCAATTGACGCCCGTCACCTAGCCAGATCATTGGCTTTCCTCCTCCGCTGCCAGTCATCACTATTTTATTACAGGTAGCCTTCAGATTAAGGCAATTTACCTAAGCTACTCTGGTTTTCTTGAAATATAATTGTACTAGTTGCTGCCCGCGACTTCGTCCGCGTAGTATTTAACTTAACAAAAATTTCGGGATTATCGGGATAAAAAGTATCCTATGTGTTAATCCCGGTTATAAACTATCTGTGTTCCAAATTTCATCCAAATCCGTTCAGTCGTTTTTGCGTGAAGGAGTAACAAACATACATCCACACTCACAAACTTTCGCATCCTACTAATATTATAAACTAGCTGTGCCCCGCGACTTCATCCGCGTAGTATTGGATTATTGGGTTAAAAAGTATCCTATATGTTAATCCCGGTTATAATCTATCTGTGTTCCAAATTTCATCCAAATCCGTTCATTAGTTTTTGCGTGAAGGAGTAACAAACATACATACATACATACATACATCCACACTCACAAACTTTCGCATTTATAATATTAGTAGGATGCGAAAGTTTGTGAGTGTGGATGTATGTATGTATGTTTGTTACTCCTTCACGCAAAAACTACTGAACGGATTTGGATGAAATTTGGAACACAGATAGATTATAACCGGGATTAACATATAGGATACTTTTTAACCCAATAATCCAATACTACGCGGATGAAGTCGCGGGGCACAGCTAGTTTATAATATTAGTAGGATTAGTAGGATGATAGGCTTAGACACTGGACTAGCTAATATTCGAAATACTTATTTTTCAGGCTTAGGTTTTGGCGTTATCCTCAGCTAGGTACGGAGGCACACTCTTAATACTCAAAGCTTTTGGTACTTTGATTCCATGGAAGATTACGAAAGATTAATATAATAATAAATGTAACTTTACAACTTTTGCATACATTTATTATTGTCCTGAGGGAACTACTTATTATGTTAAGACCAATAATGGGTTTTGTTGCATAGATTACGAACCAGTTTTTGATGAATATTATAACACTAGAACTAACATAATGTATCTCATTTTGAAATTCTGTACTTAGTGAATTACGACTTATGTGATGTTATTATCAAAATAAACAAACACTAATTTAATTTTAATTTGTATGTAGGTCAAATCAGATGGCTGTGTACGAGGAGGGCTTGGGCGGCGCCGAAGTGGGTACGTTCAAATTAACCATGTTTCGCGATTATAACGATAAGATTAGATACGCAGGTGAATGTAGTAATAAATTTGATGACGTCATATACTTACTAATAATAATAAAAATCAACGTGTTCTGTTGTTTAGAAAAATAATTCCAGCTTCGTAATTTCACTTTTTTATACCTTATGGACGAGCACGCATTGTTGTATCGAAAACAATCAGTTCTTAGTAAACTAATACATTATAAGCAATCAAGTTGAAACGCCTAGATTTCCAGGTATCTATTTAGCGCTGTCTTTAATAATAAACACCTGAAATTGACTCGGTGCCAATTAAATAAAGTACCTACCAACATTAGCGCACAATACCTATTAATATAATCAATGGAGGAGCCACCAACTTGGTAACCTGACTTACTTATAATTATGATGAAGGTACAAGGGAAAAGGGTACATAAAACCTTCTCGATAGAATTCTAAATTCAACCCCTCAGATGCGGGCCTGGACGTGCAAGTGGGCCCGTTCACGACCGGGCAGTACCTCATCATCCACGGCAGCCTCGTCCTCATCTGCGTGTTGCTGACCAACATCCGGGTGGTCCCCTTCGCGCAGCTCTGCGTGGCCGCCTCGAACACGCTCCATAACAACATGTTCTCTACTATGCTGAAGGGAGTTATGAGATTTTTCGATACCAGCTCTTCAGGTAATGTAGTATTTTGAATAAGCTCTAATTCTTAACTACTGCTTTGAGGAAACAACTACATTTCTATTCCAAGGTGGGCCGTAAATTGCCTTTCGCCGCATTTGCTAAACGATAGTGCACTTTATAGACGCGTACATAGTGGCTTAAGAAATTAACATCGTGGAGTAATAAAGGAACCACGTTTGCGACTATAGCTTTACAAAAATTCACGTAAGCGTTTCTCCTTATATTTAATTCTGGTCAAAAGCAAAATGTTCCTTATATTTAGCTGTTAGGAATAACCTTACAATACACTATCTAAATATATATAACTCAAAGGTGACTGACTGACTGACTGACATAGTGATCTATCAACGCACAGCCCAAACCACTGGACGGATCGGGCTGAAATTTGGCATGCAGGTAGATGTTATGACTTAGGCATCCGCTAAGAAAGGATTTTGATTAATTCTACCCCCAAGGGGATAAAATAGGGAATGAATAATCCCGAAACTTTTGTTAAGTTAAATTACACGCGGACGAAGTCGCGGGCACAGCTAGTTAACGTATATAAATTGAATATAGTTTTGTAGAATGGAACCAACCCACATGTAATGCTGCTTACCAAATCCAACCCGAGTGCGAGTTGTTGTAGGTTGGTTTCATTTCGCAGAATTACGTTTGGGTTGGTACCATTTTGCGTAACTTTGTCCAATTATCCTTGATTGTAGTTTTTTTTCCTAGGTCGCATTCTCAATCGCTTCACCAAAGATATCGGCGCGCTCGACGAGATATTGCCGCGGACCCTGCTGGACGTGCTGCAGATCTACGGCACACTCGCCGCTATACTGGTACTGAACGCCGTCGCCCTGTACTGGACCCTTATACCGTCGGCGGTGCTGATGGTTCTGTTCGCCTTCTTCGTAAGGATCTATATGAAGGCAGCGCAGGGGATTAAGCGCATGGAGGGCACAAGTGAGTGTAACTTCACCTTTGTCAATTGCAAGCTTGTAATTTGTTATATCTAGGATATAGTAATTTTTTTTTAAACTCTGCTAAACAAAATAATAAAAAAGTTAGCCGTCACGGGACGCCGGGCAGGTGAGCAACATATAATTGTAGTGTACCTTTAGTATGCTCGCGCACACACACAAGAGAGTCGAGAGTGGTGGCGTAAAGGGGACATGACGGCATGAGAGCGCCATGCCATTTGTCGTGACGGCAAACTGGTCGATTTTACTGCCAATGTGCGCATTGCCCACAAAATTAAAAGAAAGTGCAACATCTATTAAGATGTTGCACTTTCTTTTAATTTTTTGGGTTCCTTAGGATATAGGTGTCTTATTTATTCAATATTCTTCTTATAGCAAAAAGTCCCGTGTTTGGCATGGTGACGTCATCACTCAATGGCATTGCTACCATCAGATCGGCTGACGCCCAAAACAGACTCATAAACCAGTTTGATGAACATCAGGTAAAAGTTTTATATTTATAGATGGGAAGTAACCATCTGCAAATACGATAAAATTGATTGATGATTGATACATTGATCTATTAAATTACCACAAAAATATTAAAGAGTGATTTTCTTTCAGGATCTGCACAACGCGGCGTGGAACGGCTTTCTTGGCGGAGGCACCATGTTCGGGTTTTATTTGGACTCCATGTGCCTCGTGTATTTGACCACAGTAATTTTCGTCTTCCTTTACCTCGATTTTGGTACGTGTCATTTAACACCTTTGATTTATCAAAGTTTAACATCCACACCACTATAGTTTAAAAGAGTAGTTTTACATTAAACAATATTATTATTATGAGACCTAATTATTGTCTAAAAATAAGTATAGTACTTATAGAATAGTACAGCAGATCTTTATCTATATCAGATTCATGGCCAAGTAAACTCTTTAGTTATTTGAGACATGTATTTTGCCTTTTTGTATAAAGGTTAATCAACTACCCTACTTAAATTTGATTGTGCTTCAGTCTCAATTGTGCAATCCATCGATATCGTTTGACAATCGCGGTAATTTTTCTTAACCCAGGTAATATTGTTGCGACGGTCCTACAGTTTTCTCAGACTTTTTGTTATCTCCAATCAAATATATAAAACGAAATAAGTACATAAATATCGCCAGACTGACACACTAATTTTATAGTCCCAAACTAAGCAACACTCGTCCTATTGATGTCGAAAAATAGACTGAGGGCGATCCCAGTGTCAACCAGACCTGGGCAAATCACGAAATGGCCATTTCCGAAATATTGAGTCGCGCGGCCTACGCTCAAACCCCTGCGCCAAGCGGTCGTCATTAGACTCAATATTCCTATTTGTGAAAGGCGATGCGATCCCGGTGGGCAGCGTGGGCCTGGCCGTGACGCAGAGCAACACGCTGACCGTGATGCTGCAGCACGGCGCGCGCATGCTGGTCGATTTCCTGGGCCAGCTCACCAGCGTCGAGCGCGTGCTCGAGTACACGCGCATTGACACCGAGAACGACCTGTTCGAAGGCCGTATGTGGTTATCGTATATTTAAAATGTCATCTGTACTTTTGGTTTTATGAAAATTATCCTTTTTGAGAATTTTGTGTTATGAGGGGTCTTATTGCATTGGCGGTTAGCGAGTGTATCCCTAACAGGACGATCCAGTGGGATAATTAATATAAGTAAAAATAACTTAATGAATGTAACATGTTAAGAACCATCGCCGAGATATTATATATAAAAAACGCGTTATTATCGGACCTTCGTTCGGAGAGACAGGGATCGGAACGTATAAAATTGCTTTTTAAGTTGCGTATTTTCAAAAATTCCTTAATTTCACTTTTTTCAGAAATCGCTATGCCACCTACGTGGCCGTCGCGAGGAAAAATAGTATTTCAAAATGTTTTCTTGCGATACGCGCCTAATGAAGACCCTGTACTCAAGAATCTAAATATCGTGGTGGAAAGTGGCTGGAAGGTATGCACTATTCATTTAAAATATGTGTTAGTGGAGCCTCGTTTGTTTGTTATAATGCTGTTGCTTTTGTCTCCAGGTCGGTATTGTGGGCCGCACTGGTGCCGGCAAATCATCATTAATATCGGCCTTGTTCAGATTCGCGTACATCGACGGATTAATATCGATTGACGGACTCGACATATCGCAGATATCGAGACAGGTACGGGCTTCACGACATTACCTATGCGAGACAGCGTGGTAGGCGGCTATTATTTGCTAACTTATGATAATTTTCAGGGTCTACGATCGAAAATTTCAATTATTCCCCAAGAGCCCGTACTCTTCTCTGCAACAATCAGATACAACTTGGATCCGTTCGACGTCTACAGCGACGATGACTTATGGAGAGCCCTGGAACAGGTCAGATTAATAATTGAAAGATCGTTGTTTTTCAATGGGAGTCGTTTATTTAAGGGTTTCTTTGTTCTATTTTTACAGGTGGACTTGAAATCGGTTATTCCATCGTTAGATTTCCGGGTGACGGAGGGAGGCTCTAACTTTTCAGTAGGTCAGCGACAACTGATGTGTTTAGCGCGCGCCGTGCTCAGGTCCAATCAGATATTGATTATGGACGAAGCGACAGCAAATGTGGATCCTCAGTGAGTTTCTGATCATCACAATGTATCGGTCATTACATTGGTAGGTGGAAATACTAAAGTGCCTTCTCTCTTACAGGACGGATGGTTTCATTCAGCAAACGATTCGGCGCCAGTTCGTTTCATGTACCGTGCTGACGATAGCTCACCGGCTCAACACCATCATGGACTCAGACCGGGTGCTCGTCATGAACACCGGCCAGGTCGCCGAGTTCGACCATCCCTATGTACTTCTATCAGATCCCAACAGCCAATTGTCTTCAATGGTGCGAGAGACAGGGGATAAGAATAGCGCAACACTGTTCCGAGTAGCCAAGGACGCTTACTTCCAGAGCAATCTGAAAGAAAATGCCAGATAAAAAATATCTAAATTCATCACCATGAAAAATTCTCATCCATACCTATTGTTTTACCTGATTAACAAGTTTGTTTCTAGGAGAGATGACCAAGCCAAGCAATAGCGACAGTGACAAGTATTAAATAATTATAATTACGTACTTTAGTATTCATAGCTTTGGTAATAATTTTAATAAAATCGTTAAATAATTATCTACATATTTTTATTAATATTCCTATATTGCGTGAGATGAAACAATTTAAGAAGGCTCAAAGTCACTCCACACCCACTTTATTATCAATTGATATCGAATAAGTATGGATATAGATATGCAAAATGTATCCAACCACCCATACCTCTGCAAACTGAAACCAACCTACAACCACTTCAGCTGGGGTTGATTTTAGTCCGCAGGAGTAAGTGTGGGTCGGTTCCTTTTTGCAAATCCGTATGTACCTGACAATCACCAGCATAGCAAGCGACGCCTAGGATGTTTACATCGGTAAATTTTGTACACTAAGAACAATATGATCAAGACCAGCCCTAAAAGGAGACATTCAGATTTGTGGTCATCGCAGAACACTTGAAAAGGGTCTATAGTATTGCAGTCTTGACAACAACCCATCATACACTAAAGGGGTCGCACATTGTTTCTCTAACCCATATTCATTTTGATTAAGTATTTTGTTTGTTACAAAATCAAATGTTTTATTTATTCCATATCTGGTAATTTAAAGTGTATGGCCCCATCGAAACTTATTGACAAATAAACGACTGGATGACTTTGACATAGCATTTTCTTTTTATTTGTGCTAACGTATTAGGTATTGTATTCTCTTTGATGTGTGTGTTGCAAAGAGAGGAGAATACTTGTGCAACGGGAATATTTGTACTGATACAGTCATTAAAGAATTTAAAGCATACACGCATTCAATTTTGCCGCAAAATTTTACTATTTCCACATTCCCTTCCAGTTTGGTATTTTTTTCCAGCCAAGTATGTGCCTACGGAAACAAACGTAACAAAATAATTCAAATCAAACATTTTAGAATTGGCCCAATCTTCAAAACGACTTGATGGAATTGTATGAAACAAAAATTGTTGCAAAATTTCAAGCGATTTCATGACCCAATGGTATCAGAGCCTAGACGATGGCGAATGGCCCGATGGTATGTCTTTGGTGCCTTGGAGGATGGGATGCCCCTGCCCGGTCCCTGGTATGGGATGCCACTTGTGTTGATACCCTGGCACCGTCACATCTTCCAAGCACGTCTATGCGTTCTGGCGCTGCTGCTGCAGAGGCTGGAAACCTCAAGAAGCGCAAATATAGTGGCCTTCCTGGAGGCTATTTGTTTGAGCCTTTTGGGGTCGAAACTTTAGGCTCATGGGGCTCTAACGTGCGTCTCCTCTACAAGGAGACAGCAGCGCGTCTGTTCGCCGCATCACGTGACCGTCGGGCTGGTCTGTTTTTCGCGCAACGAATAAGCATCGCTATTCAGCGCGGAAATGCGGCCAGCCTCCTGGGCACTTTTGACATCGACGACGATATGGAGGCACTTTTGTAAGTATATATAATTTTTATTATTATTATTTTATTTTGTTTTTTTTATATAAAAAATACTGTAAATTAGTTTGTAAGTAGTTTTAATACTGTAAATAGTATGTAAATATAATTGTAATTAAAGGTAATAAAAAAAATATTAGAGCCTTCGACTATTTACCTATAACTCTTATTTATAACAAAAAAATCAAATTAGAGAGCAAATAGTTTATCTCTGATGAATGTAATTGTGGTAAAAGTTGAGCTATTAGTCGTACTTTGGTTTGACTTCTATGCGCAAAGCTAAATCTAAAGCTATTGTTATCTATCGGTTAAATATTTCATTTATAGTTTCCTTCTCCTTGGTGACTCTATACTATACCATATTTTGGCCGGTTACCATTGTCACAGGGCTATCTGGTTGAAGGTATTTATTGATTTACAAAGTTTTGTCGTCGGCTCCGTCCGTGACACTGTCGATTATGATCTGCAGCATGACCTAAAATAGTCAGTCATAATTAGCTTTTATTTTTTTGGGAGCTTACGGTTAATTAATGGTCTTCGAATTACAACAAAGATTATGTATAATATATACCTCGCATTCTTAAATTGTTTGCTGTGATTCCAAAATGATCAGATAAAAATACTAAAAGAGATACTAATTAGGGAATACAAAAATCATTCGTTGCTGTTTTTCCTTTTCCCAGTGTATGTCAAAGATCTTTAAAAGCGAGTACCGTCGTGTGATTTTGGAGACAAAGCACACTATGACCGTTTGTCGAATAATAATATTATTATATTATTATGATTATCAGCAGTGATAGCCGATTGGTTAAAGCGGGCACCGCGTCTTGTGGGCACCAGGTCTTGGGTTCAAGCCCTGGCTCGCACCTCTGGATTTTTCGAAATCTATGTGCGAATCATAATTTCTATATGATTATCACTTGCTTACGGTGAAGGAAGACATCGTGAGGAAACCTGCATGTCTTAGAAGATCTAATACATTTTCGATAGACATGTGAAATCCGCCAACCCGCACTGGGCCAGCGTGGTGGATTATGGCCTGAATCCCCCTCATGTTGAGGGGAGGCCCGTGCCCAGGAGTGGGACGTCAAAAGGGATAAATTATTATTATTATATTATATTATTATGATTATATAATCATCCAGAATGCGGATACATATATTCGTCAGTTAGCGGACGGCAGTGATTATATTCTCTTTACGGACGGCTAGCAACAATATTGAATAATTATTTCTCTGCGCTCATTCTTTTGAGGAGACCTAAAGCAATTTCACTCACCCGTATTAGTTTTTAATATATGAACATGAGTTGATTTATGTACAGCAATATTGGCACTTGTACAGCAGCCAGGAGAGGTACACGATCACCATGACGAGCAGCACCGTCAGGTAGAGCACGTTCGGGTTCTTGAACAACCGCGGATCGCAGCACTTGCCCCCCTCGCATGCCACCATCGTAGCGGGATGATTGGGTATTTCAAGGCTATTTCATGTTGCTAGTATTTGTATTATTACCATCGTGTTTATTTATATAATTAAGATAACCTTTAAACTCTCATGGTGACAAAGATAATGTCAATTTATGACAAAGAGTATTTATCAAAAAGATTAAACAGCTCCACAGAGGTCTGTGAGCCTGAGCCCCACCGTGCCCACCACAGATATCAGCCCCTATGTAGTATTGGTTTAGGAAAGTGGACGATCACACATCTTTGTTTTGTTATTAAAAGTGTTAGTTTTGCTATTTGGAACTTGCTACTTGGACTGGCGAAATACCTATTAAACTGCATGGGCTACATTTCTAAAGAAAGAATAGGAAGTTATATTCGGAAGTCCACCTTTACAGGGTGTCTCAGAAGTCTGAAATAATAATTTAGAATACATATATGTGGTAGCTACTATGTATTAGTAAAGATAATAATTAGTTGCATGGTATTAGTAAAGACAGACTAAACGTACCTTAATAAAATAGTTATAGCTTCTACGGGCCCTTAATGTCTTGTTATAACTTTTGTGTTATATACGTTCTTAAAATAATCTAAAGTTATATAAACAGTGAAAATTGCACATTCAAGTAGCAATCATAAATAGTTTGTGAAAATTTTGCATAACACTCGAAATATTATAATCGATTATCCTAATAAATAAAATGCATTAAAATATTATTTTAGATAAATATATTATAAATTACATGTGTTGAATTTACTATTTAATAGTTCCACATAAATCACAGACACTAACTATTAACATTACTTAATATTATTGCGGTTGCGGGTTATCACTGAAGTATTTTGTTTTGGCGACTTCATAGAGGGTCTTGCTCATCCCTTCGCCGGTCTCCTTGACCATAAAGGTGAATTTGCTGTTAGGGTTGGCGAGCAGCTTGTACGGGTGGTCGAACTCGACGGCCTCCCCTCTATCCATGACCAGGACTCGGTCGTAGTCCATGATGGTATTCAGCCTATGTGCGATTGTTAGAACAGTGCATGTTGCGAACTCACGCCGAATCGTCTCCTGGATTAGGGCGTCCGTCCTTTAAAAAAAAACTTATTTTCGATTTTCGTATCACAAAAAGATAACTTTTAGAGAAGCACAAAAAAACGAATTCTTCGTCGTCAGTCAGGGTCAAGGTCAGGGTGGAGGTTAGAGTTAATCATTGGGGTTGATATTGTGATTGTACTTACTGAGGGTCAACATTAGCCGTGGCCTCGTCCATTATAAGAATTTTATTGGACCGCAGCACGGCCCTAGCCAGGCACACCAGCTGACGCTGTCCCATGGAGAAGTTGCTGCCGCCTTCCGACACCTTAAAGTCCAGCGCCGGTATTGATTCCTTCAATTCAACCTAGAGGTAGGCAATTATATATATTTGAGAAGCACGTTCTTCACAATAATTAAACTAGGATCTCGAACCTTAAACGTATGAAAGTTGATACATAATATTGATTGTATACTTACTTGCTCCAAAGCTCTCCATATTTCCTCATCACTGTAATCGTCAAAGGGATCCAAATTATAACGCAATGTGGCAGAGAATAAAACTGGCTCTTGAGGAATTATTGATATCTTCGATCGTAGGTCCTGAAAACATAATAAAAAAACCCAATAGTCGTCAAGTAAAAAATACGATAACTTTTTATGCACTAGAAGTTATGAAAATAATAGAATAGGTACTTACCTTCTTAGCGATGTTCTGAGTGTCAATGCCGTCGATTCTGATGCTGCCTTCTATATTGGATAGTCGGAACAGGGCTGATATCAGAGAAGACTTGCCAGCACCGGTCCGGCCAACCACACCCACCTAGAAGATTGAATTATTATATGAATATAGAATAAATATATATAACTCTATTGTTATATCGTGTGTAGGAAATGATGTTCACCTTCCAGCCACTCAGAATATCGAAGTTCAAATTCTTCAATACAGGAGCCTCTTCGATAGCGTATCTCAAGTAGACGCTTTCAAAGTTAATTTGACCTTCTAAAGGCCATTCTTTTGGTGGCACAGTTGCTGCAAATATAAATAGAATTAGCTTCCAGAAACCCGCAATTCTTTGCATTTAAAATTATTATGTATTTTAATTTAGTTAGATTGATTCTTACGTCCTTCTTCCATGTTTTCTTCTGTGGGCAGTTTGGTGTACTCCAACACTCTCTCGACGGCAGTCATCTGTCCGAGGAAGTCGGCTGTGAAGCGAGCCGCCATCTGCAGCATCATAGTGAGGACCATGGACTGGCTCACGGCCAGGCCGACACTGCCGACAGGTATCATAGTACCTGCAATTACATCAAATATGTGATAGATTCTCAAGTATTATATTATTCTTACTTTCTCTTCGCTTCTTGTCATGATTTGTTAGCAGAAGCATCAGCTTCTGGTTCGTGATACCTATCTATCAAGATAGGTATCACGAACCAACCACCATAGATACCTATTATAATAATCATGGAAACAGAGTTAATCTGCGATGAAGACAGCGAGGCAAAGTGTTACTTTTGTAACATTACTTCAAGCTTCACGCATTACTCATACTATGTAAGACTTATTAATGGTCCACTAGCTGTGCCCCGCGACTTCATCCGCGTAGTATTGGATTATTGGGTTAAAAAGTATTCTATATGTTAATCCCGGTTATAATCTGTCTGTGTTCCAAATTTCATTCAAATCCGTTCAGTAGTTTTTGCGTGAAGGAGTAACAAACATACATACATACATACATCCACACTCACAAACTTTCGCATTTATAATATTAGTAGGATTAAATACTCATGGGTATAAATAGAGGATTCAAAATCATTAAGTAGTGAATAGGTAAATCTGAACCTTGACTTCTGTTAAATAAAACTATCAAATTACTAAGTACATTGGGATACATCTATACAAATAAATAAAATTGGAGTGTCTGTTTGTAATATAAAAATAACACCTTTTCACTAAATGCATATGAAAGTACATACTTACGACACATATAGCAAAAACGCGATTTAAAAAAAAATTGTTTGTCTGTCTGTCTGTCTGTCTGTGTGTTTGTTCCGGGTAATCTCCGAAACGGGTGGACCGATTTTGACGGGACTCTCACTGGTAGATAGCTGATGTCATAAGCAGTAACTTAGGCTACTTTTATTTTAGAAAAACAAAATTTAAAATAATGAAATAACGGGTTCTGTCGTGCGGGCTCAGAACGCGGGAGCGGGCTTTTTTGTTAAGTTAAATTCCACGCGGACGAAGTCGCGGGCTCAGCTAGTACCTATTAAAATCAGTGCTATAGGTACAAATATTTCGGTGAATGGTAAATGGATGAAATGGCAAATAAGTATGGAACCAAAAATATTTAAAATAATATTTTAATGGTTTGGTATCGGACCCTTTTTCCTTCAAATTCACCACGTATAGTAACAAAACAACAATGAAACGGAAATCAACCTACCGAAATCTATAAAAAGGAAAATAGCCATGATGACACCGAGGTAAATGATACACAATCCATCCAAGTACAATCCGAACGCGGTGGACCCGCCCAGGAAAGTGTAAAATGCGCTAGAATGAAGATTCTGAAAAATAAACAATACGGTAGGTAAGCAATGTAAAAAAAAATGTAGGTAAAAAAAAAACAAAAAAAAAAGGTAAGCAATGTACTGAAGAAATATTAGATGAAATAATTTTGAAAACATCGATAGTCCAATATACAACTGTTTGGGGTGGTCAAAGAACATAATTAGAAATGCTTACCTGAGCATCGTCAAAGGACCTGAGCAGTCTAGTGTGAGAATTTGAACTCCTAATGGTCGACAATCCAGATATGGTAGAATTAATCATACCGAATACCGGACTTTTAGCTGTTAAAGATAAAAAAAAATATAAGGAAATCTTAATACCTAAAATTATAGAACCGATTTTCATCAAAGGCAGGAACCGTAGGTACCCAAAGAAAATAAATGCGTTTTAACTCAGTTTATATTCATTGTGAAGCTACAAATATACAAAGGTGTCGAAGTACTGCATTGCCTTGGGGTTTAAAAAATATAAATTAAAAACACTTTAGAAAATATTCAAGTACTCATGTAAGCAGATACTTAATATACCTAAGTTATTGGGAATGGTATAGGTACTTACTAGTGCCCTCCAACCTTTTGACCGCCTGAGCTGCATTCAAATACCACTTTAAAAGGAAGACGAAGATGAACAGTAGAACAAACGTCGGTATCAAGGTCCACGGCAGAGCTATAGCGTTCAGAACAAGTATACTCGTCAGAGACAGATACATTTGTACCGTCTCGAGTGTGCTGCGGGGCAAGAGTTCGTCCATTGCACCCATGTCCTTTGAAAACCTGTTTAAAACGCGACCTGTTTGAAAATAACGCTACGGTTAATGGTGCTCTGTAAGTGCAGGTACAGTACTGGATATCTATAAATATCCATCTTACCCGATGGATTGGTGTCGAAAAACCTCATAACAGCTACAATTAATTTCTTGTAAATAATATTGTGAAGATTTTCCGACGCTCTCATAGTAGCAACTACGAAAGCGTATATTCTTACGTGCGATATTATAATAATAGCTAATATGACACCGCCGTATATATAAAGATACTGTGCTGTTGATAATAAACCGATCAGTGTGTTCAAATCCCAGTCTGGAATAAAGAGAAACATAAATGTGTTAACATATAAAACATACAGGACCAATAAGTATAAACAATAACATAAAGTCTAGATCTTAAAAAAATATATTACCAGGGTCTTCCCCTGCAGGCAGCGACAGTTCATATGCGTCCACTTGATTTGTCCTGAAATAGTAAAAAAATCAGAGAAATTGAACCTTGTGTCAACATCGTACTCAAGACCGCTTTCAGACTTGAGATCGATTTATTAGTACGGGTCTAAAATTGAAGTTTTAATGAGTAACTTACCAGAAACTGAGCCAGTAATCAGCTGTAGTTGCCGCACCCTGAGTGATCAACAAAGTCAAGAAAGCGCAGAGCACGATGCACCAGGACTGCACGGCGCTGAAGTACTGGTATATTACATCCCACTTCAAGCTACCCTTCGCCCTCTCTTCGTCCGCTAACACCTGCGCCGTGTCGTCTTCCTCATCATCGTTACTTTTGACCGATAATTTCGAAATTCCGCGTAGAACTGTTGGTTTTTTCTGAAAAAATACGAACAATGGTAGCCTGTCAATATTATCTGCAAATTAAGGCATATTTTTATCGAGTGATATTTTTAAATTATCGTACTTAGTTATTTTTTATTTTACCTTACTTCTTAGTCCACAAACGATATCTTCGCGGAATAACGGATATTTACTTTTTGATGATATAAAAACTTTAAATAAATACCTATACCGAACCCAAACCTCCATAATATCATCATCAGATCTAGGTACTATCCTACTAATATTATAAATGCGAAAGTTTGTGAGTGTGGATGTATGTTTGTTACTCTTTCACGTAAAGCTACTGAACGGATTTGGATGAAATTTAAAGCACATATAGTTTATAACCTGGATTAACACATATAACACTTTACTTAAATCTACGCGGACGAAGTCGCAGGCAGCAACTAGTGATTCATATTTCGTAATGTCTATACATAATATTTAATTCAAAACAAATTACCTTGTTGACATCACTTTCGCTATTATCATTTGCTTCTGATAATAAAAGTGAGAATTCTGTTCCAGATGCCACGAGTTCATCATAAGTTCCCATATTTTCAATAGAACCCTGCGAGTCAAAATACATATTAACCAAAGATCCAGGATCTATTTTTCAAATACCCTTAAGAACAAATACTAGGGTATGAATATAAACTGAGTATTTTCTTTTGTTATAGGACGTTGTGTACAATAGAATTATACATACGTAATGTACAGTGATAGTGATTAACTATTTTAACTCGAGTAACTACGTTACAGAGTTTTTGATAATATAGTTTCATAATAATGGTGCTTCTAAGACTGTATTTGTTTCTCTGTGGTTTGTGTAGATCACTTCCAATATAAGTAATGGTGGAAAATCGGGGAATAATTAGATCGGTATTAAAATGCTACCTCATTCAGCACAACTATCTGGTCAGCAGGCTTGAGATGGTGAATTTGATGTGTGACCAGGATACAAGTCCGTCCAGACAGGTATCCCTTGATGCAACCTTCAAACAGCTGTCTGCCTACATTTGCATCCACCGCGGACAACGGATCGTCAAGCAGGTAGATATCAGCCTGAAAGTATTTCCTTTCTGTAGCACAAGAGTAATAACTCTGAAATACCTATTATGATAAAAACTCACTATTGTAAGTTTTATATTCGACCCACTGAACGAATCACGTCTTAACATCTGTGGACCTAGCTTGGACACCATCAATCATCAAGTGTTGATTATAAGTGTTAATTTTATCAAAATTTAAATTAATTACGTGTCGCTCTCACCTCGCGGTAAACAGCTCTCGCTAAGTTGATTCTGGCTCTCTGACCCCCTGACAGCGACACTCCACGCTCGCCCACTAACGACTGATCCCCATATGGGAATTGCTTGAAATCAGGTAGTAAAGAACATACTCCGCAGACCTATAGAGTAAAAAAAAACTTGAATAGCAGTCATGTTATTATCGACCGATTTTATTATATTTAATAAATCATGTACAGAAACTCTAAATTGAAAATTTATATTAAAACCCCCGGTGACTTTTTAAATTACAAAACAGCTGTTAATTTTTAAACGGCTGAACTGATTTTCATGAAAGCTAACCAAGAACACTCTAAATCAGAATAACTTTCTATCAAAAAAAACTAAATTAAAATCGGTTGATCCGCTTGGGCGCTACGATGCCATAGACATACACACATGGAGTGCGACGATGAGAAGCTACAAAAGTTGCTGATTTCGTAATGCCGACAATGTTTTCAAACTTGTACGAGGTGTGCGGATACCGACTAACCCGCCGATAACAAAACCGCCGGGTGTGTTGGTGTGTCAGCGACTTTGGTATGTACACTCCATTATGTTTCAAATATCCCTTTTCATTGTCATTTATATGGATTTCGACTTTGTTGACCTAACATAAATACGATGATATTTTAAAGTGGTTTATACCTGGTAATAATAATTAACTTATACCTCTTTATATTTCGCAGGGTCGTACGGCAAGCCAAATAAAATATTTTCTCGCACGGTTGCCGCGTACAGCCAAGGCTCCTGACTGGCGTAAGAAATCTTTCCTTTCACTGCAAGATTACCGTCAGAAACTGGTAACTCTTTCAAAAGAACTTGAAGTAGGGAACTCTGAAATAGTACAAATTGTAAGATTGTAATTGTTTTTTTTTTTAATTCTGACTCCTGGTTACACGTGCGTCAATGCGAGGGGATTTATAATCCACCACGCTGGCCCAGTGCAAGTTGGTCAATTACACATGTCTGGCGAAAATTTATATTTTCTGAGCCACACAGGTTTCCACACGGTGATTTTCCTTCGCCGTAAATAAGTGATAATAACTTAGGATTCAAACATAGATTTCAAAGAAAACGTGGCTTGTACCGGACTTTGTTTTAATTGGAATAAACAAATACTTACTTTTCCGGAACCTACGGGGCCAATTATAGCACACAATTTACCCTTACGAATACGCAACGATATGTTTTTAAGGGTCAAGTCGTCCTTAGAATCGGTCCAAGATGCATTGACCTTGTGCAATTCCAGAGGGTAGTCTGATCCAGCTCCATCAGTTGAAGACACTCTTGGTGGCAAGTTTTCCCCTTGAGAATATCTGACAGGCTGCACGAAATCTTCTTTATAATTTTTCATATTTTTATTAGACTTTACAACATTGGCGCCATTATGTGTTGGTGTGACTGACAAGTCTGGCCTTTCATCTGTTAGGTGGAAGAAGTAAAAACTCACACAATATGTAATATTTTAATATCTTATTTAGTTGCCTAGCGGTTATTTTTATGTTACTTTAGTTTAGTTTGAACTAGTGTAGGCCGCTTTTGGACTATTACAAATCTGCATTTATAATTACGTGTTACGTTTGTGTTACTATTTTTCACACCTCAGTGCAATGTGTCTCTACATCGCATCACGGTGTAAAAATTGCAATATATAAATAAAAACCTTCGTCTAAAATTTGAAACAAACATTAATAGCTAGGTGGCTACTAACTAGGTGGTTTACGATATTACTTTGTGGCTTTAGTACAAAAGTTTTAGGCAGCCAAATTTCTTATAGAAGAGCCACGGTATAGCACTTACCCATAGCGAGGAAACTTTGGATACGTTCTAAGGATACCATCATTTCCGACAAACTAGCAATGGCAAGTGGCAAGATCATCGTCACGTTCATTTGGATTATACTAAAGTATTGTTGGATGGGGTATATCTGAAAAAAATAGCATTATGGAGGTAGGTATGTACGTAATCTGAAAAATACAGTTTTATTAATTTTTTACTAAGAAATTACGTCATCATTGCTCATACCGTAGTAGCGGTTATCATGGTGCCGGTGAGCGCGAGCGTTAGTACTGTTAAGAACAAGATACAGCGCTCTGTGAACAACATGAAGTTCAGGAACATGCTCCGGATGAAGATGGATTTCCGGAGGGTGATCATTTCGAACGCCCTCGACGCTTTCACGATCAGTTGGAAGGGCTTTTCCCAAGCGTACATTTTTATAACCTGAAAAATTTAAGACGTTTAACAATTGGTAGCATGAATACGAGAAGGCTTTGTGTTACAGAGTACCATTTCTTCTAGTAAACACAGAGCCGAATTCAAAAATATATAGGTATATTTGTATTAATAGCATGTCCATGCACTGATAAAAATGTGAATAGATAAAAAGTAAGTATAAAATAAATATAATATTTTTGTTGTTATAGTAATGCAGGTCATAATATATTAATTTCCATTAGGTTCTCAGTTGGCAGTACCTACCTGCTGCTGAAAATGTTGGATGATTTAATACTTACTTGTATGCCGTTAATTATTTCACTCATAAGCTTGATTCGCTTGTCGGTCCTCTGTGCAGTTTCACGTCTAACAACCGCTGTAAGCTTCGTCAGACCGGCTGTTGGAACAAATAAAATGGGCATTTATGTATTAGGGTGCATTTATGCATTAGGGTACCACAATCGATTGACAGTCGACCGATGATCGATCGTACAGACGTTGTTCGGAGTAGAAACTCTCAATCGACGTTGACTCGTCTCGTTACACCATCAATCGATGGATAGAACGAAATTTGATCGATTAGTGTGGCAACGCTCTTTTAACATAGTAGCTACCGTAAATTAATTTGCAACAGCAATTTAAGATTTTCTGTATAGATTGCAAGAAAAAAAAGGGTTTAGAATATTCTAGTATCTGACTTTATATTTTCAGCGTTTGGCCTCGCTATAAAACATACTTTAACCTTTTTCCTCGAACAGATTCTATCTATAACGAAAACCCTGTTACATAAAAGACCGAAGGGTTATGCCCGTGCTTATACCTACCTTTGAAAAATAGTTATAGATCATAGCAAAGAAACAACGAAAGCGGCTATAGATACCTGCTGTTTGAATGTTTGATATAAACTATTAAAATTAACAAATTGAGAAATATGTCCAAATAACTTCCAACTATGCAACGGTTATTTGAAGACTCTATTCACCTTGAAGCGGCAGGATTAATACCACAACACCAAATAAGCCGAAGTATTTAATAAACGTGATGAATTGTTGCAATATTTGTTTCACTTCGATGTACTCAAGTGAAATAATAATATATTTTATCTACTATACATGTCATCGAATGATAACAACTATGCCAATATGCCTACCTATTTGAATACATAAATGTACGTTAATATACGTCTAACGGTGTATGTGAAAGTAGTGCTTCAAGATAACGAATTAAATTCTAAATACTAGATAACAGAGTTATAAGAGTTATCGTAAGAAGACATTATTTACCTTGAAGCGGCAGGATTAATAGCACAACGCCAAACAAGCCGACGAAGGGGGCGTATCCCGCGGCTTCGTACAAGAAGTAGAGCACAACGGCCGCCTGTATGGGCACCGCCCACAAGTAATGCAGGAACATGAACGAGTAGTCGAACCTGGCCACGTCATTTGACATCAGGTTCACCAGTTTACCGCCAGCCACTTCGCCCACGGACACCAAATTTACGCGTAGTAACTGTGGACGAAATATTAACATAGGTATTGATAAATAATTCACTCCCTCGGTCTCTGTCCCCCTGTCCCTTCAAGTCAACAACGTACAAGCCATGCCTTTAAAATTGCAAGCATCTATGGGCTACAGCAACTGCTTAACATCAAGCAGGTCGTAACCTGGTTTGCCGAATTTGTTTTAAAAAAGAGTGGCATCCAACTAAACAGCTGTTCTAACACACGTAATATTCCCTTTTCGTCTCGTTCTTACCTTCCTATATAAAAGCGAGGAGCACGCCACTTTGATCTTCATACTGAATCGCATCACGAACAAGGAGTTATGGTGCTGGCACAGCATGCCGATGAAGTTGAGGCCGAGCATGGCGAGCGCGTACAGGCCCGCCTCCTCGCGGGTCATGGCGCTCTCCACCGACCAGTACGAGAGCAACTGGCCAAACAGCAGTGGTTGGGCAGTCCTATTTGAAAAAAATAAATTCTTACACTCAAAGTAGAAAGAAATAATGAAATATTTATGTAGCTATCATCTGTCTGCGAAGTCGTTTGTGTGGACTCAAGTAAAGTATCATATGTGTTAATTCAGGTTATGATATATATGTGCCAAATTTTATCCAAATACGTTGAGCCGTTTTTCGTGATTCAAAAAATTTATATAATATCTTAGGATTGAATAAATATTTTTCCACTTTCGATAAGGAGCTGATGATGAAGTAGTTTTGCATCTAAAATAATTTAGTTTAGTTAAAATAAATAAATATCGCCAGACTGAAACACCAACTGTATGGTCCCAGACTAAGCAACGCTTGTACTATGGGTACCGTACAATGGACTGGGGGTGTTCCCAGTGACACCCACGCCTGGGAAAATTACGAAAAGGCCCTTTCCAAAATTTTCCCCAGCGGGATCGAACCAGCAACCACCATATGCAGTGAGCCGAGCGGCCTACGCTCGAACCAATGCGCCAAGCGGTCAATTTCATTTTTGCTCTGATGCCCTTGGTTTCACAGCAACGCCACTGAATGTGGGCACCATTGCGGAGGTCATACCTGACAGCGCTAATGATGATGACGTACAGCGCGCTTGGCATGTATGCGAGCCAGTACGCTCTCCGCATCGCCTTCCATAGCGACGGCTCTCTGTTATCCCTCGATGCTCTCGCCACTTCATCCAGCCAGTATCTAGCAAGTTAACTCGGTGAAAAATAATCATGCCAAGAACCATAGGTACAATAATTAAAAAAAAAACATTTTTTTAAGAAATGTTTTAAATGTCTTCCAACGTTAAGTTTACATTATGGAATAGGTTGATAAAAATTATACATTATATTTAATACCGGCATAATTAAAACACAAAACGGTGCGTTCAGAAATCATTAGCTTAGGACCAGTTTAAGGAAATAGTTCTTTGCGAACAACATCCTTGGACTCCAAAAGAAATGATAGCTGTAATTTATAATTATTTACCACGTTCTGATATTGATAACGTTCTTTTTGATAACATAAATATGTTTTTACAAAGCATTTAGACAATTTCCGTCAAACAGATAAAATACATATCTAACCCATATCTAACCAGATAAAACATTTAATGTTTTTCACAAAATAATCTGACTAGGTTACTTTACCACTACCTTGATTTTGTAGAGTCGTTATTTCGAATACTTGGGTGACCAATAGGGGCACTGTAGAATTTGCCATAGACACTAATATTTCAGCAGCAATCACACACATTTATAGCAATAAGGCCGTAATGTACGAAGAAATGATGTTCTTAGTACATTACGGCCGTATTCACAAACAATACTTGTCTAAGTAATGGACCAAGTCTATAGAATGTTTAATATCTAGTTCCAGCGTACTGTGAGACTTCACAGCAAGAGTTCATAAGTCTGAATACGGGCATTAGATAATGCCAGATTCTGTCTCGTCAAGATTTATATTGATTATTTTAAACATCAGCATCAGCGGTTCAGACCCTAGACCATGCGATAATGAACTTTATTAATTAAATTAATTTTGTTAATCTTATTATCAGGAACTAAAGTGTATAGTCAAACGAGTTGATGTAAATAAAGCATCAATTGAATTGAAACACACTTCCAGTGGTTTATTTATCGCGGTGATAGCAGATCGGAATTTCATCATAGTAAAATTACAAGCGTCGATTAGTATAGCTCACGTGACTTTTACTTAAAAGTAATTGAACTGAACAAAGTTCGAAGCTGTGACTCACAATGATAAGACGATGATGCAAAGTGTATACATATCACAACACTCTTTCCTTTGTAAAATCCGTATACAACAAAATATTAATACAATCAACGCTATAAAAAATTTGTTCCGTTGTACTAAAATCGGTGATAGTAAGCACTATTTTTGTTTAGACATCAATGATTTTATATGTAGATTTATATTTTGGAACTTCGTCATTACTTTGGTACACGGATATTTATAAGCCCTTTTTCACTTCAGTATAAAACAAAAACTGATCGTACCTTCTTATCATCGGCTACACTGCAGATTCATAATTTCATCAATTTCAATCATTCTTACTTGTTTTCCATTCATAGCCTACTATAAAAATGCATTTATATATTTAAGAAAAATACTTAATTGAATTTGTGTGGCTGCTTAAAAACGAAAACAACGGGAATGTACGAAAACAATGAAAATATTTGTGCAGCAATGGAATATCATTGAGCGGCAGACAAACAGGTGCAGATGAGATCAATACGCGACGCTATGTTTACTAAAATGAATATAGAGGTAGGTATGCGTGTATATCTCATGCAACGTGGGTTAGCTGCCTCGCGAGGTGAACTTTTGGTTGCGGTAGTAGTAGGTAGGCTTCTTTTCAGTGACTCTATAAGGTCTTATTTTAATAATGCGCCATATTTTGCATATAGCGCCTTAATTAATTCTAATAATGATACTAATAATCTACGTAGAAGGTACATTATCACTAACGACCATTGAAAAAAATATCTGATGGGTATCTCACTACGGCTGACCTTTGATTAAATCACTGGCTACCAACCAGATGTACCTACCAACAGAAAAAAATGTAGTCATCAGAATTGTGGTAGGTACTTACATCATTTTTGGCTTTTACTAAGGCGTTGTGCAAAATATCGTGCATTATTAAAATAATACCTTATATACGAGGCTTCCAGATGCAAGTTAAGCACCTCCGTTAAACCGGGATAGATTCCTATAAAGAAAAAAAAATACAAAAACTTACTTTTCAAAATAATCTCCAATTCTTTCGGACCCGTATTTCTTGCCGGGAACGACGAGATCTCGCTCCTCGATGTCTCTCTTGTTCCCTTTTACAAATATGGGACACATCCACCAGATAAAAATCCTCGATATTATATTCGGCTTTTTTCTCTTTTTCGTTTTCTGTTCGTTACCACCACTACCATTTTGTGCAGTTTTATTATCGCTTTCCATATTATATATATAAAAATAATTAATTTACTTATACACAAAACACTTTTGTTTTCAGGAAGCTACCACGTATGAAACATGAAGCCGACTTGTCAGCTATTATTGACAACTAAATATATATTTCAGTCCCTCAAGTGAGTGGGTAATCGTGAGCTATATAACTGATAATAATTATTGTAAAGATACATCCACACAACGGCTATCTCCATTTTATGATTAAATTATATATAAATGATGTCGTGTTTATCGATTACCTTATCAGTGCGATTAGCCTAAATAAATGATTACTACCGACGCGACCTAGTGATTGGGAAATATTATTGCATTGATATGTGAACAAAGAAACGAGTCGTGGGACTAATGCTAGGTTTGGAATTCTGTGGATCGAGCGTACGCCGCTGAGCTCACTGCACCGGGTGGTTGCGGATTCGGTTCCCACCAATTTCAACGGATTTCGCAATTTGCTCTGGTCTAGATGTTAGTCCGGCGAGGTATTTTAACTTAGGTATGTACCTAAGTATGACGCGACATAAACCATAAAGCAGAGAAATAATCTGGGAACCTTTAAAACACAAGTGATTACTTATTTGGGAATATCAATAACAACAATAAAGCCCGATTAAGAATAGTTAAGAAGTGAACGACCTTATAGTACCGACTATTGTAACTGTTATTTAATTTGTGGGTTGTGGACAAATGCTTTGATAGGTAATTCTCGCAAATTTGATAATCGGATACTGCTAATAGTTAACTGCGTTGCAATATAAATTTAAACCAGAGGTATATTACTAGCTAGAAAACAAAATGATCGACGTGCCACAGGATGGGAGATAAGAGCAGAAATAGGTAATCGCCTGAGCAAAGAAAAACTATACCAGAGTTTCTTTCATATACAGAGTGGAGACGACATGACGACATTAATTTAAACCACATATTGGGTATCACCATAGTAGTTCGTACACCAACTATCATCAAATTACATTGAACGGTATAGCCCCAGGAATAAGTTTTCACTTTAAGAATTTTAACACATGCTGTGAATACATTACGATTTCGCAGGGCTAGTTTATAAGGTCATTCACCTAGAAGGACCAAAACAATTTAGATTTACCTACATGCGTAAAACACAACCAAATAAAAAGTGCGGCTCAGAAATCATCGGTTACTTAGAAATATCACAATATTGTTGATTAAATTTCGACCTTATTACCATAACGTTAAACTTCTTATTATTATAAGCAAACGAATATTTACTAGCTGTACTATTCGATTTGCAGTCGGCATAGTGTTTGTAAACAGACAGAGGAAGATAGCTACGTTGCCAATCCGACACCTTTGCACAAACAAAGTAAGTGTAAGTAAAAATAGTTTATAATCACTTCCGCATTTGGAAGAATTAGTGTGCAAGAAAAGGAAAGAAATCGTCTGGGGTTTTAGGCTTTTGCTGGAGTTTTGTTTTTTATTCCCGATCACCAGTGCGTGACTAGCTGTCCTTGTGAGACCTCGTTTTTTTAATAATTTCAATGTGTTAGAGTTGTTAGGCGCGCGGCCATTGTTTTTGTGTAAAATTGGACATTCCTTTTCTTTTGCCGTAAGTTCATTTAGTGTAGATCTAGTTTTAGTACGTACTCTTATGTTATTGATAATACGATTGTGGTGTTTTAAATACCGTGATTTGGGATTTGGGAAGGCGGTGCCTACCAGGTACCTACCTAAATATTGTGTTTAAAATGTGACTACTTAGTGATTAATTAACGTGAAAAGTGTACCTAGTGTTAAGAAAGATTATTTACCTACTTACCTATTGGGAAGACGGTGCCTACCCAATGTGTAAACAAACAATAGTGTGATACAGGTTTAGGGTTAGGTACGTACCTAAATATTGTGTTTAAAATGTGACTTAGTGATTAATTAACGTGAAAATTGTACCTAGTGTTAAGAAAGATTATCTACGTACCTACTTACCTACCTACCTACAATGTTTTAAAATAAACATTTGCCAATCTACGGGCGCCCGGGCGCAGCGCGCGCGGGGCGCGGGGCGCGGTGCGCGGACGTCGATGCCTACCTACATGAACGAAACCAGATAGGTAAACCTACAAAGGCACCGCACGTGTAAAGAAAAGCGATGTTGCCGATCTTACCCATAGTGCCTACAGGTCAGTTGAGGTCAGTAGATAATATTACTAAAGGTGTTGTGTTTCGTTTAGATTATTTTCGGAATTAGTTTGTTTGAAAATTTCGCTTTTTGTTTGTTGATGTAAGAACAAATTTAATTATCACAAAGTATTTTGATTGATTAGTAGTAATGGTGTTTTAATTTAATGTCGTTATGTCGTCTCCACTCTGTATAATAATACATACAATTCACTACATACTAGTGATGTATCGAATATTCGCATTCGCATTCGCATTCGCGAATATTCGCATATTTTTTGACATTCGCATTCGCATTCGCATTCGCAAGAATCTATGCGAATGTTTGGCGAATGTTTTAGAAAAACAAAAAGGAAATTATCTATAGAAGGATATGGAATGTTAACAACTAGTAAGAATTATATATTATTTAAACAAACTTGCTCATAGGGTGGCCCTTATTGCACCGCTTTTAGATTCATAAAGCAGCTTATTACGCACTAGTGCTATTGACTTTAATTTTTTTAAATCTTAGTAAAGAGTTATCCTAAAATAGTAAACATTTAAAACAATAAATAAACGATGTTTATTAAAATATTATACATAAATATTTCAATAAATTTCTTTCACATTCAATTGCATTGTAAATAAAACATATTATAAACATTCGATTTATTATATTTTAAATAATATAATAATTGTTACCGGCTTTGCCAGACCCATAGATAAATATAACCAGCCAAATGCATGTCGGACTATGCGTACTCTAGAGTTCCGTAGACATCCCGCCACTTTGCGATACTACGGAACTTATAAAATAAAAGTGATATTTTTTTATCTATACAAATAAATAAAATTGGAGTGTCTGTTTGTAATATCAAAATAACACCTTTTCACTTAATGCATATGAAAGTACATACGACACCTATAACAAAAACGCGATAAATAATTTTTTTGTCTGTCTGTCTGTCTGTCTGTGTGTTTGTTCCGGGTAATCTCTGAAACGGCTGGACCGATTTTGACGGGACTTTCACTGGCAGATAGCTGATGTTTTAAGGAGTAACTTATGCTACTTTTATTTTAGAAAAACAAAATTAAAAAAAATGGGTCCTGTCGCGCGGGGTCAGAACGCGGGAGCGGGCTTTTTTGTTAAGTTACATTCCACGCGGACGAAGTCGTGGGCTCAGCTAGTTGATAATGAAACATCGAATAAGGCGGCTCACGTAACCTATTAATTTCTGCGAAATTAATTAACTATTAGACACCTTTTAAATAAAATAGTAAGAAATTCTGTTACTAAATTTATTAAACCGGCATCATAGACATCTTCAGCAAAAGTGAAATAAACTTTTATTTTCTTTTTGGACTGATGAAAATTCTTATAAGGATTTTTAAGTCAAATAATAAACTTGTGATTAGACTGGGTGCACAATCAGTGGTACGTGGTTTGAGACTCAATTTAGATTTAGTAAATAACGATTTATTTCCTATAATAAACCATTTATAATGTGGTTCTAATTTAAAGGATGAATCTTGCTACTTAAGTAAAAAAGGCCACAATGAAGCTTAATATTTCGTAAACGGAAATTAATATTGAAAAACTGTCAAAGAAACCATCACACTGGCGATAAAAAAAATATAATGACATGTAAAAGACAAGCCCGCTGAGTTTCTTGCCGGATCTTCTCAGTCGAGGTCGCGTTCCGATCCGGTTGTAGATATAAGAGAAAATATGTAAAATTGTCAATTTGTAAGTGCCCCCGTAGGCCTAAACAAAATAAACGATTTGAATTTGAATCAAATAGTTTTAAAATAGTTACTGGACAATACCTCAATCGAGGGGGTGTGTAAACATTTTTCTATACTCCCCTTTCTTAAGTACGGGAGGTACAATGGAATAACTTTGCTTTCAAAATTTAATAACAGTTTCTAGCGGTACTAAATTTTTTGGCTAGTTTGCAGTATTTTAGCCCTAATAGTCTCTGTATAAATTACTGTGATTGCAGACGGACGTGCCGAAACTATAAGGGTTCCGAGTTTTTCTAAAAACTTACGGCGCGCTAAGTTGTTTTAATTCTCTGTCTTAAAAAAAATCGTGAATTGTGATTTCTCTCCAATTAAGATTGTAATATTCTAAATATTTTTTTCTCGCAAGTAAGTTGTAAAATGACGTATGAACTGCGTGAGCATTGTTAATTACACACCTTGGCTCCATCACAGCACAGCCCTTTTCAATTCAAATATTTTTATTTCAAATAGGCCAGATTAACTGGCACTTTTAAAAAGTCAAGAACTAGGAGCATGTTCCAAAACAAAGTCCTATGGAGAAGAACATGCAAGAAACTCCATGGATACATTTTTTCTTTTCTCTTTTTTTAAATTATGTTTGTTTATTTACAGTAGGTATTAAGAGATGTGAGGACAATGTAGGTTAACGCATAAGGCATCACAAATAAAGAAGTAATAGGCCCATAATATTGCCATGTCAAAAACTTATTTCTACTAGGAAGTTATGCTATATTAATGCATCAGTGCTTACATGGTGCTCACATTTTAACATCGTGTTAGTCTCTGGCTGCAAACCAGCCTCGATAATAACTTAGCTCACTTGCACATAATGCACTTATTTACTTGAATTTTAATAAATAAAAATTACTGTCTTGAGGTAGGCAACTAAATAATAAATAGGAACTTTCTCTATTGCTCTTGTTAATCTAATTAAAATATTAACTCAATAAAAATTGAATATAAAATAAATTTGATTAATGATATAATACTAAACTACCCTCAAATCAAAACAAATCTCTTGGAATTAACTTTATGTGACTAACTTCGTTATTTCAACCTATGGGTTCGGCTATGTTCGGCCGACACGAAATGTCAATCCAGTCTAACATTTTGCGCGCTTTTTATTACCCTCCGAGAAATAGGAGTGTTATTAGTTTAACATGTGTATTTGTGTGTCTGTCTTTGGCATCGTATCGCCCAAACAAATGATCCTATCTTAATTTTGTTCCTTTTTTAGAAAGGTGTTCGAGTGTTCTTAGCTATGTTTTACGAAAATCGATTCAACCGTTTGAAAATTATCAGCAGGGTTTCTTATTTGAAAGTCAACATTCGCATTCGCATTCGCATTCGCGAATGTTGAAGCCAAATATTCGCATTCGCATTCGCATTCGCGAATGTCAAAAATCCAACATTCGTTACATCACTACTACATACATATAATACATATAATTCACTCCGAATCAATATCCAGAATCATTTCCTTAGTGATGTATTTTTATTTGCCTCTATATATATTTATTACTGCGCCTCTACATTGTTAGAATCATAAATTTGAAAATAAGAAGAATAAAGAAAAACAGGAATAAACATTTAGTAATACTTATGATATGGTAAATACTGCCGGTGCGTTTTATATGGGTAATTTATTGTATGCATATAAAAATCCAGCAAAGCGCGTCCCGTGACTACTGGTAATTGATCGCAAAGTTATAACTAGGTAAATGCGCCAAGTGAATGTACAAATCTATGTCTACACTGTATCTAACTATATAATTTTAAATTTAATAAATATATTCATTTATTACACAAAAAATTGCTTGGTTGATAGCCGAATAGCTGATAGTACCTTCCTATAGTTCCTATTATTTGCACGGACGTGACAAGTCCACGTTGATACTCACCTGAATGACCATGGATCATGTACCTACTGTCTAGTTGAATGACATTTGTTCTCCTTATAACACGAGTTCTCCTTACTTACCTATCCTTCTGATTATTAATACACATGAGACTGCAACCTAGCTGCCGATCGTTAAGGCTAAAGCGCCCATCTAGCCCGCGAAGTTCAAATTTTTTGAGTTCTTTTAGAATTTTTTCAAAATCTGACGATAATAAAAGACAAATTTTGTAATTCGCGAAAAAGACCGTGTGCAGTGCATTTATTAATATATCCAACTTACTCTAAAACATTTCAAGAACGACAGCTATCCAGATAATCTGGCAATTTTTGTATATTTAGTGATTTACTAGTATCATATCCATCGTGATAATATTTAGAGTAAAATAAATGTATTAATAAATGCACTGCACACGTTCTTTTTCGCGAATTACAAAATTTGTCTTTTATTATTGTCAGATTTTGAAAAATTTCTAAAAGAACTCAAAAAATTTGAACTTCGCGGGCTAGACAGGCGCATTTTGTTGTGTTATATCTACCATTTACCATAAAATGTTGTTGATATAGGTCTACCAGAATCTCATGGCAAATGGGGAAATAAAAATTTGTTGTGTGCAATACTGGGGAAATTGGATTAAACGATCTTGATACTGTTTAATTTTTATTTATATATTTAGTCATTAATTAACATAAAGTATACTAGGTATGTGTATGAAATTGTTGTTATGCATCGGGTTCTTAACATAGGAAAATATGACAAAAAAAATAAATCCAATCATATATTACTTTATGTACTAATTTATTATAATGTTACGTACACGTACAGGGGTAGGTACAATTAATGCCGTTAAACGTGTAAAAAGGGTTTATTTCGCTCTCCACAAACTCGACAAATACACAGTACTAGTTCACTACTAGTACACTAGTTCACTAAGACTAGTTACACACAACAAGCACCGTTCCGAATCACTTAGCAGACTCGCAGTATTCCAATATTATCGCTCAGGTCACTGGTATAATTGCTTTTCGTTCGCTTACTTGAGTTCCGTACACAAAATGATCAAAATGATCCTTTTTGATTGGCATTTAAAATATTCAAAACCTGTCTCCTTAAGTATAAGTCTGTAAAAAATAATAAAATTTATCATGTTACTGAAACGATAGCTTAGTCAATCATCAACATCAACATCAGTCTAAATACTCGTACGTCCCACTGCAGGGCACAGGCCTCGTCTTACGAGTGAGAAGGATTATTACTTAATATTTTTCTTACCTCAGAGATTCTCTCCCTCCGTTGAAATCAATTTCTTGTCGAAGAATTTTTAACAGTTTTATTTCTGTTGGAATTTCCTTCCGAACTGTATAAAATTCATTTACTTTATTCCTTATCAACTGTAAATCGAAACTGTCCAAGTTGATTTTCTTCTTCCCCGCTCTCCTCTTTTTACCAGGCGTGGAAAATACACCATCGTTCGATGTGCACTCACCTATGATTCGCCGTATAGTAGTACTGAAAACCCCTATAAAGAAGCTATAATTAAGTAAGATAAATATAAAATAAACTAAAAGTATCAAAACAACTCAGTCCAACTTACCGGTCAACTCTACGACGCGCTTTAAAATCAAAGATTGAGTTTGATTTACGCCTTCTTCTTCCCTTATTTTACGATACACATTGAAAACAATATTTCTCGCTTGAGATCGAAGTGGCTTTTTCGACATTTTCACAAAAACAATAAATTGCCAAGAAGATATCACAAAATCTCAACAGCGGTTGACAAACCTTGTACTTTGATTTGGCAGGTGACAATTGACATTGCCATATGAAAATCACATTTTTTTATATTTTTTTAATGCCATGAGATTCTGGTAGACCTATAATGTTACACATCCCTAGATTTACTTAGTCGCGTTCGTAGCCTGCCAGTGCGATTCAGGAATACATTATTGGTCCTAGACTCACTACAAGCCGCGGAACAATAACCCAACATAACATTGTACAAATTATGTAGTTTATGTAGATCAGACGCGACTGAAAATTTTAGTACAAAATCAATTACCTGCGCACGCGAGCTACATAAAGTGCAATTTTAATGAAGACAGAGCCGTCACAACTGGCATGATACGTTATCTTTGTCGTGTTTAGCATGTGTCATCCCACTATTGCGTAAGGTGTGTAAATATTTCCTTACACCAACTTTTGGTCTCGTAGTCCTCCTGTCAAGGTTTGTTTTTAGAACCATCGTATGAACACGTGTTATATTACCTTTAACACGCGTGTACAGAGTGAAGTGCAAACCAACGGCATTGTCGATTGAAACCAAGATTACTCGTATGTGTCATTAACAACGCTATGAAAATCTGCAACAAGTCATTGAATCATAAAATTAATGATTTGCAAACAAATAATCTTCTGGTGCCTGAAAATATAATGATATATATAATAATTATAATTTAGCCCTTTTGACGTCCCACCGCTGGGCACGGGCCTCTCCTCAACATGAGGGGGACTCAGGCCATAATCCACCACGCTGACCCAGTGCGGGTTGGCGGATTTCACATGTCTTTCGAAAATTGGTTGGATCTTCTAAGACATGCAGGTTTCCTCACGATGTTTTCCTTCACCGTAAGCAAGTGATAATAATCATATATAGAAATTATGGTTCGCACATAGATTTCCATAAATCCAGAGGTGCGAGCCGGGGTTTGAACCCAAAAGACGCGTGCTTTAACCAATCGGCTATCACTGCTTTTTTTATAATGATAATAGAATGATAAATATTAAATCATTTCCGACCGTCAAAGCGGAGTCGGAACAAAAATAATATAGCTCGGATACTGGAAATGGAAAGAGTTTTAATTTACACCAGAACAACCCACTGGCTGCTTTATTTAAATATAACTCGTTTTAGTACCTAGTCCTTAGTTGCTGATGGTATGTTTACCTCCATCTTGCCGATCTTAAACTGTAAATACTCTATGTGAAATATAATAAATAGTATGAGACTAATGACAGTAATAAATAATGCCCGATATTAAAAAAGCATCACTTGGGAATACAGGCAGAGATGTTCTCCTAGTTGTCTTCTAACATCGTGTTCCCGGCGGTGATATGACATGGTATAGACTTAACTCTAGCATCCTACACAGAACGTGAATACGGTGACTAAAAAAAAAATCTTCGTCTTAATGTCGGGAACTTCAATAAAGGAAGTGGATAAAAAGAAACACGGTATACATAACGGTTTACAATTGCATATTATAGCACCATTGCGCCCCCATTGTGAGTGGTTACGATTTCACCCAACGGCACCTTTTGATTGCCTATAAAATACGCAAAATGTGCGTTAAATTTTTAGTCTCGTCGAAATGAACACGGAAACATTGTATTTTGGGATTAGGTACTTAAATATGCATCGTTCATAATATTTCAAGATTCAAGAAGATCCCATTTGCAATACTAAAAAATAAAGTGTCGATTGAGGGATAAAATTAAAATGCAATTTATATTTTATTTTACATTTTAAATAAAGATTTATAAAACATTGAAGTACGGGTATTAATCGCTGACGATAACTCGCGCTTGCATATAAAACACATTAGCAAAATTTAAATCCTTTGGGAATGTACTGGACACACCTTTGCCATCATAGAATCACACGTACATTTGGAATTCATTAAATTGTTTTCAATGTTCTCCACTAACATCTTGACGTGACAAATAGGTACAACATCACATTCACATCTCTGATGCGAACTGGAAGGCTGCATGATGTCCATCTGGGTGTCACTTTTAAAATGCTTATCATAATCAGGAGGTAAAGGGAAATAAATAGAATTCTTCAGCAACTCTTTATTCGATTTTATCTCAGTGGGCATGAGGGCCTGAGGACATTCAAACCAATCACTGTTAGAATATTCTGTTGCAAGACTGGCACTCTCCTCCACAGTATTTGTTGTATTATGAGTGGTGTCTACTTTATCTTTAAAATCCAATAAAACAATACCTTCTTCATTTGGAGTGTTCATTTCTATTTCGCATAAAGACTTTTTACTAGATTCTGCAATAGGTGATGGTGCCGTAGTGTCAATTACTGACTTGTTACATAAATTGTTTTGAGTGCTATTCATAATGTAAGACAAGTCTTGTGTGTTGACATTTTTAGCCATAAAAGTATTCCAAATCCGCTTTATTTTATTATTATTAGCTTGGACGACAGATTTCATACAGATGCATGAACCAAGGCTGCCATCGCAAGAGCAATCTACTGTATAACCAATATACGGCCGGTTCAGACTGCGTTTACTTTCCACATCAGTTTCCATATTTGTTCGGTTCGTGTCATTTTTAATTTCATTTAAATCTATCTTCTGCTGATTGTTTGCCACGCATCCCAATTCATCTATCTGAATAGGTGTAGTCTTAAATATATCACTTGGGATATTGCAAATATTATCTATCTTTTTAACAATATCTGTACAACGACTGACGAAAACCTCTTTTGTTCCAAATAACTCTAGGAAGGGTCCGTTGCCTTGGTTGAAGGTATTGCAGTCACAATCGATTTTTTTAACTTCTGCAAGATTTACATCTCCGTAAGGAAATATTGTGTCTGTTTCTGTTGTTTGCATATTTTTGGTTCTTACCGACATAGCATCACACGATTTGGTTTCCATTCCCAAGTTAGGGGGCACTTGAGACGATATGTTTTCAGTAAACATTATCGATTTAGCGGCGTTATATTTACATATTTTATCCATAATTGGATTAATATTATTTAGAATTAATTGATATTCAGGAGAATTCATATCTTTTTCTGGCATTTCTTCAATTTTTTGAACTGTGTTTCCTATTTGTACATGCTTTCGGGTTTCAACATTATTTTTGCACTTACAAATATCTTTTAAACGTTCGAAATCATGCTCAATTAAGTTATATACTTTCTCTAAAATGTGGCCCAATGCAAGATCTTTATTATCGCTTAATGAAACACATAGACATTGAACACGTTGAATTTTGATTTTCAAATATTCTTGTAGGAGACCGTAGGCTCTATTCCAACTCTCATCATTGCTACTGTTTTCTCCAGGACATTTGCATTTCATTTCATTAGCACAATCTGAAATAACTTGTTTAACTTTCTGTATTATGTCTGTAAATATCTTATCTTCTTCTTGCGATGGAATACAAGAAGATTTGCATGAATATGATTTAAATTCTTTTAATTTTCCTTTTAAATGATCTTCTATCAAATGAAATACGTTTACTTCAATATCTTTGGAATCATCCATATTGGTGTTCTTGCAGCATATACAACTTTCTTGGGCACTTTTTAGATTAGAATTGTCATCATTGTGCACATTTTCGCTGTATTCATCATTTGAAATAATACCAGTAAAGTGATAACATTCGTTAACATTAGGATTAGTAGGTCTAGTTGTTTTATTGAAATTGTCAGTTTGGTAGTTATCTCTTTTACATATATCATCTGGTTTACTTAGAGTATTTGGTGGTTTAATGTAATAGTTTCCTTGATTGCCCGTTTGATCATTGTCGTGGTTGGTTTTTGACGGTGAATGGTCGTCAGGATCATTATTTTCGCTCTGCTTTAACTCCTTTGATAGTTCTAGAGATTTTGTATTGGTAAGTGTAACACCCAAAAATTTTATGAAATAATCACAATCACCGGGTAATACATCTTTCTTAGAAATTGTAGTGTTACTCAACAACATTTTTTGTTCGTTCTGACTATCCACCGGATCCTTTTTTTCCTCAACAGTAAAGTTTTCTTTCGACTGTGCATCATGAGTTAAGTATAAAATTTGTGGTGGTTGGACACCAACCATTGATGGCTTATTTTGTTCTTGTTCAATTTCCAGTGACTTTTTACAATTGCATGCATCAGAGTTTATACACTTAAACACATTTGAACTCATATTTTTTGATTTGCTTTTGTTTTTATTAGCAGTTTTATCTTTTTTAAGGCAGTTACAAAGTCTGTCATTACTTTTATCTAAATTAATAGCACCCATGTATTCTGATTCAGTTGTAAGTGGTAAAATACGATTTATTTCACTATCTGTAATATATTCGTATTTATTACCGCTAACTGTACTATTATCGAGGGGCATGCTCTTTTTTGAAGTTTCTAAAGTGATAATTTGATCCCCAATACTATTATAATCTTGAATTTGGTTTCTAAAATTTTCACTATTCTTATCACTGAATGTTTTCATTGTGAATTTATCTTGTGTTTCTGCTAAGTCACTTTTCCATTTTGTAAGCGTTTCTAATAGTTTGTCTATTGATGTATTTGAGGGTCTTCTATGAAAACATACACAATCGTTCGGGCAACAGGGTTTTGCACAAGATTTACTACTGCTTATATCATTTTTTGGCGATGGAATGCTCGCTGTTATCGGTTTCGTTTGTTTAATAGTAGATATTTGGGATAGATTGTCTTTAATTTTCTGTTTCCATGCAGGATTGATAGTTTGATCATTCAAACCTTGATCATGCTGAACTTTCATTTGCTGAACTTTTACATTTGTTTCTTTTTGTGGCCCACACAAGCATACATTTACTGCGTAAGTTGGACCAAATCGTTTGGTTTGTCTACTGTTTCTTTCAGTTATAGGACTTTGACTTGGCGGACTCTTAGTTCTTCTTTTGTGGTTATTTGATTCTGACCTTTTTCTCTTAATATTTGCCGATTTATTTTGATTCATTATTTTATAATCAAACGTATTTTTTTCTTTCTTGCGGGTTTCGGCAGCGAGGTCTATATTATCTTTCGTGGTGATTATCGGTTCTTTATTATCTGCGCCCTTAAAATAATCAGAAATATGTAATCTTTATCGGTTTTGACTTACTAGGTAGGTGCTTATGCCAATATTGTTTAATATTGATTGGTACAAGAACATATTTTATGCAAACTAAATACTCACTTACCGAAGCTTGTTGAACTATTTTGGCTATTTTTTGTTCCATTAACTTCAGATCTTCTTTTTTAATGGAATCCTATAATAAATATTGTAATATATTGTGACTGTTCTTATGAATTTGAAAAACAAGTCGGTAAGTATATAGATCGAATGCATCTATAAAATAATAATCATATCATCACCTTTTTTAGGTCCTCGATTTGAAGTCTAAGCTGTGTTACATCCTGTTGTGTGCGTTTCCATAGTCCAGTGTTGCCAGTGTTGGTGACGTTAGGAGTATTAGTGACGGCCGCCTTACCGCCACCCTGCATTATAGTTTTTACTAAACACGGAAATACCGCTGCAAAAAAATATTATTGTTAGCGCTGCAGTATTACATTTGATTAAATTAAGTAGTAGGTAATCTATATGTACGAGTATAAAGAATTTTCTTAATAATACATGATATTTTTCATGAGGCCTAAGTTAATGCTACAGATGACGTTCTTACCACAACAATAATGTGATGGGTTTCTTCTAACAGCTGATCAGCTGTATCAACCAACAGAAAATAATTATACCATCAGTTAATTTTCGTGGTAGGTTAGTACACCATATTTAGCATTCTAACTAACTAAGGTGTCGTGCAAATTATCGTGCATTATTAAAATAAGTCCTTATATATCTATCAATGGTGCCGGTAATGTGAGTGCAGACAAAGTCGAATTAAAAAATGTGAAGGATGTAAAGACTACACAAAAAACATTTTCATTTTTTTTCTTAACTCTACCTAATATTGATTATGATACTAACCTTGTGTCGTCGGCTTGCACTCGCAAGGCGGCGGACCAGCTTTAACGATCTCTTTAGCACGCTCAGTAAGTTGATCAGCTCGCTCCTGGAACAGCTGTTCAGCGAGCTTTTCGGCCATCTTCTGCGCTTTGCGCTCGATCGCTCGCTCTTCCCAACCATCGTTTTGATCGTCACTTCGAATGCTTATCCCTTTTATGTCATCAGCACACGATGCACCGACCCACTAAAATGGTTATACTCACTTTCAATTCCTACGTGAATTTCAGTCCATTATCAAAGGCTGACAACTTTCAGGAAGACTACTGGTCGAAGGGTGTGGTGTTCAGGCGCTTTCGGGAGAGACTGTCGCCGTCACCACAATAGTTTAGTTTAGTGTTAGTGGTAGTTACAATATAAATATGTATGTATGTTATTATATAAGGTATGTATTCTGTAGGGTTACGTCGCCTGAACTTAAATAAATAAATAAAAAATACTATAGAAATTTATCAATTTACTATAATGACTATGTATAGGTATTCTGTTAATTTTTGTTTTACTATAGGTAAACTAAACCAATTACCTTAGCATGATATTTCTCTATAGAAGTAGCAATAGCAATATCCAGTTCTCCAATAAGCAACTGCGAGAAGAAATTCCTCAAATTTGTTTTGACCACACTAGCTCGGTCCCAGTTGTGCTTGTCTTCCAGACACTTGAGCATCTGGCACGGCATTTGAGCACCGGACCCGCCCAACTCAGATTGGAGTCCAGCGAACAGATCCGCCAATAGATTCGAGAGAAGTCTCTCTCGGAGAGAGGTACAGGAACATGATTCCTGGAAAAATGACCACTTTAGACAAAAGCGCCCAAGATAACTCATTGGGTATGGTTTGAGCTATTCAAATTTTACAAAACTATTTTCATAGAAATTTCTCATTTCAGACCGGCACGGAAAATAAGAATAGTCTTGAAAACCTTTATTGGTGAGAACCTATTTCCAGAATTCAATAAAATTATTGTGAGGCACAACCTATATAAATTTGTCAGATATAAAGAAAATACCCTTTTTGGGCATACATAAATTTAATACATTATTTGTACATTATGCAAAGGATATAAAACTAATGTATATTGATGCCCGTTAGACGGCGTTATCACAAGGCAACATGGTGATTAATCAATAATAAATACCTAATGATTATAATAGAGTAGGTACGTCATTTATTTTTGACAAGTAACAATGATAAAGCGTTTTTAAAAAATAATACACCTAATAATCACGTAATACTTATCATTATATCAACGTGTGATATTTATGCTCGTTCCCTTGTCCGTCAGTCGTGGTGAGTCACGAGGAACTGGCACAGAATAGATAGTTATAATTGAACTATTTTAATGAATTATCAAACGTGCGTAGCTTATTTCCTAATCGGAGTCCAGGATATTTCCAATTTTTTTTTGTTTTTTATTACACCTACGTATCACGATGGATCCGCAAAACAGAAATACCACCCAAACAAAGTCGTATTACTGAATTCGATTCCATCCTATATCCCTCCACGCTGAAATCAGAACTAGGCTTTCTGAACCATTTTCGTCTGAGCGACTGCCCAAGCGCAATAATGTACTTGCTTGGCACAGGCAATTAGACACGCCTGGCGTAAATGCCATAGACGAATGTTGGTGAACGGTGTTATAGACTGTCACTAACTCGCTCCGACAAATTGGGCTCAACTACACGTACCTATCTGTATGTAGACGTTGGAATATTCAAAAGACGGTACGTGCAAGCATACCACTAGTTTATCATCAGGGGTGCACCGACACAGCGCGGCAAGTGAAGGTGTACGCTTGACTTCCACTATCTCATCGACCGGCAGCTTGCAGCGACACTCCATGGTCTTGTCTTTGAGCTCCGCGAGCTTCTCTCTCTTCTGTTTCAGCTCGTCCAGCTTGCCCTGCATCCTCGAGTCGCAGGTCTCCTTGCAACCCTCCAAGTCTTCAATCATTTCCATTTTCTCTTGACGTAATTTTTCAAGCTGCAAGGTTTTTTTATAATATTGTGTGTAACTGTAAATATGACCAGACTATGACATTGTTTAATTAAGCAGTGTGTGTACCATAGATTGACCAACAGCCGAATTATATAGATAGCTACCTAACACTTTATTGTACACCAGTGGTAACACATACAATACTAAGAAGACTACTGGCCGAAGGGTGTGGTGTTCAGGCGTTTTTGGGGGAGACTGCCACCGTCACCACCGATAGTTTAATGTTATTGTGATAGTTATATACATGTATGTTAGTATGTTAGTATCTATGGACCTGCGATGTCTTAATATAAATAAATTATAAAAGTGCTAAAACAAGGAATCAACAACAGTCATCTACTAATCTACTCATCTACTGACTTCCGAGATCACAACAATTGTAGCCGCAATAGGTAAGGGCAGGTGATTAAATTATGTTCCAGGATCCTTTACACATCATCCTTATTAATAAGGCTATAAGAATTACAAAAGAAAATATACTTATATGAACATTATTCATGCACCAAAATAAATACTAGGTAGTAATAGAAGACGCCTATTTAATGAAGTAACTGGAACGAAAAGGCAACGACCAAGACTCGCAAATTGGACATAATTCATACAAAGTCATGTAGCTACCTCATCTTTTATGCGTCCATTCTCGGCGTCCTCTAGCAGCAGATCATTAGACACCTGCTTGATTTGTTCGCGCAGTGCGCTCAATTCTCCGCGCATTGTTCGCTCCGCTTCTATTGTGAGCGCACGCGCAGCTTCCTGTTCGCTTTCGAGAGTCGATTTCTTTCGACGTGTTTGTTCCTCTTTAAACTGAATGCATTAAAAAGGTAATAATTTACCTTAAGCATGAATGAGCAGGCATATTCAAAAAATATTCTAACAATGATTTTCAGTTAAAATACACTTGTATTTCATTAAATACAAGTGTTTTTAACTGAAAATCTATTTAAAAATGTAGGTGTCTACATGTATGTCGTGTATGGGTTAATCGCGTGTGTGTACACGCGATTACCCCATCTCATCGGATACGAGATACGACAAATAAATAGGTTCGTAGTTTGTATCAACCGTGAATTTTAAATTAATGTTGAATTACTTGAAGGTCTCTGTCAAGGTGCCCCGCCTTGCACTGATGCTCAGCGAGCTCCGCCTCTGCGCGAGCGCACTCCTCGCTGAGACGTAACTTCACGCATGCTTTCTCGTAAACTTGTTTCTCAGTTGCAATCAATGCATCCTTGTCACTCTCCGCCGCTTCACCTTTTCCTTTTAATTCCTGAACCAGGTGTGTACATGCGTTCTTGTAGCCATTCCTCTCTTCTATTAACTTTTCGATCTGTATAATATTAAATAAATTAACATGTGAATATAAGAAAGTAGATCTATATAGGTTAAATATTAGGTATATTCCATGTAACAAACTTCTTTAGTCATATCTTCTTCTTTTTCTTCGGCCAGTGAGAGTCTTCGCTGATATCCGATCTCGAGGTCTCTCCACGCGGCTTCAGCTCGCTCCAAAAGCTCAACGCGCTCAGCTTCGCGCCTTGCTAACTTATTGGCCCGCTCGCGTAGCTCCGATGTCGTCGCATCCACTTGCGCAAGTCTCGTGACACATTCAGAGTCCATACAACAAGCCTGCCAAATCACGGAAGCCATTGAATCATAGACTCGAACACATATATAATATAATATTTATAAACTGATGATTACGCACCGCGTCAATTTTACTTGTGGCGTCTTTGCCTTTTGGTCGTCTCCGAGAATTCTGATGTGTACTGTCCAACCGCATAATAATATTTGTATTCATTGGCAATTTAACGACCGGGCCCTTGTAATACGTTTCAATGTTTGATTGAACATCAGTTTTAAGTTTCGGGATGTTCGGTGGTTTCAAATCTTGATCGGTATCTTTAACGGCGGTTACGGACTTTAATTCGGTATTTTTTTTACACGTACTCTCCTTCTCGATTTTTTTGTCTTCAACAAATCTGCAAATGAAAATTATAGGACAAGTCCTAACTTCTGCTTCATAATATAATCAATCACGATGATAGAGTCAAGCTTTAGCCAATTGATTACAACTCATGTACGGGATGGCTATACCGGGGTAGTACCACCTCCTCACAGAAGATTGGCGTAAAGAGCAGAAAGTCCCACTCCTTTCACGTTGCCAACGTGCGAGCAATGGCTTGAATACTACGGTAACTGCTTAACATCAGGCGGGTCCTACACTTGTTTGCAGACTGTCATATAAAAAAGATACCTACATCGTGAATATCTGAATAATTGAGACGACCTCCAAACCATGGACCCGCATTAAGTTTGAAATTGTTTATCACCGATCTACCGTGTTGGTAAGTAACCCAAAAATGTACGATGTGGTCTATGGTTACGTACTTGTATAGACTTTCGGCGTCGCTGTGTCCGAGCTGCTGCCAGGCCAGCAGGGCGCACGCGAGGTGCCTCTCCTCGGGGAACTGGTGCACCATCGACTCCACATCCCTCTCCATGCGCTCCTCCGCTGCTTTGATCGCGCACTGCACAATAAATCACCGACAACCATCAATCAACGCGACGGCCGGTCGAAACACTTGATTTAAAATATCACCCTCTGTTACCTTCAAATCCATAGATGGATTCTTCTCTAATGCTTTTGTAATATTCCATGCAATTAAACTTATCAACGACGTAGGTTCTTCCTGCAAAGTTATTATTTTTGAACAATAGGTAATAAAATTGTATAATGAATATATAGCGAGAGTTTGGAGATATGAATTCATTTCTAATATATAAAAGATAAGTCTATTTGTACATATTATTATTAAATCAACCTTAAAGCTGTTGTTCTTTTTGCTGTTCTCAATATTGCTTTCACTTTCCTCCATTATCTTTATAATTAGTTCTCTTACGCAAACTACTCATTGATTTATACAAAATTTTATAGTATTAACATTTATTTATACTGAGGCAAAAAGAACATTTTAAATTTTGCAAGCATTTTAGACAAAAAATTTACTGACAATGTAATGACAACGTCGTTCCATCTATTTAACTTCTTTATCTGCAGCAGTGATCCAGCCATTATTCTTTGTTACATTATCCCACCTTCTTGGAATGTTTGAACCAAAAACTTGCCGCAAACACGTAGTATTAATAAGTCTGTGCCGCAAACTTTATTTTATTAAGGGCCTGTTACACAATCCTATGATAACGTCTAATCTCCGAATAAATGGGACGTTTCGACCAGTTTCCCATAGATTTTTTGTAAAATAAATGTAATCGGAGGCAGTGCTGTATTTGTATATAGACGGTATCGACCTACGGGCAGATTTCAAATGGCAATTTATATTTCAATACCGTTAGGTAGATATACGCCTACTTACGAGTGAGTCATTAAGATTTGTAGGATGGAGGGGATTGAAAAAGTGATGTGGCATATTCTTAAGAAAATTATTAATCTAACACTGATCTGAGGATTGTAAGACCGGTCCTTAGCACTTTCAGGTCAAAGAAACCTTATAGACACCTTATAGACGATTGCAATCTTGTCCCATAAGTCAATACTTGTTTTTATCGTAACGAAGGGCCATTATTCTGATATATCATGCGCATAATACTAACCGATGATCAAAGAAAGAGAGGGGTCGACCCACCCCGGCGGCGCTGGCGCCACCGTCCGGTTTCCACCGCCGACGACACTGGCCTTACTAGTACCGGCATTAGTGAATGTTGGCACTATAGGTAAGTAGTAAGTACATATAGGTCCTATTTTAATGCGCGATATATTGCGTGGCGTCTTACTAAAGGCTAAAGATGATGTATCTACCACCATGAACCTTGTTTTTAAAGTAGTATTTATTATTACGATGCCTAACACAAAAAAAAATAATTCGGTGATTTCTTTTTAACACCTGACCCTTGATAAAATCACTCTCTACCAACCGATGCAAAAGATTTATACTTACCATCAGTTTTTTTATGGTAGGTAAATTATCGTACCAAGCAATCCAAATATCGTGTATTATTACAATAAGACCTCATACAGCCTAAGTAGTGTTTCAACACCTTTACTGATGCGCCCAAACCCCTCGAAATGCACATGCTCAGTACATGCTTAGTGAAATAGAAAGTGCCGGACTGTTGATTTGGTCGCATGGTTAATTACCAATAAGTAGGTGGCACTTGTTATTTAACGTATACCGGTCAAGTGCAAGGATAACTCGTAGATGGAAATTCCGGTTTAAAGGTATATACAGATATCAATGATGTCTTCAGATACCTACCTCAGATTCGGTTTGTACTAAATGCTTATAATCGACAAAAAATGTCAAATAAAAATGTCAATCAAATAAATTAAATATTTAATTAAGATTTGATTTTCATTTTCACCGCTTTCGTGTTGTATACCAATGAATTTTTAATATCAAAAATTCTTTGGTGTATACTGATCTGCCCTAGATCTAATTTTTATTCCATGTTGGTCTTGCAGGAATTTTATATTATATTAGTAGGTAAACAATTCTGCCTAAGCGCTACAAAAAGATGCGACGCTTACAGCAACAAGTCCAGAGAAGAAGAAGTTTAATTATTTCAAAATGGTGTCAAGATCACAGGTCAAGATTGATTATACTTATTCGGCATTAAAACATTTATTCTATACCTGGATTTCATCAAGAAGTACCTTTTGTTTGAGCTACTCTTATTTAGAGGGAAATACTTTGTTTAATTATGTGTGGACAAATAGTTTAGGTGGTGTTATGAAAACCCTCAGACAAGTAGGTAGAAATTATTCTTATGTTACATATTTAATGGTATTATTTAATTTCATTTATACGAGTACGTGTGAGAACATTACGAATTAGATTAACTTGACGACTGAAGGCAGAAATTAATCAATTTGAGATTCGAGATCCGTTATTTGAGAATGAACAAGTACCAATACTGGGTCTCGGTTTTTTCCAGTTGGATTGTATCATACCAATACATACGTAGATATTACAGTGTGCACGTAGGCCGCACCGGCGCGCCCGCGCCGCTGTGCACAGAAAAGCGGACACTCGAACAGACAAAACAAAATTATGAAGGTCTCGCTATAATTCCGACTTGTTTACCTTTACAATGATTTTTGTTAATATTACTAGAAACAATTCGTGATTATATTAATGCTAAAAGCTAAAGCAACAGTGTCGCAACTTCTAGTGACCTACTGCGTGCAAATTGGAAGCACTTCTTCCTTGACGAATTATGGACCGTCATATTTTATAAGTTAAATGTGTGGGGATATACCTATAGATAAGTAGATACATTGAAAAGTTACATATTTAATAGAAGGTAATGAATGCGAGTCTATAAAAGAAAATTTACTTACATATTTATTTGGAAAAAATATGTTCTGGTGCTTGTCAGGGCTCATATAAATCGCATGCTTCATTACAAAATAACGATAATAAGTCTTGAAACATTGATGTTAACAAGATTAAATCCATTTGTGCTCGAGCCTCCACAAGAGTGCCGGTCCTCGGTCATCACGCGGCCAGCCATTAGAGCCTCGTATTGTACCCTACGCATTGTGCCCACCCGTCTGATGACCCCACTGCGGGCCACAATAACACCTCAATCAAACGCGATCACATGCCGCCGCCGCCGGCACGCTGCTGCCACATACAATAACACACACTACGTTACAACGTACTGTGTATTACGTAATGATAACTTGTGACAGGCAATTACAAGATCAATCAAACTGCCACGCCTACATCTATGAAGGTATTTTAAGCTAGATTAGCTGCAATAAGGAGAGGGAAATCCTTACACACATGTCCTCAACTTAACACTAGTGTCCTTTTATCACGAATAATGGGACCACCACTGCACCCGTCTTATTGCGTACCTACCACACAGACATACGCATTCCAACCATAAGGGAACCTTCCAAATAATTGAGGAATTACGGGAGAACCGCATAACTAGTGACAGGTGCGGTCTAACGAAGACGAAGATCGTGTTATATTACGAGTATCTTTGCATGCAGTTTGCAAACCTTAACAATATTTTGATTTTAGGTTAGTTTTAGGATTAAGAGTTATGTGTCCTTTACTTTAAACTGTATTAATTATAAATACCATGATATTTAGTCATATATGTTGAGTCATGATGCGTTCTTTATATACACAATTCCAGTGTGCGTGTGTTCGTAATTCTATTCCATCCAAACGGCCTAGTCTAGATAGACTGGTTTGATGTTTATTTTTACACTTATGGGGTTACCTTACCTGGGTGGTTCTTAGCTATAGTTGAACCCAATAGGTGGCGCTGGTGTCGACATCCAAGTAAAACTCTAGCGAAACTGCGGCTTAGACCATTAAAGAGTAAACTGCGGCCAATAGGAAGAAAAAGGTCGAACTCAATAAGTCAATGTATTAAAAGTTAAATCAACAGTACATAGGTGGAGGTAAAATAATTAAGTGATAAAATATGTGACTGTATGGTAAAGCGGACCTTTAATAAAAAAAAACACTAAGTATTAGAATGTGTAGCCAAGGGTATGCTGGAACATATTGAATCAGTAATTAGAAACAAAAAGCTATATATTAACTACTAACAAACAGCTATTACAATCAGCTGTTCAAGGCTATATAGATTGGTTATTCTAGAGAGGGGATTAAATAGGTTCCTAGACCATTACACTTCCTTCAAAGACACAACGTTGCAATCGAAGAAGTATAAGAACATTAAGAACAACAACAGGTTGTAAACTTTACATAACTTCATTCATTGTTCGCGTAATAAAGGCACAACATTTCAGTCTTCTTTCAACCATTATTCCAATTAGTCACAAATGTCATAATTTGTAGCTTTCGTGAGCGTTCATCTTCAAGTTTTCTTTCCCCGCATCCCGTCTCACGTCAAAGGATTCAGGTCCCTTTATTGTAATTAAAACACAAAAAATCACGAGTACAACCAAAATGAAGGCAGAGCTTTCCTTAGATTCTCCTATTTAAACTTTTTTAATAGTGTCATTAAGACGCCATTATCATCTTAGAGCGGAGTCGCGACGCTCTCTTACAATTTTAAAGTGGCTCGCGACGCTCTTATTTTTTAATTTGGTAATAATTTTGGTGGCAATGCTATTTCAAATGCGTCGGATATGAGTCGATAAAAACATTCACAGATTAAATTTTAGAGCACTGTATTACCTTGCCCAATAGCTAATGATTTATGTATGGACATGCTTGGCATATATTCAACTTATTTGGGAATATTTTAGAACATTACATAACTTTTTTATAGTCCTTTAAGATTTGCAATTACAGATAAGCGTGACTGACCTTTAGCTAGATCGCAACGCTCTCATGGTTGGCGCATGCGCTTTGTTAAGGGCTGAGACAATATACAAATATAGAAATAACTAAATAAACCATACTAATAAGCCACGCACATAAATAACAAAAACTGAATCAGTAACCGTGGCGTTGGCAGTCTATTTCCTGAGAATAAACTTGGTAGAGATTATAGAGAACCTTAGGGAACCTTCCTTCCTTGCTCTGACCAATTTTAAGTAGGCACTTAACACACTTGGACCGTATATTCTGTTCACGTGACGTTATCTTGGCAAATTCTTAGTAAACACACATGAAAAAAACCCACGACCATCGCTTACTGTATCATTTCAGCTAATGGGTTGAGTAAATCGAAACCTTTGAAAAGCCTCCATTACTTTGAAATATGAAAATGAGTGGCGAGGTAAATAAGTTGATGAATCATACATTCTATTTCGATTTTAGTTCACAAATATTTTGGATTTAAAATATCTTTTTGGAAATTTACGTGATTTTATAAGCATCTGATTACGACATTCGTTTACTATGTGTTATATTATTAATTAGTAGAATTCTCTGATTTACCGATCATAAATCAATATTAACACAAGGATCCATGATGTCGCTCAGTGGAACTGAGCGCATGGTAATCGCTATTTATGAAAATCATTTTCCGGAACTGCGCGGCGACACGTGACGTTTACATTAAAAGCTTGAAGTTACCGACGTCACCGCCAGCGACGCCCTGCTTGCAGGTTCATATAAACGATGAGAATGCGCGCGCGCCCGTCAGTAGGAGGCTGGTTCGCGCTCGCTGCGTGTCGTTGCTAGTCAGGCGCTTCGCCTATTTGCCGGCTCTGCCCTGCGATCGCGATCATCGCTGCACCGACGATGTTGACGCTCGCGCCGTATTAATATTGCGTGACGAAACAATAACACGCGGACTCGCATACTTGTTTTGTTTACTATTTTTATTCCATCGAGTTCGACTTTCAAATCAATATGGTTAGTGGCAATAAAGACCCGAGCGATCCCAAGAAAATACCGCCACAGGATCGCGAGAAGAAAACGAATAATTACAAGAGAGCAAACTTTTTTTCAAAAACATGGTTCGTCTGGATGATGCCCACCTTCTGGAGAGGGTACAAGCGGGATCTGTACGACTCGGACCTCACGAAACCGAAAGACAGCCATCTCTCCGACAAACTTGGCGATCGTCTAGAAAAGTAAGTGACCTTTACTTTATAATCTGAGGACCTTTAGTTATAAAAACCCGTAGCTTCAATATAAAGGCTACAAAAATATTTTTTCTACATAACATTTACATAATATACCTACTAAGAAATGTTTGCCTTCAGTATGTAGATGTATATAACCTATACATTAAATTTAGCTATAAACGGTGATAATGCGCAGAAAATATTAAATAATACTAAGCATGCTTTTAACAAGCAAGACAAGATAATAAAATCCGTTTTAACAAAGGCTGTCCTACTAACAACTACAAAAAAAATAAAAAATCTTATTTTATTCGTGTGAAGAAGTTTCAGCGTGTTAGTTATATTGGCTATTCATGTCCTCAGAAAGAAGCTCCTCGCGATAGAAAGAGGAAATACCTACTTATTTCAAATAGATGTGAGGTAGTTTGTAAAGTTTGATAACTCGAGACGGCACGACGTTTATACAGACAAAGAGTGAGACGAGACAAACATTATCGACACGAATGTCAGTAAATATTACACCTTAAGCCAGTATATTTAGGTCGAGAAGATGAAATCAATCAGGTATGCTAGTGGTAATGGTAAGTACAGCTTTATATTTCCAACTGTAACCAGGACACAAAGGATCTCTTTGCACTTTGTTACGAACGACCCTTGGTAAAATAAATAGGAAAGTCATGCGATAAAATGACAAATGGGTTCAAGCTTAAGGGTCCGAGTAGGTAACTCACTTTGTATGTATAAGAAGGTAGACCTATGTGAAATACCCACTTACAAGGCTTTATGAAGATAAAGACGACCTGATTAAGTACAAGCTTATATACGGGCTGTTCCACCCTCTCACAGAAGATATGAGTAAAGCTATTATAGCTATGGTTCATACGATGAGTGAGTGAGCCCGAAGCCCAACTCCCCCGCTTCCCTTCTCCCTGTCCTACTCCCCTTCAAGTCGGCAACGTTCCAGCAATGTCTATGGTATTGCAAGCTTTCATAGACTACAGTACCTAACTGCTTAACATCAGGCGCGTCGTGCGTTTGTTTGCCGATTTTGTTATACCTATATAAAATAACAACTAGTTCGTTTTGCGAAATTGATAATCCTGTTAAACGAAATTCACGTTTCGTTAAATGTTGTGTCATTTACGATAAGATGCTATAAATAGGTGTAGAAAAGGTAGAGCTCCAACTTTTGAAAAAATAAAGTCTGTTACACGCAAAAACGAGAACATAGATAAGAATTTTAGCAAAAAATATATAAGGTGTTTAATTTATTCGATCTAATTGTAGAAATTGGTTAAAATAATGTTTTTGTTTTAAGAAAATGTATCCGGCTAAGTAAGTGTTTACCAATTTTCAAATAGGACGAAAATTATTGCTGCCGAGATTTATCTTTATCATTTTATCTTTTTTAATTTACATTATTTTTTAAGTGCGGTTTCTAAAAATAAATAGATCCTGTTTTCAACTGATCTTTTTATTTCACATTATGGTTTTTTTATAGGATCGAATAGACTTTTATAAGGCTGACAACTGTATCATATTAACCTCTGTACTTACCACAAAATAATTAATAATTCGTGAAAGTTACATTTATGGCCCATGACCTACATAATATTTTTTTTTTGCTATCCAACTGTGATAATTTTTTTACCTTCCAAAAATAGGAACAAAAACGTAGTCTTTGACCAATAAATAGTATGTTTTTAGATTTCTTATGCTTAATTTCATTTTGCCAAACTTGAACTAGTAAATTTGACAAGATTTCGACCGACCCGACGGGTCGGTTTTGTACTAGGTCTTGTAGCTTTGTCTGATCAACGGACTCCGGTCGACCAAACAATCGATAAATAATTGATCGACCGTCAATCGATCCATCGATCAGTGGTGCAATGAGATGAGTTGACGTCAATCAACAGTTGCTCCATAGAGCAACGTTCGATCGACCACCGATCGACAGTCGATTAATTGGTGTGGTACGCCTTAATGGTTAAGCAGGCAGCCAGGTAATAAGGATATGCCTGACATCAATATACATATAGGTCATCACAAATTACCGCCAACTGCACATCGATAATTGCTGCATTATGACCGTTTCTATGCCAATATCACTTGCTCAGTTGCTCAGTTGCTCAACCATCCGGCGCCGTTCGACTTAATTACATATTAGACAAAGGCATGTATTATCGCTTGTTAAGGCACTATAAGGACGCACCCATCTCGTGCATACCTGTTCTAGTAGTTCTCATTGAATATAACAAACTACTATGCTAATATAATTCCTTAATAAAGAATATGTAATGCACAACTGCCGCACGATTTTCTCAGAAGTTGACGTTCTGGTAAGTATAACTATAAAAATAATTTTACAGGACGTGGAATAAAAATTAACCGAGACGTGGAGTGTTAATTCCTCTGAAACTGATTAATAGTTCTCACGTGTCAAATACATAATACTTGAATATATTACAATTTACACGCGAGTACTCACAGTAGGTACCTATACGCGTTAACAGGAAATTAATAAATTACAACACTGATGGTGTTCAACCGATAATCCTATTATTAATAGTTGATTCGCAAAAGACAAACGGGAATTGCACTATAAGCATCGATATTCGACCCAATTAGAGAAGACCGAAAGCAGAAACCAATATAAATGACAACTAACAAGAAAGCCAATATTAGTAAGGGTGTAAACTGGCATACAAGCCTTATGAACGTTGGCCCGTGTTATAAATAGTCCAACAGAGAGAGACAGAGCTATAAGTAAAGAAAGAGATTGTTGTACTGCGCTGTCTTCTTGAGCGGTTGATCCGTAGGTCGATCACACCGTGTAGAAGGGCTTCTACTAAACTAAGTAGATGTTCTTCACCACTTGAAACGGGTAGTCGGCGGGTACTATTTACTCGCGTTCCGATCCGGTGGTAGATTTACCCTCGCCACCTCTTCTGGCAGCGGCCCAAGCCGAGGTCGTGTCCCTTGTGGCGCCCTTGAGCTAGCTGCCCCCCTGCCCCTCTGGCTGGAGCGCACTCGCGCTCGCCCTCTGTCCGGATGAAGTTGTTATGGCCACTCTGGCCAACAACATATAGTCAATTAAAAAAATATATATATTATAACAACTATTTACTCTTTGTTTGTTATCCAGTCAAGTGGTCAAGGATGTGGACCGTTAATCACCGGATACTGAGCAAGACCTCTCCCGCTGATGTAGTGCAACATCGCGCCGTCTGACGCAACAGCCCGCGAAACTTGTTATATGAATTCGAGGTGCATTCACGAAATAATTAATTTATGAACCAGACTGATGATATTGTTCTTATAGCTTGACACCAGTGTCAAGCGCCATTTACATGATGCCTTAAGGAAATAAAACGTAAAGAACCTTATAAAGGACATGCAACGATTCCGCTAAACTATGAGATACCTTTAGGTATGTGTATGTAGTTGGCATAACTATATAAAAGTGAATTACTATTTATGTTATACAATGAATTCGCCGAACGTGTGTGTGTCTGTCAGCTAATCTCAAACTGTTGTGTTGCCAGCAGATTTTATTTCAGTTTTTGCGTGCATTTTACCTATGACCCTATCAGTAAGTTTTACCAACTTAGATTTCACAAAAGGCCTCGAATAAATTAGAATTTGTGTAAAGAAGCTATGAAACGCTTTATAGGTACTCCGCTGAGTATCTTACCGGATTTTCTCAGTGGCGGTGGCGTTCTGTTTCTACAGACAAATAAAACATATAAATTTGTAAAAGCCCCCGTAGGCGAAAACAAACAAACAGCTTGAGTTTAAGTTTGAATTCGAAGAGTATATTGAAAACATCTTGGATATCATGAATGCTTATTAAAAATAGAATATGAACATAACAATTAAAATAAGTCCTTGCAGACTTACCTACCGGTTGGTATAAACGTTATTGCAAACTAGGTAGCAAAAACGCGCATTTAAGTTCGCTCATTCATTAGAGTAACCAACTGCGCAACAAAAGTATAATATATTTGCACAGTACTTGCATCATCAACTTCCTGATTTTTTTGCCAGACTGTACCTGTTACAAAAAGGCACTTGTATTCCATATGTATTATTTTTATGAACCGATTAAGAAACCAATTTATAGAGCTTGATAGAAGTATAACCATGTGATTACGATAGTGGACATGTCTGGTGTTGTTTTTCCGCATTCATTGACGTGCAAGCAACGATTGTGTTGCAAGAGCTTACGACAGTAAGGCTTGTATTAATAAATCAATCTTAAGTCTGAGAGCGATCTTGAGTGCGTTTTTGACACGACATTTTGTACTGGAATTACATAAAAATGACATTGCCAAGATTGCCCTCAGATGTAAGGTAGATTTTTTAATACGGGCCTCAGTCCATGTAAAGTTTTGGGGTAAAAATATTTGATGTGTTTCTGAAATGTAAATTACACTGGAGGGATCTGAATTCTTTGAGTGTTATGACATTATTATGTTGTGTATGTAGATATAGACGACCACTTGGCGCAGTGGTTCGAGCGTAGGCCGCTCGGCTCACTGCACACGGTGGTTGCGGGTTCGATTCCCGCTAGGGCAAATTTCGGAAATGGCCTTTTCGTAATTTGCCCAGGTCTGGGTGTCACTGGGATCGCCCCCAGTCCATTGTACGGTACCTATAGTACAAGCTTTGCTTAGTTTGGGACCGTACAGTTGGTGTGTCTGTCTGGCGATATTTATTTATCCTACTAATATTATAAATGCGAAAGTTTGTGAGTGTGGATGTATGTATGTATGTATGTATGTATGTATGTATGTATGTATGTATGTATGTATGTATGTATGTATGTATGTATGTATGTATGTTTGTTACTCCTTCACGCAAAAACTACTGAACGGATTTGGATGAAATTTGGAACATAGATAGATTATAACCGGGATTAACATATAGGATACTTTTTAACCCAATAATCCAATACTACGCGGATGAAGTCGCGGGGCACAGCTAGTTTATTTATATAATTCACTAAGCTATGATTTCCACAACTAAGTGTGGAAGTATTTACGCGTTATTTTCACACTATTATATAGATTCACTTACAGTAAGTACCGAGTATTCCTCGGTTTCCGTAAATTAATGATAATAAAAAAGGTAAACATAACAATGTATCCTTGTGATATATCAAATTACTTTTTTCTAAGTAACATCGAGCCGTGTCAAGACCGACACATACACTTAAAAAAGTGTATTTGTTTTGCTAAATAAAAGAAGGCTCGTTCCTCGAATCCGAGACCGCGAATATTCTAACCGAGTAACCAAGCACACGACATCAAAGATATGATGAGAATCTACACCGGCAATACCTTCTGACCGGAGACTGAGAAAACATTGTATGAAAAGGTATTTCTCGCAAATCCATCGAAAAAAAATTACAACTAATTATTTTTTTACCTTCTAATATCTAATATCTCTCTTAATAATTTTTTTTTTCAAAAAATATGTTGTTTTAGCATTTAATTTATTAATAGGTACAAGGGGTTGCATAAATATTTGCTGTAACTCGTTGTAAGTTACATTTTCTCACTCCAATTATTTTTGTTCTTAGACCACCTAGTTTCCTTTTTAGAAGAACATGCAGTTTTATGCAGAGAATATTTATATATAGAACTTGTTACAATTTGAGTGCAAATAAATTAAGTAGCCTTTATTCAAACTGAGGCAGGTGGTTTTGGAACACCAAGAGTTAAAGAGAAATACCAACCGCGTTTCATTTCATCGATACAGACGTACGAAGCATGACACAACAATTGTTACAGGACGGTTTCCTGCCTAATTCAACCGTAGTTCTGTGTAATTGTGATTATCTGCCGACCTCCTCATTGGGTAATGCGCGAGATGACGGCGGCACGTCGATATCATCCCAGAGGCGCAGGAACCGGACCATCATTAATCAATTCAGCATGAGATCTTTGGACCCGTTCAGTTCGACTCATATTTGAACTCGTTGCCGTACCGCGAAGACGCCAATAAATTATGTTTAATCTTATTGCATCGGTAATAATTATTGCGCTGTTTTGATGCGAATTAATGTTCTTGTTGCTGCAAAAAAAGTACCTATATTATAAATTGAATAAAAAATTCAATTTGAAAGGTAAAATATAAAATAATAATAATTTAGCCCTTTTGTTGTCCCTCGCCCAGGCACGGGTCTCCCCTCATTACTACGGGGATTCAGGCCGTATTCCACCAACCACGCTGCGTTTCGAAAATTGTTTTTAGATTTTCTAAGACATGCAGACATCCTCACAATGTTTTCCTTCACCATAAGCAAGTGATAATCATATTGAAATAAATTTCTATAAAAAAAAATATGCAAATTAAACCTTTCCAAGACTATATTTATAAGAATTGCTTATGTTTTTATAGACTTGGAACTCTTATATCGGTTTGTTAGGAATCAGGAAATCGCCGAGGTTCACCGAAACTGTAAAATAAACTTGACATTGTCTTAACCAGCTATGCGTGGGTGGATGGGTAGTTCGGGTGTTTCGAGAGTTGTTCCATCGTCACATATCTCGAGGCTATGTACCAGAATGCGACTAGTTATTAACATTGATTTTAATTAAAACCTTTCCATTGTTTACATAATGCGATGTTACGTTTTTTTAATTCAACAACAGACAGAGGTTTCCCTCTGTTACAGTATTTTGGGTACATAAACGTCTTTTTTAACCCTGAAAGTGCTGATTCTACTAGTTACCATTTGGCCCTGCCTCTTACACATTTTATACATTTTTGGAACCAATTCTTGAACTTTTGAATGTATTGACAGAATGTACATTCAGCGAAATAAGTGGCTCTCAGATTTTCACCTCTGTTGCTCACTTTTGTTTTGCATCAAATTCAATTTTTATCTAACCTATACATTTATACAAATAAATAGAATTGAAGTGTCTGTTCGTATATTGATAATATAAAAATAATAGATTTTAGCTAATGCATATGAAAGTATATCAGTTGGTACTTATAACAAGAAAACCCTTTTTTACTGTGTGTCTGTTTGCTCTGACTAATGGCCTAAATTCTGGCTAATGACCTGACACGGCTGGACCGATTTTGACGGGACTTTCACTGGCAGATAGCTGATAATAAAAGGAGTATTTTAGGCTACTTATTTTATTAAAGTCGTTAGTAAATATGATACTAATAATTAGTTATGAAAAAGTTCACCAATGTCTTTAATATACATTTCAATAATATTCGAAAAATTTTGAATGTTTAGCGACTTGAGTCACTGACTGTACGAATTTACTATATCTACGCATTATTTTGACAATACTATAGGCTTGCTCTCACTATTAGTGACCCTGTTGTGTCCCTATTGTGTGATACACTAGACGCACCTGCACGACAAGTTTGACCTACATGACATCAATTCGTTAGTAGTGTTATAAATAATATTAATAATGTCCATGCATATTTAAGTACATACGCTGAAATTTCAAGTAGGTACCTACTTCTACTAGTCCTACTAATATTATAAATGCGAAAGTTTGTGAGTGTGGATGTATGTATGTATGTATGTATGTATGTATGTATGTATGTTTGTTACTCCTTCACGCAAAAACTACTGAACGGATTTGGATGAAATGTGGAACACAGATAGATTATAACCGGGATTAACATATAGGATACTTTTTAACCCAATAATCCAATACTACGCGGATGAAGTCGCGGGGCACAGCTAGTACTTTATAAAGTTATAAAATAATTTGCTAAGAACAAGTGATTAAACCTAGGGACATCCGCAACCCAATGAGAAGGGACTCTTTGTAAGTTAATTGAATTGCGTTGTCTTTTCACCATACTACCCCAGAATGAGGGTAATGTTTTTCAATTCAAAATAGTTATCTTATAGAAAAAACTAATTATTATTTTTTTCAAACATAAAACTATATTGATTATACAATTACATACCTACTCTTGAATAAATGCATTTCCTATTAATATGCACAAACACGTCCGCAGCGGGCGTCAAGGTGAAAAAATTAATCCTTATCTTTCAAACTTCAACTTAAGTGTAGATAATGTATTAATTATTGGCTGAAATAATCACCTTATAAGTAGGTACAAATTGAAATTATTACAGAATCGAAAATGAACGACGCTATATCGATACAATTAGTCAATGCACAATGCTCATAGGTTTTATTGACATTAATTACCAACTTTAAAATGATTATTTACTACAAAGCACGCTATGCCTCACAGTACTGTTTACAGGTTCCAAAATTAAATTAGGTTAGTACATATACGGTCGCTTATATGTTGATGCCTAGTGACTATAACTTAACCATCATATTTTCTAAGATATGTCCTAACTTCATAGTTTTTTTCTTTTTATATTTGAATATATTCCACAACTTTCGTATTGCGGCCTTAGAATACATCCAATGGCCTAGGAAACAGTGTAAACTGCATTTACGAGTAGCAGTGTTGGAATATCGATTTAAAAAAATATACAACATTGATTGTATGCCCTGTACTCATCCGCTTTAAGTGTTATTTCGAACTTTGAAAACACCTTTTATAGAGTGTTTGAGACTCTATATACTTGTCCGGTGTGTTTGCATAAATGGTCTTTTGGGATGCCGTTATGTTAGTAGAGCTGACGGCTGCCGAGTCTGTTGTGTCTGTTGCAACCTCTCCGCCGCCGCCGCCGCGCGTCGCGGGATCACTCACACGACACAAAGGTTTAGAATCTGTGCGAATGGGAAGTACTAATCAAGGCGACGAAGTGTTGTTAATGCACTCATTGTACACACAGCGACGTTTAACGCTGACTCACAATTTACATTGCAATAAACAGCAATTGCAAATCCAATTATTCTGTTAAGACAATTTTGTTTGACCGCTGATCCGTCCGCGTTCCGATTTTTCGATATTCGTGCGAGCGCATCAAGTTGGACAAGGTCGTATCCAATTTAGATCATGCAATGCGTTAGAAGTTCCTTCTAAGATAAGTGTTTATTCCTGGTTATTTTAAAATAACTTTACCTACTATAGTTTTCTTTACTCTCATTGGCGTATCAGAGTGTTACAACATAATATTTTTATCAATGAAAACATAACCTAAATACACTATGCAAAATTTTAAATCCTTTTAAATCCTGGAGTCCTACTTTGTTATCTGCTAGCATCTCGATTCTCGATCGACTCGCAATACGTCAAAACTGAAGTATCTGAATACATTAGCTTTGACAGTTTTTCTATAGGAAATTGAGGTGCGAGGTGAGGCCCTCCATTTTGGTTTTCCAAAGTGGACGGTCACATTTCTGTATTGTATTGTTATGAATTGTCTGTTATTGCTATTTGTTACTTGACATTCGCAAAATACCTATTAACTTGGGTGGGCCATATTTTTTAAGAAAGAAGAAGAGGTGCGAGCTGTCAGGTATGACAGGTAGGTATATTGACCTTGTTTATTCAACAGATATTACCAATACCTGTACCTAAGTATCATTTATTACGACTCGGCTGCTCCATCCTCTATGTTCATCACCCGCTTTACGATGTGTCTTAGCATATTCATTAAAATTAATATGACACTGGAACTAGTTATGCGTTCTCACATGGTCAATCGACTACCATCAACAAACGCGACCTGGCGGCGTGTCTTATGCACCTTTGACTTAGTGATTCACACACATTATGTAGGTAGCTACCTGCCTACCATAAATTACATACGTTATAAATATTTGCTAATGATCTATATTGTACGGTTCACACCTGTTGTGCAGACTGCACCGGGCTACGCTTATTAATTCTTGAGAATAAATTAAATTATTAATAATGTTATTATATCGTGTGGAATATTTACTTACGTTCCTTTGTAGTATGTACCACATCGCTTACTATTTTGTACCTATTAAATCCCGCTCACTGTTATCGTGTAGCTGGTATCTGAAATCCCAAAGTGACTCGTATAGTTTAGGTTAATCTGGTTCCCCCTTATTAATACGTGGATTAGCGGCTGAATAGTATATAATAATAATTAAGCCCTTATGACGTCCCACTCCTGGGCACGGGCCTCCACTCAACACGAGGGGGATTCAGGCCATAATCCACCACGCTGGCGCAGTGCGGGTTAGCGGATTTCACATGTCTTTCGAAAATTGGTTAGATCTTCTAAGACATGCAGGTTTCCTCACGATGTTTTCCTTCACTGTAAGCAAGTGATAATCATATAGAAATTATGATTCGCACATAGATTTTGAGAAATCCAGAGGTGCAAGACGCGTGCTTTAACCAATCGGCTATCAAAGCTTGGCTGAATAGTTACACACCGAAATATCTCATTCTGTCATCAGTAATTTCACAGTCAAAAAAAGAAGTCAAACTATAGTGTAACTACACAACCGCTAATCCACATTTATTTATAAGGGGGGTTGTGTATACTATTTTGGTCATGCCTCTGGTTGAAAATAGGTTTTTCAATTTCAATCCGTCGATGTGGCCAATTGACTACAGCTCATATACAGGCTGGCTCAACCAGGGTAGTACCACCCTCACACAGAAGATCAGCGTAAAGTAGCTATTATAGCTGCGTTACGTACGATGAGTTATAGAGCCGCAAAATCAATCCCCGTCCCTTCCTCTCCCTCTGTCCACTCCCCTTCAGGTCTGCAACGTGCGAGCAATGCCATTGGTATTGCAAGCATTTATACTACCTATAAGCTAAGTTATCATATATCAGCACTAGCTGTATACCTGCCAATAACCCCCGCCGTCGGGGTAGACCAAGAAGACGGTGTCGAGATGACTTGGACACCTTTGCGGGAAAGACGTGGCCAGAAATTGCCCTGGACAGAGCCGCGTGGAAGGTAAAATGAGAGGCCTTTGCCCAGGAGTGGGACAGCTTACAGGCTAATAAAAAAAAAATACTTAAAAAAAGCTAAGTTAACTGCTTCACATCAGGCAGGTCGTACGCTTGTTTTCCGACTTTGTTCTATAAAAAAGAACATGGCGTGACAAAGTTAAATTCAGCATTAACATGGGTACCTATCTACGTCAAATTATGACCATGCGTGAACGCCATAGCTGTGAATGGAACGCGTGAGTTTGCATAAGCTGATTGAACCGGCGCGGCCTCCGCGAGGTGCAACGCTACTCGCATTATCACGACTCGTCGATACGCTAACCTCATGGGATCGGATCACGACGTTAAAAAAAACTTTCAAAAAAATACTACCACGTAAAGCCACCACGTAAACGTACCTAAAGTTATTTCTTACTTTTCAATTGACACCTATACAGGGTGTAAGGGGCATCGTAACGAAAACTGATACTATGGATTCAACTCATGATTCTTGACTCCCCAGAGTTGGAATATTCCGTTGATATTTTCATTAATTATATGCTCAAATTTTTCAGCATGTTTGAATTGATTTTAGTATGAACTCATTATACAAATCTATTTAAACGTGATTTAACATCAATAATTAATTTATTGCTATTTTCGACAGAAAACTGCAATGTAGATTAAAACTCAATGCGCGCTCGAGAGTATAGACTTTCAATTTAGATTGCAATCAGTACAGTCATTTACAGTGCAGTGAAAATATCGACGGAAAATTCCAGAATCATGAGTTTAATCCATGGTATCAGTTTTCGTTACAATACCCCTTACAACCTGTATATTAAATAAAATCATATTGGAAAGTTTTTTTGCTACTGCAAAATTTCCCTTTAAGATATACGAGAGTTTTATTTTGTCAATTTTGTCAAATTACATTATTCCATGATTTTCCATTAGGTTTTGTGGCTCTCCTAAAGCATCCATCTTCCCATCGCGCACTGCTCAATTTAAACCCTAAGTACCTAAGTACTTGCAGACAAAACGAACTGATTCCGTTTTTATTGCCCAAGATAATTAATTTACAAGATATAAGTACCTTCAACATTATCTATTCCTCAAGGCCGTACTAATTACACAAAAAAACTGATTTTAAACTAAACCTTCATTTCTTAGATCATGTGCAGGATCTATATACTTTGCCGGATTGCTAGATAATGACGTGCGTATCGACCTCAGTGGAGTTTCAATAAGTACAAGGTCGGTTGGATTGCTCGCTTGCTGGCGCTGCATTGTGTCACGCCGATCGTCGCCAATTATTATATTGTACGCAGCCGCGGCACGCTAGTCGATGACCCTAGATCAACGGATAATAACGCAGAAAAAACATGTGAATGGAGACCTTCCCGATGAACGTTATTTCATCATACACCTCGTTTCACAGCGATACTATAGACTGCATGTTGATTTTTAAAGTTAACTTATAAGTGGATCGCTGCTCCTCGCGGCTCCGAGTGTCACCGAGGTCAGCGAGGATGACCTAGAGGCCGAATAAAACATGCATACAATTCCGTAGGTCTCAAAATTTCTATACAGGGCGTTTGAGAAGTCTGAAATAATGCTTGGGGTTTTGATCAGTCTCAATGATAGAATAGAATTAAATCCTATAAAAGGAATCCAAACATTTTTTAAAAATTTTCATTTCCCAATTAAAATAAAATATTTCTCAAATAGTATGCAATTTTTTATACCTACACTTTGAATAATGCTGCCTGCTATGCTAGGGCATTGATTTTTTTCGTATCCTACGTTCGCACTGGACTCTCTATTTTATGACAACAAAGAAAAGGGTTAAGACCACAACACGAAAATAGTGATAATTATTCAAATGCCCAAAACTCAGAAAATAATAATTATTATATTTACCTTAATTATTATTTTGAGCCTATAATACACCAAGTATTATACAGGATTACACTTCTTCGTTTATATGCTTCAGGCTTGAGAGTAGCATAGCGTAGCTATTACAAAAGCTGTAAATTATACTCGGACTGTATTTCGCCTTTCAGGACAATATTCATTGAAACACTGAACACTTGAAACATCTATACAAATAAATAAAATTGGATTGTCTTTTTGTAATATCAAAATATCACCTTTTCACTAAATGCATATGAAAGTACATACGACAACTATAGCAAAAACGCGATTTAAAAAATTTTTGTTTGTCTGTCTGTCTGTCTGTCTGTATGTCTGTCTGTGTGTTTGTTCCGGGTAATCTCCGAAACGGCTGGACCGATTTTGACGGGACTTTCACTGGCAGATAGCTGATGTAATAGGGAGTAACTTAGGCTACTTTTATTTTAGAAAAACAAAATTAAAAACATTAAAAAATGGGTTCTGTCGTGCGGGCTCAGAACGCGGGAGCGGGCTTTTTTGTTAAGTTAAATTCCACGCGGACGAAGTCGCGGGCTCAGCTAGTATACATATATTATTCTAGTTCAACAAACTAGAATACAGTGTGAAACGCACGCAAATCACCTAGGAAAACTAATAGTAAATTAGCAATAAAAAATTATATTACCTTCGTTAAGGTCTTCAAAACCACTGTGAGAATAACTGCCGCCTGTACATGTCCATTGGTATTTGTTCGTTAACCGAACAGTCGCCGACCACCGTAAATTGGTTATATTGATCACCGGACCGGTTTTGACTGAACCCGATGAGTCCGAACTCGCGTTAGCCTTGGTTAAACGTTCGCAGTAAAGGTGGCGCTGGGTTCATCGTCTACGAAAAAGGGGTTAAAATGCATGTCCGGTTCATTAATAACTTGCCTGCAGCGGAAGTAAAGGATGTAAGGAAAAACTTGAATATCGTATGAGATATAAACTGGTTTTCGTAGTGTACCTATTCACGTTATGATTTTCTAGGGAAATAGTTAACAATCTATGCGTATTTGACCTTTGTTTACCACAATGGGGACATCTGAATGACCGCCAACTTAGACCAGCTTGGCGAAACTGGCTTCCCTTGAGGCGACTGACCCCCATCTATGCGAATCTATGCGTATGATAACCTAATCAGGGTAGGTATTTAAGGGGTAAAAAATATCTCGGAATTTTAACAGTTTACCTACCTCATATCGAGTAATATTTCCTATAGACTTCATGAATATCGGATTAAAATACTCCATAGTTATTTTCGTAGTGGGCTTCTTGGGCCCCCTTTACACTGTGTGTTCGATTTGATTATCATAGCTAGTCAACATTATAAGAAGTATTTTTAACACCTACTACTTACCTAATGTATGCCCAAATACTTACCGCAGTTCAACTAAAAGCGTAGCTGAAATCCGTTTTTACATGTATTCGATTCCGACGAGACAACCCCATCTTTCTCTATCTACGACTCAGTTGTTTATAATACCTTAAGCACGTACGTAAAGTATTTGAAATATGAAAATATTTACATATAACAACGCTCATGACATTTCTCCATGACTGTTGCATGCGGCAACGCTTGCGCCTTACCCTTCGTTTGCACTGGACGAAACATTCACACAGAACATTGTTGTATCTAATTTACCAGAGTTTAAAAATAAGTGAACAAAAAAAAACGGTGCATATGTTTCGCCAGAGCAAACCCATCATAGGTAGGTAATTCTAATTGCGTAGTAAGTTAAAACTTTTTAGGACACAAAACTTTCGTTTTTTTTGGTAGATATTTGCTAAATAAGTAAAATATTTATTATTATTTCTTGATATAATTTAATTAAAGGAAAAAAATATTACATTATAATACTTAATATTTTTTAATTAAATTATTTTTTAAAAGAACATTTTTTCCAATTCAACATTTGGATACCGTTTGTTTAAAATAATATATTTGCATTAATGGCAACCAATATTGTTTTCGGTTATCGTATATAAGTTTTCGGCAAAGAGTTGCTAGTTTCCTTTTATATTCGCATCTTTTTTATAAATTAAATAATAAAATCTATTGATTTTTTACGACCACGAAATATAAAATATCTTGGTACCTAAGTACCTGTTAAGTATGGGTAGGTACTTAGTTTACTGCTAACTCGTTCAGAGAATACTGGCGTCTTAATAGAACGAGATCCTCATGCAGCTGCATGCACATTTCTCAGTTTTCCGCATAAGTTATTTATTATTGTAACAATTTATGAATAATACAATGGAAATAATTGTAAAACGGATCGGTAATTGCACAATCATTATGTTATTAATTGTTACAATGGAGGTAGGTACCTAGATGCACAATGTTGTGTACAATAAGCGGGTTAATGAAAAGCTGCGTGCTCAAGGTGAACTAAGGGCATCGGCTCCGTCGCCAGAACAATATTGGCACTTTGCTAAGGCTTCACCGTGTAATGTCAAACGTGTTGCATTTCAAATTAACCTTCAATATGTCAACATTAACAAAGTTATCCATAAACTACTTACCCATGTTTAACATTACCCATCTACCTCTGCATCGGGCCAAAATAAGGTATTAAGCTTAAATCAGTGTTGAGAATTCGTTATCCGTCATTTCTTGTACAGAGCTCTCAATCAATCATAGCAGGATTTGCACAAAAAAAATGAATTTTAGATTACTTTGAACGGCCTGACAAAAGATCTTGGATGCCCAAAAGAAATAACTGTAGACATTTAAAATATTTGTAGAACCCTAGAATAAATATATAGCTACTTAATAACAAATGTAAATATTGAAGTCAACAATGAACATGTGACACATTAAGCAGATAAAGCTTCGTCAGTCATTGTTTAAACCTATATCCCCTTCTACTCGTCGACCCTACGAAGTACCTATTTATAAGTCTGTGCACGAGCTATACAAACAATATCGCGTTGCTGTGAAAAAATAATGTAATTGTCATACAAACTAAATATTAACAAACGAACTAGAACGAACAATAATATCTTCAATGACACTTCTGTACAGTGTCACTTTGACAGATCAATAAAATGTTATTTCTTCAATGATAAAGTACATGAAATTAATAATTACTATGCATGAACCGATACGTGTAAGTAAGTAGTATATTATTTCAATATGATACCATTATAAAATGTCACTTCATATTTTTTATTTATATACTAGCTTCGCCCGCGTGGAATTTAACTTACCAAAAATCCCGCTCCCGCGTTCAGAGACCGCGCGACAGGACCCATTTTTTTAATTTTGTTTTTCTAAAATGAAGCAGCCTAAGTTACTGCTTATAACAACAGCTATCTACCAGTGAAAGTCCCGTCAAAATCGATCCAGCCGTTTCGGAGATACTTTTTGATTTCATGTGTTTTTTTTTACGCGGAACCCTAATTGTTTTTTAAAAAATTAAAGTAGCCTAAGTTACTCCTTAAAACACCAGCTATCTGCCAGTGAAAGTCCCGTCAAAATCGGTCGGAGATTACCCGGAACAAACACACGGACAGACAGACAGACAGACAGACAAAAAAAAAAAATGGCGTTTTTGTGATAGGTGTCGTATGTACTTTCATATGCATTTAGTGAAAAGATGTTATTTTGATATTACAAACAGACACTCCAATTTTATTTATTTGTATAGATCACAAAATGGATTGTGGAACTGGGGCAAAATAACAATATTTTCAAATTAGACTATTTTAAGGATGCGGTGTTTAAGAAATATGAATCTACCTATTCCTGGTAATGTAATCTCAACCCTCTTAATTACTTTTTTATGGGTCTCACCTATGAGTCTTAGAATTGCGTTTCGCGTTTGAATATTCAGCCGTGAACAACTTTGTTTATTTGATAAGCTATGGTAGGTCAGCTACCTTGGTACTTCCCTACCATAAGTGGTTGAAAGTCAAGTGATGGTATCTTACCGGCTCGGTCACATGACTCGGTTGGTTCACAGCCTTCAGTCTGAACAAGTTCACATTATAATGTTTATATCCTTGTTTACGTTTTAATACGCGATGCCACTTAACCCTGTTGTAGTGATCGATAAAATGAATAGTCAAGGTGATTTAAACCGTTACTGAAGTTCTAAAGGTTTCAGATCATAAAGGTACCTCTATTACATTCAGATCTAAGCAGAGGCAGCTACGCGGGGCCCCCAAGCAAATTATCCAACGGGATCCCTTTATCGGGATAAAAGTATCCTATGTTTTACCCAGGTCGAGCTGCATCCCTGTGCAAAATTTAATCCAATTCCATCTTGTAAGTGTTTACATGAAGCTTATAACAAACAAACAAACTTTCACATTTATAATATTACTAGTTTCTGCCCGCGACTTCGTCCGCGTAGACTTAAGTAAAGTATTCTATGTGTTAATCCAGGTTATAAACTATCTGTGTTCCAAATCCGGTCAATAGTTTTTGCGTGAAAGAGTAACAAACATACATCCACACTCACAAACTTTCGCATTTATAATATTAGTAGGATAAGGAGGTACGATTACATATCATCTGCTACATATCATACTTTGTAGTAACTAGGTTTGCTTTATTATTCCCTACAGTGGGGGATTAGGAGCTGATGAAGAATTTAGCACAGTAAAGTAGTTGAGTGTTATCGGGCCCAAATTTCATGTTTGCCCCGAGGCCCTAGGTTACATAGCTATGCCACTGGGCCGTATAGGTAATTACGACCGTGACAGTTAGTTTTGTTTGTGCCAAACAGAATTAATATTGCCAGACTGACACACCAACTGTACGGTCCCAAACTAATCAACGCTTGTACTACGGGTACCGTAAAATGGACTGGGGGCGATTCCAGTGACGCCCAGACCAGGGCAAATTAAGAAAAGGCCATTTCCGAAATTTTCACTAGCGGGAATCGAACCTGCAACCACCCGGTGCAGTGCGGTCGTCAAATTAGCAACATAATATTTATTTATTTTTTTGTGTTTGTCTAATCCGTTGGCATCATTAATTTTAACATCCAACGATGATTTTCATTTAATAACGCTTACATTAAGATGTTAGAATGCATCAAGCGCCGTTATATCTCGTAATAATAATCAATCATTAGCCAGATTGTGTAAAGCAACGATCGTTAACAAGATGGGCATGAAATAAGGACAAGGCGACTCGTCATCATGGCCGCACTAACTACCATCTATGTTCGGCTTCTTTCTCTCAGTTTTGTGCAAAATGATCGAAAAAAACATTGGTCTGCTAATGACATTGGTTCCTGGGGAGATAAGTGGACTTGTCTACAAGTTATTCTACAAATAGCTTCGGTTAAATGTACGATGTGGGAACGTCATTTTTCTTCACATACCTCGCGTCAACTTGACGATCAAGTGACTGGAAGGTTATTATAATAACATAAATTGCAAAAAGTTGTAGAGCAATAATATAAATTTAATAGTACATTGTTGCACAAGGGGTGAATGTAACTTATTTTGGCCCTAGTTCGAGGGACAAAATATGTCTTTCACCCGAGGTAAACACTGTGCTTTTCATTACGAATACAAGGAAAGTAAAAATAAAAACAGGAATTGCCTCAAGAAATAATACAAGGAAGTATGAACAATACTCTACGAAAAAACAAATGAAGATCGGATTGCCGTCAATTTGGTTTTTTTTTTCGTTGGCCGGCCAACTTCCTTATTTAGCCATTATTTTTCATTTTCATCTTTAAATATTTTGCCCAAATCTATGTTATTTTAAAGAAATTGTTGAAACTAAATTATAATTCAGTCATTTAAAAATATATATTCTTTAATTAATACTTAACTTTATGTTATTTCAATTTTACATCGCGCTGTGATTGAGTGACTGTAGAAAAAGTTGGAACATGGTTCCATAGAAATGTGAAAATGGAACTAGTTTTTTTTAATAATTTGACAGTTGTCAGTTGAAAGCGATTCTCCCATGGGCGGAAAAGTATTACTTTCAACCCGCTCCTCAGGCAACTTCAGACCTACTTTCCGAGTATGAGTAATGAAAAATTAGAATTACGATTCCGATTTAAATTGATTTTATTAATAAAGTGCATATTGTGGTACGCGATTGTCGCACGTGGAACATCGGTAACTACGTTTGCGCATTAGCAATTACCTATTTAAAATAATGAATATAATATTCATAAAACGAATTAATATTTTTAACAACAAGTACCTAATAAAATTATTTAATGTAGGGTATTGTGATTGAATTTCGATTCCTGTAAGTTAATTTCTTAGGTGTAACTATTACTAATGCCTATAATACATTAAGTATAATTTAGTTTGATTTGACAACAAATACAACCAAATATTTTCCTATTTGTAGACATATATTTTTATACCCTCGCAATCGGAAGCCGAAGGTTTAACATTTAGGTAACTACAATTATCAACTCAATACTATAAACTGAATATACTGTAATATGACTATATTTTAATGCTCAATATATATATACTTTCAATTGATATAGGTACCTAACCATAATCGAACAGCGACCATTGTGTACGGTTGTTTTATGTGACAATAAAAATCTAACTAATGAGTGGAATTAGTCATGAGTGCCTACATGTATAGTTTGCAGAACTTACGGTCATAAGCCTGGAGCTCTACCGCGAGTATATACGATCGCTGCATATATAATAGTCACTAGCTTCTAAATCAAATTTGTGATGTAAGATGTACTCGTATGTTCACCGACTCCGATTTTGAAAATTCTTATTTTGTTTGAAATGGTTGGTAGTTATACTCTCCAGGTGGTCTCATAGAAATTAAGATAAATAAGAAAATTAGATAGATAAATCACGATAGTGGCACCGACTCCAAATGAAAGAAATTACAATAGTCTCTAGATATTTCTAGCTTTTTAGTGCACCCAGGTTTTTTGAGGTCTGTTTAATTTATTTTATTTTATGTAGACGCATTTTACTACAGAGAGTTGATAATACATGAAACTCATGCCTTTGGACTCCGCACTCTAGAACAAACGTTTCCGAAACACATACGCTTAATAAAACGTCTAAAGGATTTACCATCAAACAATGATAGTTCGTTCCTATCATTTTCGATAGACTGCTGACGACCATCACAATGGCGTTACCTATGCAAAAAATATTTAAAGTTAACAGCAGCCCTTGAATTAGTTTTAATGTATATATGTTATTCCAGATAACTGAAGTTAGTTGGAGTGACAAATTAAGGCATGTAACGAGATTAAACTCCGTGTCGGTCCCAACATTCGGTCCAAATATACAACGAAATTCGTTGGCATAAATGACTTACAACGCCCGCTAATTAAATAAAAGGGTGCTCCCATAAAAACGGACACTGAAACAAAATAAAATCAACCCTCTCAAAGATCACAGAACGTGCTATGTATATAGATATCAAACCGTTTTGCTGCAGATCTTAAAACTTCAATCGTACATACACTTAAAAAAAATGTTGTTAAAACAATATTATCCATTTTATTAATCTAACACACTACACTTAGTTAAGAGATATATATTTATTCGAATAACAAAGGTAACCTATACATATTCATTACAACCTCTATCTATAAAAGTACCTAATTAACATTACTGGTAAGTTTTTAGATAGTAGCTCGACTTGATAGTTCGTCTTTTAATTTTATTCAGTAACTTGACAGTTTAGGCAAAATAATGTTGCCTTACTAAAACTAACAGTGTTGGACTAGTGATCGGTTGTTTGTTTTTCTGTAAACCTACTTACATACATTTGAATTCTTAATACCTACTCACTCCCAGTAAATTTCCTCAACAACACTCTACTTCTCTTCAACGACACTCGTTGATTCATTCAATTCAATCATTGTTATAGCACGTATTGTGCGCCAATGTCGGCCTGTGTTATGTCCGTGCCGCGTCCATCCTGTGTCAATAAAATTAAATTTTCCCACAAATTTGCACCACTACGGTGATCCCACATTTATGGACATAACCACAGTACAGGTGGTTGGCGCAACCATAACATTAAGTTAATTATCATAGGAATGCTGCGGAGACGGGTGCTGTCTTACTCATTATTCAGCCATGTGATAAAGATAGAGTTATAGCTCTCCCTCAAATTAAGTATTCGTATTCTTTAGAATAAAACCGGTAAGTTATCATATCGTATGCATTTCTAGCTAGTCGTCTATGTGAAATTTCAACTCAAAGTAGCTGATAACTTACAAAAAAATCGAGAAGACTGAAAACTGCTACCGCAACAATTCATTGAAAAACAAATTAATTCAATGTGTTAACATTAAACTTTTCGTTTTATTTTTTTTCACTCGGTTACATAAGATGAAACAAATAATTAGTTACTATCTGTAAGTCAAATAACTAAACATATTCAGTAATTGCATGAAAAAACATGCAACGCTAAAATAGCATTATTTTAGCGTTGCATAGGTATCCGTTGGAATGTCTACAATTTGACTAAATTAGAATCAAATTGATATTGGTATGAATGTTGACTGTATGTTGATCCTAATAATAATTAGAATATCGACATGGAATACAGATAATGTGCGTATTTTAATGGAATACAACTCGTGTGGAACATTGTCGTGTTGTTTACTAATTCGAGTGGTGTCTGGCGGTGCCGACGCAGCGGCGTTAGTGTGTCACCGGTCGCATGGGAACGTACAAACGCATACCGGTTAAGTATGTATCTGTCAGTAGCTAGTAGGTACTATTATTTATTCTGTGGCAGCGCTTTAATCTCGAACATCGGATGTGCTTTCACTTACTTTATTTACATGTAATTCGAAGGTTATTTTTATCTACTTTGCGGTATGCGGGAGGTACTTACGTGGTATTTTGATATCCAAGGCTTGTGTCGTGTGTGAGGTTCGTGTAAATAAGAGGTATAATACGTAAATGGATGCGTGCTTTTAATACATTACCTAAAGTTAAACCACATGTTTACTGCGTTAAATTTTAAAGATACGTAATAATACCTATATTTAAGTAATTTAATAATGTTAATTAAAATTAACTTTGAGTGAACTCTGACTCTGGTACCTATCCCTGTTAGCATTTCGTAATAAACGTTTTGTAATTACAACAAATATTTATTGAATACGAGGCATTATATAAAATAATAATCGCCACAACTGTATGGTCCCAAACGAAGCAACGCTTGTACTATGGGTACCATACATAAAATCAACGCATTATAAGGCATCTTACCTTAGCTTTATACATTGAATTGAATTCCAACATCATATTATATAGGCAAGAAACATCGCGTCCTTGCGAGGAGTGAATAAACCGTGCGGTTGGTGATTGCAAGAGCAAACCAACACTGAACGTGTGCAAATACCGAGGGTTAAACATTGTGCAAAAATATAATGCGAATTATTCTCGTAGTACCCGAGTGGGTAGAGTACAACGGAATTTCAAGATAGATTCTAATTACGAATGACAATAAAATTGTTGATCCACTCTAGAAGGTCCGTTTAAGAGAAGAATGTGTGTTAAAGTTTTATAACAATTAGTAATTATGACTTATTAATGATATTAATTTCTTACCTACACGATATTGACTATATCGTTATCGCATATATCGGTCTCATGTTGCAAACCGTTCACGACACCTATGCCAATAACTCAGTCGATAGTGTTGCTATTATTGAACTATTAATACGGTGGTTCAACATCAAATTATTTACAATCAATGAAGCTCTGTTATTATTTACAAAAAAATGCATCGAATAATTAGATGTTAAGGCTAAAGCATTTATTAATATATCCAACTTACTCTAAAACATTTCAAAAACGACAGCTATCCAGATAATCTGGCAATTTTTGTATATTTAGTGATTTACTAGTATCATATCCACCGTGATAATATTTAGAGTAAAATAAATGCACTGCACACGGTCTTTTTCGCGAATTACAAAATTTGTCTTTTATTATTGTCAGATTTTGAAAAATTTCTAAAAGAACTCAAAAAATTTGAACTTCGCGGGCTAGACAGGCGCCTTCACCTTAATAGGTACAGGTAGATGTTAGTAGGTAGGGGTATGCATACTTTAAAGAAAAAAAAATATAGCCAGACTGACACACCCACTGTACGGTCCCAAACTAAGCAACGCTTGTACTATGGGTACCGCACAATGGACTGGCCAGTTTTCAAATTATTTCATTTATCGTGTTGCGAGCACATATTACGTTTTTAAACTAAGTCATAGAACAGACGGTTGCATAGATAATGACGTTCTAACTGTTCGAAAACAAAGTTTAAACTTACTCAGAACAAAGTTGTTTGTTTTTTTTAACTTGTCTAATTGTTTGACCTGCCATTGATATTATTGATATATGTAGTAATTATATTCTCTTTGTTTATATGTATTAAAACTATTGTTATTCCCAGTGCCTGTCAATGTCACATACTACACACGTAACTTGGTGACAATCTTAAGTCGACAATGTTATTAAAATTTTGACAAGAGCCCATCAATAAAAAAAAAGAAATTGACAGCACTGCTTCATGCACTGGAATGTTGGCATTACTGTTTCTTACACTCGTGCAAGCAAAAGTCGACTCTAAGCTGGATAACCTTTTAATTCCCCGACTGTACACACTATGTACAGTCGGGGAATAAAACAAATTACAGTCGTAATTAAAAGTTTACTTATACTACTATTAGGACTACCTACACCTACCTACCTACCGACGTAGGTACTAACCTACCTAAGTTAGTAGGTAGTAGTAATCCTATTTATGTAAATAATAGTAGAGCATCATTGATTGTAAATGATTAGGTGTTGTAAAACAATGTGATATTCATTAATAAAATCGATATGAACATCTATTTAAATGGTCACGTAGGTTAAATTAATTTATTCCATGTGCATCTGATACGACAGTAATATAAAGACCGTACTCTCACGAAGAACGAGTTGGCGTATTTTATAAACAGTGTCACGATCACGAATTGCGCTATTCTTATTTAGTGTGCGTCGGAGAGACCAGCGCCGGCGGCTAATGTAGCCTGCCGGTGTACGGCGCGGCGCTGGTGGCGTGCGTGCTTCCAAATGACGCATACATTATTAGCGCTTTTCAATTTCACTGCCTTCTAAACCTAACACAATTATACCGAAGCACTAGGATTCAAATCAGAACCGACCTCGACGATTCCATGTTTTCATACAATTACGTTTCTCGATGCAAATGTAAAACACGACTTAGTATTCATGTAAAGTAGGAAGCTAACCAATACATGGACAAGTGTTTCGTGGTATTCGTGAGATGTGTATCTTCAATTTAAAAGTCTAAAATGATGATATCATAGAAACCTTAGAAGTGATATTTGCATGCTTATATTATGTTAGAGGTCATGGTAATCGGAGATCAGACATTGAATGTGGGTAATCGTGCTAGGCTGAATTGTCGTCGTTATCCAGCTACATTTTAGCCTATAAGATTGATAACAGGAACAGGATGTTACGACTGAGGTGGCATTGAGAAAGAGACACGTGCTCCGTGTGGCTGTGCACGAACGATTGCAGATCTAAGATTGGACCAAGCCTCAACTAGTGCAGATACAGGGTGGAAATAATTTAAAATACAGATAGTATACCTACATATTATGCAAAAGCCCGAGTAAAGAAAAAAATATTTGATTATTGCTAACATAAATTATCAATTCAACTAACATACAGTAATTTAATTATCTATATGCCCGGTAAATACAATTGATTTATATTATGGTAATAAGAAATTAAAAACTTAAGTATCCCCTCAAACGGACTCAAGTGATCGAGTGTCAGCAGTATGTACCTACTCTTCACATATCTCGCCCTTTTTCGCAAAACTTTGTAACTTTTCTGGAACTTCTTCGTGTCCATTCCATTCGATTTTCTCTAAGCTTATGGCTTAGCTCATATATATTTACTTTGTTACAGAAAATGGATAGAAGAAATCGCTCTAGCCAGCAGACAGGGTCGGAAGCCTTCACTACTGCGCGCCATGACCAAAGCCTTCTGGATGAGCTACGCTCCTTCCGGCATCATCTTCTTCATACAAGCACTAGTACTCAAGTGAGCAATTTCCATCACTACATAGAGTTTGTCACGCGAAACACACATTACCTACATTAGCACAGCAAGTAAGGACTTATTGCATCCAGTTTTGTCAACATCCAAAAATTCTTTTATCTCTGTTATATCAAATGCAATAGTAGGTAGTTACTAAGTTCACTATACTATATAGCTAAAAGTATAACATCTATTTAATTGTAAGAATAGTTTAGACCTATATACATATATACTTAAGACATATAATAAATTAATATAGATTTAAAGAAGTAGCACTCGAGGGTAAGAACTGAGTTTGGAGTTCAAAGAGGTGCTTAACGTCTATTCGTATATCTTACTAAATAATTTTCTTCACCAGACCATTCCAGCCCGTAGCCCTCAGCATCATGCTGACGTACTGGGAGCCGGGGTCCACGATGACCTACGAGCAGGCAGTGTACTGCGCCACGGTCGTCATCATGATGTCGCTCTTCATAGCTTTCCTCAACCACCACGGCACATACTCGACGCAACAGTTCGGAATGAAAGTGCGCATCGCCGCTTGCTCACTTATTTATAGAAAGGTAAGAATATTGTGAGTTTTTAAACTGATCTGTAAAGTTGTTAAGAGACAGTTGCATATAAATTATCTAATCAAACCTTCTAAAAGAAACCTCAACATGTTTTTAAGAGCTTTCCAATATTTCATAGGGGCATAATTAATAGGGGGTAGGTAATGACTAGGCAGGCAGACAAATAATGTATTATGTCCCACCTAACAACGCTATTACCTACGTACTATAGTTTTTTTTAAACATTGTATCCTGTTTTCACGCACTCAATTAAACTACGGGGTGAGTACAAGTTTGATAGCGTCCAATAATCGAATGTTCGAATCTTTCCATACTTTGCACAGCAGCGCTCCTGGCGGAAACGTACAGCTTTACTGGTGAATCAGTATTTGAAAACGTTCAAAACCCATACCAACCCCCTCGTGTCATTAGATAGTCCATTCACGGGTGATGCAATAAGTTGCGATGCAAACGCATTCAACAAATTTAAATAAACGGTTACTTTTCTTCGTGACCAGGTGATGCGCATGAGTTCCGGCGCGCTGGCACAGACCACCGCCGGCCAGGTTGTAAATCTGCTGTCCAACGACGTGAACCGTTTCGATTACGCTTTCATTTACACCCACTTCATCTGGCTGCTGCCGCTGCAAGTGATCGTCGTCTGCTACCTCATTTATCTGAAGATCGGATATGCAGCAATTGTCGGTGTAATAGGCATTGTGTTGCAGACCATTCCAGTCCAGTGTAAGTATGATTCATTCAATCATGTTTACAATCTTTGACAATGAGAATTTTCACTACCGACAAAGAAGCTCTGATTGTATAGATACCTAACAGTGAGTAAATATTGAAATTCTATCTCCTCTAAAACGAATGATTGCTTGATTTCTCGTTACAATATTGTAACAAATAAATGTTTTTCGACGTCCAGAAGTCGTAAATTCACATTCCCGAAGACGCAAAACATATTTTAAAGCGTGCGATGCATCATTTATTAAAAGTAAAAATATAAAACCTGCTTATCCTTGCAGCGTACATGAGTAAATTGGCCGCAAGGTTACGAATGAACACTGCGTGCAAGACCGACGAGCGGGTACGGATTATGGACGAAATTATTAGTGGAATGCAGGTACCTACCTATACTACATTAATTACTACAAACATTTTTTCTTAAATATCAGGTAATGAATACCATGGCCAACAAGAAGCAATACTAAATGGTAATAATGTTAGTGATCAAGTTGGTCACCGCCGGGCTCATCAGCATTCCACGGGCCATTTTATAAATTAGTGATTAATTTTGTATCGGAAACCGTAGGTTATGATAATTGAAAACTTAATGAGGGCGGAAAGTAAAAGACAAATAATTTAATAAAATAGTCTATACATTTTCTTATTTCTTCTCGTTGGCCGTGGTATAGAACCTAAATGCTAATAGTACTTACATCTAAGTATGTTCGCTTTCGTATTTCATGCAAGTAGTAACATTGAGTCAATAAAAACATTATATTTTACACAGCTATCAAAAAGCACGTCAAAATAAATAGTATTACATTAACTTATTCATCTTAGGCTCTTCATTGACACTATTAGCACTAAAATATAGTTCATCATGAATACAAAGAATACCGATAACTTCCTTATCATTGAAATACGTAACAAAATAATCATCATTAAGATTTATTGTCAGTTTTATCTTCCGATTCGCGATAGTCTAAACCAATATTTACCTTGTACCACCTTTACTGAAGTATTAATATTATTATAGGTCATTAAAATGTACGCCTGGGAGAAGCCATTCGAGAAGGTGGTGGCTCTCGCTCGCAAGAATGAAATCAACAGCATCACTTCGGCTTCGTACCTCCGCGGCGTGTACCTCAGCTTCATGGTGTTCACCGAGAGGCTCACCTTGTACATCACGTTGCTCTCCTATTCGTTGTTCGGCTACCAAGTCACAGCTGACATTGTGAGTAGACTCTTAAATTTATAAATTTCAGTTCAGTTCCAAACCAAACGAAAGTACTCACTAGAATAAGGAAGTGGAGTAATCACTGAACAAAATCCCCAATAAGACAACTTAATTTTTTTATTGCGAAGGAATTATGAAGATTCCATAAGGGTGCATCATTTTTACCATCTATTCTCCGTAGGTTCCTGTACTACATCAATGTTAATGTCCATATCTTCGCCTAAGGCACGATATTGTTTGACTAATTGTTAACTCAATCTCGGACGAGTGCAATACATGTGAATTTCCAGGTGTTCCCATTGGCGCAATTCTTCAACACACTACAAGGAACCCTATCTATAATTATGTCAAATGCCGTATCGTTTTTGGCCGAGGCGCTGATATCAGTGCAACGCCTCGAGGCATTCATGTTGTTCGGTACGTGAGGCACGAAAGTCTCTACATCGCACTAAATGCACGCCATCTTCTTCATCATCAGATCTTTCCTGCACTCTTTTAACTTCTACAAGTCTTAAATATAACGAAGACCCGTTGCTGTATTAACACCGCCTACATACATAATATGTATATTTAAATTTCTTCTTAACCATTTATTTTTCAATCTCTACGTGTCTACTATAGTCTAAATAATTACAAATTTCTAGCTACTGATGTATTTGGACATATTCGCGTATAAGTTCAACGCAAAGTCTGCTACTTCATCAGTTTCCGCCTTACGGAGTTCCTCATCAAGTCGAAAGGAAATCAATCAATTATTAGTAGATACTTAATAGGTGTAATTTAGCACTTCTCACAGATCCTTGCCTTACGATGATCGTGGAGTTAGATTATAATAACACCAAGATACAGCGTGCCTAAAGCGTGCACATGATTTTCACAGGCGTTCCCGTTGGCAAATATGATCAACATCATTCAATTGGTAGTTGTAGTCCAGTTGCCGTTCACTATTTCGATGTCGATGGAATCCATTACTTCCATTTGGAGAATTCAATCACTTTTACTTTTGGGTAATGAAATCTATGACCTAAGTGTGTAGTGTCGCGTAAAATATGCAGTTGATGCGTCACATTGCCGTAACGAATGTTTTATTAACCGTCGTTTATTGTGTTAACTCGTATCCTGTGATCTCATTTCCAGCAACTTGTTTCTTCATACTAAAACATCTGACTAACGCGAGGGGTTCTTGGACTAACATTATTTACTTCGCTTTTGTTGTCTGCGTTTTAATTTGGAAAAGGATGAAATATTGGTTTATAAAATAGATAGCTTGATTAAGAAATCCGTTCTAAAAAAATAAATATTACAGTAAATAACAATTGGTTTAATGTTTATTTATATAAAATAATTACTTATACTATTGTTTACTATCTATCCTGACCACATTGCATATAAAATATAATAACACTATGTAGATGGAATTAGACGGAAACGTGAAATAAATACATAATTTCTGACCATAACATGTGGCACAATTTTCAAATTCCCAAACTGTTTATAGAAATATAATTAATTTAGAGGAATTATGTGTAATTCTAATTACATGCCCATAACGTTTAATTTGAACATGGTAAAAGCATAGCTAAATGATCGGTTGCATTACAAAACTATTTATAATGAAGTAATACCTAGGTGCCCGTTTAACAATATATAGTCGCATCAATACCCGGCTAAAGGTACACACTATAACTCCAGTTAAGTAAATAAAACAAACATGTTTGTAATAGATGAGCGGGAGGACCTACGCAGTGTTCCCGACGTAGATATCGCCAAACTGGTACAATACGTTGAGAAACAGAAAAATACGAAAAGCTTGAGTGAAATCGATCTACGGCCTAATACTTTTAAGAAAATCGACGAGGAAGGCATTTATAATCCTGGTGAGTTTTTTTATCATTATTTTTATCGTATGAGCTAGTATAATGGCCAACTTTCATGTCAGAGTTTTCAGGTCATCCGAAGGCTTCCAAAAAATTAGACAGTGATAATGCTCGATTCAGTTTACATGGTTATAATGTTGTATACCTTTTACAGGATTCGAATGCAATGAAAAGGGCCTATTGAGCCAAACGCTCTGTCCGATGTCAGTGAACCCAGATGTGGGTATTCTCATACAAAATATTAGCGCTAATTGGACCGACGGCGGGCCCATGACATTGAACAACGTCAATATTACAGTTCCTAAAGGAAAGCTTTGTGCCATCATTGGAGCTGTTGGATCTGGAAAGGTAAGATTGTTGTGCAAAGGAGATCATTTGAAAAAGTGATTTCGCAACAATGAAACTGTAATCATCCTTATAAGAAATTTCTCCCGTTATTTGGCAAAGACTAACTTAAAGAAAATACCTACTCGTACGAAATAGAAATTGACCAAATATGTAGATAAGTAGGAATTACAATCCATCACTTTATTTGACTGTTCAATAAAATTCACTGAACGAATATAATTCATAAAAAATTGGTTGAGTAGACAAATACCCGCAATCAGAAAATATGGTTAGGATTCCCTAATAAGTGAAACGTTAACTCTTAAATCAAATTGAATAACCGCATGTTATAATCATTCTCATCTATTAAGACTTACCTACTTATAGACTCAAGTGTTAAATTATCTTGATCATACAAAAGCCAGTACTACCATGAATGTTTCGCACTTCTATTCTGTATTATATTTATCGCCTTTTTTCAGAGTTCAATTCTTCAATTACTGCTGAATGAGTTACGGTCGAGCAGCGGTCGAATTTACCTCTCAGGACCGTTGTCATATGCGAGCCAAGAGCCTTGGCTTTTCGTTGCTAGTGTCCGTCAAAACATATTGTTCGGTCTGCCATACAACTCTAAGAAATATAAGGAAGTAAGTCACACCCTGATCTTATCTAAATACTGAGTAACTCGTTTTGGAACAGATCTTATAACGTCTCTCAATTTCTAGGTGGTCAGAGTATGTGCCCTTCAGAAAGACTTCCAACAGTTACCACACGGTGATCAGACATTGGTCGGCGAACGAGGGGCCTCCTTATCCGGTGGTCAAAGAGCTCGCATTAATCTTGCCAGAGCAGTATATAGACAGGTAACCTCATAATATCAGAAGTATACGTTAAACCCATTTTAAAGAATTATTCAATGAAAACCTAAGAATGTGCAAGAACCATTTTACGCAAATTAAACGATTAAGGCCGGTAATTTGGGTTAATAGCTTCATTAGAACTTCTCCCCCATACCCTTTCCATACTTGTGCACAGAATAATCACATTACTTACACCAATCTTTGTTATTTTCCTTCCTCGAACCAACTTAAATCCTACTAATATTATAAATGCGAAAGTTTGTGAGTGTGGATGTATGTATGTTTGTTACTCCTTCACGCAAAAACTACTGAACGGATTTGGATGAAATTTGGAACACAGATAGATTATAACCGGAATTAACATATAGGATACTTTTTAACCCAATAATCCAATACTACGCGGATGAAGTCGCGGGGCACAGCTAGTAATTTATACAAAGAAATTGTAACAACTCCATAGTAAATCTACTAACGAAAAGGCGTGAGACCTGGCAATTAGGACCTGCAATTACGATGTTTTGACATATCCAAACGCCTACCACAATTCATATGTTGTCACAATAAATATGAAACAGAAATGCAAAGGCATTTTACTTCTTAAAATATCCTCGCTTAAATGTGGCTAAATAACTACATAGTATAAAACAAAGTCGCTTCCCGCGTTCTGAATGTCCCTATGTATGCTTAGATCTTTAAAACTGCGCAACGGATTTCGATGCGGTGTTTTGAATAGATATAGTGATTCATGAGGAAGGTTTATATGTATAATACATGCATAATATAGTAGAGAAACACTGATAATTTATTGTACCCGTGCGAGGCTGGGGCGGGTCGCTAATATGTTGTCTTTCCATCTCCAGGCAGAAGTGTACCTCCTAGACGACCCGCTGTCCGCGGTGGACGCGCACGTGGGCAGGCAGTTGTTCGACGAGTGCATCAGCGGCTACTTGCGACACACCACCAGGATACTGGTCACCCATCAGCTGCACTACCTTAAGGCAGCGGACCACATCGTCATCATGAGCAACGTGAGATAAATAAACGAACGCTTTACGCAGTGGTTCGAGCGTAGGCCGCTCGCTCACTGCACATGGTGGTTGGGGGTTCGATTCTCGCTGGGGTAAATTTCGGAAATGGCCTTTTCGTTATTTGCCCTGGTCTTGGTGTCACTGGGATCGCCCCCAGTCCATTGTACGGTACCCATAGTACAAGCGTTGCTTAGTTTGGGACCATACAGTTAATGTGTCAGTCTGGAGATTATTCTATAAAAAAAAACATTTTTTTTGAAGATTCGCTTGATCTTGTTTTCGTGCACAACTTTTAACCGCGATTATTTTATCATTATGGTTGTAGGTTTCAAGGATTTTAACCAAAAAAGTGAACTCTTATTACCTCATTCCGCCGTGAGACTAGGCTCTAGTTAATGAACGCAATGGCGTACGACTCATGTACTCATACACACTCTAATTTCTACTTCTTTCTTACAAAATATGACTCACCCTGTTTAATGGGTATTTGTTGTAACTTTCCAAAATATTCGCAAGGAAGTTACGAACTGCATAAGTGAACTCACCCTGACATTCATATATATACGCGGTCGTTCTCTGAAAAAGGTCATTCATTATTACGTATATATTATTAAAAATGCTTATTATATTAAATTCTCAGGGTTCAGTCGAGGCCAAAGGAACATACGATGAACTGGTGACCACCGGCAAGGATTTTGCAAAGCTACTGTCATCCAGTCACGACGAAAATGAAGATAAGAAAGATGTCGATAAGCCACTACCGATGTCTCGACGAACCTCTGCTAGGGTAAGCAACGATGAACAGTAATTACCAACAGATTAACCAACAGTGGTAGAGCCAGCTGCAGTCAATTCACAGCTTATATACTAGGTGAAACAAAATGGGTGTACTATTTTTTTTGCAACTTAACTTTGTAAATCTCAAACTATCGGCTTTGTGGGACAGTTGAAGTACTAAAGATTTTGTAGACTTGTGAAATCGGTCAACAGCTGTATTCCTATAACACCTTTTGTTTTTCAAGTTCCCTCCAAAGCTGATGGTTTTAGAATTACAAAGTTAAGTTTTGAAAAAAAAAGTATACCCATTATGTGTCACCTTGTAGAGGCTAGTTTCACCGGGGTAGTACCACCCTATCACAGATCGGCATAAAGTAGCTATTATAGCTGCGTTTCATACAATGGGTGAGAAAGACGGAGGTCCGGTACCCCTCCCATTCCCACTCTCTATCGCGCGCCCCTTAGGGTCAGCATCGTGCGAGCAACGCCTTTGTTATTGCAGGCATCTATAGACTACGCTAATTACTTCGCACCAGGCGAGTCGAACGCTTATTAGCCGACTTTGTTAAGTAAAAAAACAGAGTCAGAAATACTTAGAGAAATACCAGATACTATAACACCACAATGCAACTACGCCGTTTATATTATATAATTTATTTCATATTTGTTCTACACTTTTATATAAAAGTCATGGTTATACATACAAGTAAATAAATATATATAATAGGTACACCCATTAGCCAGTAAATCAGATTCTCTAATCCTATTACGTATTCGCCAAACCGATCCATCACGACGCGATACGACGCTGGTACGTGACCAGATTTTTTCACTTCAAACTGGGACGTGGAATCCAAAACTAGAATCCCCCACCCTGGTGGCGTTTGAATGTGAAATAAAGAACATCCAGTCTTATGTGTCTTACAGTAAGTTTGATTTTGAATGGCAATATTACGCAAGGTCTTGATTGAATTTAAATTTATTGATAGAGCCTCGGTAGCTCTAGGAACGACAGCATCACATGCGGTGTAAATTCTTATGACTGTTATTTGCGTGCTCTAATGCTTCTACTCTATTTAACATACTAGCTGAGCCCGCGACTTCGTCCGCGTGGAATTTAACTTAACAAAAAAGCTCCGGCGTTCTGAGCCCGCACGACGGAACCCATTTTTTCATTTTTTTAAATTTTGTTTTTCTAAAATGAAAGTAGCCTAAGTTACTGCTTATAACATCAGCTATCTACCAGTGAAAGTCCCGTCAAAATCGGTCCACCCGTTTCGGAGATACTCTTTGATTTCATGTGTTTTAATTTTTTTTACGCGGAACCCTAATTGTTTTTCTAAAATTAAAGTAGCCTAAGTTACTCCCTATTACATCAGCTATCTGCCAGTGAAAGTCCCGTCAAAATCGGTCCAGCCGTTTTGGAGATTACCCGGAACAAACACACAGACAGACAGACAGACAGACAAAATTTTTTTAAATCGCGTTTTTGCTATAGGTTTCGTATGTACTTACTTTCATATGCATTTAGTGAAAAGGTGTTATTTTGATATTACAAACAGACACTCCAATTTTATTTATTTGTATAGATTTCTCACAGCTGGTTTAATTAAGCCAGTGTTATGTTTTCTGACAAAATATAATATAAGCCACACATGATTTTCTCATGGGCTTAGTATCAAGCATAGCCTGGTATGTTCGATTAGTAATTTAACATTCCAATTTTAAAGCTACAAAAAAGAGAGCAAAGATTCATGTAATGTCCCAAATTCCTAAATCATTTACCGTACTTACCAAATGTTTAGTAAAAATACTAAAAGGGATAGGTACTAGGATCTATAAAAATCCCTCGTCGTCGTTATTTTTATTTCTCAGTGCGGTACCTAAGGTTCGCCACCAATATGCAAGCAAAGCAAGCGTAATATCTCTGTCCTCCTACATCCTCTAAGGTGAGTACTAAGGTTCAGTGTCTATTGTCCAGTTGTCGACGACGCGGCGCCCCTCGCTGTCGGAGTCGACGGGCGGGTTCGAGGCGGCCGCGCAGGAGATGGCGGAGGAGCAGCGCGAGTCGGGCTCGATGGGCTGGCGGGTGTACGGCGCGTACATGCGCGCCGGCGGCCGCACGCCGCGGCTCATCTTCATGATCCTGCTGCTCGTCATTGGACAGCTGTCCGCGACGCTATGCGATTATTGGGTCACTTTCTGGTGAGAAATTGTAACCTTCTAACTTTTCTGATAGCCTAGTATTTTATGTACAAGAAGAAGGTTACTATGGGTATCTACACATATTTGAGATTACTTTTTATCATCTTATTATTATGTGACTCGGGTTACCTGGGCCCTAACCATGCTAGCTACTCAAATCGTAATAGAAAGGCAAAAGGTAGCGATTGCATTGATATGGTATGGTGTCAGCAAAACGTCAAAAGCGGAGCGTTTGAAACGCAATCGCGAGCGTTTGCTTTTCTATTACGATTTGAGTAGCTAGCGTGGTTAGGGCCCTGGTCCCACCACGCATTCCATCCACTGTAACTCCTGTAAACCAGGATCGGGTTACCTATATTACCTTGCAGTTTTTTCTGCCGAAATTGGTTTAATATGTCTAAAACTCTCTGCTCTTTCAGAGAAGATAGGCACCTGTCAGGAACTACCTACTGAAAATGATGTGCATAACAATTTATGTGTATCTACACTTACATTACCATACCAATTGAGAATTTATTTAGAAGTGTTTAGTACTTTCGCTTGGCATGTGGACTTCCTACGTGCCTACTAATTATTATCCTTCTCAACAGGACAAATGAAGTTACAACACAAAAGGAGTCATCAAACAACAGGACGAGCAAAGATTACAGACTGGACACAACACCAGATAACAATTCCACGTTCAATATTTCGAGTTACTTCTCGGGAGTCAATCAACAACCAGGTGCGTATTTCATAAGTATAAAAAGTAATTAAGAAAAACCATGTAGGTACCTAGATAGTTCATTTATTTGCACAAGACGGCATGCTAAAAATACATTCCACACACTGTGGGCAAAAAAAGCTGGTGAAATGAAAACAATTGCAACTATAAATTACAATTATCTGTTATTTTTTACTGATTAATTAAATTAATTTATTTTTAATTCGACTGAAAATTATAACGGTATATAATTTCAACCATGCAAATTGCCACTAATAATACCGTTTCAGATCTGAATATCCACGCCTTCATCGGTCCCTTGGACACCTCACAGTACCTTTATGTGTACACCGCGCTGATCATCTGCTGCATATTCTTCATCACGGCGCGCGCGTTCATGTTCTTCAAGGTGTGCATGACGGCCTCGCGTAATCTCCACAACGACATGTTCCATTCCATGCTGAGAGGTGTCATGAGGTTCTTCGACACAAACTCGTCTGGTGAGCAAAATTTAGCACTACCTCGAAGACTTTAGGATGATTTTCAATTAAGTACAGCTGTCTTCTGCACAGGCTTTTCCCCAATTTTGTTGAGGCTTCTTGAAAGGTTAGGTAGGTAGGTATACTCTAATTCATCGATTACCAATATTGATGTGGACTAAGATTTTTTCAGATTTTTTTACTCTTTTCTTAGACGGTAGGTATTTAGGTACCTACAGTAACAATAATCACCATCTCCAGACCTTAGTTGAGGTCTAGAAAAATTAAGTTCTTAAATTCTGTAAATATTTCCCTAAAACTGGAGGCAACTGTGATTTACTTACCTATCTATAATTATTTTTCTAAGGCGTTTGACTGGAGACTTTTTATTAAATTTCAGGACGTATCCTAAACAGATTTTCCAAAGACATCGGCGCTTTAGACGAGCTATTGCCTCGATTTCTTCTGGAATGCATCCAGATCTACCTGGTGATGTTCAGTATCCTGGCACTCAACGCCGCCGCGCTCATCTGGACACTGCTGCCGACGACCATCATCCTGTTACTGTTTTACACCATACTACAGATTTACCTTAAATCGGCGCAGTCCATCAAACGGCTTGAAGGCACTAGTAAGTAGTTTAATTCACAAAAATGTTGACACGGTAGCGGTGAGAGTCAATTATAGTGACCGCGGCTGCTTTTGACCCAGTACCTAGGATTTGAAACTAGAACATGCATTCAGGACTAAATTTGGAAAAATAATTTGAATATCGCATCGAGCATCGAAACTCCCGCTAATAGAACAGCGTCTGACTGTGAGAGTCTGACATACAGATTCACTGGAGGACTGCTCCATACTTAGAAGGATACATGTCTTAGTTCTAGCGACTTTGTTTTATTTCTGACATACAACATACCATTTACTTCACAGCGAGAAGCCCAGTGTTCTCCCACATGTCCGCTACTCTCAATGGAATCAGCACGATACGATCAGCAGGCGCAGGGCAAAGATTAATTAAAGAATTTGACAGATTCCAAGTAAGTAAGCCCGTAAACATTTTTAGCATGGTTTGAGCGTAGGCCGCTAGGCTCACTGCACATGGTGGTTGCAGGTTCGATTCCCGCCGGGGCAAATTTCGGAAATGGCCTTTTCGTAATTTGCCCAGGTTTGGGTGTCACTGGGATTGCCCCCAGTCCATTGTACGGTACCTATAGTACAAGCTTTACTTAGTTTGGTCCGTACAGTTGGTGTGTCTGTCAGGCGATATTTATAAATTTATTATGATTAAACGTCCATTGGGTTGTTTGAGAATATCTTCATCGACTTATCTGCTATGCAGGACATCCACACGTCGACGTGGAGCAGCTACCTGGCGAGCGGGGTCACGCTCGGCTTCTGGCTCGACTTCATCTGCGTGATCTACCTCTCCATCGTCATCGTCGCCTTCCTCGTCATAGACAGCAGTGAGTACATCATGTTCTATAGGAGACTGAATGCACGTACTATCCCTGAATTCCTCTAGAGAATTACATAAGTACCTAGTAGTATAAGCCGCTATTCTAGCTACACCCAAAACTCTTATTGTGCGTTAACACCAAAACAAGTTAGTTATTTACCAGCGAGTCCTTATCGTTCTTTGGATGAATTCGTCCGTCCTGTAAGATTATTCGTGGTATTTCACATTTCGCCGATGGTATTTTGGTTTGGTCACAATGTCTATTGTATTGTTAATGTGTGTAATGAGCCGAGACTATTGCCATTATGCTGATATATATGCTATTATAATATATGACAAAGTTAGAAACTCTACCGAGTTTCTAACTTTGTCATATATTATAAACGTAAACGTAAACGAGTTGGAACTATCAGAATATATTTCACAGCACGAAATATAAACAACATCATAAATCAGTGTACATGTTTCGGTAGTCCTGACCAGAGATAAATGCCAGTCTCTATTAGGTACACAACAATACATAACCACCAATGTACAATGTCCAGAGACGGTATTCTCCGGGAACGTGGGCCTGGCGATATCGCAGACGCTGATCCTGACCGGGATGCTGCAGTTCGGCGTGCGGCAGACCGCGGAGGTGATCTCGCAAATGACAAGCGTGGAGCGCATTCTGCAATACACGCACATTGAGAGAGAACCGCAGTGGGAGAAAGGAGGTTTGTATTGGACTTACAAGATACAGTTTAGTTTTTCCCATTTCCTTACAGTACCTAATTTATCATGAAACAAAATACAAGTATCTACCTACCTACTTTATTCACAAATGTACACGTTTCTTAATTTACCTTAATATATATTTCAACTTATTTAAAGACAACAAGTATAGTAAAGGCAAAGGCTAAAATTCTGAAGAGGAAAATTAAATTTAACCGTTACTTATACTCTTAGACATTTATTGACTTTTCTGTTATTTTAAATGAAGAAACTGCGGCGGTTATATTTGGCATTAACTTAACACCTTACTTTCCAGAGAAAGAAACGCCAAAGGAATGGCCGTCGCGAGGTCGCATCGAATTCAGAAATTGTTACATGAAGTACACACCGGAAGATCTGCCCGTGCTCAAGAATCTCAATTTAGTCATAGAAAGTGGATGGAAGGTATAATTGTCACCTAAACCTCTACGTCCACGGCATAAAATACTCAGTACTTTCACTTATGGACTGCTTCTTTGGCAGTGTTTTAAAGATAGGTACACTTCTTAACATTTGACGTGAAAATTTAAAAAAAAAATATATATTTTTAATTTCACAGGTGGGCATCGTAGGGAGGACTGGTGCCGGCAAATCATCCCTGATATCTTCGCTGTTCCGTCTCGCCATAGTGGAGGGCGAGGTGCTCATTGACAACATCGACACTAGCAACTTGGCTCTACAGGTATCCTTACATCATTAAGATGTCGTTATCGATGGTTTTATATCGATTCCTGCCCCTCTAGACAAGTGGATGGTCTACAAGAATTTCTATAAATTACAAATCGTTATGCTTGCGTATGGGGATGTCACGAGTCACAATTCGTGATCTACTTATAGGCAGCTAAGTAATTTCCATTCATTAAGTATAAAGATTCATGTCAAAGATATAGAAACCCTTGTAGACAAGTGGTAAAATTCAGGCGCTGTAAAGCGCTGCTTAGTATACATTTGGTGTATTAGTCTGGTAACGGACCATGAATTCCAAACGCCTGCACGATCTTTTAGGAACCTGACTACTTGATTTATTGATAAATCAATACGATATTACAGGAACTGCGCTCGAAGATATCGATAATACCTCAGGAGCCGGTGCTGTTCTCGGCGACGGTACGGTACAACCTGGATCCCTTCAACAGTTACGACGACGAACAGCTGTGGCAAGCGTTAGAAGCTGTAAGTACTTACGGTACTTCCTACTAATATTATAAATGCGAAAGTTTGTGAGTGTGGATGTATGTATGTATGTTTGTTACTCCTTCACGCAAAACTACTGAACGGATTTGGATGATATTTGGAACACAGATAGATTATAGCCGGGATTAACATATAGGATACTTTTTAACCCAATAATCCAATACTACGCGGATGAAGTCGCGGGGCACAGCTAGTACCTTATATATTCACCTGCATGAATTGCATGGCTAGACATTAACGACTTTCTTCAATCGGAAATGTGTGGGGACGTTCTGGAAGATACTATCGAAGGCAGTAGGGTGCAACTATGACTGCTATTCTACTCACTCTCTCTCACGGCTCAGCATATTTTTGAAAGATATTGAACATAGGTGAATACATGAGGTATTAATTATGATTAACCTATAGCTAATTAATAGATTGTCCATAAATCTTAACAGTGACGGTCGAACGCTATCCCGAATTGGACCAGTATAAAAAAGTTACACTATACATTTGACCAAGGTATATATTATGATTAACGGATTATAGTCTAGCTCCTTGCAATACCCGTACCAATATTTAAACGCTGAAGGGCTAAATATTATAATATTATACACTGTTATGATTTGTATTGATCAGGTGGACCTGAAAGCGGCCGTGCCCGCGCTGGACTTCAAAGTGTCGGAGGGCGGGTCGAACTTCTCGCTCGGGCAGCGGCAGCTGGTGTGCCTGGCGCGCGCCATCCTGCGTGCCAACAGGATACTCGTGCTTGACGAGGCCACCGCCAATGTCGACCCCAAGTAATTACCTACCCACTTTAGACCAACATAACCTTTATAGTTATAAACTTTATAGTCATATTGGGCATGTAATTCGTTAGGTCGAAACTGTAGTGATAGATTGAATCTTTAAAACCGGATCAACAACTCGGCCAAAATAACGTAGGTACCGACCTACCTGCTATTTAATTATCTTTAAATGAAAAGAATTCGGCCACATTCCACTACTTTGACCCACTTCCACATTTTTTATCATTTTAAGAGACTAACTTCTTACCCACACTGGGCCGGCATGATGGACATTGGCCCAAATACCCGCGAATTGATGAGTAATGTGCTCAGCATAATGGCAATAGTCTCGGCTCATTACACACATTAACAATACAATAGACATTGTGACCAAACCAAAATACCATCGGCGAAATGTGAAATACCACGAATAATCTTACAGGACGGACGAATTCATCCAAAGAACGATAAGGACTCGCTTTGCGGAGTGCACCGTGCTGACGGTGGCGCACCGACTTCACACCATCATGGACTCGGACCGCGTCATGGTGATGGACGCTGGCCGGCTCGTGGAGTTCGACCACCCCTACACGCTGCTCACCAACCCTAACGGACACTTCACCAAGATGGTCAAAGAAACCAATGAAACAATGTCATCACAACTCCATCAAATAGCAAAGAACACTTATGTAAACAATGGCGGACTTATAGAATAGTGCCCCCTCTAAAGCTTGATCACATATGTAGGTACATATCGTTGTGCCGATATCCAATCATCGTCCCTGAGTGCCAATGCGATGCCCCAGTCCCTAATGCCACGGCGAGTTAAGTTTTTTTCAGTACAAGTCCAGTTATGGGTACAGCTATAAATAATAGTTATGTTGGTATGTGGTCAAGTTAAGCCCTGAAGTTTTGTTGTAAGTTGTATATGTAAGTTAATATTATATTGCCATCATGTCGAAATATTGTTGAATAAGTAAGTATGAATATTGTATTGTATATTAGCTTTTCTACATTATAATTAGTTGTATATTCTATGCCATGTATTATTTGGATGTATTAGGGTTTGTAAATTTGATTTGAAAAGCAAACCGACACATTAAAATGGCAAATGTATGGGTTATGAGAGTACCTATTTCATAAATGTTATCGATGGATACAAGTAAGGTACAGCATTTATAAATACTTAACAGAGTTCGCAATCCATTTGAACCTCTATGCCGATGATAAGATAGAAATTACAAAGCGCCTACCTACATGATAAATGCTGTCTTCCTGTAGGTGGCTGTAGAAATGCATTATCTATTCCAATGCATATTCAAGAATTTATAAGTGTGTTAGTATAGTAAGAGCAGGAGATACTGTGTTATTTATTGATTAAAAAAAAAGTTTTAGGTATACAAATATATTAAGTAAATGTTTTATAACGTTGGCAAAAGTCGACTAAGTATTTTAATTTAATTAGGTAGGTAGTTAGGTATGTTCCTTATCTTTGAATTAATTTCATTTTCCAACCTATTTCTTCTACATACCTTAATAGGTAGGTATTAGGGATTCTTGAAGAACCTATCATGGTATGGGTAACATAACATAACTCTATCATTTTGTCTTCGACTAAGCCGACAGAACAACAAAAAACGATCATTGCGATTGCCATAGGAGTCCACCTCGTAAAATATAAAACTTAAGCTTTATTAATCTAGTTTCATTCACATCATCAACCTATTCCAAAACATTATCCTCCATCTGTTGTAGTCAGGTAAAAATAAAGGAATTTAACTATGTAAGTAATTTCTTAGGAAAATATAAGTACCAGTACCACAGATAGAAGTCAAGTAAACTATTGTTTAGATAGATGGATTGTCGAACTGTGGCTAGCTGCAATCGACATCTGCGCGCGGTCTATGTTGCGGCCACAGCTGGTCGAACTCCAGTGTAACCAGCTAACGGTCAGTACCACGGGGAGTAAACTGTTGGTGGTTCCAATCCTACCTATCTATAATGCTAAGGTATAATATTATCACTGGGAGAGCATTGACAATATTTAGATACTAGTTTATATGCCCGCGACTTCGTCCGCGTAGTATTGAACTTGACAAAAATTTCGGGATTATCGGGATAAAAAGTATCCTATGTGTTAATCCCGGTTATAAACTATCTGTGTTGCAAATTTCATCCAAGTCCGTTCAGTAGTTATTGCGTGAAGGAGTAACAAACATACATCCACACTCACTAACTTTCGCATTTATAATATTAGTAGGACAATATATGAAGACATTCAGACCATTGGACTATCAGCGATATTAGACAGGCTGTTAACATTTAATTTGGGAATTTATAACGTGAGTGAATGTATGATATATTATGAAAAAAATATTACAATATACAGAATGTTTAATGCAAGATGAGATTGACAACAGTTTAATTATGTAAGACAAAGTTTTTTAAGATAAGAAAATAAAATGACTCATTAAAAATAAACAATGTGCATATACTTAATGATCTAGTAGGTGGTTTCCTTCCAAACATAATCTTAGAATAGGCTATATAAAACAATTATTTTAATAGCAGCATATATAGATAAAATCTGAAGTATATGTTATTTAAAGAACTCTGCATATATGAATCGCACGCCAGCCATTTAATCAAAGAAAAGACAAAATCAATTTATTTAATTAAGTAATATACCTTATGGTCAAATCAGCAACCATAGATAAATCTTTGGAATGTAAGTTAGTAGCAAATAGTGAAGTTGATAACATAACAAGAATATAATTTAATAGTATTCATCCTGTTATTAATAGTTTATATGGTTTCCCATCTTCAAAACTACTAATAATATTGATATATGAAATCAACACTCATTTGCATGAGCACAAACATTACTTGTTTTATTTTATTTATATAATGTAATTATACAGTTTGGGGTTACTAAGGGATTTACTTATAAACTTCAATATAGAACTAATAAGATATTTCATTAAAAAAAGAAACAAGTATACACAAGGTCTGATATAACATTACAATTTAACAACTACCTACATAACAAATGTAAATTTATACTTTATGTACTTTTTAGTAGAAAATTATAAAAAAACTAAAAGCATGAGTAACTTTAAAAATTAAAAAGATATAAGTTCATAGGACAATGCAAGTCCAGTAAGTGACCAAGGACTTTGTGAAGTAAAAAAACTACTCAAATAGGTACATTGATATTGAAATATTATATTTCAATTACCAATATTAAGACCACACCATTAAAAATAAAATAGGTACTTAAAAGGATTATTAGGATCTACCACTACCACACTATTCCTTGTATAAAAGCACAAATATTGTCCATAATTACAAATTTCTAACACTAACTGAATTTTTGGCTATGTATTACTTGAGATCCTTTACTCTAAATCGGGGAGGTCCTCCTCTTCAGCGGAGCTAGTTTCGTCTTTCTCATTCTCATCGCCGAAGTCACCCATTTTACTTGAGAACATGTCATTCATATCATCAAAGTCAACCATGTCGTCTCCACTTTCGTCTTCATCTTGCCAGCGATTGAAATCAACCTTGAGCCAGTGATGTTTCTTTTTGTCGCTTGTTAGTGCAGGCCAAAACGGCGCGTCCGTCTTTTCTTTCGCCAAAACAACCTCAATTAACCTCCCTTTGTTCTTGAATGCACTTTTTTCAGGATCTATGTCAGCATAGAGAGGTATAACCACTTCATGTAAGGTTTGATCGGGGTTACATGTTCCCTTGAATGAAAGCAACTTTTTCTCCATTCTAATATACGGCTTTTCACATTCTACGTTAATTGTCAAAAACACACGAGCACTTCTCTGAGCCCATGAGACCGACGGTGGAGTAACGATTGTCTGTGATGTCATTTTATCTGAAATTGAAAATCGTAGTAGGCTGATTAAACTCTATAAATGCCAACGTTTTTAGAAATGAATTACAGCACTATGTAAATACTTACAGAATGTAATGCTTTTGTTTGCTGAGATATTTTATATCACTTGACAAATACTTGACAACCACAACAAGCAAGCAATGGTCGCTAGGTTAGCCCGTAGCCTTCACAAATTTCAATTATCAATGTCAGTCAACTATGAGTGTTAACTGTCAAACAAACCCGTCACTGTCAACTCCTTTTGACTAAATAAAAAAAGATTGTTGTATTTTATTCGTTCATTCATGGTCAACCATTATTTCATGGTTCGTTCGTTCCGACTTCCGTCAGGTTTCATCTAGTGATGGACTTTTTACAATTTTGAGAACCGGTTTAACCGTTTATTTTTGCCAAAAAATCAATGAAACATCAGGATTTTTCACGAGCTTTAACTTTGGCATTTTTGTAAATGCTCAACCATAAGCTTATTTTACTTTATCTTATGGCCCAGCGCACACCGCTGGAGGCGCGGCGGAGAGCAATTGAAGACAACAATTTCATATAAACCTTAACCACCTTGACATACGGTCAATATAAGAATAAATTCGCACGCAGTGCTCCGGTTGTATGTATTCTCTTTGCTCGGAGCGCCCAATAGCCTAGGGATGGGCAAGTGAAAAATATATATCGATATTTATCGTATCGATATTTTTAAACAGTATCGATAATTATCGAGTGGAAAATATCGATATATCGTCCGTTTTCGCATGATTTATCAAACTTCATTATTATTCAAATTCAAACTTTTTATACGTAAATCCGCGAGAAGTTCGGGCCGCTTTTTGGTGGCGTTGTCAATATGCATGTATAGACCTTTTGATTTCAGTGCGCATGTCTCAATTTCATATTTCTCGGACTTTCTATACGCCAATGAGCGTGCTACGCAATTTGTATGAAAAGTGTCCGAAACTTTTGAATTATTAATAATATAAAATGTAATAAAAAATAATATATAATATAAATGTAATAATATATAAAAAAAAAAACAAAATTAAAATGTGCTCATAGCTTTTTGAATTTTCTACATGTGTGTGTATATTATTTTTTTTTTTTTTGTAATTAATTTGTTGAAAAAGGTGGGATAAGGGCAAGGTGATGATGATGATTTGTTGAAAAAAATATCGAAATTGATACAAAAACGATACTCTAAAATAAATATCGAATATCGATATATCGTGATTAAAAATATCGACGATATATATCGATAATTGTATGGAAAAATATCGATATTTAAATATATCGATATATTTTGCCCATGCCTACAATAGCCATCGTGGGAAACCTCGCAGATATTTATTGACCACAAAACAGATATTCTCTTTTGAAATAAGTAAAAGACTGTGGTAAAAGATAATAAACAGCTAAGTTTTTTTGTAAATAGACGAGACGGAAAATTAAGTTGTTGGTTGATTAGACTTTCAATAATTGCCCATAACCATAACCTATGAATTTAATAAGAAATGACTTCAAAAGTAATAAAATGCCTTAAGTGCCGGCATGCATTATTAGAAGAAGCCTGCACCTTGGACAAGGATTCGGCGTGTGATCCACAGATATGTGATAGTTATAATATCCTGAAATTCATTTATATAAATGAAGACCGAGTGCCTCCTTGGATCAAAGATAAAGTTGAAAGTGAACAGTGGACCAAAGGCAAATTACATTGTGAAAATTGCGGATGCAGAGTTGGCTCCTTTGATTACGTCTCAGGAAGAAAATGTGATTGTGGGAATTCAGTTTTGCCACCTATACATCTTGTTACTAGTAATGTTGATAGGCCATTACGGTTAAATATAAATAATATCAATTCATGACACTTGATATTGTTTACTATTTTATTAAATAAAAATTCAAATACACTTTGTTTTTATTAATATGATGGTCATTCAACCGCCATAGCAGTTGGCACCGATTCGTTTACTTCGACATCTCTACATCTGGCTGCCTGTAACTCTCTTCGAATCTGAAACCAAATGAAAATGTATAAAAACGCTCATTGTAAGGTTGGTTTACACTAAATGCAGAAAGAGCTAGGAGCTGGACCAAAAGCATTGTTTTCCTCTTTTCTCTTTATCTCCATGTAAAAGATTTAACAATGAAATAATGGTTTGTGTCAGTTTACACAAAGAGAATTTCATACATTAAGGTTGAAGCGTCGGTCGGGTTTATTGCAGTTTCTCTCAAGATGACGCTGTAGTCAACAGATTCTACTTATTTATTTTTTACGCAAAATTTGAGCATTTCTAAGATATAATACTATTGTTTGCGAATAAGGCTTATTATACTGCATTGACATACGCAATAATATCAACCTAAAATAATTCATAATCAAAGCGTTTTCCGATGAAAAACTTCTGTCACTTTTTATTGTAATACATACACGCACACATTGACAAAAGGTGTATTTTAGCCACTAGCCACTAGAGGGCGTACTTTTATATTTATTGCGGCCTTTTTATTTTATAATAAATAGCGAATATATTATATTTTTGCTATTGTAAAATTCATTATTGCATGTGTATTCATCATTCTAAAAAACCGATAAAAAATATACATCTGTTATAGAATAATTTTATTGTCTGACTAGCTGTGCCCGCGACTTAGTCCGCGTGTAATTTAACTTAACAAAAATTTCGGGATTATTCATCCCCTCTTTTATCCCCTTGATCTATCCAAAATCCTTTCTTAGCGGATGCCTACGTCATAACATCTGCATGCCAAATTTCAGCCCGATCCGTCCAGAGGTTTGGGCTGTGCGTTGATAGATCAGTATGTCAGTCAGTCAGTCAGTCACCTTTGAGTAATATATTTAGATGTTACTAAATATAGTGAAAATATAACTGTAATACACTTGTTTGTGTAGTCCACTTTTCTAACATATGAGATACATTACTGAGAAATAGATGTGGTTTTCCATGTGAACATATTTTTATTTATAACAACAACAATAATTACAAGAAATCAACATAAAAATCGTGTCTCTATCAAAATTAAAGGACCTAGAGTCCTATACAGAGTAGCGTTAGTAGTGTTTCCTACATTGAGACACTACATGGCCTACTTTTTTGCAATATGTACACGACACCTTAGGCACACTATTTACACTAGACGACGAAAAGGCACTAGATGTAGCAGAGGCATCTCGGCGTTCTTCCTTCAGGATCGATGCAACCGAGTCTGTAGATATCGAGGTGCCGGAATGCTCTATTGCCATCACCATTGGCTGTAGCTGTCCTTGAGTCCTGCCAGCATAATCACACCAACAAGTTCATCTTCCAGACCAGCTTGATTGGCAATCAGTTGTTGTTGCACGCATGTCATTCACATAGGCTTCTATGTTCGAGTACAATACAAGTTTAGTACTAAGCTATTTCTTCATAAGTTGTAAGCGTCGAGCAAGCCCGCTGTCAGCGTAGGCTTCCCGAAGTCGCTTCCATGTTTCCTTCGAAGTTTCAGCTGTCATGACGATGAGATATAGATGTTCGCTTAGACTCAAGCAAATCTTGGATATTTGGCATCTTTGCGTTGAAAGTCGTCAACTTCCTCCGCAGGCTTCATGACGCAGTCCCATAGTTCGCTGTCGATCAAGTACATCTTCATGGCGAAGCTCCAAGCCGCGTAGTTGACGCTTCCCTTTAATTTTGCGAAGCTCAACGTTGTGTTGGCACCCACTGCTGTTGAAGAGCTACTAAAGACAGTTTGCTGTGGTTGTACCTTTGACGACGACTGTTCTGAGTAGCAGATTAAATAAAAACATATACGGAGGCCAGACAAGATATTTAATGTACAGCGTATTTTGACAGACAGAATAGAACTCTATGCAAAGAGAATACATTCTATGTAAAAACAAATGTCAATATAAATTACACGGAATTTAAAAACTAATTATTAACAGGCCAGTTCTTTGATGATTTCCACTACGTAGGTTGCATCCTACTAATATTATAAATGCGAAAGTTTGTGAGTGTGGATGTATGTCTGTATGTATGTATGTATGTATGTATGTATGTATGTATGTATGTATGTATGTATGTTTGTTACTCCTTCACGCAAAAACTACTGAACGGATTTGGATGAAATTTGGAACACAGATAGATTATAATCGGGATTAACATATAGGATACTTTTTAACCCAATAATCCAATACTACGCGGATGAAGTCGCGGGGCACAGCTAGTACTATATAAAAATAAGTCGGGTTTTCCTTCCTGACGCTATAACTCCAGAACGCACGAACCGATTTACACGGTTTTGCATTCGTTGGAAAGGTCTCGGGCTCCGTGAGGTTTATAGCAAAGAAAATTCAGGAAAAATTTCAGCAGAACGCGGACGGAGTCGCGGGGCACAGCTAGTAATAACTATATTAATTTAGCCCTTTTGACGTCCCACTCCTGGGCACGGGCCTCCCCTCAACATGAGGAGGATTCAGGCCATAATCCACCACGCTGGCCCAGTGTGGGTTGGCGGATTTCACATGTCTTACGAAAATTGGTTAGATCTTCTAAGACATACAGGTTTCCTCACGATGTTTTCCTTCACCGTAAGCTAGTGATAATCATATAGAAATTATGAGTCACACATAGATTTCGAAAAATCCAGACGTGCGAGCCGGGGTTTGAACCCAATACCTGGTGCCCGCAAGACGCGTGCTTTAAGCAATCGGCTATCAAAGCTTCAGCTCAATCAAAATAATACTAATAAATAAACAAATATCGCCAGACAAACATACCAACTGTATGGTCCCAAACTAAGCAAGGCTTGGACAATGGATACCGTACAATGGACTGGGGGCGATGCCAGTGACACCTAGACCAGGGCAAATTACGGAAAGGCCAATTCCGAAATTTACCGTGAAGGGAATCAAACCCGCCACCACCCGGTGTAGTGAGCCGAGCGGCCTACGCTCAAACCACTGCGCCAAGCGGTCGTCAATCGTCGATGGTAGTAAAAGTAAAAGTAAAAGTAAAAGTAAAAGTAAAGGTAAAGGTAAAAGGAAAAGGAAAAGGAAAAATTAGTCGCGACACCACACTGTTCAATGCGAAATAGAAAGACGATACGAAAAAAATAATAACTGGCTTGCTTTCTATAAGGGAGAGAGAGAGACATACAGAGAAACACGCGCACGCCGCACATATAGCGAAAAAAGTGTCGTTACACATTTTTTGGTCTTAATTTTTTCCGTCTAGCCCCCTTCCGCAACGCGCGATAAGGAACTTCATTCCAATATTTATTACATACTAGCTGTGCCCCGCGACTTCATCCGCGTAGTATTGGATTATTGGGTTAAAAAGTTTCCTATATGTTAATCCCGGTTATAATCTATCTGTGTTCCAAATTTCATCTAAATCCGTTCAGTAGTTTTTGCGTGAAAGAGTAACAAACATACATACATACATACATACATACATACATACATCCACACTCACAAACTTTCGCATTTATAATATTAGTAGGACTTACCTAGTACATGTGTACATATATAATACTAGCTGAGACCGCGACTTCGTCCGCGTGGAATTTAACTAAAGCCCGCTCCCGCGTTCTGAGCCCGCGCAACAAGACTCATTTTTTAAAATTTCGTTTTTCTAAAATAAAAGTAGCCTAAATTACTGCTTATAACATCAGCTATCTACCAGTGAAAGTCCCGTCAAAATCGGTCCACCCGTTTCGGAGATACTCTTTGATTTCATGTGTTTTTTTTTTTTACGCGGAACCCTAATTGTTTTTCCGAAATTAAAGTAGCCTAAATTACTCCTTTTATCATCAGCTATCTGCCGGTGAAAGTCCCGTCAAAATCGGTCCAGCCATTTCGGAGATTACCCGGAACAAACACACAGACAGACAGACAAAAAATTTTTAATCGCGTTTTTGCTATAGGTGTCGTATGTACTTTGATATGCACTTAGTGAAAAGGTGTTATTTTGATATTACAAACAGACACTCCAATTTTATTTATTTGTATAGATAGTACAGTAGTATCTATGGTTTGTATATACCAGGTTCGGTATTTATTTGGCAAATACAGTAAATTTTCATTTTTATGTACTATTAGCAAATAACACAAAATTGTCTTAAAACAAAATCTGCAACTAGACAATTTTAATATTAAAATTAAATCAAACAAATAAAAGTGGGTATAATGACAAAAATGATCTGAGCGACAAACGTATTGAGGCTAAACGATGTTGTCTCGGCGGCGGCTGGCGGCGGAAAGAGAGCGATGACTGGTGTGCCGCGCCTCTTATAGGCTTCGTATGTCCGTAGGGATGTGATCTCCAATAGTACCTATACGGTAATCCTAAGCCAGCGGCAACACTATCCTACCCACATATATGGATTTACATAGATAACGCAAATGTATGTACTTAGCGTGTCGGAAAACCCCGACCAAGCGTCAAGGTTGGTCGCCTATAACTTACAGTCCTTCACGACTACAGATATAAAAATATGAGTATGAGCGAGATAATCACTCGAGAGAATCGTAGCGGGCGGAGGGGCATCAGCGGCATCGGTGTCTTTGAATCGGTTTGGATTTCCCACCATCTATGACGTCACAGTAAGTGTTAAAAATTTGGCACGCTTGGTTTCAATACAAATCGTGATACTTGCGTTATCTATGTAAATCTATATCTGTGATCCTACCTATAATACACTAAACGAAAAAAATATTTCCGACAACAAACGCTTTTATAATAGACATCCGACGTTGTCAAGTCGCCGCTCTCTACCAATTGACAACGTCGCGTCTGCAACAACGTAGTACCTCGTGTGGCGAATTGACGACCGCTTGGCGCTGTAGTTTGAGCGTTGGCCGCTCGGCTTACAACATCGGATGGTTGCGGGTTCGATTCCCGGCAAAGGAAATTTTCTGAAACGGCCTTTTCGTAATTTGCCCAGGTCTGGGTGTCACTGGGATCGCCACCAGTTTAATGTATGGTAGCCATAGTACAAGCGTTGCTTAGTTTGGCACCATATAGTTGATGAGTAAGTCTGGCGATATTTATTTATTTATCTGATACCTATCATGTCAGCGATACATTAATTTATTTATTAGAAACTTAGTATTGTATTATGTCCGGAAAATATTAAAAATACTTAGCTCGTTACTTCATTTTTTTATTGAATGTTATTATTATGATAATAAAAGATGAAAACCCGGCTTCGCTCGGGTGAAATGTGACTCATTACAATTTTCGGCATGATGTGTTTACATCCAAACAAAGTTAATAGAAATACAAATACATCCGACAGAGAACCAAAGTTATCGACATAGCTCAAAGAATTAGCAAGCTGAAGTGGCAGTGGGCTGGCTATATCTCGCGAAGAACCGACAACCGCTGGGTTAAACGTGTTCTTGAGTGGAGACCTCGACTCGGCAAGCGTAGTGTAGGACGCCCTCCGATCAGGTGGGATGACGATTTGCGAAAGACTGCAGGCAGATGCTGGATGCGGCAAGCTGAAGACAGGGCGCTATGGCGCTCATTAGGGGAGGCCTATGTCCAGCAGTGGACAAGCATAGGCTGATGATGATGATGATGAAAGTTAATCACTATGCAAAGCAAAACTAAATGAAATGAATACTCGTACGGAAACATCATGAACATAGAACACTGAATTTGTTTGTTCTGACAGCTCAATAAATAAATGCACTTCTTCTTCTTTCTTTAAAAATATGGCCCACCAACTAAGAACACTGGCACTGTCATCACTGACACTGACTGACATGCGTCCATAGAAAATATGGCGGTACTGTGCCGAATATTATAATTATAACATTGTTTATCACGACAATCCGAATTTTGCGGATATATGTTGTCGACTCAAAATCATTATTTTTTTAAGTTTTATTATTCTGGTAACGTTTCAATCGAGTCTACCGTACCCTTTGACGGAATTATTAATATAGATGGCGCAATATAGGGATATACATATTTGCAATAAAAATTTGGTCACCACCATCTGTCATTTCAACTAGTACACTATTAGCACGCAGTTTACTCAAAGTACAAATTTTATGTTAATAATGGCCTAATTTAGTCAGATGGCGCTGACAAATTCACACACACAGGCGTAAAATTTAACAAATTTTACGATCGATTTTGATTATGTTAATCTATTTTTAAATGCCTGAAATCATTAGATGCGAATACAATAATTTATTTAGAAGTGATAAAATCCATTGTTTTAAGGAAAAACTTTGTGTGTCTCGTATAAATTCGGAATGAAATATGTATGGAGAACACGACCGCCCCCATCACCTTAAGCATTTGCTTGTTTGGCCCAAGCCAAGACAAGTCTAAACCCATTTACGAAAATCTCATACATAAATGACAGCAATTACAATGCTGGTTTGTAAAGTCATTTACCTCTGAAGTGATGGTGGGATGTGGCTGCTTTCTTAACAATTCTAAAAGAGCGTCGCGTTGTTCTGTCGATATATCGGCCTTGTAACGTTGCACAAATGTTAACAAAGCTTGATGCCACAGCACTGGTAATGTACGAGAATCACTTTGGAACCTGAAAGAAATACAACATTTTAAGTCGTTTTATATCTATTATATATATAAAAATGAATTGCTGTTTGTTAAGTCTCGCTAAAACTCGAGAACAGCTGGACCGATTTGGCTAATTTTGGTCTTGAATTATTTGTGGAAGTCCAGAGAAGGTTTAAAAGGTGAATAAATATGAAAGTCCACGTGGATGAAGTCGCGGGCACAGCTAGTAAATAATAAAAATATAATAAAATTAATATAATATACATATTTCAGCTAAGCTATGTGGATAGCTTGAGCAATCAGAGGCAGTCAGTTATACATTTGAACACACTTCTTACCTTAAAAAGTGGAACACCACAGAATCAACTACTCTGTATGGTAATGCATATTTCTTATCAAAAAGTATTCGTAAAAAGATGGAGTTAGCGCCCGTGTAGTCCATCTCGGCGATCTTCAACATTGCTGCACTAGAGTGCAGTACGGGTACTGAATTACGAGCCAATACCGATCCCACTATAATGGCTTCACGTAATGTGCAATCACCAGACTGAAAACAAACGCGATTGATGAAATTACTGTAAAGGGTAATATTTCATTAATTTATTTATGTATAGTTGTGGTTGAATGCTTATGCCAATAAAAAATATCCATAAACACTAGGGAATCTGCATAAATGGACAGTTATGCAGACTGGACTGGACTGGTGTCCAGTCTGCAAAACTGTTTATTTTTAGTATTTACTTACTTTTGCAAACTGATACCAACCTTCAGCAACTCACACTAAGATTGGGTTTGGTTTGGTTCCATTGTGCAAAACTATGTCCAATATATTTAACTAGCTGTGCCCCGCGACTTCATCCGCGTAGTATTGGATTATTGGGTTAAAAAGTATCCTATATGTTAATCCCGGTTATAATCTATCTGTGTTCCAAATTTCATCCAAATCCGTTCAGTAGTTTTTGCGTGAAGGAGTAACAAACATACATACATACATACATACATCCACACTCACAAACTTTCGCATTTATAATATTAGTAGGATACATAATCTACTAACCTCCAACAATGGCAGCAGTATACCCTTCATGAAAGCACCTGGCTTGAAAAGAGCTTTCCTCAGTGCTTGATACAAATGGAAGTTTAATCTTTTGTATTCAGCAAGATCATCTCGAATGCGGGGCAGTAATACCAAATTGTAAAACCGTTGCGCCATTTTCTCTTTTAAGTTTGATGCGAAAATTCTAGTAGCCTGTGTAAGACCAAAGAATAAACATGAACATAGTACTATAATTAGAAAGTAAAGAGTTGCAGTAAACATATTCTCCCAAATACTTATCTAAGCCTCAAGCACAAAACATATGCGACAAATACACAGGAATGAATTATAGTTCAGACATCACAGTGCTGGATTTTTCAATAGGTGCTGCAGATTTCACAGGGTGTTTCACCTTTCTATACCAACCCACTTAAAGCTGAAAATTGTATGTTATCTCATAAAGGCCTATGTACACACATACTTACAAGCAAGTGGTTAATAGCTAGTTTATTAAAAACTACCTGATACATAGCTGCCGCTGACCATGTTGTTGGCTCTGTAATGTATAGTATCTGTTCCCAATTCTGCAAGTGCGGTACCATTTTGAATGCCTTAGGCAGTTTACCAGACCTGTACTTCTTTAATACATCTCTCACACCTTCATACATTGTTTTTATTCTGAAATAAGGATTCTTATGTAAGACAAATTATTTAATACCTACCTTTGGGATAATAATACAATATGTTGCAACCCTTATAAAATAGATAGATTTTAGTAAGTATCTGCTTTAGTTACTAAATGCTAGGCTAGCTGAGCATGGAACATTACATTATCTTGATTGTACATCATTATATTATCATTTAACATAGAATCTTAGTGGACTAAAAAACAAATTGGAAACTTTGTAGACACCTACATACCTTGGATCAATGTTCTGTAACTTTAATGTTTCTACATCTGAGAACTGAGTTTGAAGTTCAGTATGTTTGTCTGTGATTTTGTCCTTGATTATATCGGCAAGAGTGCGAGTGCGTTCCGGTTTGGAAGACATGAACATCCTGAGAGCATCCTCATCCTCTTCATTTATTTCAATATTATCATAGTATGTGTCGGGCTCCAAGTTGTCGTTGTCAGAGCCCGATTCATTGTCAGAGTGGTCATCTAAAGTAGATTTTTTCAATCAGTTAACAATCAGTTAGGTACACATTATAATATCACCATGATAGTATTAACTATCCTTGGAATATCAAAGGTTAGGATTAAAATGTATAATTGCTAAGAAATTTTATCAATGAAATGGATTCAGACATATTGTATCAGAATGAACTTAAGTAGGTACCATTTTAGGTCTTTGTACAAGCTATACTTAGATGTAGTATATGTAGTATAGTCTTGGCCCAAGCATCCACTGAATGCCTTATAGATCATTATTTTTATTTTTGCATAACATAAGATAGGAAAAAATGTGTTTACCTTTGTATGCTGGAGGTAAAGTAACATGTTTAGCAGGAGATGGTCCACCTTCATCATCACCAAGCTCTGCTTGTTGCCTCCTTGCAGCTTTTAAGATTTTCTTTGATAAGTCTGCATTTACAAACTAAAATAATTGCAACATATTCTATAATTCCATTTATGTCAAATTTTAATTAAATCGGATTAATAACTTGTTTATCATTTTTGTATAACAACGCCAGTATTATCTTAACCTCTATTTAATAGTGTTCTAAAATTAATTTAAATACCAAAATTAAACGCTTCACATAGATTATATGGAAGGGTAGGTACCTTAGTTTCTAAGGGCTAAAATACGAATACCTATATTGCAAACTATACGAAAGAAAAAGGCTTACTTCTTCGTCGTCATCATGCCTGTTCCTGTCTTTGGCTCTGTTTTTGTTTTTCACTGAATTCACCGCTTCTATCTGATCCGCTAAAGCTATGTTTTTTCCAACTTGGGACGGTTTTAACTTTTTAGCCTTACCCATAGCTGTTACAACCTTATTCTGATCTGATTATAAAAGTAAATTGAATACGATTATTTATTTCAATCCGTGAAAAACATGTGGCTGCCCATCACAATTGGCATTTGTTTGATTGTCATTTTTATGGCAGTCAGTTGTCATCTGACAGTTTTACATTCAGTTCGGAAACATGGTTTAGATATAGAAAACCACCTAATAAAATGAAATAAAATAAGAATAAAACCGTTTGATACTTGTAAGTTATACTGTGGTTATTTTACCTTTATTACCATGCCGTAGATTTACTTAAAAGTTTGTGGCAACAGCAGATATGAGTTAAAATTATTACGTAATATGATCTTGTTACATTCAGTCCTGAGTACCTACCAAGGAAGTTATAGTTCATGGTCTACCTACCTATTATAAAAAAAAGATACCAATTCAAAATCAGCGGATGCTCAAGTCAGCCAAGTCTCACATTTTTAGGTAGGCAGTCAGTATCCAGTCGCAGTATAGCTGTGATAGCCGATTGGTTGAAGCACGCGTCTTGCGGGCACCAGGTCTTGGGGTCAAACCCCGGCTCGCACTTCTGGATTTTTCGAAATCTATGTACGAATCATAATTTATTTCTATATGATTATCACTAGCTTAGGGTGAAGGAAAACATCGTGAGGAAACCTGCATGTCTTAGAAGATCTAACCAATTTTCGAAAGACATGTGAAATCCGCCAACCCGCACTGGGCCAGCGTGGTGGATTATGGCCTGAATCCCCCTCCTGTTGAGGGGAGTCCCGTGCCCAAGAGTGGGACGTCAAAAGGAATAAATTAGTATTAAGTATAGAAAGTATGCAATACTTCTGCAGCATTAGTATTTGAGGTTCGAGAAAGAAATTATAAGGTCCCTACACAGACTTATAAACACTTCGGTCCCTAGTTATTTCTAGCTTTTTAGTGAACCCATGTTTTTTTAAGTTGGTTTACTTATTTTTTATTTTTTTATCATGATTTATAGTGGTGATTAAATTACTAGGTTCCTAATAACCGTAAATAGTCCTTATCTCTCAAACTACTGAACCATTTTTTATAAAATTATATGGGACAACCTGGAGAGTTGGTATGTAGGTTCCTATACCCTTTCAAACAAAATCGGTCCATAGATAAATAATCTAACAATTTATCTACAACTCTTTATAGTGAATAAAGGTAACATATTCTACAAAACAAAAACATTAGAAACGTTCAAAAACCATTTAATAATAATAATAAGCGAGTAAGTTAATAGGTAGGTACCATACCATAAAACTCAGGTACCGTACTTATGTAGGTACCTACCTACCTTCTTAATTTTCAAACAAGTCAAAATTGGTAACAGCTTTTTTGGTGTGGCTTTAATTAAAAGCTTCAATAGCACGAATAGCCTCCTTGAGGTTCGAGTTGACGAAGTTAATGACTTCCTGAGCGGCCGAGTTAATGTTAGACTCCACAACCCTCATCACGATCGTATCGATGATTCTCACAAACACGCTGACCACCGGGTTCACCAACCAGTCGATTAGTATGTTACCAGAGAAACGGACACGAAGACGACTGTAATTTAAAAAAACAAGTACCTTCATTAGCTTGCACAGTATATAGAATAGCAAAATTGGTAAGGAAACGTAGTGATTTTCTCTTTGAGGAAGGACCATGAATCTCTATTACTACGTAACTGGAGCGCAAACTAAATATTTTGGTTAACATGATGTTGTACTTTATTACCCTTATCTAATGTCTAATTTACTTTAACACTTCAGTAGATAGAAAAACGAGCCGAAAGAGATAGCTCTGGCAAAGATCTAGGTACTATCCTACTAATATTATAAATGCGAAAGTTTGTGAGTGTGGATGTATGTATGTATGTATGTATGTTTGTTACTCCTTCACGCAAAAACTACTGAACGGATTTGGATGAAATTTGGAACACAGATAGATTATAACCGGGATTAACATATAGGATACTTTTTATACCGATAATCCCGAAATTTTTGCTAAGTTAAAATACTACGCGGATGAAGTCGCGGGGCACAGCTAGTTAAACATAAATCATTGGGTCACTGCCCGATGGCGTTTTGAAACGTCACTGCATATAAATATAATCCACAATACACACCCAATATCAGTCAGAGAGAACTCCTGAAGATGGACCTCGTCGTTGTTGAAGTCAATGAGGACGTCCACATTTACATTGAAGCGGTCCAAAGAGCCGATGATGCCGCCGGTGGGGCCGATATTCATCACTTGCACCAGGTATCTGTAGACGAACTGAAAAATAAAACGTGAGATAGTATCGTCGGAATGGAACTAGTGAAACTTTTTACATTAATAAAATAAAGTTCATATTCTAGGTGTGATAACATAGTATGTATTTTTCAATACCTTGGCTGCTTGGAAAACACCGGACCAGACTTAGTACCTATTTAATCATAAGTCGCATAGTTACCTACTTCCTTACATTAATGTATTCTTTACCCATCTGCACGGGAAGGAGGGTTATTGTTGGATTATATTCCCTTATACCTACTTAAGTAGGTACTTATACCCTCATACCTCAAGGTTAGTGAACTGCAACTGCACGCGAACTCGTAACATTTTGGCGAAGTAGTTGACATTTTGATCTCCAGAGCGGGCCACGTTCACCAGACCAGTCATGTAACCCTGGTGGACCTTGATCCAAGCACTGTATGTGATCAGGAGGAATCTCTGCAAATAAGAAATGTAATAAGTAGGTACCTACCTAAATGACTAATAGTACCCGGCGTACCTACCTCGCTTTTGGCCCTGGAATTAGGAATTTCCTTAAGGTAAGAAACAAGTTCAGTAGGTAACTTAAAATATGAGTACTGAATGAATATTTTGAAATACTTCTTTTTAGCTGGTCCCCCATACTTCGGTACGCCCATGAATGGCTTGAAATGTGGCTATGAAAGTACCTACCTATCTATTTGGTGGCAAGTTTGCTTTTCAAATCGTTCCCAGCTTAGACCTGTCATTGAAATGAGGGATTAAGGCTGAGATGTAACAATTGTATAACCTGCCTTAACTGGTGTAATTACAAATGCAAGATAGACCAGCGAGAATAAATCATTCGCTCGGTCCCTTCAGCTAGGCCAAGCAGTCATAACAGGCTTGTCGTCGACGGATATTTTTCTTCAGGGCCGTTACATGAAAAGGTACTTTACCACTTCGAAACCCTCGACGACATCAGGAAGATCCATAGGGTCCAGGCCATGTTCCTGGATCAGCGGCACGAGCATCGAGATGGTGGTGTCGACATAGTCGTTTACGTCGGCGCTTATACCCAACCCCTCCCAGGCATTGGGTCTACTATAAAAAAAGTATTAAATAATATGGTAAAGAAAGTATAAAACAAAAAGCGGTTCTGAGACAGTAAGAATATGGTAGGTATTATTGTTATCCACAAGTCGCGGTTGGAGACGTCTATAGGAAGGTATTATTGAAGGTATGCTAGGTACTTACATGCAATAGTTGCAGAACAAGATGGCAGCAAGTGATCATCATGAAACGAAGTAGACAGGTGCTAAAGGTAAAATATGAAAGTTGGATGTTCAGCAACTTTTGTTCCTAACTGTACCGAGATATCGCCTGAGTGACTTCCTTACTTACCCTGTATGTAGGTAATACTTAAATAACTTACGATTCTAATGTCTTGGATGTTAGTTGCACTTCGTGGGTGAAGGAGTTGGCCTCGGCCGCGGCCAACAGCACGGCTAGCACGACAGCTGTGTATTTCTTATACATTGTTCCCGTAACACGACTTATCGACTGAGATTTCAATAATGCTCTGCAATTTTTTATTTAATAGTTCCCGTCATAGAGAGATAACGAAGAACAAAACACCTTTTATCATGGTCCTTATAACAAATCAATGTCGATTACCGAATGTAGATACAGATCATAATTGATGAGGTTTACGCAAACGAGCTGTTTAATTCAATATTATCAATCATTTATAATCGTTTAATTAAGGTGTTATTATTCCTAGATAGGTACCTCAGTGTACAAGTAGCCAAGGGCGTCATCGCGTCACCAGCCAATGGCCAGGGGGGCAAGACGATAGAAGGATATAACTTATTATTGCAGATAATATAGGTAAGGTAAATACAATATGTGCCTACCTAACGGTTTAAGTTTAGGTAGATACTACACGAATAAATTAATCTTTAAAACAATTTTCTAGGCTTTCAAATCTCTAAGCTGGGCAGCTGCCTCCTCAATGACGCCCTAACAAGTGACCATGGTGGTCATAGCGGACGCTGTGGTAAGTACTGTAGATACTTACATCATAATTCATATCTAATCACATAGAAGATACAAACTTTCCTAGATACAAATCCCCAATTAGCTATCGGTATCTTCAATACGTAGGTATATTTATTTTTATAGGACGATAAGTTATCTACTCCCACCAGCTTAGTAGGTATTCACTCCCGAAATTATGTTTTCAAGAGCCATCATTAGGTACTTTACCTACTTAAAGTTTATTCACACCTACCTACTAGGTAGATCAGAAGGGTAAAAACGAATAAAATTAAGTTGATTGATAAAAAAACTCATTTATTTCCTTTTTCATAGCCCAACAAAGTACCCAATAAATTAAATAACAATTACCTACCATCCCACATCCACCGTATAAATATTATCCTACCTACCTACTTACAAATTAAGTGAACCATTTTTATGAATATTGACATATTTACCTAAACAGGAATGTAGTGCTACATAAATATTACTGATGAGTATAATTGCTTCACATTTGTGAATATTCATTTGGCAATTCTATTCGAGTTATATTTAAAACACAAAATATTACAATAACTTATATTCGAAATGTGTCCCAACAGTCTGTGAATGAAACCAGGGATCCATCGGAACCTCATCATGTGGAAAGTCTAAGTATTTAATGCTTCTTCTTGGCGTCACTGCCGAGCATTTTCTTCCTCTGAGCAAGCATGTGGCCGTAAAGAACGGGGAAAATAGGAATGTACAGGAACATGTACAAGACTAGGAAGGAATAGTAGTCGAAGGCGACGTTCCACGCATTTGGCATCGAGATTGTGAGCAGTTTCTTCTCGGCGATCTCATCCAGCGAGTGATACATACACAATAGCTCCCCAGTAATTCCAATTGGATAAAGAATTAAAAATGTGGAATATCTGAAACAAAGTAGCAAGTTAAATCGTTTTTTTAAACAAATCATAGGTAGCTAACCGATTCAACCAATTAAAACTCAAAATAATCGCACGCAGCATATGACTGAAATTTACATGACGATTTTAATTTAAACTCGACTGACGACACGCACGTGGCCAGGTACGCTATATTTCAAGGGCACGTATTAGTACTATGTTCCATTCCAATGTACCACCTATCTACTGCCATTTATAAGGCACCCCTGAAGACTCTGGACCCTACCTACAGCATTATACCAAATTAAACTAATTAACTTCTTATCAACAAGAAGATTACATCTGTGTGAATACCTAATCAAGATTCTAATTTGCATCAATACGTCATACGTACATTATCCACGACAAATTCTTACCTCAAGAACAGTAGCAGTTGGGGCACACTATTCAGCAAATTGAGCGTATAGTATGCGTATCTGATAATTTCTGTAATGGACCATGCGAGAATACAGAGCGGTAGGCCAGGGCTAACGGTGGCCGCTTGGGTGGAGAGCAGACACCCGCACACTAGGAACACTCTTGAAAACACTTGGGGTAAAACTATTGCCACACCGGAAGGCACCAACCGTATTAACGAATGCACTATCTGAAAAGAATACAGATACAATTTATGTATATAAATTATATTGTCAACTAGCTGAGCCCGCGACTTCGTCCGCGTGGAATTTAACTTAACAAAAAAGCCCGCTCCCGCGTTCTGAGCCCACGCGACAGGAACCATTTTTTTTAAATTTGTTTTTCTAAAATACAAGTAGCCTAAGTTACTGCTTAAAACATCAGCTATCTACCAGTGAAAGTCCCGTCAAAATCGGTCCAGCCGTTTCGGAGATTACCCGGAACAAACACACAGACAGACAGACAGACAGACAGACAAAAAAAATTTAAATCGCGTTTTTTTATTGGTGTCGTGTGTGTACTTTCATATGCATTTAGTGAAAAGGTGTTATTTTGATATTACAAACAGACACTCCAATTTTATTTATTTGTATAGATATCGTGATATTCAATCGCTTTCGAAAATGAAAAACCGCATTCTGAAGTCAAGGCATTTTCGATCCAAATTCACTTATTTTCACATTTGTACCGCTAATGATACAGGTAAATAGTTATCTACGGAATAGGTACCTGTATCTTAAAAAAAAACTACTGAATTTTTATATACTTTTATTTTAGAAAAAAAATGGGTCCTGTCACGCGGGCTCAGAACGCGGGTGCGGGCTTTTTTGTTAAGTTAAATTCCACGCGGACGAAGTCGCGAGCTCAGATAGTCTTTAATAAATTACTGAAGTAATAATACATATTAAAGTAGGTAAGTACCTAACCTATCTAAGTAATTTTATTAATAGCTAGTACTGTTACTAATGTTCTTTTACAGTTATAGTACAGCAGTTTGATTTAAGCCATACCAATTTTTTATTGACCGACCCGCCTGGTGTGAAACAGTTACCGTACCCCATAGGTCTAGGATGATTTAACCAATAGGTAATAATATAGGTAATATGCTTGCGATACCAATGACATTGATCGCACGTTGCCACCTGCGTGGGTATTTTAAATAATTCGAAACGATATCGGTAACTTTAAACGTCTGCATTTTTGCTAACTTGAAAGTTACTTTGAAAATCACTTCACTGTTAGTAATCGTAAGATATATTCGATTAGTAACCTTCCAATGTTATTTCGAAATAAAATTTTATATGGCTAAAATAAAATTTTTACGTTTAAAGTTTCAGAATCCAGAAATCACAATATGATGAAATAAACCTTTATATTATAATAGTGATCACATTTTTTTTTCCATTCCAAACTACCCATTGTCATTTAAGGTACCGATCGATGTGATGAATATAACTATAATTTAGTTAATTATGTATGTGCATTAATTAACACTGATGTGGTTTTGAACTCCACCTTTAAATAGGTAGGTACTTACTTAGCTTTAAATACAATAGCTATGTACAGTCGCGATCTAAAACTGTTTACGACCTTACGGTCTATACGGCATGTACAGTTTCATAAGGTTCTCTCTTTTTATATATATATTAATCTGTGATATTAATGGCCTCTTTCCATTGGGTCAGGCCCAATGTGATTCTGCCAATCTCGAGTAACAAATAGCAATAACAAACACAATTAATAACAATACAATACAAAAATGTTGTGATACTCTTTGATTTTTCATAAGGTTCCTTGACCGCAAATAAAATTATAGACATAATATGGATGTGGATTGTATTTGACATTTGCAGCATAGGGTTAGGTTCAATCAGCGCTTTTTACTTTATTTTATAATGAAAATCATGGTTATTTTATTAATTGCAAGTAATTAACTTGGTATATTAATGGTCTTATTTCAAATTATGATCAAACATTTTCAAACATTAACTATTAAAGCATGTTACCACTAGGGGTACAGATGTGAAATTAATGGACAGACTTGACCACTCAATTTGAATTGGATGGTGTTAAGAATTGTACTAAGCCCTCATGGTTTAGTGAGGCCTATAAGCCTATGACACAGGGTTGAGTGTCAATAGTGCAGTGGTTAGAGGTTACCCTGAGAACCTATAGGATCATAGTTCAATCCCGGTTATTGAGCTATAGATGTTAACCCACAAGCATTTAGCTTGGTTGTAGGGACCAACAGGACCACTAGACTAGTAGTGTGATGACCTCAAATTACCAATATTCTTCAAAATAAAATGTATTAAACCATTTGGTCCTCTCATTTTATTAATTCTTATCATGATTCAGGCAATGAAGAAATACAATACCTCTAATACTGCAGCATTCTGGAATATCACAACGGTCCAGTGGATTTCGGACCAGAAGGCATCTAACGTGCCACGGTTCAAAAAGTATAACAGTGACTGCAAGAACATGTATGTCCACCTGAAATAAAAGTGATTTGTTCGCACGCATAAAAATGAGAACAATGTCAATACATTCAACCAGATATTAGGTAGGTATCTTATTAGTGACCTGAATAATGGCCAGAATCTTAATTATTTTCTTAAATTCTAAATTCGTTTTTAGGAAGAAGTTTTGTAATACAAAAATCATGGAAGGTTGAGGAGTGGAGTGTTTATATATTTTGGTAGTGGGACCGAAAGAGCAGAAATTTTATGGAATGGCACTTATAGGAAAGGAAAATAAGAAGCTAATATGTTAAATAAGTATAAACAGTGTGATACTCATTAGCTTATACTATATCTGGTACGTACATATTCCAGAAAGTTAAAAATACCTAGGTACTAAATATATGACCTATAGTAGCTTACTTACCCTAAAGTTTGGATTCCATTATAGGCTAAAAGATATAATTTGCCTAGGGTTGAAGGTCCAGAAAATTTAACTTTTTTTGCTGTTTTCTCAGACATTATCACAATGTTATAAAATATATTCACGGAAGAGACGATAAATTTATTAAGCTTGTTTAAGCACTATAAAGTAGAAAAAACACGATTTTAAGTAGAAGTTAGACGTTTTAGTCCAAGAGTCCAAGAAGATTACATATAACACTGGAGATGGCGCCTAGAACTAAGTGCAAAGAGTATGTAACCACTACGTGTGATGTGGAGTGATGAATCAAAGAGAATACATACAATACTACGTAAGATGATGAATGAGTGGAAACAAGTTTAATGACCTTAGGTTTGTTTTCTATTTCTCACTTTTTTTTAATAGTTAGTTTAACGGCCCTAGGTGCAAGCTTTTTTGAGCCTTATTCTTCTCGCACTTCATCTGAAATTGCCATAATTAACACAGAAAAAACCAATCGGAACGTGTGATGAGACCAAGAACTTTATACATAACACTGGATGTTTTAACACGAACAATGTTTTGAAGCAAAAAAATATGACCTTGAATAACGTCACGTGTTTGTTGCTTCTCTCTTTAGGGTGACAACATCGGATCTCAAGTTTAGGACTGACGGTTTCGGGCCCATATTAATAAATCGATCTCAAGTCTGAGAGAGCGATCTTAGAAATGTCAATGTTTCTTATGTCATACCAGTACAAAATGACATATCAAAAGCGCAGTCAAGATCGTTACAAGACTTATGTGTTAACAATGTACACTGCTTATTAGATGCTACGCATATTTTAAAGCTTACTAGAAATGTCATTTAAACTCAACGCCGGACGGAAATGTCATTTAAATTTATTAAAGAACTTCACATGGTGCAATTGAAAGAAGGGTTAAAATTGTCCAAAAAGTTACAGGTGGACATGTCAACTATCATAGTATAAAAATAAATACATATATGTACGTCTTGCAGCGCAGACACTCAGTTCTTCTGTCGCTGATGCTATTGATTTCTTGTGCAACAGTGGTGCTCCCAATTTCAGTGGAAGTTAAGCTACCACAAAATTTATTAGAATAGTAAATAGATTGTTTGATGATAATGAATAGTCATGTCATCGTGACTTTTCTAATCTTAATCACATCACACCTGTTTTTTGTATTGTATTGTTATTAAATGTGTTTGTTTTTGCTATTACTGGAACATATTTTTAAAGAAAGAAGAAGAATCAATAATTTATAAAGCTTCCAGGTCACCGCAATCAAAAGATACAACCATTTAAGTCACATCCCATATGTTGATACGCGTTAAAAACTCACTCATCATAAACAAGTAAAAAAAATGAAACAAGCCAGTGAAACCATTTCCAAAATTACTTAAAATTTAAAAATATAAATATGCGGTATGTATCAGCTAATATATTTCAGCTATCTGTGGAAGTCCCGTCAAAATCGGTCCAGCCGTTTCGGAGATTACCCGGAACAAACCGCTTCAACCCGCTTTTTTGTTACCTATGTATTGTACGAGTATCTACTTGCATATGGATTTAGAGAAAAGGTGTTATTTTGATATTACAAACAGGCACTCAAATTTTATTTGTTTGTATAAATAACCCAACCGGCATTCGAGCTTACGCGCGTTCTCTGCGTGACGGTCTAACTGTCACTAACTCACAGCGCGGTACCAGCGCGAGCACGTATACGAGCCGAACGCCGCGCCGGCTCGGCTCCTGCCTAGGGTCGAAGTGTGCAGGGGGCAAAGTGAGGTATACGCACCCGTCATAAAATAAGTACCCATTGTGATTGTGGTACTTATAAACTTAGCACAATCACAATATATGGTGGGTACTCATATTGTTAAGGCTTGAACAACCTTTTTGGTATATAGTTTCTCTTTTGACTTTATGGTGTTTGTAGCCTAGCAACAATAACAATATAGATTTTCATTAGCACATTTTCTACAGCATTTTTACTTTATCAATAACCCATTGGAGCAGGCTTGGGGACCGAACACATATAAGTGTAATAAGATGATTGACTTTGGAACATATGATTAGTATAATACTTATGTATCCTTCCTTACTCAGAAAATCTGAAATACAGTGAGATGATGGTCACCCTTCTTAGGTCAAATGTTAATGTAAAAACTAAATGAATATAGTACGAAAAGTACAACATAAACTGTTATATCATTAATCAATAGCCACAAAATACTAATAATAATCATTTATTGATGTTTTATTACGTCTCCCATTAAAAATAATATAAATATGGTTAAATACGGTGATTAGCGTAAAATACAATTACCCGTGTAACTTAATGTTTGAGTTTGGTATCCATTCACTTCTGCAATTTTTCACAACACAATACATCGTTTAAATTACAAGAATACACTTTTATTTAAGCATTAAACTAATTTAAAAATGCGAAGTGCTTGAAAATCTTTGACAGTTTGGCCATAGTGTCAAATTGAGTGTTCTATCAGTGTTGCTAAATTATTAAAATAACAGCTACCGACAATCAGAAAAGTGAACGGTTGATATATTTTTTGGTTTTCTATATAAAAATAAATACTGAAGTCAAAAGAGGATTCTCAAATTGACGCATATGTAATATGTAAATAAAATCCATAAAAAAACAGACACGAAAACCATGGACTTGCGAAATCTTGGCTCATCACACGTTAGTTTGGGTATTTTTTTGTGTTTATCATGGCAATTTCAGATGAAGTGTGAGAGGGACAAAATGTATGTATGTATGTAAAAAAACTTGTCTTCACTCCATAGTTCTACGTGATATCTCCAGTGGTATTCTAACCTTCTTGGATGAGACCAAGAACTTTTGAGACCCACAGACTAAAAAAAATATTTAGTCTGTGGACATGACAACGTCTGTCGGGTCAGCTCACAGAGTACCTTGTATATACTAGGGTCAGCTAGTAGTAGCTTGCTACATATCTCTAATCTGTGGCTAGTAGGTAAAGCCTGCAATACCATGTTGGCCGACTGCCGAGCTTAGACCAACGCGAGCCTAGACAAATTGACACAAGACAAGCGCTGCTGTTTCCACAAGTTTGAAAGAAACCAATGCATATGGCCAATATAGACAAGTTTCGAGGAGACGCCCACATGTTGAGCGCTGTCATCGTACAAACACACATACCTACTTAAATACAAATATACATCGTCATTCGTTTTTTTTTTTTATTTGATTATATGTTGTTGTCCAGAGTGGCCATAACAACTTCACTTGGACAGAAATCGTCATTCGTAAGCCTGCAATACCTACATGTTGACCGAGCGTGTCGAGTGCAGCCAAAGAGAATACAATACTACGTAAGAAGTGCAGCCAATACCAACATGTAGACGGTATATTTGCCTTGTCTTGCTATCGCTCGGTGTCATTTGCCTAGTTGGTTGAGTATAGACAAGCAGCAACGTGAATAAACCTGAAGATTATATAGGTAAAGTCCGTCTCACGAAAGAAGTCCTGCAGACGTGGCGCCACCGTCATGCGACGAAATGTTGTTAACCTCCATTATTTTAGACTCCCCAAAAACTCAATGTTTTATCACTGTAGGATCAATTCAATTTTATTATTACAGTAATTTATTGAAATTAATATAAATAAAAACAGAAAAATATAATAGATTGACGTCGCAGCGAAAATTAGTTCCACCTATTGCCGTAGGTCTTCTTTCGTGAGACAGACTTTATATCATCTTCTTGACATTTACTGACCAATATGTTTACTACGCCTATGATTTCACCCCAGGGGCTCCTTCCTGGCAGAAGAGGTATTCACAGTTGACGAAAAGCAAGAAGCTGATTTTGACGAAAAGTTTCCGATATCGAAAACGATAGCTTCCATCCTTCTTTTACAAATGAATTATTAGTAGAAAGATAGACGCTGCTGCTTCCGATACGGAAACCTTCCGTCAGCTATGAATACCTCCCAGCGCCGGGCCCTAGCACTCGAAAATAATGATCTTATGTATCTATATCACTAAATAATAATTCCATGAATTATACTTATTGTAATTACGCTCAACTCAAGAAGATTACTTATCTCTTCTTGCGCTAGCTAAACTAGTTGGTGTTGGGTTCACGGCAAGAAGATTATAAGTGGTATATATAATCTTCTTGGTCCACGGATCCACAAGAAAATATCTCGTTCATTCCTCCAGTACGCTTGTCTGTAATTCATTCACTTCATTCACTCTTTTCTATTCAACGAGGGTTTAGGTGAGGTACTTTTCCTAATAGTTCTTGATTTATTTTAATAAAATAACCATTGTAACATTTAGAAAACCCTTTATCTTTACGTTAATTAGTATTATATATTGTAATTTGTTTCAGTTATTGGTGATATACCTAACTCACAATGGTTGCGGCCAAAAAACAGGTTAGTCGTATTCAACACGTGTCCTAATAGCTTTAGGCATGGACTTTCTTGCTAATTATTTGATTTATCATTTGAATAATAGTATCTCATTGAAAAGTCCTAAATTATTAAATGATACGAGATAGGCTTACTTATTTTGTAATTTGTGAGGTTGAGAAAGTATCGTACATTTTTAGGTTATGTGTATGAATATAATTTAGTGAATATTTACCATTCCCTTGTTTGTACTGGCGAATCATTATACCTAGTTACGGTATATTCAAAATAGAAAACATCATGAAGCCGTGTTGTTTAGCCAGTGCAAACTTTGGTAATGTACGCTAGGTTCTGTCTGTTACTAATTTTATTCTTTCCTACCTTTGTGATTACAGAAAAAGACCATCGAGTCTATCAACTCTCGCTTGGCTCTGGTTATGAAATCAGGCAAATACTGCCTTGGATACAAGCAGACACTGAAGACCCTCCGGCAGGGCAAAGCCAAGCTGGTCATCATCGCCAAGAATGCTCCCCCACTAAGGTGAGACTACTGAGAAGTAGAGTTTCCCATTATCTCGTCAAAGGGAAGCATATGGAGTCTTAGGACAAAGAAGTATGGATTCCCTCACAACAGTTCAGTATTACAGTTGTGTATCTGAAAGTATAAGTATTGTGCTTTGGAAGTCGCTGATGCCAATTATTACACCTCAGGGCCTCAAGTCTGCGAATCAATTAGTATGTAATAGAATTAAAAAACCATTGGGTTTCTTGGGTCAGTCAGCAGTATAGTATGAGGAACATTTTTTGTTCTTTGCAGTTCTGGTAGTTCCATAACCACAAAACCATTTTAAAAAATCCTAAACCATTCTATTAAGTCCCCTACTCAAAGTATAATATTCATGACTAATGGTTTTCCTTGCGTTCCGATCCGGTGGTAGATTTACCCTCGCCACCTCTCCTGGCAGCGGCCCAAGCCGAGGTCGTGTTCCTTGTGGCGCCCTTGAGCTAGCTGCCCCCCTGCCCCTCTGGCTGGAGCGCACTTGCGCTCGCCCTCTGTCCGGGTGAAGTTGTTATGGCCACTCTGGCCAACAACATAGTCAATTAAAAAAAAAAAAAAAAAAAAAAACTAATGGTTTTCCAATGTAATGGAAATGTATTAAATTAGCAGACTTTGGGCCCTGATAAATGTGCACAATGAATATTAACTGTAGGATTTGGAACATAACTGTGTACTAAATTGTATTTTGGGAAACCTATGGAGTAGTCTAAACCCATTTGCTGAACTTAGTCAGGTTAGTGAAAATAGAATTGTTTAAGTAGGTAGTCCCTTAAAGCAGGCCATACATGATAAGGCCCATCTGGAAGAAGGACTGAAGATGTAGCACCTGGAGTTGTTTGGAGTATGAGGGCGCGTCGGCCGCGGCTCTGTTGCCTCGACATTCAATCTAGCGTATGAATGAAATTTCACCTATTATCTGCTGTCTCTTTAGATCAAAATTTGCTACCCAGGATACTGATTTGACCGGGCAGTCCAGCTATCTCTGGTCGCCTCATTGTGTTTGGCCTGCATAACAAAAATAATATGCAGTAGAACTTTGGATTTTCTTTATAGCTTTGTAGTTACACTCCAGAGATCAAACATTTGTTAGGCACACTTGTATTGTAAGGATTCCATTGCAAATACTCTGTGTTATTATTGATTTAGGGTTAAGTCTATTAGTTGTGGATTGAGTTGTATGTATTGTCAATGAATTTATACTATTTTACTTCTAAAAAGAAATAATTTCACATTACATTTATTGTTCTTACAAGTATATCTACATTGTGACGTTTCGGTTTAGGAAATCGGAGATTGAATACTACGCACTCCTAGCCAAGACTGGCGTCCATCACTACAGTGGAAACAACATTGAGTTGGGCACAGCATGCGGAAAGTACTACAGGGTGTGCACACTGGCCATCACCGACCCCGGTGACTCTGACATCATTACGACGCTGCCCGAAGCTACTGTTTAAATAAATAAATTTAATATACCCACTTCTTTATGTTCATCACCTTCGGAAATAATGTTACTAACTATCCATCTTTACCCGCCCAAAATTGTCGCTAACTGGTTTATCGATCGTCTCTATGGAAAAAGATCCTTAGGTAGGTTTTCAGTTTTTGCTACACTGAAATATAGTATTGACGTATCAGAGAAGGATAAGAGCGTTTTCTAGGTGCGTTTTGTAGCTTGCTATGAAGAGTATAAAATGCTCCCTCTGAATATCTAGCTTCCACAATGAGATGTATCCAGTACTGTCTGTGGACAGATCTTTTTTTGCGTCTCAAATATAATAGATACAGCAAATAAAGTTTTCTATTATAGTCTGCCATGATGACCTGCCCGCACTAAGCTATCGAGCAAATGGCCGTATCGGAACTATTTTGTCGGAAAAATGTGAAAATAGCACATGGTGTCGGCTATCGTCGTCCGACACCGATATCGGATCGGATAATGTGAAAACGCTCCTTCCGATAAAGGTCAGATGCGGCCTTTTTTCGTACAAAGTGAACAAGAAGTTATCTTTGTAAATCTAGAATTAATAAAAATTATGATGCACATATGGAAAAACCTAGCGGTTTGAGCCGGGACTTACCCCAAGAACTCGTGCACGCAAGACGTGTGCTTAACCTATCACTAGGTACAATTGCCGTAATGGCTCAAAATCCTAGTTCTCAAGAAAACAAGCAAATTACTCGAGCGCAGACTATTAAGGGGATTTGTATAGATTTTCTAAAACTAGTTTTTCTGTCTATAAAATAATTTGTTCGTATGAGCAAGGCTTATATAAAAAATATATTGAATTGAATATTAACCATCATCATTACTACATAAGCGATTTTTTATTCATTCTTGATTTAAAATATGGATATGGGTTAGTGAGATTAGAAACTGCAAATAAATAACAAATTCATTTGTTGAAAATTTATTAGTCCTCCAGTCAATTTGAAACATTTCAAATTGCAAATTTGACATAGCTACATAATTTAAAGCTTCTTCAAAAAAGTCAAAGAACTACGATATCTCAAATATTAGAGTATTCGGCAGCTGATGCTTTAGGCGTAAAATAAATAAACATTTTTGACTAGGTTAACGCCTAAACTCGCCAATCCGGACAGCAGATGGAATCTGTAAACAAAAATAATATTTACATGAGTTGGGACTTCATAGTAGTGGTAACTCGAAATTATAATGAAATAGGGCTGAAATCTTCCCATACTAGTCGTAATTTTATTATTATCTTTCTCCACTGATTATTAGGCCTGTAATCACAAATATTATGAGGTCTCATAGTGAGCGTGAACCACCACAGAACAATATTTGATTAATTACCGATATTTACACGGAGCGACCAGCGACTGCCGTCTGCTCGCCTCGACGATGGAAATCAAAGAGAATTAGAACTACGGAGAGCAAATTAGTGAAATTCCCGTATACTTACTATGTAAAGCGCGATTTCTTCTCTTCGAGTCGATGGTAGGTACTTAGTACTCAGTATACATCTACAGCTTCATATTCCAAAGTGCGATGAAATCTGATCTTCTACCATCGTATGTAGTTAATGTGCTTTATCATCATTTTTCATGAGGTTTTTCACCTAACGCCTGGAAATTAAATAATATTATTAGCTTTAGGGAGCTTGGATGAAATTGCTATATACAATTGTTTAATACAGTTTACAATGTTATCGTACGTTTGTAGATAAACGCTTAAATTGAATTCGTTTACATGGCGCGCTAATCGTATTCTCAGTTTCCAACAAATCGCTTTGTTATAATGTTCCCTGATAGCCCTTTTGGAAGGCTTTTACCATTTTTATTTTATTGTAGCCAGGAAATATTTGATAATTCGTTTCTTGCCTTAATCGGACATTATTATAAACTTTACATAAACTAGTGTTTAAGTAAGCAGACTTTGTGTTGTTAAGAACAACTACTAGCAACCTACCTAGGCGGATCAGCGCGAGATCCTGCTTTTCTATTTTATCTTCGGAGCATTTAAAATTTATCTAGATGTGCCCTCTTCTTCAGTCATTTAGATTAGATAAGTTTCATCACTCAGAAACATAATTACTAAAGTAGGTACCTACTTTTATGTGACTTATACATAACACTTTACGTCTCGTTTTAGACCTTAGTCTCTTTCGTGTATCAATTCTGTGGTTCTACCTACTTACATATTTACTGCCTTGGGTTATTAGGTGTTCGTGTCTGAACACCTACTTTATGTACAATACTATACCAGGTAAAACAGTCACTCTTAACATATTTATAAATAGTTTTCCTTAGAGTAGAGCAAGACCATTAAATTTAGTCTAAATAGTTATCATTGTTGCGCCTGCTGTAAGCGGCGCGGACGGAAATATTATTAACTCCCGTTTATGTTAAGCGTCTGACCCGCGCTGACAACGCGTATAATTAATACGCTTTTGAGACATGCTTATCGCACGTGCGGGTCTTGGGCGTCACTATAAAATCAGTCTTAGTAATGAATGAAACGCGGTCACGCGTTTGATGCCTAACTTTACACCGGTTGTCCACACAACCTTAAATAGATAACATCCAGTTCGGAAATAATCCGCACCTACCACACACCCACCATTGGCAAAATCAAAATATTAATTAGCCACATCATCTAGTATTTCATACCTAATCATTTTATCAAGTATTTTATAATAGTACCTACCTAGGTAATGTTTCAGTGGTTACATCTACATTTTATATTTGTTTATAGTTTAGTCGTATCTTACCTGGGCCACATGGCGACGTCGCCGCTAAGTAATACAAGTGTACAGGGTATTCGCCATAAATTTATATTATAAGTTGGCGACGCTGCTGCAACGTCACCAGTGCCCCCCCGTGAGATACGGCCCTTAATAAAAATATATTGTTACCTGATTTCCGAACATATAATTATCTTATATTGATTAAATATATCTTCAGGCGGTAGTCAGAGTAATGGAGACGTGTCTAAGCCGTCTTGGTGCTACAGACCAGATACTCTGTATTTATGATCACCTGATTATTTTAAATGCTTACATAATAAAAAAATAGCATTTAATACCATATCACAGGCATTAGTCATAGGCATTGTTTTTCTCTGCAATAAAAATATGATTATTCTCTTAAATTAAAATACCTTGATATGATTCGAATTCCCAGTCTTCGATCACACCATAGGATCCTTATTGGACACATGATCATTATGTACCTACCCAATTTTTACCTACCAACTTTTTATTTAAAAGTTATCCATAGTTGGGTTCCGATAATATCCTTTAATAATAATGTCCATTATACTATTATAAGTCCGTATTAGAATATGTGATACTTGTGTTCGACACATAGTAAGGACTTACACATCTCTTATATTACTAACTAGCTGAGCCCGCGACTTCGTCCGCGTGGAATTTAACTTAACAAAAAAGCCCGCTCCCGCGTTCTGAGCCCGCGCGACAGGACCCATTTTTTCATTTTTAAAATTTAGTTTTTCTAAAATAAAAGTAGCCTAAGTTACTGCTTATAACATCAGCTATCTACCAGTGAAGGTCCCGTCAAAATCGGTCCACCCGTTTCGGAGATACTCTTTGATTTCATGTGTTTAATTTTTTTTACGCCGAACCCTAATTGTTTTTCTAAAATTAAAATAGCCTAAGTTACTCCCTATAACATCAGCTATCTGCCAGTGAAAGTCCCGTCAAAATCGGTCCAGCCGTTTCGGAGATTACCCGGAACAAACACACAGACAGACAAAAAAAAATTAAATTGCGTTTTTGTTATAGGTGTCGTATGTGCTTGCATATGCATTTAGTGAAAAGGTGTATTTTGATATTACAAACAGACACTCCAATTTTATTTATTTGTATAGATTAATAAAATATGTCATTATTGGTATTGTCAGTACTTTATCTATATTTATCTAAGTACATACTGTATTCTTTGTCAAAAATAATGGTGGCAGTGTTGGCCAGTAATAGTCTTCCTCTATTATAAAGCACTATTTGTTTACCTACCTACTCTTTAGTTATCATATTTTTTTTCCAATAATTGGAATACTTAACTGTACCTTTTCCAACACCATTTACTTTTCACACCTGGTTGAATAAGTTCATTTTTCGATTAAAGATTGGATGTATACCACCATATTTTTATTGATTCCTGACATTCCTGTAAAGTAACTTTAATAATGATTACATGTGAACAGTGAGTAGTTTTCTAAGAACTCTTTATATAATTACACAAACTAGCATTATTTTTTATTGGATAAGTAAATAAACCCGAAAGACAAATAAATAAAGACAACTCAAGTGATATTGCTAGTAGACACTTCAAACGACTTTATAGGTGTATGTTTTACAAACAGTATTGATAACATGACCAATACAATTATTTTAAAGCTTTTGCCCGCGTCTTCATCAGCGTTAATAAGTTAATGCCTCCATATTTTGATTATTTTAAATGACCTCTTTGGTGTAAAGTGACTAGTAGTATGGAGAGGCCAAGCTGTATCTCTGGTTCATCGCACCGGAATTCCATTAAATGTAGCTTAGATTTTAATTTTGACACCAGGTTATAACCTAACTTGTGAAAACCATATCAAAATCCGTTCAGTATTTTTTTTTGCCATGTATACGTCCCAGTTCTCTATCACAACTGTTTTCTCTAGAATATATTTATGTACAGACACACCTTTTTACGGTTTTATAATATTATAACTATAGATAGATATTACTGACACTTAACTTACAATTAGGTGATAGATATGGAATCCATTGCCTTCATGGTTCAATCTCTGCTGTATAGTGTTGGCATATATATAAAAGCATTGCTTAGTGATAACCAAACATTGGATAGGTGCAAATACATTTTTCACTAGAACCTAATGATGTGTCTTTGCACTCATTCAACAGATCTCAATAATTGTAATCAGCTTAAACAATGAAATGCACGAATAGGAGGCTCCTCTTTTTGTTTTATTCTTTGTAAGTAGCATATTGCACTCTAAACTTGCATATCATGCGTATTAACATTCATATTTAAGCCTTTTGTTTGTAATCTGGTCTTAAGAGATCCACAGTATCGTTAAAATGTTCATGACAAAAACGCATTTTTATTTTACCCTCTCCCAGAGTGAACTGTTACTAACAGATTATGCATTTGTAAATGCCAATTATTATCTTGACTGGTATGCATAGTAACTAAAATAATAATAATATAACAATAATAATAAGAGCCCAGCTGGTGGGACGCTCGCCTTTAAGCGCAATGTTCAAACCTTGCCACACGTCTCGGATTTTCGAAAACCATGTGAGAATCAGACGATTAAGGAAACTCATTCCTCCTTGCAACAGAAAGAAACCCAATCGATAACTATAAATTCTTCTGGGTAATCTTTTTATCAGTACATTATTGTACATTATTTGTGCATATCATCAGTATCATGTAGCTATATAACTTAATTAACTTCCATATTGTTTTTTAACAACATTGTTTAGGCTCAGATCTCCAGAGATTCAAATATGCATTATCTTTTTGTATCACATAGGAACAATCATTATAAAGACCTATTCGTCTTTAATACAGCATTGATCTAAAACGAGTCAAAACCTAAATCATATTGGACAATTTATACTTCACTTACTACCTACCTGCTGATTCAGTGATTCTATCACAAGAGTGACATCATTTGCGTAGTGTGTTTCATATTGTTTATTTCCTAGTGTTTTGAATTGTAAGATTAACACCATGATTTTCAAATTTCATTAACCATTTTGAAATAAAGTAATACACAATGTATTTGACAATTTTATTGTGAATAGTTCTTAAATTCTAAACATCATGGTACCTATCTATACCATAGTTACAAGAAATGAGCCAAAGACGAAGTTATTACAATATTCAGATACTGATTCCTAATTTGCGTGATGAGAAATTTAATTCAAACGCGGAAATCAATTTCGGTTTATTTTATAGTCTGGTATTAACACAATCAATCAATTTATCATTATTGTCACTTCCTAATGGTCTCATTCAGTCATATACATTATATTTAAATATCATTCTCTCCAAATATCACCTAACACATGTTATGACGAATACATCACAAACTGCATTGTATAGAAGTTAATCCATTAGCTTCAATAACTGATCCGGATATTTTATTTTGAATGTGTAGAATTAAGTCGTAAATGATATTCTGTATAGTCAAACAGATCACCAACTGCCTGTAATGCAAACAATTATAATGCAACTTGTTCTTGTGTATTTGAACCTTAAAATTAATTCAATAAATACCTTACCTAACTTTATAATAATTCCAATGTTTTCGTTTAATAACGTCAAAATGATATGCAGTTATTGCCCAATGGTATACATATTGTAAATATCGGTTGAATTAATAATTTCCTATCCTTTATTTTATATCGTATTTATCTAAGTTTTTTTTTTCTATAACCATTTAATCACCCAAACTAATTTCACATTGTTATTTTCAAGATTGAACTTGAATTTATGTACCAACGCATATGTGACAACATAAGTTTTTCCTGCTTATTACTATTTGTACCATGTAATGATATCATGCCTATAACCAGTCATTTTTGTAATAACTCATACATTGTACTATGTTCGGAATCAGATACAGTTCTTTGACAGTTTAAATATGCTCGTATTTAGTTATATTTTAATGTCATACTTAATTTGTCCTGTACAACCTACAGATCCTAGTTAAAGCGGAAATAACATTCCAATACTGAATTTTATCTACACATCTAATATTCAGAATGTCGCGTAAACATTCATTTAAACACTAATATATTACTTTGTGACAAATCGCACACATGCAATGTAAACAATTAAAATCACAATTGTTTTATGAATATTCCATCAATGGACATGAGAATGTTGTAAGCTTCCATTACACGAGTTTAATATTTCCTATACTTACCATAATTGTTGGAGTACTGCGGCTGGGGTTGCTGGTAAGAGTTGTAGGAGGGCTGCTGCGAGTACGAGTCGTAACCGGGCGCCGCGCCGCCATAGGCCTGCTCGGCGCCGCCGTAGCCCGCGTCACCCGCGCCGCCCGCCCCGCCCCCGCCCCCGCCCCCACTGCACACAGCCGCGCGGCTTACGTTAACACACCACATAACTTCCACATACTACCACACAACCACGCTTTCGGCTGAAGTACGAGATCAACAATGGTTTATCTACTCCTTATTTTAATTTATTTGTAATGTATGTACATCAATATAGAAAGTGGCGGAAAATAGAGACATGTTGAGGGAAAATGCAGACCTATTCCCAGAAGAGGTTTAAAGTATACTAGTTCCGCCACACACTCCCACCACTGTAACTCCTGTAAGCCAGGATCGACAATGGTAACCAATAATGACGTCGAGGTTTGACCCTCGACGAGTCCCGGGGAAAAGTTAAATTGTAGGGGTAAAGTATGTAAAAAAGAAAAATATTTTACAAGAATATGCTGACTAACCTGTATCCTTCGTTTTCATAGTTCCCCTGGCCACCCGATGAGTATCCATAGCCCGAGCCATAGCCGCCTGAATTGTACCCTGAACTAGGCTGCGCAGGCGCTGGTGTCGAGTAACTATTGCTTTGATATGAACTGGATATTGAAAAGAAAAACATCTATTTATCCATTTTCAATTTAATAATTTTATGAAGTACACAGCATATTGAATTTCAGAATCTATATTATCTGCATTTATGTTTCAGACGGCAATTCCTATCTGATAGATAGTGATCATCATTAATATAAGGTTTTTATTTTAATTATACACAATTTTTTGCATGAAATAATCTGATGATATAAATATTTTCTGTTGGTTGGTAACGAAGGATGTAAAAGGTCAAGTGTTACAAAGAAACCCACCAGATTATTGTATTTGTGGTAGGCTCAGTATGACAATTACTAAGGAGAACAGTTGAAGTAATATCAATTTACCTGGGTGAATTATATGACTGTTGCGGGTAAGGGTCGGCAGCGGGCGCTTCGTACGGCTGATATCCAGTGTGCCTGTACAAATATAAAATAATTAAGTGGTGCAATTGGCAGAATCATCTCTATATCATGAAAAACCTAGTAATTATCAGTTTAGAGAAAATCGTCATATTTGTATCAGACGGCACATTCCTATCGTTTCCTGGATCATCATGAATGTTCATATTATACACCACCAATGTTGAATAATAGGGATATTATTAATTTAAGTTTAACATACGCTTGCCCATAGCCGTTAGCCTGCGCCGGTGCGTTGTGCGGGGGCGGCGCCTGCTGGTAGCCGCCCGGTGGGGGGCGACCGCCGCCGCCTCGTGGTCCGTCGAATCTGTAACGAAATTTCGTATTATCATCCGCTCAACATGCAACAACATACTGTATATGTATGTCAACGTTATCGATTTGGTTGGTAAGCTTTTCACCAGAAAGAGTGGTACTGATTGATCAAGTAAAAAATAAATGAAAGACGACACACACCAAAAATATGAATTGTAAGTAGTAAGGAGGGATACATACCTTCCTCTCTTAGGGGGTCCTCCCGGGCCGCCGTGTGGTCCTCCGCCCCGCTTGAAGGGTGGCGCGGCCTGCTGCGGCGCGGGAAGCGCCGAGGGGGGTGGCGCGGCGCGGGGGGGGCCGCCCGGGCCGCCGTGCGGCCCTCCCGGACCCCCCGGACCGGATCCTGGTGGCCCGTGACCTCCGCGTCCGCCGCGACCTATAACAAATGCCTTGATATACTATGGGTTGACATGTTGATACTCATGAGTTTCTTAATCCAAATTAAAAACATTATCATAGGTACAAGTACATTACTTTTACATAGTAAACACTAGGATCTTGTTCGGTGAATAGTGCCAGTTTTCCTTAAGCCCCGAGGGACATGAATAATTGAAGTACCTATACAAGAAGTATTTTATTTACCTCTCATAGGCATGCCTCCTCGGCCGGATCCTCGGTCTCCACGCTGTCCAAAGTCACCCCTTCCTCTACCCCCTCGACCTCTCATGCCTCCTGGACCGCCTCTATTGATGAATCCTCCACCTTTATAAAACAGGGGCAAACATCCCAAATTAACTAAAGAAAAAATATGCTCAAGAAATCCAATATATTTTAGTCGGACAAGTAAGTCACTTTTATCTGATAACAGATCCAACAACCACAAAATGTAGCATTTATTGAAACTTTCATATCTCCCTCACATCATTGCTATTCTTAATTGGGATCCGAAAACCTTAAGACAAAGCATCATAGAACCTAAAACACCCACACTTTTTCCTTTTTGGTGATTTATAAATTAATAATGTACTCCACATGGCCAATTGTTAAGTCTTGTCAGCTCTGAGTTATATCAGTGGATATGGAAAAGTGTTATATGCAAGAGTTCTTACATACCATTCAATTATTAGAGTCATGTAATGTAATAGCAAAGTCTAGTCATGTTGATAATGTCGGAGAAATATTGTATAGCATCCCATTGTCTCAAATTAACTCCAGATAATTATTTTATAAATTTAAATATCTAAATTCAAGCAGGTGCCAGGTACTTTGTGCGGTAAGTATTAATTAATTAATACATACTATACGTCTCTATGGAATCAACCGTGGTGGTGTATGAATATTAAAAAAAAAATGTTCTTACGTTGAGGCGGGCCTCCTCTTGATTCTATTGTTGGGACTGGATGTGGTCCTGGTCCTTGAGGTCCTGGTGGGAAACTACGTCCCCCTCGATCACCGCCGCCGCCGCGCATGGGGCCCCCGCGGAACCCTCGTGGACCACCACGCATTGATGGTCCACCGCGTGGTGGCCCGCCTCGACCCCTCATGCCAGGTCCACCACTAATAACATAAAAACATATAATTACGAACAAATTTACTACTTATATAAGCCACATTGTATCAACAAGCGTACTTATAGAACAAATTAACGGGACACGCATAACCTCAATTATTAACGAAACAGGTCAATGACCCGGTATTTCTTTTGGAGCTTACCGGCCTCGCATGTCAAATCCACCCCTTCCTCTAGGATTAAGGCCAGGTGGCCCTCCGCGACCACCGCCTCGAAATCCTCGGCCTGGTGGTCCATCCATGACGCTAAATTGGGTGCCGTCTAAACGGGGAACTCAGGATACTTCAATCACTTTAAAGCGCAATTATGCTAATACAAATTATCGTGTTTTTCTAGGCGATACAAAATTTACCGACCAGACGATACAGTTTTTTTTATAAATTATTTAGATAATAACGTGCACTCTGAGGACGCGTCCTTCTTCAGATAAAATCCGCGTCACTCAGCGGCCATTTTTTTTTTAAGTTATAACTGTGGAAGGAAACAAAATGGTCGAATTTCCGTGCATAGATCATTGTTTTTTTGTGGGTGTGGGTCAAGAATTTTATATATAACAGCCGACGACGAGCAGACTTATTAGAAACACTACAGACTTATAAACACTACGTTTAAATACTAAGGAAATAACAGTGAAAGAAAAATATAATTTCACGTAATGATTTCGATTAAGGTGAAGGCGCCTGTCTAGCCCGCGAAGTTCAAAGCGCTTTAGCCTTAAGTAGCAATTATTTCCATGCCAACAAGCAAAGCCAAAGAGAATATAATAGAGAGCAAAGCCTGACCATTTAAAAGAGTAACACCACTCTGAGCGAAGCGCATAAAAATCAGTATCACAGAGAAATATGTAGCAAGCTATCAGTATTGCCATGCCGTACGATTTACTTGGGATGTAACATTCACCATAAAAAATCAATTATTAATTAATCGATTGTTTTTTAACATGAAAAATAGAGTCATAAATAATCGATTTTTCTTTAAAAGGAATCGATCTTTTATATTAATAGATTTTTTCTAATTTATACTGTATTAATCACAGTTTTGGTAATTAAAAATAAACAATAGAAATAAGAAGTTTTAAAATTACGTACACAAATTAAAGTTTTGGAATTTATAATCAACATAACACCAAACTAAACTATTCTAATAAAAAAAAACTAGAAATCCATAGACAATGAGTTTAGTAAGAGCTTAGGTAAGCGTTTGGATAATATTCGACTCCTGTCCTTAGTTAATATGGCGCCAGCTTTCGAGAACAATCTCTCTGCTGGAGCCGAATAAGGCGGTACCAAAAGGTGCTTACACGCCAATTGTGTCAGTTTGGGTTAAGCTCCCTCATAGCTTCTCCAGGATTCTAATGCGGCTTCTTTTAATCCTATTAGAGGCGCAACTATGTACAAGTTTAATTCGGATGTGAGACCGGTTAATGTACTTAATAGTAATTCAACCTAATAGAAATTCGCGCTCCGGCTAGACTTAAATGTCGGGGTGTGGCAGGTAATAACCGATTTAAAAAAAACATTTGTTAATCGATAATTTCAAATTTTTAAATCGTTCTTTTTTATAGATATCGATTATTTTTTCACATCCCTAGTTTACATCTGTCAAGTTACTGAATCGAATAATTTTGCTTTCTAGTTGCCAATATATTATAGTACTCTGTGATATACAAGGTACTCTGTGATTTATACAAAGAGAACACAGATTAGAGATATAAGAGAATACTAGCTTGCTACATATCTCTAATCTGTGCTACAATTTACTATTTTTATGCTATAAATAAATAAAACGTTAATCTAAAATCAACAAGAGATACTTTAGGTGTACAAAATTGTTTGTATTAATGTTAGGGAAATATAAGGTCTACAATGCAAAATCAAGAGAAAGTACTGAGGTACCTGATATCAGTGGAAAAGTTGGCAGAGGAAATATTATCAGATAAACGCGAAATTATTATGTTAGATAAAAGAAGAAATCATAATCGTGAAGCTTTACGGGACGTTATGGCATCGTCACAACACAAATGTTGGGTAACTGTGGGATCTGTGCTAATAAAACATAACCAAGAAGCTACAAAGACCCTCTTGGAAGCTGATCAGAAACAGTTGAACATTGATATTAATAAGCTGCGTAGTGACCTTAGAGTAAAAGTTAACAATTTAAGGGATATAGAAATGCAAGAACCGGTACCAGGATTAATGCTAGTGCCAATGTCTCAGAAAGAAACTGAAGGGTTTTCCAGTGCCAAATTGATTTCTCCATAATAGTGTATATATTATACTAGCGGCCCGCCCCGGCTTCGCACGGGTACATTATTAGAGTTACAGAAAGGATCCCAAATTTTTTTAGGGCCTATGTCACCTGGGCATAGTGTAGCTTCCCAACAGTGAAATAATTTTTCAAATCAGTTCAGTAGTTTCGGAGCCTATTCAATGCAAACAAACAAACAATTCTTTCCTCTTTATAATATAAACTAGTTCCTGCCCGCATAGACTTAAGTAAAGTATTCTATGTGTTATTCCAGGTTATAAACTATCTGTGTTCCAAATCCGTTCAGTAGTTTTTGCGTGAAAGAGTAACAAACATACATCCACACTCAAACACTTTTGCATTTATAATATTACTAGCTGTGCCCGCGACTTCGTCCGCGTAGTATTTTATTTAACAACAATTTCGGGATTATCAGGATAAAAAGTATCCTATGTGTTAATCCCGGTTCTAAACTATCTGTGTTCCAAATCCGTTCAGTAGTTTTTGCGTGAAAGAGTAACAAACATACATCTACACTCACAAACTTTCGCATTTATAATATTAGTAAGATATTATAGTATATTAACAACACCCTTGTGGTGTTGGCACTTGGTTCCACTGCTGATCTTTGATAATTTATGTTTGTAATTATTATTCAAAACTATGGTGGACCACCATGACTAGACCAAATAATTAGTTCCAATAAAAATATTGTATATCTGTCGCAGGCTGTTAATTGAACGGCGGATTAAGCCAGTTGGCGGCGACATATCCACTTAGGCTGCTTTTCTGATTCTGTCTATGTGCATTAGTGATGGTGTTTGGAATTAAATGAAAACACAAATATTTTTTATGTTTTATTGGGCTAAGGTACTTCAAATAAAAAGTTGTCAAATATATATTTTCAATATGCACAGTTATACCTTTATACATGTAAATAATATAGTACATAACAAATAAATAATAAATAGTACCAAATTTTTGGATTTATCCATTAATAAAATTGTAGTTTGGTGTGATAATTATAATACAAGTGACTTGACTAAATGCCAATTAGTTAAGTGAATGAAGCTTACATTGTAAATTGTAGAATAATGTTACATTACCTCTAATTGTGTTTGCTTTTATGTTTTGTCAATAATTATTATATTTTATAATCTGTCCAACATGGCATTGCTCTTTGTTAATATCATAAAAATAATTGTGTAACCAATAAATGAAAATCATCACCCAACTATCTTAACATTATAAACAATATGGCATATATGAATTAATAGTTGATTTCAATTACATTTTCTTTTAGAAATAAACAATTGCAACATAATATAAAACCTAAGCACATTAACTTACTTATGAATAATTGTCAATATCAAAACATTTATCCTAAAGGTTATTGCTTAATAATATAATATATTCCTTAATAGCTTGTATTGAAAGTATCTTCATCAGTACAAAATGCCACATTTACTAACAGGGTCCTCGAATACTTGTGGATTGTCTTTTGAGCACATAATACAATAATTCTGTCATATCACAAGTCTTTGAATTTCGAGTGGCCAAAGCACATGATTTTGTTACATTGACTAATCTACTGGCATTTACTTGTACAGTACGAGCGTGTGTACGTAATATAGGACGCCGTGCGAGTTTCAATCACAGATCCGCGGCGCGCTGCACGCCAGCCGCGCGCTCGCACTACCAGTTGGCCATACCGGGCTTGTTAAGCGTCATGAAATATATCTGACAGGAAGAACCACCCTTGGCGGAAGAAAAGAATACTTTGTCATTGCGCTCGCATAAGAACTTGAGTCGTTGTGCTTTCTTGTGCATAAACACGCCGTCAAGGTGGCCGGACTCCACTGAGCGGATTTCGATAGCTTTATTGCCCCATCCCATTATCTGTCCTGTGCCTATGTAGGCTACTGAGGTCGGCATTTCTCCCCACTAAAATAAAACGTGCGATGTGTGAATTAGTAAATCCAAGGATATCAAAAATGTCAAACACAGATTAACTACAAATATAATAAATACTTAATTAACTACTAACAAAGGACCTCAATTTTATTTTCCCAAAGTGGACCGGTCACATTATTATCACATTAATGTATTGACATGATTTGGTACTTGACACTAGCAAATACCTATTAAACTGGGTGGGCCATATTTTTAAAGTAAAATGAAAAACTACTAAAAACATTCGCAATGAAATATGTGGCCTGTTTTACTTGACACCAAAGGCTACAACTTATTTGTCAGTGCCTGGTCACTGAAAAAGTGAATTTATATATTATTTTAGTGATTTATACAAACCTGAAGGACTATGTTCTTGCTGACTCGTCCGTAAGTGTTTACGTATACGCCTTCGTTGTCGTAGCACAACAACAACTGGACACCGTTGGAGTTAGGAAGAGGTACAATGCAGTGTGGGATTATAGCTCCCTGTGTCTGAGGAAAAGTGTCACATTAATGTTTGTTACATTTGTGAAAGTAATATAAAAGTAAGATTCCATATAAATACGTACATGCTTTGGAATATAAATATCATAGACAGTGGCAGTGTCCAGATCAACAGCATGAAAACCATCTGCTGACCCATATATTACTTTCAGTCTTGTGCTTTCTTCAATAGTCAAATCTACTAAAAGAGGCCTGAAAAAATAGTTTTGTAAATATCAATTGCGAAATGTAATAGTAAAGTTACATAGACCATTGTTTTTGTAGAAAATTACCTATGCTGTAATTCACCGAAATTTTTGAAGGCCATAAATTTGTGATATGGTTTGGGCGCCCACGCGTAGATTTCAATAGAATCTTTTAGAGCGATAACAAGGAACTTGATCCTCTCATATTTAACGATGCGGAAATGAACTGCGCCTTGCAATTCTCCTACGTTTATCCAGCCATTCCTTCTTTCTGCTTGCTGTAACAAAATAAATGTTAAAGTTTAAATGTAGAATTTGAAGCTAGACACTTGTGGTTAGATGAAAATAAATAGGACTAAGAAATTTGTAACACTTACATCACTAAGTCCATCGGTACGCAGAATTTTGGACTTTAGCCAGCTAAGATAGTATACACGAACGCGATTCTTCTTTCCAGAAACAGTCACAAGTATATTTTGCCCTTCTAACACTTCCATCTGTTGGAAGCGGCGTCGGGAGATCAATTGATAAACTTTGCCCTGACCCGAACGGTCGAGCAACATCAAACCATTTTCTGTACCAATCAGTAAATTGACTCCTGTCGAAAAAAAATATGAATGAGTCACGGAACTTATCGCCTGTATTAACTTAAACTGTGGCACTCACCCCATAATGCGGCGCATAGTATCTCGGAGTTGAATCTCTTCTTGTATTTACGTATCTCGGGCGTATCGGAGGAGAGGTCGTGTCCGGTGGGCGTGACGTTGACGTTGACGTGGCTCTCGCGGCGCGAGGCGTTGCCGCCCGAGCCGGCGGTGCCGCCGCTGCCCGTGGAGCCGGCGCCGAACCCGAACGTGAGGAAGGAACGCTGCTTCTGTTGCAAGGGGAGGAACTGTTGGTGGGAGCCCACCGACGAGTTGGAGGGGGAGTGCTGCAGCGGGTGCGGCGACGCCACGCCCGAGACGAAGGACTTGGATGGCGTGGACTGGACCGAGGACGGGGCCTGGGGGTGGTTGTGGGACGCAGGCGTGCGTCCGGCTATGGCTTGCCTGTACTGGAACAGAAAGTACGAACGATGTTATAATTTAGAAAATGGAATAAGACATACTTGTATATTTCAGTAATTTAACCGCTTTATCAACCACATGAATTATTAGGTGAACGGTTAGTCAAATATGTCCATTTCCCTGGATTAGTTGTCATCTCATACAGTTGGAAAGTGATAAGCTTCATGGCTATTATCTACATTTTATGAATTTATAAATATGAACAATGACGATGGTATGGAAAGTGATCGCAGGCAATAACTCGCTCATTTATATTAATGTGAGAATATTTTGCTATTTTTGAGGACACTTAATAGTTATTATGTAGGGCTATATACCCATAAAATTGTTTATCCGTAGTTACGAAAAAAATCTAGGTAAAAAATTTTCAAGTTTCAATATAGAATATAACTGTAATCTTCACGTGATAGATAACTATGTTCATAAATAACTGTCTACTTAATTTGGCTTAGTCTAAACATAATAATATGAATATATAAATTTAATCAAGAAAATAGTAATTTTAAAACATCACTTAGTAACTTTAAGGTAGCAGTGGCTTAGGAAGTTAGTTCCAACAAAAGCCTTACTCGAGCTAACACCATTTCATTAGGTAACCCCACGACCATAGCTCTGATTACAAGTTATTAAGCTGCCTCAAAACAAACTTGAGCTACCTTATAAAGCTTTGATAAAATCGATCTGCATTCGATGATCAACATAACATTTTCGTACATGATGAAAGCGTCACTAAAGAATGCATAAATATAAAGAAGAAGTGAGATATAGTTCCAACTTTCAACAAACAATAGACTATGAGAACCTTAAGCATATCCTCTTGCATCAATTCGTTTCGTACTTACGCAGTGGTAACAGGTGTCTGCAAACCGGTCGCGCAGTGGCTCCAGGATGTTTGCATGATTGACAACCATTATCACATTAATACGATAAACCAAAAGCTCGAGACACCACACAGTCATGATCCATTACAGGAGCTTCCAACACCAAGCTCTGTGCTCCATTTCGGTCATACAGATGTTACATTCACTGTCTGAATTCGATAGCAAATGAAGATTAAAGTATGTTGTGTTGGTGTATTTTGTTATAAAGTTGAATGTATTTGTGTTTAATTGGTTTACCTTTTGTAATAATGGTTCTGGATATTAGCAAATTAAAGATACGAAAATACTAATTCTATTTTAAATAAATTGCCTAATGAAGCGGCCAAATGTTGGAAGCACCTTAGTTAATTAATATAGTATAATGAACACATCACGGCATGTTACTAGAGATCCCACATTTAATTAACCCTTAAGCACGTGTACGGTGGAAATGCCACGCAATAAGAGATAACACTCGCATCATATTGTGTTGAATAAAAACTCGATTAAGTACAATGACAATAGCCACCAGTACAATACTAAAAGCAAACCGGGGTTTGTATCATTATCCTTGGGTAATCTGAAGATAATGTTTTATTGGGTGGGACACGTTAGTCGTATCCGGATTGCACGAACAGGGCCCATACACTACCAAGCGGAATGATGAGCAGAGGGGACTGAACTACACGAAAATATAAGATGGATTGCCAGCTGCCTGTACGCTAAGGGTATTTTCAGACGAGCTGCATCCGGACTGTAGACCGGTAGCGAAATTCCAGTTTAGATACGGTTTTGGTGCGGTTGATATAACTGCATCGAAACTGTTGGCCGACTGTCTGCAAGTTTCGAGTTGTTAGCAATGTAAGCAGACTACGCAATCCCGATGCAGCTGGTCTGAGTAGACCGCAATAGCTGTCCTACTCTGCTCCGTTGGATAAGCGAATGGACCCTGAAAAAGTAGAGCTACTTGCGGTGGTGACCTCACCTCCTCGCTGGTGGACTTGTCGTGGCGCGGCGGCGTGGTGGGCTGGCCGGCCTGGCTCACCAGGTCGGGGAGAACGGAGCTGGTGCGGGACCCGCTACCCTCGTTCACGCCGCTCGACCGGCCCTGGATGTTCTGTGATTAATAAGACCAATCAAAATAAAGAATCAATATCGTACATCTCACCAAATACCATAAACGGCTGAAATAATTTAAAAAACACATGGCAAATTTACCAAAATCTTTCGGGTGATGCTCACACTAAAATATTTATTTCAAACTTGGACAAACATTTGTAGATTATTTGCGAATTAATATTTTGACAATAACAAGGCTTGACATACACGGCAGCCAAACATGCATAGTAAAAACACATTCACAAAATTGATGATCTTTTCTTGCCAGCTTCTGTGACATTTCGTTAGGCAGCATTCCTAGTGTGGTTAATTTTCAGGTGTTGATGGCATAATTATTGCATTTGACGATATCTTGGCAGGAAGACGGTATTCGCGCACAGACAATGATGTTAATGATTAGTTGATGAGTGAGTTGCAGTGAGTACACAGGTTAGAATGTTGAAGCTGTTAAGAGTTCATTATTTCTATGTTTAAATATTGGTCCATCTACTTGGAGATATATATTTTATGACTACCCTACTTAATACCCTGTCATCCCGATATATGCACTAAAACTAAAGTAAAACTAGACACTAAGATGAGAAAATCACGCCAAAATGTAAGACGTGTGAGCAATAACTATAGGTATAAAAAGTATCAATTCTCTGGTATATACGTAAAATCCGCAATTTTAGTATTATCACAAACAAGACCGTCAACCATTCCCATACATGTCAATAATTATTGTTATTATATTTACCAAAACCGGCAGCTACCAACAAAATATAGACAAACAGACCTTTTATAAAAGCGTACAAATCACATTTGTAGATGTTAGTTAAGTCTATGTTAGAAAACCAAACCCTCATACCAGTAAGTATAAAAATTAATCAAACTATCCTGATCAGGGAGCAATTTACCTGGTCCTGAGCGAGTACCGCTTCCTGCCCACAACTTGTCAAAAGCTCAGTATGTCTATTGTACTGGGAATTTCTTCGGAAAACTATATCAGATTCAGTCTTTTCTCGGCGAGGTCTGACGACGCTGTTAGCCTCATCGCCGATGGCAGCGTCCGCGATGGACTTGTTCTCGAGCGTGCTCGTCAGGTCGGGCGTGCCGGCCTTCTCGAAGGACGCACTGCTCGAGAAACAGATACTCGTGGACGGGGAGTCGCTGTTGATGCTGCTTTGTCTGCTCGGTCCGTTGCTTTCGCTGTCTTGTCGTATCAGCTCAGCGACGCTCTTCAAAGCGTCTATAGGATTATTCGCCGCCCCTCTTCGGTCACTATTTCGCTTTTCATCTTTTTTCCTTTCCAGCTGGCGCATTTTCAAGCTATCGTTAGTCTTTATAAAGTCAGTCAAGATAGGTTCTCCTGAGGACGGTTTGATAACTTGCTTCCGAGAATTGTTGAAAATGCCACTGGATCGTAGTTGTTTGTTTGCTCCTGCGTGACTTTCATGTTTCGGAAAGTATATAGCGGAGTGGCGAGTGCTAGGCAAGGGGAACAGATCAGAATTTTCTCGCCTGAATCCTCTAAAGAAACGATTCGGGGAAGTGATTTCTGTATCTTGTTCCTTTTTGTATTTAAGTATTTCAGATAATTTATCCTGAGTTGTTTTCTCACTGGTTTTTTGAAATAATTGCTTGTGTCGGGACGGCGGCGTGGCGATAGCTTTGTATTTCGACCACGGGTCTTCCATTTCGAGTCGAGATTGTCTTTGTAAATGGGCTCGCTTTTGATCGACATCTTTAGCTGAATTACGCTTCTCATCTTTAACTTCAGCACTCTTCGAAGGGAAAAATCTAGCAAAGTCCCAGTCTTTCAGTAATACTGCTTCGTCAACGTCGGACTGCCGTTTATCGGTTTCGGTATTCTCTCTCTGATGTTTGTCAAACATGTCCGATACAAAAAGTACACATAAATAATAGGAATACAGAAAAATAAGACATATATGCTCACTTATCTTACTTTGGCGTGAAAAAGGAAATGATCGAAGACAATAAATTAAACTAAGAGAAGCACGACCGTTCGAAAACGGCGCCCCATTCTGCACATTAATCCCGAAACGACCATCTCGACCGGCGACACAGTAACGATATACGAGTGTTTCAGCTGTGTAATAAGCAGAATTATGAGGCATGACTTTCGAACGATCCATAGATATGGTAAACTGTGACGAATGAACTCTGCGTTAGCATAAACACGGCATATTGGTGGGCTATAACTTACCCGTTTCATGACGAGCGTGCGGTCGGTGTGCGCGTCGTCGTCGTCGGGCGTGGGCGGCAGCGGCCGCGTGGGGGCGCCCGCGCCGCCGCCCGCCCCCGCCCCCGCGCCCGCCCCCGCCTCCCCGCCGCCCGGCCTGTAGCAGAACTCGGGACTGACAAGCGAACACAACCGAACGGGACGGGACAGGAAGGGGGCGAAAGTAAACGAGGTTCCAAACAAACGAAAATAATATGCAAAATAAAATAAATTAAAAAAATTGTTTAGTACATATTATAATTGTCTAAAACGATTATTCGTTTCCAGGGGTGCTACTGCTCTTAACATCGATAATCGGTATATCGTGATTTTCGTATTGTCGAATCCTACTCTAAATTCAATCTTTTTTGCCGTCGCATACCGTCTGAACGAACGATAATTTTATATTGTTCGTTCGTTATCGATACGACGGCAAAAATAATTGAATTTAGAGTGGAATTCGACAATACGAATGTTACGATATATCGATTATCGTTGCTAAGAGTAGCACCCCAGGTTGTATCGTTCGTTCGCCTGCACGCGTGTCTACTTACAGCGGTTTAGGCGGATCGCTGGCGAGGAGTGTTCCGTCGTTGCGCACTCGGCCGCCGCTCTCCTCGGCGTCGGACTCGCTGTCGGAGTCGTCGAACGCAGGCTCGGGTGGATTCCTTTCCACTGGCGGGCCTAAAGTTACCAATACATTATTTTTTATTTTAAGATTCAGCTGAAGTGAATGATTTAAAATAACAGTTCGAACCCTGTCCGTTAGTGGGCGCCCGAGGCGGTCGATTCGGTGGCTCGGTACCAGACACGACTCCCAGCTCATTAAGTTGCGCGGCCAATTTGTCCAAGTCCTGTTACAGACAAAGTATATGTCAGTATGTCACGTTTTAGGAATATTTTGATAGCGAACAAGTATTAATTAAATGCACATACAAAATAAAACCTACCTCTGGCCTTCTCGGTGGAATCTGCAGTTGAAGTTTAAATCGGATGTGCAAAGAAAGTTAACAGCGTGACATGGAAATAAAAACAAAAAGCTGATAAAATAAAAGTAACAAAGGAACGCATAACAATTGTCATTTAGCAGGAAGACATAAGAGTGAAATATGAAAAAAACTAGTCTATGCCCGCGAGTTCGTCCGCGTAGTATTTAACGTAACAAAAATTTCGGGATTATCGGGATAAAAAGTATCCTATATGTTAATCCCGGTTATAATCTATCTGTGTTCTAAATTTCATCCTAATCCGTTCAGTAGTTTTTGCGTGAAGAAGTAACAAACATACATACATACATACATACATACATCCACACTCACAAACTTTCGCATTTATAATATTAGTAGGATATTATATAGTAGGTTATTACTCTGAACCACACACATGTGGGTCTAAAACGATAAAATATCGCATCTCGCATCGTGTACAATTTTGAAATTCATACAATGATCACGATAAAAAAACAATCGTTGATGGTACATTTTCAGGAGATAGGTACTTAAATAAAAGTAGATTTTTTATAGCATCAAGGACAACGTGTCTATAGTATTTCTGTGAGCGGATAAAAGAGTACTGTGATTAAACTATGAGCATGTCAAATACCTACTATAAGATAAGGGGTTGAGTCAATACGAGAGCGTACCATGGGTTTGAACATGTTGTGCGAGCCGCGCTGCGGCGGCTGCGGGCCGCTGGCGGGCGGCGTGCCGTTGTTGGAGCCCGAGCTATTCGATGAACCCGACGACTTTGGTGTGGGCGGCAGAGGCCTGGAATCGCACAATTTATATAAATTATGGTTTACAAAACTCTTTCTTTAGGTATATTTTGAATAACATTTAAATCCTGTTCATTTCAAAAAATACTCATACATATTGCCTATACAGGTTGAAACAGAAAGGGTATACTTTAAAAAAAAAACTTAACTTTGTAATTCTAAAACTATCAGCTTTGGAGGAAACTCGAAAAACAAAAGCTGTTGACAGATTTCACAAGTCTACAAAACCTTTAGTACTTCAACTGTTTCACAAATCCGATAGTTTTAGATTTACAAAGTAAAGTTGCAAAAAAATAGTATTTATACCCTTTTTGTTTCACTTAGTATAAATAAGGTGAGCCTTATGTAGTTTTCTATTTGTTAGTAGGAATGAATTTAGCGATCACAGATCATGAACAATATTTACCTGTATCTATTAGGCTGTTGTGCCTGTGGATCTGGTACAACAATCAGTCTTTGTGGTATGGACGGCCTCGCCGGCGGACCAGGCTCTAGAGCATCAAACGACACAATGTTAATAGACGTCACATAGTTATTCCGTCAAAATATAACATTGCAGTTAGAAGGTTACGTTACCTGGAATCTCCTCGCGTTCCTCGCGTTTACTGTTGCGTTTCGGTGGCGGCTGCGGCTGGGGCGCTTCGGCGGGTCTAGTTTATTACACAGACAATTAAGGCTCGTATTCATAAATCGATCTCAAGTCTGAGAGCGATCTTGGAAATGTCATTCTTATGTCATGCTAGTACAAAATGAGATGTCAAAAGCGTACTCAAGACCTCAGACTTGAGATCGATTTATTAATACAGGCCTAAGATGGGGGTTATAAAATGAGCGGGCACGCCTTGTTTCACAGTGAGCGGGCTCTAACCTCGGGCCCTCCTGTATCTGCTGGAAGTTGCGGCGCAGCGTGTCGCCGCCCTGGTGCGCGGCCGCGTTGTGCACGATGGAGGAGGGCTCGCCCGCCACCGCGGTCTCCTCCTCCTCGCCCTCGGACCCCGAGTACTTGTAGTCCTCCCGCACCGAGTTGTCCTGCTTCCGTTTCTTACATCTATCTATATGATCTTTCAATTGTATCCTCACTTGTCTCTCTGTCGGCTGCTCTCTGTAAGACGTATCAATAAGATTGCCGATCATTCGTGTGTGATGTCTCACTCCTGGTTGTAGGTGTCGTTTGAGGACTTACCTTATAAATGCATGTTTTAAAAGTTGTTCAGTGTATGGCCGTTGGTGATAGTCTTTAACGAGAACAGTCTCAATGAAACTATGGAATTTCTTAGCCCACTTCTTAGACTTCAGACGAGGCGGCGGGTTTCTGTAATTATTGATTTACTGATAAATATATATATGATGATCGCTTCAGACATGTGGGGTGCTGATGTCGATAGTTGTTGTACCTTGGAATGAGGAAGAGAGCTCTCATGGGGTGTAGGTCGCAGAGGGGTGGTTGACTCTCGGCCATCTCCAGCGCAGTGATACCGAGCGACCAGAGATCAGAGCGATTATCATATGTTGCATCAGGGTTCTCGTCGCACGCGATAACTTCTGGCGCCATCCAGTACGGGGTGCCAATGAATGTGTTTCTTCTACCTATGGTCCTGTCCAGCTGGGCTGAGACTCCAAAATCCACTAATAAAATAAAATTTTATCAAATATTAGGAAAAAATAATTATAAACAGGGTATAACAATTAAAAAAAAATTCGTGGTTACCCAGTTTAACTTCAGCATTGTCAGTGAGCAAGACATTTTGTCCCTTTATGTCACGGTGAATGACTTTATTGGAGTGCAAATAGCTGAGACCTCTGAGGATCTCTCTACAGATGTAGGAAATCCATTCTTCTTTCAGTGACTGCCCTTTTGTGGACTTCACTAAGTCAGTTACAGAACCTAGAAATACAATGTTCCATGTATAATTAAGTAATTATTACTAGTTGTACAAAAGCTGAATACACTTGATTTGCTCTAAATCTCATGAACAACTAACCAAATTACACAAAGGATAATAGATCAGCCTGTATTCAGTTCATAGAGCTGTATTAATCAATAAATGTATCTATCTAGCACACACCTGCACCACAGTACTCCATTACCAACCAAAGTTGGTCATCTTTCCCGGGAGGGCTCTTCTTGATAAATGCTCCATAATATGTGGCAATGTTACGGTGATTGGAATATTTTTTTAGTACATTTATCTCTAGCTTTATCTCTTCTTCCTCATCTTGTGTGACATCCATAACTTTGATGGCAGCAAGCTGCCCAGTCTTGGTATGGCGACCCTATAATAAATTTATGTGATAAAACTCTTAACAGCATGGCTGGAGCATAGGCCAAGACAAGACTTAAGCTACACTGACACATTCTCTCTCTTTTTAATTCATGGGAAAGAAAAAGATAAAACCTTGATGCAAGCAAACCAGTGGCTCACTAGCCAGTCACACCAGACTGCATATGATGCTGGCTGAGGTACCTGGCAGATAGCTGCTGTTATAATAAGTAACTGAGGTCCGAGGCTACTTTTCCTTTACCAAAGTACAAGTATGGGAGGCGGACCCACAGGCAACAGCTTGTAGATTAATAGATATTATTACTACATTACTAACACTTGTTTACATAGTTAGATTTAGTTCCATTTTGACTACTATGTGTTTACAATTAAACAAAATGTTATCAGCGGATAACAAATGAGTCATGAAACATTATTTATTTACTCATTTATGCATTGGGTAAGGCTCATGCTATGCTATTAAATAGAAAGAACCCAGTATCTGTCATTACTCTAAAATTAACTGAGTGCATATTGTTATTCACAGTTTTATTATGTTGCAAATATATAAATAAACAAACAAACAACCATTATATTGTTGGTGACACAAAACAAGTATTGAGATTTTTTTTCATGTGATTCCCACACATCCCCACCACAATTACTCCTGTGAGCCAGGATCGACAATGGGGGTCTAAAGATGGCACCGTGGCTTGACCCTCGACAAACGCTGGGGATAAGCTAAATGTCTTGGAACCCACATGAATTCAATTGAAAGAAAGAATAGGAGTTGAAAGAATATTCTCAAAAATATAACTATCGGCTGATTGCCACAAAAGCAAGACTGATTACAGCTGATTGAAGATTAGTTGTACTAAATACTCTCTTGACACTTGGCACAGATATAGGTATTGAATTTATGACTCAAATGGAACACCACTTGACAGCTACGCACCAATTACACAGGTAGCTGAGCCTGTTGGTGTAATCAGTATCAATTCTTACCATTTGGACTGCAAATCAATACTTGATGCTCTTATGTTGCACTCATGATGTTTTTGAAGAGGCAGAGAAAAAAAGAAGCATTTCAGTTGTAATTTTAAGACATTTACTTTTTTTTCAGAAGGTAGTTACATAATTTACTAAGCATGTCCTAAGGCACTATGCAAAATATCTTGCATTATTAAATAAGACCCTATATGTTAACAATTACTATTCAATGTCAAATATCCAAATATCAGATATACATTTAATAATAATGACTGAGACATGGACTGACATGTCGAAACTATCAAGAGTTAGTTAGCATTAGTTAAGGCTATGGAACGACCAAAAACATAGTGTAGATACATGAAAATATACAAAGTACTGTTGTTTGTGCCTTACAAATAATACCAGTGTCACATTATTATTGATTTCAACATATTTACAGTAACAACAATCATTTCCAAAGATAACAGACGTTCCTATAGATTTAGATACTTGTTAATCATCGATAAAATATTGACCTAATTAACCAATTTCCAGAAAGGAAGAGCTTCTCAATTCAGACCTCGAGGTATTTCTTTGAATGTCACTTCATATTATCAACTTTTGTGAAACATTTTTTTTACACATTATAGGCACATTACTGGGACCATAATATTTCTTTATGGTCAGACTTATTTAATGCCATCTTAAATTGAATTTTGAAACACAAGTTGAAAGTAAATGCACCCAACAGGAGGCAATAAATCATAGGAGATAAAAACAAAAAGTACTTATGATATTATAGAAGGCACACTAATGGTCACTAATGAAGTTCATTGACATTAATAGACTCCTACTCTTTAATTGTAATGCTTTCATTGAGGCCTATTAACTATAATTTCTTTTAACTACAGTATGTACATGAACCTCATAGGTTTTACACAATGTGAGAATGCAAACAGTACGTATCGGCGATCAATTTAATTGCCGACAGTTCTTTTCATCCAATGGTTCTATGTATAACAGGTACAAATCAATTGAATCATTACTTTGTTATACATACCTTGTACACTTGTCCATACGTGCCATTTCCGACCACTTCTATGAGCTCAAATATACCAGCGGGATCCTGAAATGAAACATATTCATCCAAATAATATTACCTACACAAGTTATTATGCTATTTCAAAGTAAACCTTCACTTATGATTCACGCCCTGTGAGATCATTGCCCTTTGATTAGTTTTTCTCTGTAAACTAAGTGTGGCACTATATGCTGGCTATCTAAAAGGAGTTGATAATATTAATAGTATCTTTTAAGTTTACCTTTAGAGCGCTGAGGTCAATGTCGTCTAATGAACAATTTACAGACGGTGCCAGTTGATGCGCCATTTTGAGTATATTGTCACACACGAAGACAAAGCACGAGAACCTCACATCAATGTAAAAAGCGTATAAAACACGTAAATTATGACATCGGCAGTGTGATTACAAAGTTTTCAATATCACACGATTAAACAATTTCTAAAACTCATTGTTTACACCTAAAATTAAGGAATTTACAGATACACAAAACCGTACGTCGCTCACACACACCCGGCGGGGATGCCAGATTAATATAAAGCACAGATAATAACAAAAACAATGGTGTGTCAAAATATATTTTATTATAGCAATACCAAGAATACTTTATAAATTTGTGTTAGAGATAGATATTAGCAAGATTAAATACATCGGTTTACCTATTGATCGTTGTATATTTTAAATTAATTAAAAATGTCTAATTAATTCACAGTGTTTATAAGTCTGTGAATTAATTGAACTCAAAGAGCTAGTTGTTAGTTAGTGACATCTGTTAGCAGTATCGCAAACAAACTCATAAATCATGAGATAAAGCTGGCAACTCACAAGCCTACCGCAGGTATAATCTAACGCACGAGATGGGGCAACAACGGAGCCTGAGTAGGTCGCGATTCAAAATTGAGGTAGAAACAGTAGAAATCTGTAGAAATAAATATCTCCGTTGCACAAAGACATTATAATAAATCAATGGCATTGCCATGAAGCTTTATTCTAACAGGAGGGAACTTTAAATTGGAATTGGAACAGGAGGGAACAGCAGGGATCACTGTTGCTCAAAAAACGAGCCGAGTGAGATGCTCCTGGTGGGACCGTGCCACTAGGGTGTTTACGAGGGACGGTAGGTATGGATAGGAACAGTTGAAGTTTTTAGACAAGGCAAATATAATGAAATGGACCCATCAGGAGCCTCTCACTTGGCTCGTTTTTCTGTCTTCAGATGTGTTAAAATAGGAACCAACCTTATTATAATAACACACAGAGTAGGTAGGTACCCACTTTGTGATACACTGATTTGCATTCTACTGAGATTGAATACGAATGCATGGTGTAAAATTCGGAATATTTTATTTATAAAATATATTGACATTCTTGTAACCTTGACGATAAGGACGAAAATGTTGCGGGGCGGCTCCGGTCCGACGACGGAGTCATAAAAGTACTACCTCGGTGGCTCATATTGACACTTAACAGTTCTGGGGGGCTATTCACAAGCGACGGAAAGTTTCGGTATCGGAAACGACAGCGTTCATCCTTTTTGTGCTGAAGACAGGAAGTGGTATTTATGACAGCAGTGTAAGCGACAAACACGCATACCTTTGCGTTAGTTTAAATGAGATACATATATCTTAAGTCTTACTTTACTAAGCATATCACTTTTTAGTTCAGGCGGCACCAACTATTTGCTGCCACGAAAAATTAGTTTGAGTAGTCGTGGTAGTTTAATGCAAAATAATAATCAGGAAAATGTGTGCGTAACATTGATCATTTGATTCTGTGTTGTGAAACTCAATAATTAATGGTTAACTTTGCTTTGATTGGTGTTTCCATGGCATCCTAGTTGCATGATCTACCCTTATTAATATGGAGAAACCATCGTTTATTTAAGCTTATGGGAGAAACAAATCATAATAAAAAGGAATTTAAAATACCTTATTTATTACCTACCTATTAGAAAAAATATAAAAAGGTGGGAAGTCAAGGGTTTTTTTAGCTTTTGAAGGTTTCACACGAAAGTCAGCTAGAAACAAAAATAAGATTCTGTGTCTACGTTGTTCGGTCGCTATATAGCTTAAGTTCGGGAAACAGTCTGTGGTTAAAAATAATCCAAGAGCCCAAGAGTCAAAGAGACATTAACACGAATATTTGAACAATGTAAACTGCCGGATAAAGTGTGAAGGCAGTCATCTTGATATCCGACAATGTTCTGTAAGGATATTAGGGCGTGACTGAATCTCCTCGCAATCCCATTGAGGGATAACCAACAGAGGGACGATTTATAGCATCAATAAGGGGACCAGTTGTCCTGTTACCTCTGCAACACTCTTGGGCTATGTAGATTTTGCGATATAAGTCGGCAAACAAGCGTTCGCCTGATACTAAGCAGTTATCGTAGCCTTATTAACGCTTGCTATACTAAAGGCATTGCTCGCACGTTGCAGACCAAAGGGGAGTAGAAAAGAGGAAGGGGAAGGAAGAGGGATTTGGGGTTCCGGCTTTCTCACTTATCGTACGAAACGCAATTATAATGGCTTCTTTACGCTTATCTTCTATGAGACGGTGATATAATTTATATAATACCCTGGTCCAGTCACTCTGTGTATGAGATGTACACCTTGTTAATTGGCTGCAGCTTGGCTCTTCTACTATTTAAAATATAAAGTAGGTATATATTATATTATATAGTGGTAAAATTATTCACCTATATCCTACCCATTTACCTAAATAACTCTCGTTTTTTAATGGTGAATCTTCTGTTAGGTATCATAAATGAAGATAGGTGGGTACTTTTGATTGCCTCTTATACCGGTTTTATACTAGCCTAGATAGCTCAGCCGACACGACGTATGTTGCACAAACCCAAACTAAAATTATTGACTGGATATTATAGAAGTAAAGTATAGCCGCAGTGCTACGTGCGCCCGCGCGGCCGTGCATACCGAATCGTAAGATCAAAGCACGCATAGGTAGTTACTTTACCTAGTCCAACACCCACACGCGCGCGCGCAGCACGTCACGCAGCGGCCGTGTCGGCGGTACACACACAGGCACAAAGCGACCCAACACCAACAAAAGTAAAATAAATGTTACCAAGCACAAGCGCGGCGTACGGTACTATTTGTTCGGGAGGGAGGTTGGAGGCACTCATACAAGCGAGGGAGAGGCTGTGTTGGCGCTGCCAGCCAGTTTACCGTTGCGAGGCGCGTTGTGCGGCCGGACGCTGGACCGCCCCCCGCGCGCCGCCGGCACCCCGAAGCTCTCCGCAGCCCCAAGCTCTCCCTGGACTTTACCGGGACTCTCTGGACTCCGCCCCCTGTGCCTTACGGACTCACGGGTGTTTATGAACTCGACTGTCATCCAGTTTTCGCGCTCACGGACCAAGTGCTACAACTCGTGCTTATTCCACCGGAGTGTTAATCCGATTTCTGAATGTTTATTGGATCGATTGCTCATAGGCGAAGGTAAGCAATGCACATTGATATTATTACATATTTAACAAAGGCATCTAGCCAATTCACATGTCGAAATGTACCTAATTCAAGTTTTAAGAAACACACAAATGTTTTAAATATTCATGACTGTAATATGTTAACGTTTAACTAAACCAGTCTGCCAATTGCGATAACTATTGGTAAATTAATATGTTATGGCGGTGAAGAAACAAACATTTGGATGATAATAAAGTTGATATTTAAGAACACAGATAAAGTACAAAGTAGGTATGTAATTTTTGTAATGAAATAAGCGGGGAGATTGAATGTGGGCGGCGGCGGCGGGCGGCGTCGTGGCAATTATTATATAGTTTACCTTAAAAGCTGCGTTCATTATTACGTCGACTGGTTACCATAACAAGAATTCAATAAGAATGCAGTTCAAAAGTTTTGTCTCCAATGGGAATATCAACTCAACTCAAGTGGAATTTACAGTTAATGAGGAAAATGGATTTATTCATTTTTTGGTATAGATTGGCTATCTAAATTGTCTTTTTGCAGTCAGTGTATTTTTTCTATGTATATATAGGTAGGTACATCAATTATTTAACTTATATGACATGATTAAAGCTTAACGGCTTTCAAAACTGATGATTTTTTCATTTGTATATTTGCGCGTTGAAAAGATATCAACGCGCATCGGTACCACTTTGAAACTCGTGCGAAAATCGCATACCACATACAAACGTTAAGCGTCTAATACAATCAGAATGCATCTATATCTCAAATTTTCTATCCATATTTCCCACGATAGGCCACCCAGAATGTAGGTAATGGATACATGCATGGATTTCGTGAGAGAAGCTCAATAAATTTTGTTCGATAGTTATTAAAATAAGGAAAAATAATATGTACAATGATTGTCAATTTTACATGGCAGTGCCGGTTTAGCACAAAACAAAGAAACTGTTAAGATATGCCAGGAAGATAACTTGATACTTCATTTACGGATAATCTCAGCTTACATGTGATTTTGCACTAATGTTCAATGCAAAAATAAATTGACATACCAACCTTTGCACAAGGAAAAAGAAAGAACATAAGTAGTTCATTATCCGAACTGACATTTCCGCATCGATCAACATCTGTTTCAGTTTTTTCATCCATCACAATCTCATCGATTCCATGTTGATTCGCTAATTTAAACATCATGAACGGAAGACACTCGTCGGCTTAAACTGGGGTCCGATTGCACGCACATCATTACACGTCATGTCTTATACCATACATAAGTTGTCATGCATCCGGCTCACAGGTATCTTAATGAGCTCTTGCTACAATTAGTAATATAAACTTATTATGACAACAATAAAATAAATCCTTGCGATATCCACGATCACGTTAATTACCTAGTTTTATAGACAAAGGAGTTTAAATTGGACGAGTTGGTTATTTATAAATCCCTAGGGCCTAATAATCGTTATTTTAGTATTATATTATTATTGCGTCTAATTGATTGTTTGGTAAATTGGTTGCTCGTGATGCAGATAGATTATAACATGACTCCTTGTTCTTCTACCGTCGGTAAAGTATTTTCTAAGGATAAATTGACTCTAGCTTTTGTGCTGTCATAATGGGTTTTTCCTTTTATACTGACTAAAGCAGCTTCACGCTCATTCTTCTTGCAAAACAGTTTTCAAAATTCTAAACCTAGTAGTTTTTAAGTATGTTTCCACATATACAGATCCAAAAAAATAAATATCAATAAGTTATTACAAACGGAAATAAATAATATTTTTTCATAATTAAGGACGTAAATATATCGCAATTAAATACTAGTTTTGCTGGCTCTATACGTCGCGATTATAGGTACCTACTTTGTTTTAACATCACCATGAAAACCCAAAACCGCCAACAGTATCGAAATACGATTTATAATAAAATAAAGTCCAATAAAACCAATCTATATCTATCTGTAAGCAGCAATAGCCTGTAAGTATTTTATTGTCTTAAGCTTGATCTAGCCTGCAGTCACCTTGAGCGTAGTATTGAATTGTACAAAGGATTAGCGTCGTTAGTACGAATTCGGCCGTATCAATAGCACAATGAGATGGCATGAAGGTGATGGAGCTAGCAGCCCGGTGGGGTAGAGGGGACGCGCATTGTTCGCGCCGAGATCGCAACATTGACTTACGAGATAGGTACTTGTAGAATACATCCGAAATATAAACGATACCATGTTTCCATATTGAATCAATAATACAAAACTTATGAAAATCTATAGGAGCATCGATGAACGGAAAGAAAATGGTAACAAAAAAAACTATAACAAATGATTTTTGTAGTTCTTAGTACCCTGGTTAGTGTTTTCATTCAACATGTTCTAATTACAGCAATTAATATATATACATACGAGGAATTACATAATTTTTTGTCGTAATTGCAAAACGTTTTGTACATAATAGTAAAAAAAAGAATACTGGGAGCTATGAAAATAAATTGCTGTCGTATATTTTTTCACAGTACGACAATAGCTCTATCACTTGAAAGCTTTTTAATAACTAAAATCACTAGATTAATTATTGAACGTACAACCAAACACCGTACAATTTTAGCAGTCATGGCGCTGCTTTTTGAACTTTAAAAATAAAATAGCAGCGTTGCCTAATCGTTATTGTTAGCGAGGAGGGCTGAATAGAAATAACTATGTGGATGCTGGGCCGTCGTGGCTCGTCGGTGCCGCCGCGATGTCTTTTACGCAATCGCAATGCTCCACACCACACGCCGCAACAGATATTCTTAACTATGCCTTATAATGCGTCACGATTTGTCCTTTTTAATTGTGTTCCAATTCCAAACGTCTCAGTTCGGAGTATTGGCATTATTTATCTTCAAGCACAGTTTTATTACTGCCTGCAATATAGCTACGATACCCCAGCTTTATTAAAAGCAAGAATAAGGAAAATTTGCGGACTTGATTCCTTCAAGATTTTACTGAGTAAAGATAACGATACTCACATCTACCTTATTCTCACTAAGTATACTGAACTTACGTAAGTCAATTTATAGACGACAGTAGTGATGATAGTGTCCTGTAGACTTTGGACATCAGACATGTATCTTGGCTGAACAGATTTCCGTCAAACAATCCCAGGAATATGACGTTCACATCGGTCCATCAATTTTGAAGCTATACATACAACCAAACGGGGGGAAGTTATAATGTCTATTTTAGTGTTGTGTCGGAGTTAACTGTAAACCGCCATGAAAAAAAAGTCTGATCCAGTTCAAGCTTACCCTTGCACATTGTTATAAAAAAATTAAGTAGGTAACAACGTAATTACTTATATCCGTGTATAAAAAAGTTAACGACCATCAATAAAAAGGCTTCGAAAGTTCTCATATACGTCGACGACGTCAGAATCTCCCGTCTCGAGATGTGGTATCAGACGGAAAATAGAATAGACGTGTGCATGTGTTCTGAAGTAATTAAGTCTGTTATTGTATATTGTCTATTTTTTCTGTATAATCCTAGTCTTATAATCGTGGATAATTTATCTATTGATAATATATTATCTTGATTGAATACCAGTTTCAAATAAGATCAATAATTATTTAAGCTATACCGATTTCTGGTGTCGACGAAAAAAGAATTGAAAGTAATTATTTAATATTTTTTTTTAATTATAAAGTATATTGGATATGCGTACGTATCTGAACACGGTATTTATATATACTATATAACAAGTCTTTGTTATACAAACACAAACACGCGTACGACCCGACGGATGTTAAGCAGCTCCTTAGCCTATAGGTGCTTGCAATACCAAAGGCATTGCTCGCACGTTGTCAACCTGAAGAGGAGTGGTCCAAATGGGGGAAAAGGGGGGTTGAGCTTCCGGCCGTCTCACTCATCATACGAATCGCAGCTAAAGTAGCTATTTTTCATGGTACTAATCCAGTAGAGCCAGTCCATATATCAGCTGTAATCCATTGATTACGGCTTACCTGCTCATCGTTTATCGATAATGGTCATTAAATTTATTAATTTGGTAGTATAATTAGTGAAGAAATTCTATAAACGCATTAATTATATACACATGCACAATATAATTGATTCATTTGGAGACCCTTGCTAGTAGTAATAGTTACACAGTGCGGTACTCGTTACTCGGGTACACAATGGCATTCTTAAGGCTATGTTTCCACGTAATGCGAAAATGGTAACCTTTCCGTGGCATAAGGCAGTCTGTAACGTAACTTCGATATCGTTCTTTGGGAATCTATTAAGTGCTTTTGCAGTAGGAAGTTTCACAAGTGAACCCATAGTAAATTGAGGTGCTAGATTTACTATATGAAATTCAGAATATCTAGATATTTTCAAATTTGTAATCCAATTGATTAGCAAAAGAATTCTAAATTTAGTTTTGTTGAACTTTTTATTATATTAAAAAAAGTTAAACACGAGATGAATGGTACAAGTTATGTAAAATTTTACATGACTTATGATTATCACGTGTTTAACTTATGTAATAACTATGATAATAACTTCGTCTATGATTAATATCGGACTAATTCATTTAATGTCGGTTTCGTCCCTCATAAAGCAATGATGTTACCTCGACTCACAGCCTCTTGAAAACTAAGCTCTTGTTTGTCTGCCGTGTATGTTTATTTCATTTATTACATGAAGTATGTTTGTTCCCCTTTGTTAGAGAAATGAGAAAATAGAGATTTCTAAAGTCTCATGAAAAATAATATAGGCATTGTTTTTGAAGGGTTAATGGTTTTCGTTCAGCAAATCACAGCCCCAAGCACGAAATAATTATATACCGTAGCGTGACGGTATGTAAGTGTGTGCCGTCCGCTCACATGACATATTTCATAAATAGGAATGACAGCATGCTTTCTCGATGACGATACGATTACGTCAGGCGTTCCTGCTGGGCACCATAAATTAATAGGTCACTGTCGATGGTAGGTGTAAAATGCTGAGGTATCTGAGTTCGTCCGGTTTGTTACGATTTCTGGAGAAAGTGCGATTAAATATGTACAAATCTCCCGTAAATTGTTTAATGGTGTATTATTATATGAGATTCCATTGAAGTTGCTAACTTTAGTACCTTTATTTGCCTTTCATCGAAATAGAACTTTTGATTGATGACGTTATTAAAAGGAATTTTATAATTCGGAGTAGAAATTAAGAGCGACTGTAACATTGTCATGTGTCTCTGGAGTGACACGTGTGTTAATACTTTTACTATACACAGCTTTGTGGTAGATAAGGCTTCTTCATGATAATGTAAATAATCACCTGAAGAAACATTCTTATGAAGGTATCGAAAAACATAAGAGTAGTTATTAATCTCATAGCAACATAGTATGATGGAATATAAATAAAAGTATTATATAGAAGTTACTAATTAAAATGCGAATAATAAAAACTTTGCTCGGTAAATTAGAGCAGAATTGGCAACTCCTTGACCTCTCGTGCGCGGTGCGGTGCGGGCGAGGCGCGAGGCGGAAGGTTCGTGTTCGCCCGACCGCGACGCACTCCTGCGCAGAAAGTGTTTGTCCTTGCAACAATACGGCGTCTAACCTTTAACCCTGAAATATAAACAGATAATTCATTCACTTGGATTACCGACAATACCTATTTAATAACGTAAAAACAATATATTTACTTACAATCACATAAGTTATTTTTAAAGGGCAATTTAAAAAAGTCAAACCAAGTGACTTCCTATGTTTCATACCGTCTGGTTTTTACTGGAGTCGATTTTACGCTTTTTCGCATGCAATCGGGTTTTTCAACTTAACATGGAAATGACGTAAAACCCAAATAAAAAATAGCAATGCAATTAAAAGTGTTAATTGACGTGAATTTTTCAATATATATCGAATTGATGTTTGATCTCAGATATTGTTTATTTTACATTACATATTAGTACTTTATATTGGAATATTCCGTGTTGTTTTGTTCTGTTCATTCAATGACAAAATTCAAATTCAAATCGTTTATTTTGTTTAGGCCTGCGGGGGCACTTACAAATTGTCAATGTTACATTTTTTTTTTTCTTATATCTACAACCGGATCGGAACGCGACCTCGACTGAGAAGATCCGGCAAGAAACTCAACGGGCTTGTCTTTTTACATGTCATTATATTTCTTTTATCGCCAGTTGCTTATAATCAATAATTACATAGGGTAGTAGATATTAATATAAATATTATAATAGCTCCAGTGTGTTGCCTTTTGTTATTACCAAAAATTACAAATAATTGCTTAAAACCATCGAAATAATAAGTACAATACGTATACTTATGCTTAAAACTTTCTTGATGACAAATGTCTCCACAGCCAAAGGAGATCGCGATCCACCACAGTAATTCTCGATGGGCGGTTAGGTAATTTAATAAATCGATTTGAAATACTTAGTTACGAGATAATTATAGACATCGGATATTAAAAACACTTAAAAGATGAATGTGAAAAAGAAAGAATCACGAGAATCACAATTGATTTATGTATAGTTCCTAGAACTCAAGTGCAATTATTATTCTGTGTTTAACTAACGTACAATATTATATTTACTAGAAGTCATCAAGTGTTCAACCTGAATATTAATAGTATGACTTGCTTGCGGTATACGTGTTGGCTCTTGGCCTAAAATTGCGGTTAATCCAAGAATCGCTTTGTTCTTAGACTCTACCCTATTCCAATTTTAATCAGAGCGTTATATTGCAGAGTGATTGAGTTCCGAGTTTGTGTATATTAGCTATACAGACCGTGTATAAAAGTACGTTTTGTAAGGTATTTGATAACTTAAATGATGTTTACTGAACTAAACCATACAGGTTAACACCTAGACTCTAGAAGGCAGTTAAATCTCTTAACTGTATTTTAGTAACTTTAGTTACTAGAGTGCCGTTTAGTTACTGTAAGCTAACTAGAAGATAAAGAAATGTAGGTTATTAAATATACTTTTACTTTAATTATAGACTCTCTTTTTAAAATTATTGACTTTAATATGGTTTTTATAAGTTTCTAAGACTTTTTTCTCAAAGAAAGTTGTTTACAGGGCACCTCTACTATCTCTGTAATCGATCTTTTTCGGTTGCCACTTCTAAATTGTTGGTTAGCCGACAACACCGACAACCGCCAGTTTCTTTTGGTATCTCCTCATGAGTTAATAATACATTCTCAGGTACCGTGCACCTTTGTCTTCGAACATAGTTCTTTCATTATTTTTGTTAGTGCATTTTCTTGAAATCCCTTTTTTGTGGAATCATATTCAAAATTTTCCACTAAGCAGATAAATGTATATTATACATTAGTTGCAACGCGCAACTTTTACTTAGTAGTTTAATTTATTCTAATAATATTTTATAATTAACCATTAGAAATTATATAGTATCCAAATTCACAATAACCAATTTATTATAGTTATATAATCAAATGACAAATTTAATACAGTGGCTTTAAAAAGTAATGTAATATATTTGAACATGTAGGTAGGCGGAGTATGCAGGCAGGTAGACTTGCGTCTGTTGAAGGCTGTGGCGTGACTAATCTTCGCATTAAGCTTAATATGTCAGAATACACTCAAATCAAACATGCGCGCGTGTGTTCCGTGTAGTGCATAGCCAGGCACACACACACACACACACAGGCCGGCGGTTGTTTTTGTCCAATATTAGAGTCGAAGAAACCGCCGAATACCGCTAACAGTGCCGTCGGTTATTGCTCTCGGATTCCGCAACAAATTAACATGTATTCGGTACGTCTACATTTTATACCTAGTAATTTTACTTTAAATAAGTTTCTTTTGAAGCATCTTTTAATAAATCACAACTTCTGACCCAATTTCTGTGTTAACATTGTTCCGAAAATAAGTACAATTCAGTCGTCTTGTCGTATAGCTAAATCACCAAATTGTAGCAATCGTATCCTATATAAGACTTGGGGTTAATCACTTGAGGTTCAAAAATAGCAAGTATATTTTCAATGGTGAACTGATAAATGTTCGGATACATAGTAAAATCAGTCATTCGCTTCTTAAAGTTTGAAACAGAAGGCAATTTATCATTGTTTATTTAATGTATAAATAACATAGGCAAGTCAAAGTAAAAAAAGTAAAATTTATTTAATCTACTTTGAATGAACGTATAGTCAAAGTAACTAAATATTCGCATCAGGTAAAGTATTTATTTTTCAATACAGAGCCGAAAACATAAATTGAATGATTCGACACAAATTATTTTCCAAAGAAATGTTAGCTGTGAATTTCTTATGCTCACATAACATTTCCTATAACCACTACAGCTTTATTCGAAAAGTAATCATAGGCTTGTTCCATCACCGCACATAATACCACGAAGAGGTCTACCATTAGTAAGAAGAGCGTGACGGACACAGTTTCGGTAATTTAAAATCTACATTCAATCGATATATAAGAAAATGGTCGGTATTATTGTTGTGTATGTGTGTCACAGCGCGGAGACGGCCACGCGGCCGAGAGACAAGAATGAGGCCGGCCCGTTTCGCATTTTGCACTAACTTACTTTTGTTTGTTTGGTTATTTTGGAAGTAGGCTCTTATTATACGCTGAAAGAAGTCATACCATGTGTAACCTCGTATTGTAACCTCGTGTACTTACTATGTCCCGTATTAATAAATCAATCTCAAGTCTGCGAGCGATCTTGGATAGGTAAGTCATTCCAGTACAAAATTACACGTCAAAAGGTTACTCAAGATCACTCTCAGACTTGAGATTAATTAATGAATACGGGCCTATGTGATGTAGATACAACCGTAAGTGCTTATGTAGCTAATGTGGACTATACTGTTGGGTAAAGAAATATGTGCATAAAAACTTGATTACAGCAATAAATTTAGAGAAAAACATAACTTACTACGACCGTTAACCTAGATATGTCCTCCGCAACTTTGGTCTAGGTCTAGTGGAACTAATGAACCATGACCAAAAATGTATGGGTAGAGCAGGATGGTATAATGTTGCGGATATTATCAGATTTTTTTGGATATAGATAATTTCTAATTTGAATTATTAAAAGCTCTAAAGTATTCTTTAAGGCGACTATTCTCAACATTCAAATCCTTACTCTAAATATTACCGTCATTTGAATGCAGCTCGTACTACTAGTTCAATATTGTGTAGTTGTTATCTGTGCCAACTGACGTCATATTAAACCTATTACTATTGTCGTACATAAGGCTATAGACGATTCCTCATATCACGTTTGCAACTCTATTCTAGACGTATTTCAATTCTAGTTCAATTCGAAGGTAGAGTCACGAATAATTGCCTTCTCAAACATGTGTTTTTAACTAAATACCTACTTATTTCCTATTGCAAAAGAACTTATTACCATACTTCTTTGTTTTCAATATAAAGCTATACCAGGTGCTTTTTGATTTGTGTGTACCTACGTCTTTGCATCAATCGGTTTTTCAGACTACTTATGTATCTCAATCATTACTATTGATAATAAATCAATTACTATTTGTATCCGAACACTATTATAAGCTTTACCGTCCAAAATACGAACTGAGACACGCGGGACCGTGTTTTGGTATAGTGCAAGCGAGCAAGAATTAAATTAAAACTCGAATAACGCTTGAAACAGAAGCCGAGTGAATATCCAAGTACTTAATTAAATTTCAATTTTATTATACAGTTACGGGGTCACTTTTTATGTGAGCAGATTAAAGCAATCTGCGGTTTACACATAAATAGTTTTGTTTGTCACGAAAGTCGTTAAGGAATTATTCTATATTATCAGCAATTAATTTGCCATCTTCATTTTCTAAACCATAATTTATGTAAAACCTGTCAGTATTCTAATGAAAGCTGAATAAAATGCTATTAGTGCACGCTCGTACGATAAGCAAATTTATATTAGAAGAGTAACAAATCTCAGAGCTCCGGCTAAAACTCTAACTAGTCTCAAATTCAAGAACTGGTTTGTTGTCGGAATATTCGATGATAGAGTGCAAGTGAAAGTCATGATCGTCGTACATACAAACAGTTCCGGTTTATCTTATTTTTTACCATTAATTAGTAAGTCTGACTCGGTAAACAGTTTCTTAAGCTAAGAATGTTGGTCCTTATATATTTTTGGACATTAATGTTGACTCAACATCGATCGGAATTAGCACTAGTCGACCTAATCTTCGGGGTGATGCATGAACCTTTGAATAGGAATCAGTCACGTATATTCAACTAGCTATAGTTATATTTTGCTTATGTATAAAAAATATGTCGACTAACCAGTTTTTTAAATTATATAAGTAAGTATTTTTAATAACTACCTTATTACATATTTTTCTGACCATTTCAAAAATATATGCCTTCGTCAATTAACATATTAACCAACATTAAAATGCCCAATGACTCATCAGCGGTGTCACGATTCGATTGAATCGAATAAATAATAATAATAATAGTACCCACAAGAACACGCGTCGATTGAGATAATGACATTTCAAACGTCCTTCAGTGACACTTGGATACGGAAATTAAACGGCTAAATTGCTACCTACATTCAAGTGCGCCGAACGTACAGTGCACAATAGTACAATACGTATTATTATTAGCCAATATTACCAAACTGTGTCCTCTACATCCTAATTCAATTTGACCATTAAATCCATTTTTACACACGCCACCTGTCATGAGCTCAGCTCTATTTTTGTTCTAGCCATTCCACCATTTATTTTCAGGGGCTAGGCCCCTGCTGTGTACGTGATTCGAATGAGACATTAGGAAGTATTAAATCATGCAAGCAGCATCTCAGACGTCCTTGTGGCTTATTTCCTGTATAATATTTTTATCCGAATTTGTTGGAATTTTGTGCGAAAATACACGACATAAGGAACTTTATGAATTGTATGTAATTGAACATAATATGCAGTTGAAGTCATGTGGACTTCGGGATAAGGTGTTATATTATCGTTTGTTATAGAAATGAGTGGGTAGCTAAATGTAGAGCTCATACAAACATGACTATAGGGTTGCCAAATATAAGGAGCGACAATGTGGTAAGTATTTCCATCATGTCGTTTACCGACACTATGTATTTCGTGATTGTCAACCCTAGTGCGTACAATACACGCGGCAGTGTTTCACCAGCTCAACACAGAAACAAAAACTCCATTAATGTCATTTAATCGAGCTCTCGAGCGTGGGATTACAAGCGTAGTTTTAGGTATAAATTAAATTTTAATTCACGTTGTACTTTTCCAGCAGTTCGACTGACCTTCAGCTTTTAACGATAAAACCGGAGCATTTGTCAAGGAAGTTTACACAAATAAACACTTCTTGTTTTATTTATCTAGAGTTAGGTACACTAGGTACACTAGGTAGAATTTGGCAATCAATTGATACTTTGAAATAAAACCTACCTGTTACAGAAACACTGAACCCAAAATAAAGATTTAATTTTATATTTCTAAGAGCTTACCTGTAAACTAATACAATTACCTATATTTGTTTAAAGTACTATAATACTATTTGCCTTAACTAAAATTACTGACTAGAGTCATACATTTTTATGTATATATCTACTTATACTCGAATAAGTTACCTACAACTTTTCTCATGACATAGGAAATCAGTTTCCAATTTCATATGCAAGACAATAGTCTTATAGTCTTATTAGATTTAGATTAATTTAGATAAATTAATCGTAGGTACCTACTACAGTGGGAACGAAGGTTCCATCCGGCCTCGTCATTACAATACTATACATGCATCCCAGATGAATCTGCAAAATGAATAAAACCACAGTTGAGGTATCCAATTAAGTGGATTGCTAATAAAAGTGAAATCGAAGCGAGTGCAGTGGCCGCACGCTTGCGGCGGCTCTCCGCACGACGCGCGACGCCGCGTCACCGCTCCTGCCGCCCCACGCCGCCCCACGCCGCGCCGCCGCGCGCCGCCCGACCACTACAGAATACACAATACGCTCGCCACACCAGTAAATTCCTTCTCAAAATCTAATTCACGCAGCAAACTTTGTTCTTTGTTTGTTCTTACTATGTCAAATTATATATTAAAATTCGTTCCGAGGCAAACGACAGCCAATTAACTGATAAAATATTTATTTATAACAGCTTTAAAGTGCGCCAAAGTCGCGCACGCGTGTCTAATCTATTATTCCGGATACGCGTGGGAAGTGCTACCGAAACGGCAATAAAATCCGTCCCATAATATCGCTATTGAATTTCGAAATCTTGCGAATAAGAAGAAAGGTTAAGCGAAATCATTTATTATGACACTCAGCTATTGTTTAGTGCCAAAATACTTCTATAACCGGAACAGCTTAGCTCCGTTAAATAAAATTTAAATAAATGAAAAGATTTCACATACTATGCATTTATATTTTACACCTCATATGTATGTGTGAAATCTGTTGCAGAGTTTAATTATATTTCACGGAATAAATTTGCAATTAGGTGGATTAAGCGACCGTACCTAGATCTCCACCGCAGAGCGGTGTCTTTGATATAATACCTATGTAGTTACACTTTACATGTGTAGATTTATCTGCAGCCGGATACCCACAAGTGCAACTGTGGATCTAATTGCATGTAGCATCTGCTTTCTCAGACTGAATTACCAATTCAGACTTGAACAAAGTTTGTTGAATAAGACATACAAACAGAGGTAAAACTAATGCAAATCAACCTAAGTTCTCCTTTTCACTGTTGACAGAGTTGTCGCGGTCATGGGGCTGCCGCTTTTGCTCATATTCTCCATATATCCCAGCCTGCATCACTTCGGAATCATTCAACTATGGGACATTTCATTTCAGTTTTTAAAATGTCAACCTATCTTATTGGAGGCCGACCACGTGACTGTTTGCCTTTTATTCCACCTTGGATAACGTTCTATAGAGTCTTCAGTACGAGTGGCGTGTCCAAAAAATATTAGGATTAAAAATTGGATAATAAACGTAAGCAGTTTTTTAATAAGGTCGTTTATTATGGAGACGCGCGTTGATACGATTAAACAGTGAAGAATACTCGAACGCAGGACAGGACAGCCATAATTTTTTTATTATAACATATTTTATTTATTTTAACTTAGTCTGTTCCATTGAAAGCAAATTATACACTGCATTGAATTATCACGACCACATTGCGTTATCCGTCATTGTTGCCAATGAAAAAGCCTTTTTTTTATTTTATTTTTATTTCGAAATAGGCAAGTATTATTATTATTATTACAAACTTTGTTCAAGTCTGAATTGGTAATGCCTATACATTTATTAGGCCCGAATTATGTCACTGTGACTGTTACCTAATTATAAAAATGATTATATATATATTTTTTAATGGGACTGGTCCCGCCACACACTACCACCACTTATACTCTTGTAAGGATCGACAATGGTGACCAATAATGACGTCGAGGTTTGACCCTCGAGGAGTGCCGGGGAAAAGTTAAATTATCTTGGAACCCGCACGAATTTAATCGAAAGAAATAATAGGAGGAGTAAAAAGAAAAAAAAACCACTTCCCTCCGGTGCAAAGCGGGAGCCAAAAATAGCTGGTATGGGCTGATTGCCATAAAAGCAAGACTGTTACAGCTGACTGAAGACCAGTTGTAAGGCTCCACGGATCGTAATTAGACTAATTGGACCTAAACTCGTGAGTTGATTATATTTGATTATATATACCTACATATTTCGGTTCACATTGTAACAAATGGATATCGTTTTGCAGAACAGAATCAATGAATCAACCCACATGCACTGCTTTAGACTAATACCAACCTTGTGTTCTAGGTTGGTTTCAGTGTGTAGAACTACGTCGAAATTGCCTACTTATACATTTTACTTGTAAAGTTCTATTCATATAGTTCTATCTACCGATAGTCAACGAAAACCAAGTATGTAACTCTATACCTACTTGTTATCTGTAAAAAAATGTGTCCGTAATTATTCTACAAGTAACAAGCATTTAATAAAAGACCAGAAGGAATCTGATGTCTTTTATCCATGATCTTCGATAAGTGGGCACCTCAGCCAGTGGATGTCGCTTAATTCTTCTAGGCTTGTGTCTATTGTTTCATGTTTACACTTCTTTTAAGTCATAGCACTCTTGTCAGAGCGGTCGTGGTCATGTTTCGGTCGGTTCTTGTGCCAACGCTGCTCGTACGATACGTCGCCATGTGGGTCTATGTTTACACCAGCAGTATTCTATAGCAGAACTCCTAGGCAGGTTCAGACAGGCTGGCAGGCAGGTGGGAGTGTGCGGTGGCAGGGGGAGCGGAGGCGTGGGGGAGCGGGTGTCAGGCGGCGTGGCCGGGCGAAGTGCGAGCCTCGCGCGCCACATGATTTATCGTGGGCTTAGATCCGGTTCGCGCAAGCACCGCCGCAGCCCACGCCTTGTTTTGCTCTATTATCACGCCAAAATGATCACACTACTTTGTCTACCTATTATATTGTTTGGTTGCTTGTATTAGTGTTTCCAATTGAAAGTTACTATTTTTTTTCCTATTCTGCTACAAAGGCGCGTCCACATATTATGCCTAGCAGCCTGTCTGAGCAATCAGTTTTGTCGTCTGGCCGTGTAGACACCACGTCGTAACTGATGGCTCGAGCGTACATGCAGATACGCCTTTTCGGTACCGACTAGCTCTAAAACGAAGTATTTTTTAATCTTCAACAAAAGTCTAGATGGAGCGGATATTAAAAAAAAACAACAATTTCGCCATATTGCCGTCGTTGGTTTAAACCAAACCAGTCATCACGTAGACACTAGCAATAATACCTATATTTCAATAACGAAACGGTTCAAGATCCACGAATCTTGGTCAAGCATCTCTTTTGGTACTTTCTTCAAATAAATAGCTGTGAATTGCGGATATATGAGTTTAAATATAAATAACTGTAGATATTCTGCGCAGTATTCGTATGTACTTGATCACTTATCTACATTACAGTTGGTAAGAAACTTGTTGCTCAGAGTAGATAGACACACGAAAGTGTTAGGGATTCCCGTGAACATCCGAAATATCCAAAACCGCCGAAGTTGTGACTGTATTTACGTGATAACGTTATTTGGACAAGCAATATTTGAAATAAACACCTGTAAGAAAAATAAATACTTTCCATATCCATTTAGCTGGACCTGTAGGTACGTACATCACGTAATATAAGATATTATTATTAAACACTCGTGTCATGTCATTGACTCGCAGTTCATCGGCTGTGCGCCGCTGTAGGTACATAACAAGTACCGGGGTCTTTTAGTTCATACCTATGCAGGTACATGTTTTTATTTTGCAAGAAAACAAAGAATTTGTATGTCCGCAAGTTTAGGCATTATGAACAAAAGTAGTGGACTTTTGGGTGTTGGCTATCATTTAGCGCTATTTAGCGCATTTTATGGGACCTGACAGCGCGTTTAAGAGTTGGCAGCACCCACCACGTGTTGTGACACTTAATACATATATTTTGTATTTTGTCTCTGTTACTTAAACTGCTGCAGTTGTTATGGTCACGATCCAAATAACCCGCTATTGGTTCTTAGAATTGATTTCATCGGTAAAATTGAAAATTTTACGGGTTAGTGTTAGATAGCACTTTCAGCAGTTATTTAACTTTATATGCTTTTATATACCTCATCATCACCTTGCCCTTATCCCACACTAGGTGGGGTCAGAGCAGCACGTTCTGTTCTTCCATTCAAGCCTATCATCCGTCATCTCTGCACTCACTCCATTTTCGCTCATACCCTCTTCCACGCAGTTCATCCACGTCTTTTTAGGACGTCCCATACCCCGACTACCGCTCACTCTCATACCCATCGTCCTTTTGATCACATGATCATCCTCTCTTCGCATAACATATCCATACCACGCTAACCTTCCGCTCTTTATTTTCTCTGTCACCGGCGCTACTTTCAGGCTTCCCCTTATATACTCATTTCTAATTTTATCCACCCTTGTTACACCACACATCCATCTCAACATTCGCATCTCTGCTACATGCACTCTTCTTTCATCCACCGCTTTTGTAGCCCAGCACTCTGATCCATACAATACGACAGGCCTTATAACCGACTTGTAAATTTGCCCCTTAAGTTTAAGGGGCATTCGCCGGTTGCAGGTTATCCCTGAGACATGTCGCCATTTCATTCGACAAGCATTTATCCTGCTTGCTACTTCCCGGACAATGTCGCCGTCGCTTTGCAAGATAGAGCCGAGGTATCTGAAGTCTGAGCAGACTGGAATGGATACGCCGTCTAGGGCAACTGGAGTAAAACTGGAGAGGCCGCCAAAATCACAGAACATCTGCTCTGTTTTGGTCCGGCTGATCTTAAGCCCCACGTTCTCCAGTTTCTCCTGCCATTTTACCATTCTACTCTGTACGCTTTTATATATCGAAATTATTATTATTCAAAGTTTCAAAATTAAAGCGGCCTTAATATAAATAAATAAATATGAAATAGAGTTAGAACAATAAATAGATACGCAGCTCTACAAGAAAATTCGTCAATTCGTCTTATATGTATAAAGACTGCTAAACTTTGTTAACAGTCGGGCCAAATAGACGTTTCAGTCATTTTTGGCCATGGGCCATTGACAGTTCCCACTGACGGCACGCAATACTTTTTCCACTTCGCGTGTTTTTTATAACTTGCTTGTTGGTCTGCAGGGCACAATGTGGCCCGCGAGCTTTCCGCGCATCAGCGAATTGCGTCTCTATGAAAATGAAAGGCTGAAGAAAACAAAACAACATGTCGGTTCTACTTTTGTTCTAATTTTGTTTGATGCGTTTCCCACGCCACTGACACTGACAACTCTGGTATGACTGCGTGTGGCGTGCTCACACGCCGCCACCGCCCGCGCCACCTGCTGGCTTCGTGATACGTAGGTATATTTGATGTTAGCTTGCATTACACGCAGCTCGGACGATGACGCTCAGAGAGACAATGAAGGAAAGTCGCAATGAAAACCCTACATTAGTGCACTCTTCTGTATTACTGCAATTAAAGATAAGTTTTCAAAATTACTGAAATAAAATGTTAAGTAAGTGTACTCATCAAATGTTTTTTTAATTGTCATTGCCATTCTATATCTTCTCGGAAAAAATGTGTAATTAAGGTGGGTAACCTTCCAACACGGTTCAAAAGCTACGGTTGCGAATGTGTTCCGCTCGTCATAGCAGTTGATTGACCAATTGAAGACCATTTCATTATAACTGTCATTGATGTTTGATTTGTGTGACAATTCAAACACCAAAATTCTAGACAATTTTGCACTTAAAAGAGGTAATATGTATGTTTGATTGCGCAGCGATTATTATACCATATAATAGGTAGGTACTAAATACCTAACAGCGCAAATGAAATATTAGATCAGAAGTACGTATGAACAGCTAGATGTAATGCATGTACCTAATAAGACTGTTATTATTTGCAGTTTCACTTAATACTGTACTTAAATAGTGAAAAGTTCAGTTAAATCGTCCATTCAACCGTGTAAGGCAGTCGCTACTTGAATATGTACGAGTATCTATTCACATGTTTTAATTAACAAAAATATTGTATACTAGGTGAAACAAAAAGGGTATACTATTTTTTTTGCAACTTTAGTTTGTAAATCTAAAACTATCGGCTTTGTGGGACAGTTGAAGTATTAAAGGTTTTGTAGACTTATGAAATCTGTCAACAGCTGTATTCCTATAACACCTTTTGTTTTATAAGTTTTCTCCAAAGCTGATCGTTTTAGAATTACAAAGTTAAGTTTTGAAAAAAAAAGTATACCCTTTCTGTTTCAACCTGTATAGGCACTCCAACACGCAATTGTAGAGGGCACTAGTCCCTTGCTACAAAGAGTCACACAAAGGACAGTTTAGTTTTTATTTAAAGTCGGTAAGCAAACGCACGACCTGCCGCATTTACCGTAGCCTATATATAGATGCTTAAAATACCAAAGGCGTTGCATGCACGTTACTAACCTGAAGGGTAGAACAGAGAGAGAGAGGGTGGTCTTTCAGCTCTCGCACGCATTGTAAGAAACGCAGTAAACGCAGTCTTCTGGCGAGAAGGACCATTTCCGTGCGTCCAAGCGCTTTTGCCATACCTATTATTGGAATCAAGTATAATCAGCTCACGAGTTTACGTCCAATTAGTCTAATTACAGTCCCTGGTGCCTTACAACTGCTCTTCAATCAGCTGTAACAGTCTTCTTTCTATGACAATCAGCCCATGCCAGCTATTTTTGTCTCCCGCTTTACACCGGAGGGAATGGATTTTTTCCCTTCCAACTCCTCCTATTATTTCTTTCGATTAAATTCGTGCTCCAAAACAATTAAACTTTTCCCCGGGACTCGTCGAGGGTCAAACCTCGACGTCATTATTGGTCACCATTGTCAATCCTGGCTTACAGGAGTTACAGTGGTGGGAGTCTTCTGGTGACCCCGGCCAAGCCAGCCCGTATATGAGCTGTAGACAACTGGCTACAGCTTGGCTCTATCACCATCAAAAATTATGAAATAACTAGCTGTGCCCGCGACTTCGTCCGCGTGGAATTTAATTGACAAAGTTTCATACAAACTTTCATCCCCTATTTTATCCCCTTGGGGGTAGATTTAATCAAAATCCGTTCTTAGCGGATGCCTACGTCATAACATCTACCTGCTTGCCAAATTTCAGCCCGATCCGTCCAGTGGTTTGGGCTGTGCGTTGATAGATCACTATGTCAGTCAGTCAGTCAGTCACCCTTGAGTTATATATATTTAGATAGACGTATTGGTTGCTGGTCTATACAAAATATACTGAAATGTTTGGTTTCATCATTATTTATATGGTTGATTTTAAAATAAAACCCTGCACAAATAATCATGTATGTGCATAGTATAAATACATCAATTTATAATCATTAATAATCATACTCAGATATACTTACTTATCCTTGTAGGCAGCCGCCATATTTGAGGATTATCAGGCGCTGATTCAATTAGGATTGTTTAGGAATCGTGTCTATGTAACACAAGAACTATAATATTTCTAGATTTAATCAAATAACACCTAATTATCAACATAATATAATGATAGAATTACAAATATATGCTTAATAATTAATGTTGTAAATGACTATAGGTAGATCAATAAAATGTGTAATTACGTTAATTGATTATATATACTCGTAATATGCATTTCAATCAATGTAAATGGACCTTAGACAAATCTTTATAGACAACCTGAATCGTGTACCTACTGACGGTGCTCATTTCCACGCTATAAATCGTGCTGTCACACGGATAATAGCTTGCCTTACACATTATATGCTCTAAACTAACTTTCCATTTCGCAAAATGTGAAGATTAAGTCTCATACATTTAATGTTCTCTTCCATCAAAACGCTAACGCCCGTTTGTATGTCCACTCATTAAACTTTTAACGACGCTGCAGTGTAATCAACACAAAACCTGCGCTAAGATATCACATAAAATATTGCTATGTATTTACCACTACCCGTTTATGATCCTCGTCAAATCAATACAGTAGGGTTTTACATGAAAAATGTTATTTAACTTGTTTCACCATAAACTTTATACTGCGATGAAACGTAAACTTTCTATATTATGTGAAACGCCTGATTTAAGTGATAATTAATGATAATATGATAATCATACAATCACAATTAAGCCCAAAAATCTCATTAGATTACAGCGTAATAACATAATGGCATCGTCTGTGGGTGACTAATTAACTAGCGTTTTGTGGCAATAGCGGCGCGGGCGCAGGCGGAAGGAGGCCGCCGCGGCGGGTATTGGTACCTCGCATTAACGTACACTTAAATTACCTCGCCGAAAAGAAAAAGTGTACCAATTGAGCTGTGTAAGAGCTAGACGTAAATCAAATTGAAGATGCCCGATAAAGTGGATAATAATTAGTGGAAGACGTGAAAGCGTTGGGAGAAAAATTCGTGAGAGTTTGTGTTAGTGTGATTGTGCATTTGGCGAGGGACATCCGGTTGCGGCCGGCGCGCGCGCAGCCACACCGCTTGTTTCAAACCTGCGGCACTTGCTATACGAAAGGTATTATTTTAAGTACATTATTTATATGTATGTATTACAAAAACAAAATTTATGTGCGACATGAGAATAAGTAACAAAAACTATTATGATAGTATATATTTTAAATGTGTGGCTGGTAAATTAGGACTGACTACACAAGACATTTGAATGTCTTAGTTATTCCAAAACCTTTCATTATAACTGACCTTAGACATTCTTCCAATCGGTTGGGCATTGAATAAGAAATCAGATGCCTTGCTAATACCAAAGAGTATGTACCTATGGCTACAAGCAGTCTCAATATTCTACATACACCCATCGAGTGAATAGCAGACGAACAAAAATTCCAAAAACGGTGTCACAAGTACCAATTACGGGCTATTGCTGACCCGCTGCTAACCATGGTGGTGGATACTCGTACATGGAGCTGTCAACTTAATTGGGAACGATTCACCATTTGTGAATTAATTTAAGATCGAGACGATTCTTTAGTTAGAAACGCACTTCGAATCGTCGTAAGGGCATTTCTGTCACTTTATTGATGACTTAACGATATTAGGCCAAATCTGAGAGCAATCTTGGAATTTTCATTCTTGTGTCATACCAGTACATAATAATGGCATGTCAAATGCGAGCCTAAGACCGCTCTCAGACTTGAGATTGATTTATTAATACAGGCCTTTGATTTTGAGTTGAATTTCGTAATGTGACAATATACCAATGTCACGCGTCTGCTTGCCTCGACTCGGCTATTTGGACACACTGTCGACTATACTTACACTTTGGCTCAATTTAATAACTGTAAAAGCGAATTAATTCTAGAAATTATGTAAAGTAAGTATGTAATATGTTCATATTATAATTCTTGGTATTTCGTAGTAAGTAAATATATTTCTTAGATCGATCGTCTATAGACAAAGGTGTAGTGCCAATGTAAATCGTTTTATTGGATATTATTTCAAATGATAACTCGCTGATAATCGATATCAAGATGATTTATGAAAACTTTAAAATATATCTCCACATTGGAGCGAGAGAGTTCCCCTTACTTATTAAAATGTATATTAAATAAATAATGCATTATTTCGGCTTTGGGGCAAGGTTTGAATCGCTCGCTCTTTAAAGCATTTTGGGCAATCTATAAGCATACCTAATCACAATACAATAACAAGTTACATTTGTAAAAACGTTGACATTTAAATACATCTGCATATTCTATGCTAACAAGTTCAGATATGTCTCATAAAAATATGACCTGTCTTTAATATATTTTATTAAATTGGTTAATTGCTTATTAATGATCGCTATTTTTTTTTATAACACGTTTATGTTAATGATCCTGCTCTTATCAAACTTCGGTGTTCTTCTGAGTACGGAAAGTAAAACCACTGAATTATGTCAAGTCAGAGGTGAATCTAATACATTCTACCAACTAATAAGAAATAATGTAAATTATACTATTAAATTAATTTAATTGGAATAATGAGAGTCGAATTGTATTATGGGATTATAAAAAATAAAGAAGTGATTGAAATTATAGAAAACTAGATGAAAACCTGGCTTCGCTCGGGTGGAATGTGACTCATAATACACAATCTTTTACAAAATGTAGGTAGATATTTTTGTAGTTATCGGTTTTCAAGGAATATTAGGCAAGGCATAGATTCGTATAGCATTTTTCATTGTGTTTAATAATTATAATACATTAAAGCTGCAAAAGTTTTTACATAAACATTTATTATTAAAAATCAACTTTCAAAACAAACTAACATAAATTAACAAAATAAAGAGCTTTCAATTTTTATTCTCTGTAAACCTCTCTGTTTTAAACACTCAATCTTTCTCTTTACTTTGGTGGGTAACAAATGCAATTTTCAAAAATCATAAAAGTTGTGACAATGTTTGCCAAATCCCAGGAGATTCGGCTGTTAACAAAATTATGTAGGTTAGGTATCATCAAACAAAATAATTATGAAAAAAGGCATTATTTTTATGAAATACTTCAGATTTGTAAAACTAAATGAAATTAATACGAAAAAAACATGAAGACTGAATTTGTTTGTTCTAAAAGCTCAATCTTCTTCTTCTTTCTTTAAAAATATGGCCCACCCAGTTTTATAGGTATTTCGAATAAAGACTAATTTACACACTGAGAACACTGTGTTATCACTGACACTACCTGACAGGGATGCGTGCATAGAAAATATAGCGGTACTGTGCCGGACTTGACGGAACTGCCAATATGGCGATTGCCATTTGCACCATTAGAATTTAACAAAGTACTCGACAATCCGAATTTTGCGGATATAAATGTTGTCGACTCGAAATCATTATTTTTTGTTTTATTATTCAGGTAAGGTTTTAATCGAGTCTACCGTACCCCTGAACGAAATTATTAATATATATAACCGAAATAACGAAGCTCAATATTAGCAGAACTAGTTTTGTCTCCGGCGTGGTTTCATTACCGCACCGTGGCATTGAGCACGGAAATCGCCGGCAATATTTGTACTATTAATGTGTCTGCCTTTTTTCATTTAGCTGTGGGTAATGAACACTTATTAAACGTATATCTATATTCATTTCTATAAATTACAAGAAGTACGTAATAATATTGTAAATACAATTTGTAGTTGTCTGGCAAATTAAAATAATGATAACTTTGTGATTCTTTGAATACTATGTTTTATTGCTCGCTCAACGGGCCAATAAATCTTTGGTAATCTCGTTAATGCAGTATTCTTAGAGTCGTGTGATCAAACAGAATAGACAACCTATATCACGGATATTATGTCTTAAGTCCTTATCTGTGAGAAAATGTAGGTAAGTAACTAAGTACTATTCGTTTTTTATCTCTATCTTGAGTATCTATTAATTTTTCTCAATATATTACATCTGTTTTTAATATAAATAATAATAAATAAATAATAATAAATATACTTACGAAAAAATATGAAATCTCATCGTATTCTGCGGGTTGAGTTACATTCACGTCACATTCAAACATCCTAGCTCAGATCTGAGTAATATAAACTTCAAAGTCCATCCACTCTCACTTATAATGGAATTTGCCATTATGATCCACCTAGATTCTGTGGAAGCGGGCTGGCGCACACCCGCCCACTGCGACGTGCTGCTCTGTAGGTAGATAATCGCTTTACAAAAAGCTCTTTTAGATATAACACAGTTAAAAATCCCAACGATAAGGACAACCCGTTAGCAGATGACATAAATTGGTAAGTAATAATGTAGCCGTTGCTCGTGAGCTAACATTTTTACTGAATTAGTGTTAAAGTAGCGGTGACTTTTATAAGGAAATTGTTGTTTAACCTTCTCTTATTTGAAATAGTATTAACTAAGTGACTGAATAAAATTAAAGCATTTTATTAAACACCTCTGTAGGTGAGTAAGTAAGAAGGTACCTGTATTTATATTATAATACCTAAAATATGATGACAACCTATAGATGTTATGACTCAAATTTATATCTTACACAGAAATTAATCGTGACCAAAAATATGGAGTATGGAAGATTTTTTATGTAGACTCTACATAGTCCTAATTTTAGAAAAAAACTAAAATACAAAAGCTTTTTGGAAAATGTTGTTGTATTTGAATATAAATGCACAATAACTTAAGAGTTACTGTTATAAATAAAAGTGCTTAATTATATTTCGGTTCCGTAACAACTAAAAAGATATTACATGTTGCTAAACAAATTTAATAAGCATCGGCGTTAATGAATACGTAAAATGTACCTACGCGGGTGTTTATTACGCGCATAATAGAGTGAGCGCTCTGCTTGCGGTCTCCTGACCTTTTAGCTGAAGTAATTATTGTTCCACGTTACGGCGGTTCTAGGCAGCGTAACTCCCGCTCCCAGACAGGTAGTAGGTACCGCTACCGGTAAATATTATGCAACCAGCCGGACGCAACACAATGTTAAGTGCACTATATCTATATCACAGAAAGCGTCGTGACCGGCCCGGTCCTGATCGCGGGCGATCGCGGATGTATCCGCAATGCCGCGCTGTATCACGCGTGATGTATAAAAAATACTGATCTGATATTTGCCTACAGTATGTATGTTCACGTTCAAGACGACATTGTTGCAGGTACAGATATTATTGTGGCTTCATTGTACCGACGATAATAAAGTGTAGAATTCGAAGAAGACATCAGACAGGGGCGAGCGATTATAAAGCAGTCATCAGAACACATTTGCTTGTAATCGTACTTTATTTCCTTCGAGGTGTTGAAATCGCATTTTTGAAGCGAAGCTTCTATTTCGGTGTCTTTTATAAATTGTAATTAAAATAATATCTACTCACATATTATTTAAGTATTATATAATTTTAAATAAACTTTGTATTGTAAACATTGTGTATTTAAATTTAATTACAACCAAGCATAAATATATCATAAAAGAAAGTTTTTGTATTTCCACTGGCGCCAAGCAACACGAGAGGTCAATAATTTACTTTATAATTAAATGATCAGATTAGCCAACGATACGATGCTAATGTATTCCTAATTATTATAAATTTCTACACATTGTTGCAGACGGCCTTGTTACGCAACAAGATATGCAACATAACACGCGTATTATCTACGATATTAACATGCGAACCGTTTCTCTTTCGCACGTATAACTCGCGACTCTCGGCACTAGCAGCTCGCAACGCTTTCCGATAAACGCTTCTTTTTGAAAGAAACTGCATGTTTTACAATATGACTCATTGTTGCTGCGATCAGTATGTGAGAATTTAAAGAATGTTTCCTTTTTTAGACTCACAAGAAAATCTGTAGTAATAATATGAGGTTTAACGGTTCGTTACTTTGGTTTACCTTGAATGTTGAACTTTTCATTCATATTTGCATAGTTTGATTGTTCTTCGGGACACTACGAGCGAGGGTTAAAACCTCGGCGTCGTCACTGGACACCATTGCTGATCTTGCCTTACAGGAGTAACAGTGTTTGGAGAGTGTAACGGGACTAGTGTCATAAAAAATAGTTTATTAGAATTAATATGTACCTATAGTTTTCAAATAATAGCAAAACAAAAAAATCAATAAAGTGAAATCACGGATGCGGTAAGCTAATATGACACAAAGGTCACACCGCATGCTGTTCTCGGGCCAAGACTTACTTGTCGATTAATAATTATGCCTGCACGTATCTATTGGGACAGACAGTTGATGGGCCCTCGCATGTATTTGTACACGTGTTCTTTATAAATCAGGTAAACATGTATACAGCGTACTTTTAACATTTATGTAACTTATGTTTAATACCTCAATTTCTAGAGAGGTATAAATAGTAAATTAACAGGTGAATATAGGTTGACATCGCGCGATGCTCGCTCGAGTAAACACCATAGAATTCAACACGCGGGCGCAAATGATAGTAGCGTCATCGTCACCGCGACCTCAGACTGTGTTCTAACGGCAAATATTTGTTTGGCTACCATAGATAAACAGTAAAGTCAGTAACCAAGTTTTGCATAAAACTTGTTAGGTTTATGGCGTAAAAAATTTAGCTTTTTTCACATGCACTAACGCGATGCATGACTTCGTCAATATTGCTCAATTTTGATGGATACTGTAAGTTTGACGTTTAATTCTATTAACTGAGTCAGTAAGTTTATGTACCTAATTACAGTGATGGCGATATTAGTACATATATAAATAATATTCGTACAAAGACAGATTACTCTGACGTTTTGAGGGTTAGGTACGTACAAACACATGGGTAAAAATAAAACATGTGTATCGTGTAAATAAATTAAAAAGCAAGTGGAGTGCAGGTCCATTTCTCCGCGTGATTGACGTGACAAGTTGATTTGCCGCGCGGCCCGCGCGCTCGTTGTATCACGCCGCCCGCCACTCAAGATTATTCATATTATTTATAATATGCGAAAGCCCTAAAGTAGAACAGAAGATGATTATGTACATAAAATTATCTGAAAATTATATTAATTAAAGCATAGTGTTATCTTATCAGTATTATGTATGTACGATAGTAACTACCTATTAATTAGTCATATCATAATATTAGGAGAGAATTTATCTATTTTTTTTCTTAGTGAGATCGAGACACCAAGGCATAAATACTGTAATAACCAATCAAAAACAAAACCATATTGTACAAACTACAAAGTGCTCGCAAGTCGCAACACACTATACAATTTATAAGGATTCGCGTCTGCTTTCACAATCAAAGGACCTCTTACGCTGTGATCGAAATCTTGTTTTGCGCGCAATTGGCGTGTAGATGTAGATCAAAAATCAATCAAACGGACATGATTAAAATCTCAACGATATGAATAAAATCAGTTTGAAAAGATTCCATTGAGATATTCGAGTCGTTCGGTCAGTCGAGTCGGAATGCAAAACCAGAGCTTTAGCCCACACAAACTAGTAATGCTATTGCAATCTACATAAATGCATTTTTGTTAATTAAAGTCGGGCTCGCTCGCAAAGATAAATGCAAATTTATGAGAAACGATTTATAAATTGTCCAATGGCGGAATGTCGTGCATGGTGTTATTTACAGAGCGCGTGCGGATAACGTGCCTCGTGACTGTGATTATAGAGTTGCATTATATCGTGCGCTTAATGCAACGCCGGCCTGCGTAACATTCGCACAATGGCTGTACAGTGAAAACACATTAATGCGGAAAAGAAATTTGTAACGCTGATAACAAAAAGGATGTCTTGAGCGATTCGGTGTTACACATTACACAGATATTAGTGAAGCACAATAGGCGGCATTTCTGTGTCCATGTATGAAAGCGGGCGCGACGGAGCAGCCGCGGGCCGGCCGCCGCGCCGCTGCGGCTGTGGCCATCGCGGGCTGCTGTCGGGCCGATTGCGGTCGGTTTCACCTCGCACTTGTATCTCGCGATCTTGTAGCGGAGGCGGACCGCGCGCCTTTTTTGGAATAACTCGAGCAAATTTCGTCGGAAACTTTTATTTCACTTCGCGCGGGTTGCACTCAAAAATCGGATTTTTATTTTAATGAGCCAGTTTCGCGGCGGCGGCGTCTCGCTCGCACCCGCCGCTGCACTGAATAAATAAATGAGTTGCTCTACTTTCTATGAGATCGTTTCTTAGGGCGGTCCGATGATACTCGGCGGTAACGCAGAGCGGCTTTGTGCCGCGCTCGTGCCGCGCCGCGCCCGCGCCGCAGCGTGCGCATCAACAACATTGTTCTTTTTCAATCTATACAATAACAATACTATTCGATATACATTTCAGTCACGATTTATATAGATAGGTATTAGCCGAGTTCTTTGTCAGAAAATGCCAATTGATATATATATGGCTTTAGGTAGGTGAGTACACGCGCATAGCGGATTGCAACGTTTGCAAAGTAAAAACTTGCTGCATTTGAATTGAAAAGATTAATACACCTCCTATTTATGTACTTACTTATGATGAGATTTTTTTCGGTACCTATATCTATACGAATTTAACCAGTTCTGTACCTACAGAACTACCTGCTCGTTCGAACTAATAAATCGTGTAAAATCTCATACAAAGAAAGTAGATAATATATATGTATTAGTTAGTCAAATGTGAATTGGAGATCCTCGGCGTCATGACTCATCCCATGATACAACGCCGACCCGAGACAGTGTGACGTGGAGCATCTTCACACGACTCATGCTATTATATTCATAAGGCGCCTCCCACACGCGTGAACCATCCCATGTCGTATTAGCAGTTAATTAATCAAGTAAGATGATTGGATGTTTGATTTATTATATATGTTAAATTACCATGCGTTCATTTCAAAGTGGGTACCTTATAGATCCTATAGCTTAAAACCTTCCTACTTACCTAGTACAATTTGTTTGTAAATAAAATCATTTATTTACAATTTGTAGATAACAAGTATAATAGGTATAATAATAATTTATGAAAATGGCTTGTATTATTAAAAATGCTATCTGAAATTGTTAAAAGTATTTAATGTAATTACCGATATGAAATAAGTAGGTACCTAATAAGAATGACTTTACAAATAATCACCTTCATTTTAAGTATCGATAAGTATGCATAATTTTAACAAGGAAGCTATTGAACCTATTGGAGATTCAGGAAACTAAAGAAGGAAATTTAGAGCTCTCTTCATTGAAATATTGTAAAATAAATGTGTTTATCGTGAACAATGATTGAACACGGAGCATTATATAATTTCACCATCGACAAGTCTGGCTTTATGCAAGCTCTCGTGAGTGTCACATGATACGGCATTTATTCGATCGCCCAGTTGTCGTTGCTTACCGGACGTGGAAAGGACTTGCTCGGTATTATTAGTGCAATGCACTTGCATGCGTCACTAAGCGAAGGACACGCTTTGTCTGGATCAGGTGGTCGCGCGGCAGGTGAGGGGCGGCGCGGGGGGCGCGGCGGGCGCGGGCGGCGCGGCGGGGCTCGAGGCCGCTTCCTGTCGCAGGACTGGTTCTGCGGTTTGCACCACTTTTGTTTTGCACCAGTTTCCAACTAAACAAACAACCTTTTAACGTTTAATGCACCCGGTTATGCGCGTATCATTAAGCTCGCATTTAAACTACCTGAATGGTTGACTGCTTGTGAACAATTTCCTACAACTACAACATGGCCACTTTTAATAAACTCGAAATCATTTGTGTACCGCGACTCCGTGCCACGCAAACATCGGGCTTATTTCAAGTTTTCTGTTTTATATTTGCTGTTAAATGTGATTTTCATCTCCCGATCCGAGTCCATTACTATGCTGGACAATGACCACTCTCAGTCAGGGGGCACAACAACACGCATATTATTATAATGATGATTCTTATTAATGAATACCACCTCTGAATATTATATACCACGATTGCTTTTCAATATGAAGCACACCAATGAACAGCACGGTTATGGCCAATAATAATGTCGAGTAGAAAGCTGACGGTGTCAATTCCCTTGAAACTCGTAACGTAACTAATAAAAACCAACTTACGCTCGATCCTGCGCATTACATTCGCAAAAACCTTCGTGAAAACTATAACAAAGAGCATCAGATGTACTTAAGCGATATTGTATTTTTTTCGATCATGTAAATACGGTTATGTTCAATTAAAGTTAGTTTTGTTCAAAAATGTCTTCAAGCATCGGTACATAGGTACTTACGTAAACACACTTGACGTATAAATTAAAATTACCCCTCACACTTCACACCCATATTATTAGATATGCATATCTAGAAGCTAACCTAATATATTTGATTATTTAACTATTCATTCCTACAATGGTATGATTTCCCATATCTTAGTATATTTACATTTAATCGTATTAATATTAATTTATTTTATTACAGATATAAAACGCTATATCTGGGCGTTGGCAGGAAACTAAAAGGTGAGCCTCGTGAATTTTAATTTTACATATTTTACACTATTATTGATAAAGTGACTTTGTCATTGTCAATTTGTCAAGGTTTTATCAAGAGAACAAATGACATGAATCTTACATGACTTCACGGCGAAGGAAGGTGAAAGTCATTCGTAAGTGATCTTGTATGTATGCACCTTTGCTGCTGCCAGTGTCTATTGAACCTCCAACGAACTGAATTAATGAATAGTATAATATGAATGATGGACAATAACTGTGCCGAGTCGCACTTGACTCATTGACAGGTTGACAGTGCTACTAGTCAGGTACATGCAACTCGAACGCATTGAACTTTACATAATTTTTATTTTATTTGAATTTGTGGTTCTTAACGTCCGAATTCGTTTACATATGCTGATGTTGTATATGAAATGAACGATTAATTCCAACACTGACCTAGCCAGTTGATGCGTATATTATCATACAAGTATGGCTTGAGCGAGATTTATAAGGTTTCGTGGTTTTTAATGTAATAAAAACCAACATAAATTAGGTCGTTTATGATCGGTCGGTGGATTTTTGTTCGGTACGTCCATAGGTACATGGCGCATGGTGGTATTTATATCTGTAGAAGTATTATTATTTTAGTGGCGATGTATTTTAAAAAGAAAACGTGTGTTTGCATCGGATGCGATCTGTTCTAAGATGATAAAGACGATGGTCTGGCCATGATTATACGCCGTTACCGTAGGGCAAGAGTCAAGGGCAGGACACCGGGCGGTCCGTTAAATCGCATAGCTCTCCAGGCGTGTGCGCCGACAAACAACCTGCAGTGACCTCGGTGCGACAGCTCGTGTTCATATAGTACGTCATTTGTGTTCAAAATCCTATCTTGATGCTTCTAATATAAATTGTAATTTAACTATTTGTCTTGCCTGGCTGAATCACCGAGTCATATCCTTGAACATAAATTATTGTCTGGATTTTCTTTGTTTTGTTGAAATATTGATTAAACTAACATAATCTTACCTAGAACTCAAATCGTGTGGGTGGTCTTGATTTTCATAGATTATACTTACAGACACATTCATAACTTAAGTACCTACATCATCTCTAAAATTTAAAAATAAAACATTTCAAAACACGTTTGCTTTCATCAGTAGTCTGCAACTTTCGCTATAGTTTGCAATACATTCCATCATAGTTTGTACATTTTTTATCTTACTGAAAGGGGAATAAGATTCAGTATTCAATCTTCGACCAATCAAGTTATCATTAAATAATCATCTCGTCGGTGAAGACGGCGACGCCTCATGTTCTGTTCCTCCCAAAAAGGAGACCACGAGTTCACCAGTCCATTCATTTTACTTGCTGTTTTGGTTCAATCAATATTTCATGGCATTGCTACTTATCAACTGACGACCATCTACCAAAATCTATACAATATATGAATTATAATAATATCAACCCCTCATTCACATGAACAATTTGTAAAACAATAATAAAAAAACTTGCGGTACCTACTTGTCTTATGTAATGATATGTAGACACATAGGTAATTAATTGATCATTAAAGTAGGGAGATAAATTTAAGCGGAAAGATTATTTATGCGTTAAATGCTAGAAAATTAATGCGATCTAATGAATTATTAAAATAGTTAATACTAGTGTCTATTTTTTCTTTTAGTGCTGTGCTATCAATAATGTTTTTATCAAAATCATAATATTCTGTCCAAATTTAAAATTAATAGGCATTTTAAAGTAGACACCTACGAAAACTGGAATTTTAATTCGATGGAATTCAGGTCTTTTTTTATGAGAAGTCTAGCTTTATGACTTTTATTTACATTTTTAGAGACGACTTAGAATATATCTAGTTTTAGGAGCTAGTTTCTGTATTAAAGTTGTTCTGACAATTCTTAAAGGAGGCGCTGTAAACACGCACAGGACACAGTTAGGTACACAGACGTGGTGCACTCACTCGACGTCGGTTGTTCTGACAATTAAATATTAATAAATGGTTTATATATACATTTAAAATTTTATTTCAGACTTTCGAAACAACCTGTATATTTTAAATCAGAGCGTTATTTATTTAACTTAGCATAGTTTCCTTAACAAGGTTTCTACATTTAAAATGGTGTATATATTCCATTTGTGATAAAAAAACGAGAAATATGATGAAGAGTGGGTTATGATAAAAACCCCGTGGCCCTATATCACATCTTATTCCTCATGAGGTCCGAAGGACAATCCGTATAATATAAGTTTGTTGTTTATTAATGACTGCAATACATTTCTTAATAAATTAATATATTTTATATATATTCTTGTATTTATTATAAGTGCCTATAACAAAGGAAATAACATAAAGCAGATAAGCAGAATATTCTTATTTAAATTAAGGAAAATCGACGGGTGTAATTTTTTTCACTCAATGGTAAACCACATTTTTTTGTGGTTTGTGTGATAAACGAGTTTATATTTGTTGCCAATTGATATATTATTTAGGGATATTGTGACAATGAAATTTTATTGAAGTAAGTATGTGATATAGAAAATAAATAGTGTTTCCATTTTCTTCATAAGTATTTATTTACAACGCTAGGTAGCATTGTATATATCTACTTCCATGATTGAAACCATGTGCCCGAACATCATTATCATATATCAGTATATAATTATTTTTTTATTAATTTATAACGAAATGAAAATTATATTTTTTTAGAATACGTTATTAGTTGAGAACGAATAAGGCAGTATGCGTTTAGCACCACTATTAATAACGTTAATAAAATAAGAAATAAAACTTTGCGTCTGACTGTTGAAAAACATAAGTTGGCATGTTGCAAAACCAGTTTAAAAATTTTATGAGGTAGTATTACACACAGTTAGGTACTATTTATATATGTATTATGTAGTTCGCAGAGGCTTGTTTGGTCATTAGAACTCTATAACGAACAGTGACAATATTGTCATAGCCGAAAATTCTAGACTCTTCAAACACATTAGTAAAACATACAATCATAATCTTAAATAATATAATAAAGTTATCGGATTTTTGCGTGGTCAGCCTATAAATATCAGGCACACAGTACCAAATTATTATAGTGTACATAATATATTATGTTTATGATATCACGTAAGTAAGTCATACAGTTAAGTTGATATTGTCATTTGTCACTGGTAACATAATTTTCTTACGCAAAGTTATATTGCATACATAATACAGAAACACGATTCGTCGTCGCGCGTTGATGTCTTTTCCTTTGCACAGCTTTAAATGAACTTTGTAAATAGCTTAGCATTTATGTTCAGCGTTCCGTCTGCGTTTATCCTTTGTGCCTCGTTAACTGACATTTATTTTAATAACAAGCTATAATGATCGTGTTTTACCTATTAATCGTTTTACGACTCTGCGGAGTTATTACCTACATCTAGTAAACTTTTTTGTAGCGTGCACTTTATTTAAGTAATTGGTGGCACAGATATTGATTTAATAGCACTTTTCCAAAATGTATTTAAGTACCACAGCTTTTGCGTCACTTCTTAATTAAGGGTGTTAGTGGCGCAAGTTATTTGAAAGCTTAATTTACAATGAAATTTGATATATGAAATTTGGCTCGTTCATACATCAAGGTTACTTGAATATAGGAATATCAAAATTTCATTGAACGTAAAAACGTGTAAAATGATCGTACATGAAGGATATTAGTATATTATATTTAATCTAAATCAATCTCACATAAATGTATGTATAAACACATTTCAATGAAACCCAACGCGCTTGGAGAGAAATCCGATATGGGAGAGCAAACGGGCGCTTCGTTTCGTGAGAGCAATAAAGCCTGCGATTCGTTCCGCGGTATAAATGAGATGACTAAATGTGAGGACTCTAAAAAAGCGCCAGTTGGATCGGAAACTCCATTGGAACAATAATAATATAGTGTCAGTGGTAAAGTGGAACAAGGAACTCGCGTAGTGGCGACTGGTGCGTTGAACCTCCCGGCCTTGCCGGTGTGTGCTCGCACACACTCGCGTCGCGCCGTGCACAGACACTTCCGTGTAAATAACACTCCATACCAACGTTACCCACTGCGCCTGTGTGCGACCAATAAATGTGTTAGTGCATTAATCTGATTCATGGCGCGATAGGTAAGGCGCATGTTTTAGAAGTACGTAGGTATATTACGTTTAAATAATTTGTGACTTATAACCATATGCTTGAGGTATATGTTTCAATGACAATAATGTTGTTAGTCAATTTCTATGTTATTTCAAGCAACCAATACCAATTTTCGCATGATCTGTGCAGAATTGATTAACTTACTTGTTTGTGGTATTGAATATTGATCTCTCCACATTCATTACAAAATTGACATACATATTATAATTAAGAGTTATGAAGTGTTTCTACAAAATCCGGTAGCTAAATAATTTTATCACATATTATATGCCAATAATGTAAGACGCATTGCGAGTTGCGACGTTTATAGCTTCGATAAAATGAGGGTTTCTTGATTTGCTATCTTTAATGTTTTCCTTATTCTTATCTGCATAAACACACAATTCATAAAAAGTGTTGAAAATTTTAACATAAGTTACGATCCTTTTGCTGATTTTGATTATGTACTCGTATTAAAAGCCCTCACGACAAGTTCTTTATAGAAGTTTATCTGGAGACGCTTTACAATGTAGAACCGACCCATATTATATTAGTGCATGGTGCGGGTCAATTGTATTACAGTTGAATAGTAATTCCCCTTTGCTATTTCTTTCCAAGGCACCTAAGATCATAATGATAAGTCTATGTTAACTACGAAAGAAAAAATCCTTATTTCTTTAGGGGTAGAGTTGTTTATGCAGACTACTTCCGATTATAATAATAATCAAATAATGCGACAAATTCGAAACACGTAGCAAGCAAAGGGTGGTTTCTTTTGACTGCAATCCTTCATCATCATCGTTATTTACTGACCTTTTAAATAGGTGATAAGTTCACGTCAGAAGTACACGGACAGGTTGGTATAACCTGATGTGAACACTGACCACTCAGCGACCTGATATTTCTAGTTACACATGCAAAACAACATGTTCAATCAACTCAATCAATATAAGACAGTCGCGGGTAGTGTAACCCGATGTTGAGTTTTTACGGGGATATTCTAATTTTTGAAAAACAACATTCATTCCATTTTGTATTAACGTGGGAAGTTGAAAGTTTGTGATCGGCTTACAATATTTATCTGGATAAGAAAAACAATTTTAGCACATTGAATGATGACTGTGTACATGTCGACAATATCTATTCTATATTATATCAAGCACAAATTACCAAATCGATTTTTTCATTCCGCATTTTATATCAGTTATATCTGGCAATACTAGCGGCAGGTAAAGCTCCTATTCGCGGGTGGTTGCGACAACATCGTGGTACCGACCAGCGCGGCTGCGTGATCGTCCTTGCTCGCTTGCTCAACGCTCAATAAGTGCGCCGTGTTAGCCTCATCGTTAAAAGCTTTCGGGTACGAGTATAAAATCGGTAATAAGAACAAAAAGTAATTAAATACGGTTGTTATTGTTTAAATTGGTGCACGGCGCCGAACACGCAGTCGCTTCTGATCGCCGACCTTTTGGTATTCGGAACCCAATTAACTGTTTATCGGATCCTTAAATAGATTTTGAGGACGTCAAACCGCATTCCGAAATGTAGTTTGAGTTGCTTAAAAATGTCAAAAACATTATTCGATTTATTCTACTGTTCGTGCAATAAGAATGTTTCAACAACAACTTTACTTGTCCTAAAACTGTATATTGTAGCACAAAGTTTATTTAATTCTACCAATCTGTAAATAAGCACGTCTCTTTTCTTCATCTAAGATTTATACTACGCTATAGCAATAAAACTAAAAGGTATATATATATTTTCTAATATCAAAATCCATTACGACCGTGAACATTGTTATCATTTATCGGAATCTTTCAATTCGTCTTGTATTATTTATAACAGGCTAGTCGATCTAGGTCGCAGGCACTAATTGTGTCGTCGACTGTACCTAATAGTTGAACCACATAACATTATTGTTCGCAGAGATGTTGCGTAAGGCCAGGCCACAAGGCAATTATTGATAAATGTCATTAATGACGTGTTCACAGATTGTAATCTAATTCGTACAATAGATACGACAAGGGGTCGTTTGGCTCACGTATATTGATAGCGTATTTCCTCTTGATGTAAAATTAATAACCTATTATATATATTATTCAACCCTGATATGGTTGTTGTATTTTTATATTATTAGAACAGTAGATAAAAAAATTATTATGTTTAGACGAAAAGCTTTTTGGTGTAATGGTTATCCGTTATTAAACTTGGTCTTATACTTGTAGTACTTGTAGTACTAGTAATATTATATTGTTATTATTCTAAATATAGTTATATGTATTGCATTGCACCGTTATAATGTAAATGTAATTATCCGACATAAATGTTAATGAAGTCTATCGTGACTAATAAGATTTCTATTAGACAATCGGGCGTCTGCCAACATCATGTTAGTATGTACGCATTCATAAGTATTTATATCGGTTGAAACCGTTTTAGAATCGTATTTTTTATCTAGTCAATTATTAATTATTTATTATTTTTATTAATTATTAATATATTGTGAATTTTTCTAACCAGTTCATATTTGCGGTATTTATTCAACAAATTCCGTCATATCCGTTAGGACTAATCTAATGCACTCACACGTCGACCGATTACACAAACTCAATAGTGCACACATAGTAACGTTACTAACACAGGGAAGCACACGTGCGCAGTGTTGCCGCCAGCGCGGAACGAGTTCAGACCGACCTGCTGCGCCCGCGCAAGAAAGAACTCAGCCAAGGACGCCGGCGTAACGGTCCGTGTGCGGCGCGGGTCGCGGGGCGCGGGCGGGACATGCCCGGTCCCGCTATGCGAGCTCGTGCCCGCGGGACCCCGGCCCGGGAGCCCCGGGTCGCTTACATCATCCTCCCCACGTCATAGCACTATTGATAACATAATCTCAGATAACCAATGTATTTTCACAATATCTTTAATGTCGGACATAGGTAAGAAATTTGCTCTTTGGACGTACCGAAATTTTATAGTCATATCAGATTCTATGAAGATTAATAAATTAACATTTTCGTATAAAATAAATAATGGCATAAGTTACCAAAATCTCAATAATTTGTAAACATCAATAAACCTATTCGCTTCGACCTTTAAAACAATGATAGACGTGTCCCAAATTATGCATCATTCTTAAGAAAATCCAATTTTAAGTTCCTTCGTCCCGGCCATCGACCCTAAAAACCTTATTTTATCTCTCGCTCGTTCTCGTTTAGTTTGATATCTTTGTCTCGCAGTCACGAAAACCGCTGTTCTGTCTTTATTTTGTTCCATTACGGCCAAGAACAATGACTATCCGTCGATAGGAGCGCGTTCTTATATCTATTCTTTTCTTGCACGCGCGCTGAAGCATCGCCGCGAGCGAGACAAGTAGTCATCCAAGCGCGCGGCCGATGCTAAATGTTTTGAATTCCTATTGGGCCGCCAAGAGCTTAAAGATGGCCACTCGAAGACCGTTTTCTCGTTACGATAACCTAATTTTATTCCATTAAGTCGGTAGTCGTTCTGCTTAAATTTCAATAAGGCAAGTCCATTAAGTTCGAATGTCAGGAGGTAATGCGAGTAAAAAGACACCGACCTCGCGGGCGTATGTTCGCACGCTGCGGCCGCGCCGCCCGCGCGCCGTCCGCCCCGCGCCGCGCCGCGCACCGTCCGCGCACCATCGCACAGCAGCCGTGCCGCGCCGCGCCAACAAGCCCCAACCGCGGCGGCCGGTGATTCAACTGTGTTTGTTCGGAAATGTCGAAGGTTTGCCGGACGTCAACATACACGGAACTACCTTCAGCTCGAGCGTGTTTCCAGGTATCATTTTAATCCTATCGAGAGCAGCGGTAGATATCGGGGCGAACGAATGTATGCAGAAACTAAATAGATTTCAGTATTATATACCCATACAAGTTTTGTAATGCATATAAGTTTATGAATAATTAAAAAATATTTGTAAGAAATTGCAGTACTATGCAAACATATTGTTCTAACTTCCATATAAAAGACTTCAACGCAATACCCCAACGGGAAAAATAAATAATTAATTAAATTATTAAGTTTTATTCTCTGGTCCGGACTGTTTCGTAACTTGCATGACAAATGTTATTAATAATTTATAAAAGTAGGTATAAAGTTGATGATTATTATTCGTAAAATAAGCGCCGCCACAGCGCCGAGCCTCGCGGCGCCGCGCCGGCGTAACAACTGACTTTAAATAGCACTTTTTGCACGTGTATTCGGAGGCCTACGTCTGCTTTTGTCATTGGCATTTTCCGCATTAATCACGACGCGGATTAAACTAGAAATCCTGTTCATGTTTTTTGTCTATTATTGACTTACTAGTGTGACCGCTATCGGGCCACGTTACAGATTTACGAGCGGCGGCGTGGTAGAGTCGTCGAGTGTAGATAACGCGGCGACCACGTGTATTGTAGCTGTTGATTTTTGTTACTTTCATTTTCCTTGCGTATTTGTTTATCAAACATAGAGTCAGTTATGTGGATCGAAAAAATTATAAGTTTTATTATCTTAAAGAAAAGTAGTGTGTGAAATTTTGCTCCATAGACAAGTCAAATAATTGGCCGGAGTCACATAAAAACTGTGAGTACTTTTACGTATACTTACTACTTAGGTATTTTTACGGTGTTTTGTGGCTTAAAGAGCCCTTAAACTATTCATAGGTGGCTGCTGGAAACAGTTGTATTTTTGAACTAATTTCTATACTTTCGACCTTTTAGGGATTTGCAAAAATAATATACAGGTTCTTATTCTCTTCGTATATTTTTCCTTCACTTTTAAAAAGCTATATTCCATATTCTTCACACATCGCTCACGTTGGTTAAGCAAGTTTTCCTGGTTAAATAAAAATTGTAGAGCATTGAAAATTTCTCAAGTCTTCTTGACTTCTGTTTGTAAGGTAGGTATTATGAAATAACAACGTCATACATAAGGTGGCTATTTGGTTTTAATATATATGTGCTAATAATTGCTCTCGTAAGAACTTATCTCTAATTGCAAATATTCCAATACATGTTCTACTACATTTTTGTATTTAAAAATTGTATTACAAGATAATATATTAAATGAACATGATTTATTTATCTCGCGCTACTGTGTTGCCGGTATCGAGGCAATAAATAAACTGTATCGTTTAAAAGTAAGCGAGATTGATTTTCCAGTTAAGTGCTCTGCGTACGAGTTCGGTGGGCTGTGCGCCCGCCAAATTTAAATTACCTACTTACTTATATAAACAACTGACTACCGTATATAATTACTTATATACTTATCTAAATTAATTATTTATTTGTTTTATGCGATAAACTTATGTGTAATGTTACTCCGTAAAATACTATGTATAAACTAATCCAGCATGTTTGACTTACAGTGAAATATATATTGTACAACAACACACAACCCAACACACCCTGACAGTCAGCTTTTTGAAATACATTATAATGATTATTCCTGTGTTTATGTTTATGTGCTTCACGTGAATAAATTTAGGCGATGTTTCATATGCACAAATTACTTAGTAGACATTTACATTACTAGTACTTATAAATTTAGGAACACCATGCATACTTAGGAAATTAATTACTTCTCATTTTTATTTACATTTTATCGCCAGACTGTCCGTAAATTCGATGGTAAGGTAAATTAATTCAAAAAAACTTTTCTTTAGTTAAAGTTTTACAAATAGTACGCTTGACGTTAAATTTATATCACAGTGTTCCGTGGTAGAAGGTTAATTTGAATAAAGCAGTTCGAATAGTGCTGTGGTTCGAATGTAGCCCGCTCGGATTACTGCTCCGGGTGGTTACGGATTCGTTTCAGGTAGGGGCAACTTTCAGAAATGGCCTTTTCGTAATTTTCCCTATTCCGGGTGTCACTGGCCCTCTGTCCGGGTGAAGTTGTATTGGCCACTCTGGCCAACAACATATAGTCAATTAAAAAAAAAAAAAAAAAGTCTCACTGAGATAGCTCGCAGTCAGTAGTGTATTAGTCCGGTGAAATAAACAAAAAAGAATAATTTAAATATTTTTATTACGTGCGTGTTATGTTTACAATTGGATAGTTAGTGTTTAGACTGTGAAGAGATTGTTGTATCTAATTTACCGTCCATTAACGAGGAAAGCTCATGTTCCTTAGTAGGTCAGTTCTCGTTCGTCATTTTGTTACCGCTATGGTGTTGTTATACACAGAACATCATTGTTACAGTTTATTTTTTGCTCCAGTTAAAAAATAAATATAAATAAACTAATTTGGAACCCCATTCAAATATAAATGGGGTTTTTGGTCTTATGAAAAACATTCACTATTAGCGCCTCGAACACCGTCCTCTACTCCTAAGGATCTATTCACACTATCATTGAACTCTCTAAATAAATAAATCACTATAGTTAGGATGAGGAACAACAGAGCGTTCAGACTGTCACTAAAAATTTGTTACTTATTTTGCTTTAAACATTTTTTTTCGTGCTGTCTACACAGGGCTTTAAATTCTTAGAAAAGTGTGGTGGAGTATGAAACCAGCACATGTAAATTGGAATTGAGTTTGACATTTGTCCACTTAAGTAATAGCTTTTGTAGTGGTACTCTAGTTTCAATTTAATTTTTCAGTACATTAGTGTAGGTAACTAATAGAATTTGTCAAATCAAATTAAAGTTTCCATTAAATGGTTATTATCCTCTATTATGTTGAAAAATGGCTATTGTTGTTTTATTTTTCGTTTGAACTGAATGAAATAATATATGGAACCAAAATTATATGGCCTTCCTCTTCTAAGCCTACAACGCGTTGGCAAAAACATTTCAACTCTAATACCCACATTTAGGGACTTTGAATGAATTAATCTTATGTTGAAAATGCACGACATTTTGTGTGGCACTTCAGTAAATGCCAAATATGATGCACAACTACTACAGAAAAAAACTGCTGGGTTTCTCTCCAACAGCTGACCTTTGATTAAATCACTCGCTACCAACCAGCTGTACCGAGGGGAAATATTTATACCATGAGATCTATTTTGTGGTTGGTAGTTTCATCGCCTTGAGCAATAACAAAGGCGCGGTACAAAATATTGTGCACGACTAAAATAAGATTTTATATAAAATCTTAATACAGATTGTTCAATCATAATAATGAGTCCTTAAAAAAAGCTATGTCAATACATTCCTTATCCTTGCTATTTATATTTTACGTCTAGCTTTTGCTAATATTATTAAAAGTCATTAAAAAGGCTTCAGCTAGGCTCTATAAACATTTAGCATAAGTAGCATAGACATTCGTGTCTTTGAGGCGGAGTTGAGTAATATATTTCTGTCGGCCTCCGGCTCGTATGTACGTAATGAAAATGTTATTGATGTGTAACGTTTAATGGATTCAATAACTAGGTTGAGTGGGCATGTTTTCAATTTCTTGCATCTCTCGGGTCGAGGTCACCCGATCTCGTGTACGTTGTAGAAATGTAGACTGTACATCAATTTGTACTTATTCGCTTCAAGTGGTAGGTATATGTACTTAGTCGCATTAGGTCGCTAATGGGTCACGATTAACTGTGACTCAGATATAAAATATGCAGTGATCTACTGGAAAGTCATCGAAATTACAGTACTTCAAATGTCCATCTCAAAACGTGCACCGCACGTTCTCTACATTGTGTTTAGATAATTTTGTATATACCCGGCTTATTGGTTACACTTTCCAAAATATATATGTGAAAGTTCCATTAAAAATTGGTTTATTTGCTCTGTAAATTAAATTACCACCACCTACGAACTTCCTTTTCAATACAGGACTCTAAGTTTTTAATGGGCAACACTGTTCGGTCAAACAATAAATTTTTCCTGTTTGTTTTTTATTTGCGTCTCAAGTTTTTGTTGAAGCGTGTTTATCGAGTGTTTAAGCAAATGCAGCGGAACCAAGTAGGCACTTAATCTTTCTTATAACTACATTTAAGTCGACCGCGATAAATAAAACTTGTGACAAAATTTCCAAACCTTTTTAATGAGGCTAAAAAATGGGGAACTTTACTGTCGCAGTTTGACTTCATAAGAAATCGTGTTTTTGTGGTTAGAAATCAGGGGTTAAAGTATCTAGTGAGTGAATGAGTCAGGTATCCGGGATACAGTTCGCTATCAACTCTGATTCTGCCAATCACGAAACACCCGTTCGTCTAAACCTTTGCGTTTAAGTGTAACCGATCTTTTATTACAGATTTCTCCGTCAGATATCTTTAATAAATTGAAATCCATTACGATTTCCTATAAAATATTTTATTAACTGGATATCAGTCTACTGCAAGTACAAATGAGAAGGCTTAATTTGATATATGATTATGGGTCAGATTTAATGTTTCTATATGTATGTCCCACAAATTTGGTTTTGTGTTGCGTTTATATCAAATCTTGTGTCCAGTTTTATAGGGTTTTTTTATACAATAAAGTCGGTGAACAAGCGTACGACTACATCGTTATTAAGCAGTTATCGAAGCCTATAGATGCGTACAATACCAATGAGATTGCACGTTACCTATCTGAAGGGGAGTAGGAATAGAGGGATGGATAACGAGTCATAGTACAAAGGCTGAAGTTTCTGATGTTTAATATCGTCCTGTTAGAGAAGTCTTTAATATTTTTGCAATAAGGCTGTATTCTTATTTTATATTACTAGCAATTTGAGTTAGCAGTGTGTAAGGTTAATTCAATGTATTACTATGATTATTTAAATAATTACTTTAGTAGTAGGTAGGTAGGTAGGTAGGTAGGTAGGTTTTGGTAGTCAGTGCCAAATATTACAAGAGTGTTGCAAGATGTAAGAGCGAAATTCGGTTAATCCTTTTATGTCTTCAATCTTTAAGAGATGAACATATAGATAACCCAATAAATAAGTATGAAACATCTCAATTTAATTTACAATGGGTAATATTTCCTTATTAATATATAGTTAGTGCTCAAACCGTTGAACTCTCTGCTCAACCGTTATCTAGTAGATATCTACTTAGTTATTAAGTAACTATAGATATACTTCACGCAGAGTGCTCAACATATTCCAAGTCAACATAAACGTCACCGCATGCGCAGCAGTAGGTACTTCGCGTCTGTCAAACGATTTACGAGGAACAGAACATTTCGCAAAACTGATTGCAAGCACCGAGATGGGCTCTCAAGTGTGCCGTATCTAATTTATCACAAATGTGCATCGGCGTTGGAGGCAGCACTAGGAGAATCGTACGCCAGGTTGCAGGTGTCCATTCCGCCGCATAAATAATGCGAGTAAACTTCCCGCTCTCTACTGAATAATGTGCAGATGATCGCTATAAATTACATGTGCCAAACGTTTCTAATTTACAATTTTTAGTCTCCGGTACATCAGGTGTAGCGAGACTTCAAAATCCCCGCCATCCATTGAATGTTAATTTACACCTTGCAACTCGGCTTATCTAAACAGTAGACTATCTAATGTATGTGATGTTATTACAATAAAGTCTTACGTATTATCTGTCCCCTACTTTCGTGCGCTACATTGTGTTGTTTATAAAATAATTAAGTACAATTATAATATTTGTAAGCATTACTACTCAATACTCATGCTTGACTATTTCAATTTAGAGTATGTAGAATATAAATGACAGTTTTTTAAAGGCGTCACAAAAAAATAAACTAAAATTTTCCAGAAGTGGTATCGGTTAAACTTCTGTGAAATATCCAGTAAATTATCATAAATCACACGGTGAATGCTGTCATATTCATGCTAAAGTGAAGGTGCTATAATAAATCTGGGCTGTGTTATAATAAATCTAGTCGTTATCCGTGTTGTGTGTCGGTTGGTCTCACAAATATTTTCAGTAAGTCGAAGGGACGCGCGGGGGTGCGTACGACTCGCGCCGCCCCGCCGCCGCGCCGCCTCCCGCCCGGTACGACCCGACACGGAACCGCCAAGTAACAACTACGACTCTACGTAGTAAAGTGAGAGTGTAACTTACGATAAATACCATTACATATCCCTTTATATCTAATACATTGTATATTGTTAACGGATAATGCCGTTCCGTTAGTTTATTGGTACCTAGGTCCGTATAAATAAATCGATCTCAAGTCTGAGAGTGATCATCTTATGTTAAACCAGTACAACTTTACATATCAAAAGCGTGCTCAAAATCGCTCTCAGACATGAGACAGATATATTTATACCGGAATTAGGACCGGTATAAATATACCGGACCGGATTCTAGGACTATACACTAGGTAGCCAGGTATATATAAACTATGCACAATATTTTACAGGAAGAGCTTAACTTTACATTGTTGTACTATTAGCTCAATGCAGTCAGGGAGTTTAGCAATAGCTAGACGTAAAATATTTATAGCAAGTATAAGCAATGTATTAATATAAGCATTTTTTAAAGACTCATTATTGTGATTGAACAATCGATATTAAGATTTCATATAAAATCTTATTTTAATCATGCGCAATATTTTGTATCGCGCCTTTGTTGTTGCTAAAGGTGATGTACCTACCAACCACAAAATAGATCTCATGGTATAAATATTTTCCCTCGGCACAGCTGGTTGGTAGCGAGTGATTTAATCAAAGGTCAGCTGTTGGAGAGAAACCCAGCAGTTTTTGTTATAGTAGCGGTGCATTATATTTGGCATTTATTAAAGTCCCACACAAAATATCGTGCCTTTTCAACATAAGACTAATTAATTCCCTAAAAGTCCCAAAAGTCCCTAAGGGTAGGTGTTAGAGCTGAAATGATTTTGATTTTTAGTAGTGCTTTTGTAGTCAACAGGTTGACGTTAAAATACATGCAAGTATATTCTGCATATGGTCAACAAAGTGCTGCCCCCCAGTTAAACACGATGCTTTACGAAACGTGCTCTTAAAATAAATGTCAATATGTAGAGCACTACAAAGAAAGAATATTAAATGAAACATATTTTCACTTGAAACCCGCCGCAATTACCTTGATAAACAGCACCAAAGTATGGACCCTTCAATTAAAACGTACAATTCAGGTTTTGCCAGACGCTGTGTGCATGCCTTTTCTGACGAATCGTAATTTGGCTATATTCATTACGAAAGTTCCTCTGTGAAGCGGCGAATAGCAAGCCACCATTTTTTACATCAGTTTATGTAGAAGAAGAACCAGTAAACTATTTAAGGGCAAGTTTATATTAAGCATTCATGACACGATCATTTTCTTTTACCATTTTTAAGTGATACTAACTGTGTGCCTGATCGGGCTTCCATAAAACTTTCATATCCTATTTAGGTGCCATAGGATGAATTTTGAAAAAATAAAACCATTTCCTATATGAAATAAGGAACACCTGAGCAAGATTGAATACTTTTAGAGCCACCGGTTTAGATTATGCATTGTTTGTCTGTCAGTTGTTAGAGTTTTATTAATTAAAAGATTAACAATATTTTTATTTAAAGATTACTAGCAATGTGAGTTTACCACATTACTAGTTATTCCCGATAGCCCCTCCAGCTGAGCTAATGCTTGTGTTAGGAGTGGGCCCACGTCAATAATATAAGGGCCAGGATGGGAATTGAACCCGGAACCTCTTAGCTATGAGGGCGGCGCCTTTAACCACTAGGCTATTGACGCCTTAAATTATGTACAAGACTTGGTTTATTTGATATCAATTACCTAACAAGATTGATAGGCTAAGACACACATACATTTTTAATTATTTGTTATCATTTACCTAACATTATTAGTAGGCTAGATGTCGGAGTAATTTGGTAAATCTAGCCTTTATTTCCTCTTTGCAAATTACAACGCAAAAATGCAGGTAAATGTTTAAAAAAAAAACATGCAAAACACTAAGTCATAATAGACATAAAAACATCAACTTTCTTTGCAAGAGAAGGTAATATTAAGAACATTAGACGGCTACATAATAACCGCAAATTATAGACTAGCGTGCAAAATTCGATTAGCGATACCCGGGTATTAATAATTCGGTGCATCCATTGTTATCTTGCACTCTCGCTCCACGCGACTGAGCGTTCGCGCCGATTGACCTCTACCATCAGCTACAACAGCATTCAACACTCGAGTCACTCATAAACATTACAAAAGGTGAAACTAAATATCGGCAAAAAAAAAACTATTACCTAACACCGCGAAAACCGATCATGTTCAATAGTTTAAAATAAAATTTAAATGAGCATAACTCTACATCGTCGCGATCTCGGGCCATTAATGTCGTAGCCGCGGCGGAGCCTTAATTGGCGAATATGGCCGGTAGTTTTTCATCACAGCGTCGCGTCGGATGGCCTGAGACCGGTATAACATTTGCTAACCCAATTCCCTAACAGCGGAGTTGAACACAATAGTGTAGCCCGTAAACGTCAGCGGTTCGATCGCACAGCGCACTAAATCTTTTAGTACCGATCTATGTTAATCGATAGGACATTAACAACGGTGCGTTAGTAATGGTCAGTCCTGGGACACGGCGTGCTCAAGGCTGCGGCGGGTGAAAGGATTCGTCGTGAATCTGGATCATCCCGACATCCGCGAGCCGTGCCTACGCGCCGAGCAGCCGCGCTCGGCGACCACCGCGAACGAGAATATCACATAAGAACACAGATCTCGTTAATTTGTAATAGATTTTACGGGAGTAATTAAATTCAACAAATTGTTACTCCTCTGCGTTAGATGTTGAAATATTCGGTTGCACGAGAGTAGCCCGAGACTAGCCAGTACTAAGGGAGCGGTAATAAGCTACTCGTGTAATTAACATAGTTACGACTTTGGTAAATACGCCAGTATAGTATGTAGGTAACCTATACTATAATTCATAATGTATTTCGATATTAAAGCATTGCGCATCATACTATGCTAAGTACGCCGAGTTTTATCATATTTGTAAGCATGGGAAGAATATAATTAACATAAAATATATTTTTAATTTTATATTTACCCGTATTACAAGAACAAATTGGCATGAGATTATTTATCCCTTGCCTTACAAATATTATTATTGATACTACATTACAAATCTACAAATCTGTTTTATTGAAAATCCCTGTAAAACTATCGTGACTGAAAAATGTTTCATGGGTTTGCCTAACGACGGATCTACGTAACCGATCATGCAACATTTTAAGTGCACTTTATTGAGCTCTAAATAGTTATTATTTGTTGTACGGCGTACCCGCGACAGTGTCCCGGGCGCACCGTGGCGCGGCGGCGGCGGCGGCGTATGCAAATGATGTTAAACTGCAACGTTACGAAAGCACACCGACCGATAGACGTGATAATACCTATAAATAAAGTGAAACTATTAATGGTGAAATAAATTGATGTGAGATCACGATTTGAAAATTATTAACCTGAAGTCATTTGCACCGTGGAAAGCGATCTACGGACTAGTTATACGCCGTGTGCCGTATGCTTATCATATATGTAGTAGGCATATGTATTAAATTGTGGGTGTTTGCCTTGTGACACCGTTTGCACACAATTATATACCCAATTAATAAATACATACCAATGATTAGTACCATAAAGAAATGAATTTACTTTGGTTTTGGTATTGGTATTTCATGTATGGCTAATATATTTGATTTAGTTCACAGAACAATAAATACAAGGCAGACTTATTTTAGACGACATCGCATAACACATGTCCACTGAAAATATACATCTGTAATGGTGTCAACGAGCCTGTAAGATTTAAAAGGCTTTGGCCATCTATTTATTGAGAAATAAAAATATCTTTAGTATACTTACTACTTACCTACATCAATAAACTAACTACCTATTGGTCTAACTTTATTGTAAATATTGCTAATTAATCAATCAACTTTGATGATGTCTCCAAGTCATTTATATATATTTATGTTTGATTACGTCACACCATTTTTATATATTTTTCTTCATCAGCTCTAAAAAAATATGCGCATCTTCCGCCATTTATATTATTCTACATCTGCATATAAATTAATTTACATTTGATTGATTGCGTGCCTGTAAAATTATTAAAAATTGATTGATCATCCATTGATTGGATTATGTAGGTTATCATTGGTATAATTTAATGTTCAGGTGATGTATGTGTACTCGTTGCAATTTATATTCGCCTCGAGTAATGAACGCGCGGCGCGATCTCGTGTTTATCAGATGAGCTTCATTACGTTTCGAGCTAGACGTATTGGTGAGGCGAGCTTGTACAACCAGGTATAGGCGATAGGCGCGCTTATTGCACGTCTGTTTCGTATGGTAATTACCTTCTAGAGTATGATAAGTACTTCTATACCCATCACTATTAATAATGATATACTAATAATAATAATAATTTAGCCCTTTTGACGTCCCACTGCTGGGCACGGGCCTCCCCTCAACATGAGGGGGATTCAGCGCATAATCCACCACGCTGGCCCAGTGCGGGTTGGCGGATTTCACATGTCTTTCGAAAATTGGTTAGATCTTCTAAGACATGCAGGTTTCCTCACGATGTTTTCCTTCACCGTAAGCAAGTGATAATCATATAGAAATTATGAATCGCACATAGATTTCGAAAAATCCAGAGGTGCGAGCCGGGCAGCACTGATTTCGGGAAGCAGTGATTAATAATGAATTTATGTTTAATATCTGAGTACGTAATTGCAATGGTAAACAGTGAAATTATCAGTGTACATAGGTACATGTTAATAATTTTTAATTATGACCAATACTTTTTAAATTCCTTTAAGCCTTTTTATAAAAAATACTATACAGGCTAATGGGAACATTAACACCTCTCTGGGAACAACAAATATAATTTGTTCTCTTTTTTTATTGTAGATACATAATTGAATAAGAAACTTTGAACTTATCAGATTATATAGTATTATTTTTGTGAGTACCTATACTACTAGAATTTAGTTGTTAAAACTAATTAATAAATTGATTATGCTAGGAATCCTTTTGAAAGTTATACATACTATATCTTCAGTTAAAGTACTGAACGGCTAGTGATTATAATATAAACACAACTGGTGTTTACATTGTACGCGCAAGTTAAGTTTTTGTGTAGCAAGCAACCAACAGCAAGTAACAGACAACACAGTTCAGATAAATCATTTCTTCAATAAGTGTTTGGTCTGCTTTCTAAAAATAAAAGTATATTTTAATTTATGTAACCAATGAAGCCAGCAGAAAAAGTCAGTCTAATTAATATACGTCAGGTATCATTAGGTTAATGTAGGTTTTGCGGTTGTAACGTGGGTTTGTATCTTAAATAGATGACATGTTACGGACATGTTTTTGGCGATGTTATTGAAAATAATAAAAAATAAAAATACTTGTTTCTTGTTCAATTAAAAATGCGACTTATACCACGGCCAACGAGAAACGATTCGAAAATGAATACCTAAGTAGATTATTATTAAACATTGCGGTTGCAGTCACAGAATAAACCACGAATTTATAAAATAGGTGACCGAATGTTGGTGAGCCTGGTGGTGACCAATTTGAACTCGAACATTATAACCATTCCGTGGTGTTTCTCGTGGGCCGTGATGGTATAAGTTTCTATAAAACTCTATTATCATAACAAAAATCAACGTTTCTATTTCGATTGTATTTTTTCTATAAGTATATTTAAATTTCAATACTTTACTTTTTGAGTAGGACCTACGATATTTATTTATTTTTATTATAAGGTTTTAATAAAAATATTAATTCGTTAATAATGACTTAAATCCATAAAGTTGTTTATAAATAAAATAAAATATGTATTTCTGACCACAAAGCTGTTAAGCAACTAGCAAAAAAAAAAAAAATCTGCTATGTAGGTATTCTGAATATTATATTACATTACATCAGTGTGTGTGTATGCTTTTAGGCCCGTTTTAATAAATCGATCTCAATGACATTTCCAAGATCGCTCTCAGACTTGAGAGTGATCTATTAATACGGGCCTTAAATACAATGTAATATTTGTAATGTAATACATAAGTGGTTGTAGGTAGGTATATGCGTGCTATAATTTCACTTCCCGACTGGCAGGGCGCTGGAGCTGGCTGCGACTCGTTTATAATGCAGAGATCAATACGTGAACGAATAATTACTTTGACTTTTGCTCTCGGTTATTTACAACAACATAATCCGGAATAACTCATTACATATAGTATTGAGAAAACACGCTCATAGCTGGCACTGCATGCAGTCAGAATATTTAGGAATATGTTTTTGAAATGGTGGTAGAGCCAAAATGTAGCCAGTCGATTACAGCTCATATACGGACTGGATAAAATGTTTGTTTTGTCATTTCATTAAATACATATTTTGCTGCGCTTGTAGACGAATGATAGACTTGTAGACAATAAAGACCAAACAGAGATTTTGATGGCCGTTTTAGTAGCGTCTTGATTTTATAATTGAATTAGATAATATTACACATGCTTTCAATCGGCTGTTCTACATGACATGCGCCGACCCAAAAGGTGGACGGTGCCATCCGGAGCGCAGGCACTGTACTATTGCTTACTTTGTGAAGGATACGATCGTCCGATTATGCGTAGATGTTCCTGACAGTCCTAATACATAGCGGCTTATATCTGTGCGTTACAATTCTAAGAGAAAATATACTCAGACAAAACATGGCGGATTCGAAAATACCAATTTGCGTTAAACACAATAACATTAATTAGTAATCCGTTCCAGTTGCAGACTTTATTATAGGTAGTTAACTATCGCATGCATACATCTTAAAGTAACTTCACATGCAAGCGCAAAAAACTTTAATACTGACTTGCAAAAAAGTATCTAAGTGGGCCGTGACGCGGAGAGCCGGGTAATTTAATATTCGTTCGGATAAAAATAACAAAACAATGCACCGCCAGCTGCTACTTTCGTTTTCCAACAACGCCTTATTGACCCGCCTGTCAAAATTTTAACGCCAATTTGCCTCCGTATTATATTAGCACGCTTTGCACATATTCGAACGCGCATGTTAACTACCAATTAGTCAATATCTTCATTTATTTTCACCGGTCAAATGAATGATGCGCCCGTCAAACGTTCGGAAATATTTTATTGTCGATGCCTCATTGCAGAGACAACACTATTATAATTTTTTTTTCATTCGCTTTTAAATTGATTCATGCCAAGAAGCTTAGAACGACACTGTATAAAGTTCTTGATTCATGCCAATCAATTTCATTATAAAATATGTAATTCCTATTGAAATTTTAATAAATGTGAGTACAAACTATATTAGTACCCACGGAAACTCGTTAGTTACATGGTTACTTTGCCACGCACGTAATTACCTTGGTGTTAATACCGTAGTTTCCAATGAACTTTCAACTTTCATCATTTTAATTTGAGATAAATAGTAGATACTTAATAAAATATTATGTATTTCGTATTATTTTATTTTACGTAAGTAGGTACTTACCCATGAGTATTATAATAACATTTATCATCAAGTTTTGTTTGTAATATATCTTAGTACGCATATCTTCATACACTGTAAGTCGATGGTTTGTATGTTTAAATGAGAAAAGACATTACAATATTTAAATCCACTACTTGTTACTTTTTTTAGGATCGTTTTTTTAAGTCGCCCAGTCTTGCGTCTTCGCCACCCAAAATGTTGTCTAGTATTCTAATTATTATTTCTTAAGTTATTCTAATAATTTGAAAACTTATTTTGCTATTCGAAGATATTGCGTTCTGACGTATAGGATCAAAGTTTTTCTATGAAAGTATTCTCGATATCCGTTATAATATCTGTCACTTTGAAATCTCTGTAGCAAAGAATGCTCTGTGAATAAAAAAAACCTGCTTCCGCTTTATTTATTTACTTAACAATATAGATTTTTATCTCGGCAATGTCTTTAAAGGTACTTCGTAAATAACAGTGATTAAAACACCATAAGAGAGTGAAGGTAGGTTCGCACGAAACCAGATCGAACCGGATCCAAATCGGCGGGAGTATTATCTGTAGGTAACCGGTAACTGGAGCAGACGGCCGTCTCGAATATCGCCCCTTATGTCGATAATAAGATTTTCTTTCGTACGCAGCAATACCGCAGTTTCTCTTTTTTTGTGAGTGCACCTGTGATGTAGGCCAATCGTGGCTTTACTTATTTCCAAACGAAATCGTGATTGACGCTTATCCCACACGCGTTATTGTGTCCCATACCTAGCATAATTAGAATTATACAACGCCATTGCAAATACAATAATGATCAGAATTGGAAGTTGAACCCTTATAATGAACCGAGTGATCATTATACCGAAACGAATGATTTGCTCAAAACATTTCTGTTACGTATTGTAAGACAAGTACTTTAAAATCTACTATATAAAAATAAGTCGGGTTTTCCTTCCTGACGCTATAACTCCAGAACGCACGAACCGATTTCCACGGTTTTGCATTCGTTGGAAAGGTCTCGGGCTCCGTGAGGTTTATAGCAAAGAAAATTCAGGAAAAATGTTAAGGGTGGACCACATTCCACGCGGACGGAGTCGCGGGGCACAGCATTTTTATCGAAGTTTAGTAGACTTTATTATACAAAACAAAATTACAGCAAATTATTATTATAGTTCCTAATATTATTTGTAATAATGTTTACTGAACGTTGTGTAATTATAGTAAAGCAATAACAAAAACCCGTAATATTTTTTATTAATCATTAAATTTTCCAACTCGCAATCTAATTTTAACGATCTAAAAATCATTGTGTGAACATTATACAGAATTAGATGAATTACGTAATCGTACCTATCTAATGATGTGACCAATTAGCCTGATCCGCGAAGCTATTCTACAGGACAAAGCGGTCATCGCGGTATAATTTTGGTTCCTAATCGAGTTAAACCTGAGCAACTGGTCGACACACCCGTACATAGAAATGCAGAATCTAACATAAAATACTTGATACCTATCTACCCACCTACCTACTGACGAATTAACTAGGTAATAGGTACAATGCATTAATAAAATATTTTATATTTTAAAGAAACCTAATAGGTACAATGCTTCGTGATGATTCCGAACTAAAACAGCTGAAAGTTTTTTCGATTAACTATTAAATAACACTTCAGAACAATGTAGGAATAAATATTTGCATAGTACCTACTTACCTAGATTTCAATTAACATTACAAGGAGTACCCATGTTTACTTCGTGAGTTTAATCGATTTATTTGTGTAATTCTTAGTAATATCAGAAGGCAACACACTGGAGCTATTATAATATTTATATTAATATCTACTACCCTTTGTGATTATTGAATATAAGCAACTGGCGATAAAAAAAAAATATAAAAAAATGACATGTAAAAAGACAAGCCCGCTGAGTTTCTTGCCGGATCTTCTCAGTCGAGGTCGCGTTCCGATCCGGTTGTAGATATAAGAAAAAAAAATATGTAAAATTGACAATTTGTAAGTGCCCCCGTAGGCCTAAACAAAATAAACGCTTTGAATTTGAATTTGAATTTGAAATAAACCTAAATGCGGTTGCGAGATACCTATATAATTTATTTGCCCGTTTTGATCTGTAACTCTAACATCAGTCCACGTTTAATGTCGAGCATCATTGGTGTCCGCACCAAATTTGCATTCGGCCAACCATTTGGCAGAGCCGGCGTGCAGTGCGCGGGCGCAAGCTCGAGCCGCGTGGGAAACACGAGCAAACGCTATCTGATTCAACTAGCCATATTTTACGTCAGGATTCGACGCACTCCAGTTGCGCGTAAGCAAGTAATCTCCGTCATTAATGTCACGACTAGATTGTGCATCCTTGTAGAGCCACCGGCTCCTAGACTCTGTAAATCCGCGCGTAAATCGCAATCGACCTATATTGGCATTTATTACGACCTCAGCTAACTACATAGTATAGACACGTTTATTATCTACGAGTATCAGTTTAATGATTTCAAGCAGATTTCGATCATAATTAAGCAGTTGTAATTAAATCGCAAGCTATATTAAACCAATACCTGTTAATTATCTTTGGATTCATCGATACATGTAGGTACTCATATTTATCTGTCTGTTTCACATTAGTGTCAAATTTGATTACTTAATAATATAATTCATTTATAAGTATGTCATCTAGAAAGTAAAAGCTTGCAATAAACAATATATTTCAATTAAAACAGTTTAACCAATCATCAAAAACGTTTATTTTTTTATAATAATGGCATGCTTATTGATCATAATTAATGTCAATAAAAATGACTGTCGCTAAACACTGAAGGAGTACGCGTGGGTACAAGTCCTTAAAATCTAAAACTCATTTAATATTAACATGTTCTACATTACAATTAAAGTACCCCCGAGATATTAAACACAGCATTTTTTTAAGGTTTTTAGAGTAGAGTAAAGTAGCATAATCATAGAAAATAACAACAATAAGGTCAGGTCGGTCAAGTCGTCTCGGAGTAATCACTCACGTTACAAAACCCCTATGTAGCTACCTTTTATGGAATGCGTTTACAAATATACAAGACATAAAACTAAGCAAAAAAAATTGTCTGTGATACAAGATAATGAATAACCTCCTTTTTTGGAATATTAAAAACATATGGGTTTTAATTGCAATATAATGCAACATTTTTGACTTTTGTAAATTATACCCACTTTTTATTTGAGACCTCGTATTCACTAATAATGAAACAATGTGACCTTTAAGTTGGATTTGTTTCTTAACCACAATGCTACGTGTACTTCTAGCATCAAAACAATGTTCACCGTAACATATGTTCAATTTTACAGATATACGTAATTTATTGTTTTACTACATATATCTAAAACAAGTTTTATAGGCCTTTTACACACGCATCTTTAGCATTCTGAGTTACTTTGGATACTTTCGTAGTAATTAATATCGCAATAATCGAGATGACTACTGAGCGGACCGCATCACCAGTGTAATCGGTATCTTCAAAGATTTTAATTGCATTAGCCGCAATTAACCGCGTGTCATTCGGATTTATAGTAACACCCGGCAACGGATGAGGCTCGCAACGATAATTTCACTTTTACCGCGATATAATAACGTGGCATAAAATTGCAACAGTACGAGGGATCAAAGGCTGAGCGGGCCAAGCGGTCATCTCTCGCTAAATGCCAGGGGTCGGGCCGATCGCGGCGCGTGACGACGCTCTGGTATGCGTAGCGAGCTCCCATTTACGGCAAGTCGCGAATACCGATAGATATACTTACAAGATTTACAATTACACAAATGTTCATATCTTATGTCTTTCCCTGTAAGCTACTATGATTACTGTGCATATTATCGTCTCGTCAACGATCATTGTTACGTCCGTATTTTATTAGTCAGACGTAATTAGCAGTGTACCTATTATGCAATAACATTAGTAGCATGTTACTCATAAAGTGTAATTAGCTTATTACATGACTGAATCTATTAGTAGGTAAGCTATAAAGACAAACTATAGTATTATACTGATTCACAACACCTCAATACAATTACAACAAAATCTTTATTTCTGGTTACACATGTATTGGAACGATGTCGTGACTCGTGGTCTACTTCACCTTGAGTCGACCAGAAAATGACCAGCCACAGCGGCGGCGTGTTCCGAATCAATTCTATGTAAAACGTCCAATTAAAATCGTCACATTGTGGTACCACGGGGCCCTATCGCGTCTCTGATCGCGCCGGCCCGGGCCCCGCGCCGCCGCCGTCGCCGCCGCTGCCGCGCTCCTCACCGCGCTCGGATCCCAGGTGCCTCCGCTAGCCATTATCACCACATCGGAACTTCACAGTTAATTGTTCGAGTATTTTTGTTGTAAATAAATACAACGCAATTTGTAGACATCGTTCGATGGCTCCGCCAGATAAGGCCGAGCATTGTAGTTGCGATATTGAGGCCGTTTATTCCGTGTTAATTAAAGATATCGAGCTAAATCTGTTATGTCGATTGGAGGTGAACTATTTAGTGAAACAACTCTGCCGATACAAAGCTATATGCAGTTCATTAGTAGAAGTTTCTATAAGATTCTTAATAAACCCCAGCCCGTATATAGTCAATGCTCAATTTAGATTATATTCAGGGTCCATTTTAATATCAATATTTAATGCTTATATTATTAGTATTTTTACATGCCTATGGTATGTTCAATAGCTAGCATTCCTCAATGTATATTTTATCGATTTTAGCTTGCCATTATTATTGTCTCATAAATCTTCTGAACATTACCACTATCTGCCTAGAACGGCTTGAAAGTAGGAATAAAACAAAGTGAAATTAAATGTAATGTTCATTTAAGTACTTACTGAGAAACACCACGACACGTGTCAGCTTTCCAGGTACCAGACCTTACATTATTGAGTAGGCAGGCGCTGCCTTATAAGTTGAATGAATAGGTCGTAATATAAATGTAATTAGTTAATTTGTAATTTGTCAAGTGTGCTTGGCAATTAAAAATACACGTTATTGTGCGGTAACTCTACAGATTTTAGGAATTATTGATTTGACATTAATGGATCATTTACATAATTTGTATAGTTAGAATTTTTGGATATTGGAAAAATACATCCTTTATTACTTAACTTGTCTTTCGGCAGAAGACGGCTTGCACGCTTCGACCAATGGGATCGTCTCATTTCCTCTCTACTGGAGCTAAGCCGCGTGAACCTGAGGAAACGAAGCGATTCTATTGGTCAAAGTGGGCAGGCACACTTCATAGCACAACCAAGTGGACGGTCACCCTCAGCGTGATCAGTCGGCCCCAGTGCGAAGGCGGCGGCGATTTGCGCGGCTCGGCAGCGGCTGCGCAGCAGCGGCTCCGTGGCGCAACCACGCTCGTTAACCCACATGCACCGGACCGCCGCGCTGCCAAGCGAACAAAGTCATCAAATTCACATCCTTACCTGGCTATTAATACTGGCGTTGCAAATTAATTCATTATTAAGACAAGGCCTTTCATGAGTCTATATTCTGAAGTTATGAACGTCGAACGGTCAAATCGTCAACAGCGCACTGATATAGTATTAAGCTATGGCTTGAATGAGTGTGTTTTTTTAACTTGACATGATGTACTAAGGACAACGAGAAGTACATATGTGAATTTCAGAATGGACACTACATAAATAATTTAGTAGGTAGGTAACTACTTACTAAAGTTATAATTAGAGTATATATATATAGTAAATGATGATTTAATTCCAGTTGAATTCAGACATTAAATTCCAAAAACCCAGAAACGAATTCGAATCCCACGCGTTAAGACCACGCACTTGCGAGGCGGGGATTAAATGAGGTGGTGCATCGTTTACAACCATTTCAGCCTACTCGGTATCGTTGCGGGATAATAACAAGTGCTCAGGTTATTTCATCATTGGAAGGACTCCCAAAAAGGGAATTCGTGAGTGTACAGCACTTTACATTAACAATATTTTATTAAAAAAAACACTTTATGACGGAATTTTTAAACCCTAGTTATTTTAATGAGGCATCATTATGCTTGCAACGATTCACTCACAACTATTTTAATTTTGTTACCGCGTTGCAACTGCAGACCCAAACCGATTGCAATAATCGACGCTTATCGGTTAACTTAATAGCGGACAAAGCTATTACGATACGAGATTCTCAGAAAAACCATCGCGGCGACCTTAGCGCGGCTAACTATAATGGGCACCTGCAGCACTACCTACCGGCCGCAGCACCGCTGGGATTATCCACTACAAAGTTAAAGCACATTAACCCAATAATTTTAACCTTTATAATAGACACTTCAGAATAATCAGCAGCCTACCCTACAAGCAATATAACTTTAAATCCACCTCGCTACAGATCAACAATTGTGAAATATGGTTAAAGTCATGTTAAAAGCACTATTTTTAACAGTGTTAGTTGCAAAACAATTTCGCATGCTAACTTAGTGTTTCGTACGAAGTAATGACAGGCTGTACACAATTTAGTACAGTTTAGAATATGTTTGTGAGGCAATGACGTAAAGTACTGATTGAATTTTGAATTTTACGAGCTATGCACCGGAGCCACTGGCTGGAGTAAATGCGTATTCTGTTAATTTACAATCATCAATCGGCGGGGTTACCTCATCCTCCGAGAGTGCAACTAGGCTAATGGGAAACTATTATTTATTACCAGACGCGAAAACGAAAGTAATTTCGGTAGAGCTATACATATTATTAGGTATTGTTTCTATTATTATTTATAATTTAATTTGATTTCAATACACAACACGTGTCCACCGATATACCTATCCGACCTATATGAATTATAATGACTATGATAACAACACTGATGAGAACTAGCAACTACAAACATTAAAACAAAAAATAACGTCGTAGCTCTTAATTAAAGATTCGTTCCGGAGCTTTTATTGCTTTCAAATATTATATTTCTGTTTTAGTCATAACAACAGTTATAAAGCACGCAATTGAACATTGTATGTAATTTTATTATAAAATTACTACACGGTGCACTACAGGAATACTTTAAATACAGCGTACATACATGAGCATTAATTATAGTTTGAGAACCTCCCCTTGACCTTGTATAATCTCTCTGAAAAATAGCTCAGGTATGTTTTTCGTGAGATTTTTTTTTTAATATTACGAAGTCGGCATTCGATCTGCCTGATGTTAAGCAGTTATTATAGCCTATAGATGATTGCAATACTAAAGGCATTGCTCGCACGTTGGTGACCGGATGGGAAGTGGGACAGAGCGAGGAATGGATGGGAGGGTTGGGCTTCCGGCTCTCTCACTCATCGTACGAAACGCATCTATACTTAACAGCTACTTTACGCCGATCATTTGTGAGTGGGTGGTACTGCCACGGTCGAGCCAGCCCATTTATGAAATGTATTTGTAAATGTACCTATACACACATTAAACTTTTACTGCTGATAGAGATCAACTTTTGATACGTGAATTGAATTGTCGCTAAGTAGGTAGGTACGTGTAAAGTATACAAGCAATGAATAATATTTAGTCGAATATCAACGAGTTACCATTGTATCAGTTGTCAGGTGAAACACAACACCGCGTGTTTCGGTCCCCCGCGCTTGCTCCAATTCGTCGTGTCGTTTGACAGACCTTTCTCATTTTACGTGTATCGAACACGTATCATGGAACCTCTCGAGCGCGGATACAGGGTTTTATTTAGTGGGGGTGGGTGGGGGGTGGTGTTTAATTTTAAAAAAAAAATTTCTATATCGAAAAAAATATCAGTAACACTTTTATACATATGGTAATTAACCTACCCATCTAATTAAAAATGATTTCAAGATCTTGGGGAAGGCGATTGCACCCATTGCTCCCTTAAGAAAGCTCTGCTGTTGATAATATAACAATACTTCACTCAAATTAATATACACATTCATAGAAACGAAGGATGTGTAAATATATATGGTAACATAGAAAGTAAAATCATCTAAGACAACCATTAGAATTATAAACCGTGTGATGTTCGCGTTTCTGCTTTCATCTTAATAACAAATTATGTTCAGTTTTATTTTTTGGTATTCACATTGAAAGCCGCGAGCGCACCGCGCGGGCGGGCTGCACCGGCGGCAGCGGCGCGGCCGCAGCTCCGTGATGTCTGATAGGCACGCCGCGTGACTCGTTCGCCCTGGTTTCATACAGGATCTTTAGACTCGAAGCAACCTTATTAATTAAACATTCCAATATGGATACATTTCGCTTACACTGCGCGCTGTGCCCTGCAAAAATACTATCATTTTGTTAGGTATCTATTTAAAATTACTCAAATACTTATTTCAGGCGTTAACACTGCACATATTTGAATGAAAACACCGAATAACTGGTATTTTTTTTATCTTTTCAGATTGACTTCGCCTCCTGTCATCCGAGGAATCCCATAAAATCATGGAAGAATTGTCTGCATGTATTACATTCCCTGCCGAAAATCTGAATAACTAAGTTCTCGTCAAGGAAAGAATAAGGGGTGGGGTGAATAATGGGAAAAAGGAACGTACGGATCAAGTTCGCACACTCGATTGGTCCGCCGATTGACTCGAGCACGTTGGGCGCGTTCGAGTAGCTCCCCAGCCCGCGCCCTCCGCGCCCCCCGCGCCCCCCGCGCCCCCCGCGCCACCCGCGCCACCCGCGCCACCCGCACTATCAGTTACCGACGCTCAAGCGACTGCCAATAAAGTACAAGTCATACCGGGTTACTCTTATATACATTTAGATTTATTTACTGTAGTACAAATACAAACTGAACATAAACACGACGAGCTACATGTAGCGAAGCCGACGGGAGTACTAACCGAGTTGTCGTCCTCGGTTGTAAATAAAACGGTAGTCATGACGGCCACTGCCCCAGAACTGTCAAAGTCGGATTTCTTCGATTTCGTGACGTCCAACGAGGTAACTGATGCTCAGTACAAAGAACAGATGCGATCTGTCAATGTGTTCATGGAATCTCCCGACTCGAGATCGAACCCCTTGCTCTCGGAGGAGCCCAAAGAACAGAACAACAACAGCCTGTTGAGTGTGACAGCCGCGCAGGCCGGCGCCAACAGCGGCATGGCCGCCGCCACCACCTCCACTACCCTGCAGAGTTTCGACTCTATATGGAACGTGGACCGCGACCGCGACCGCCTGGATAGCACCATGCTAGAAGATCTCAACAGTTCCACTCAGTTTTATTGGAATCAAGAAAGCGACATTAACGGCGCTCACCCTTGCGCTGCCACTACAATATCTAACAAACTAATCAACAACACGGACGGACAAATTTACACACTGACTGTACTCAACCACGATATGACTGATAATAGTTCGAATCGTTATTGGGGAAAAGAAGAAGACGTGTCCATGTCCAGTCCGACCGATATAGAGACAAACAATGCATTAGATCTCGAAAGCATTTTAAATATGAATGGATTTCCTAGTGACTTCAATCCGGATTTACCAAAAGTAGAAGGTTTCAGTTATGAGGACGGTGATTCTGAAAGTCAAAATCCTGATATGAACACGAGTGATTTAGTAAAAGTAGAACCATATAATTATGAAGACAGTGAGTTTCCGAGCAGTGATAAGAAAGATGATTCGCATGGTTCATCTATAATCGGTACTCCTAATTTATTAGAAAGTCAAGAATTCAATAACAACAACAATGATTGGAAAATAACTGATCAAAATACGGAATCCAATGAGTCTTTGCTTAGAAGTGCATTGCAGGGGAAAGCTTTTATTAGATATAATAATATACAAAAAAATGCCGTTGCTAAAGTGGATGCTAGCGCGGAACTTAAGACAGTCATCATTAACAATAATAATAAAGCTGACGTACCTTCGATGTACCCAGATGCTAAAGGTACCGACACGGAACTGTTGATGTCAATATCCTCCCCGAACCGTTTAAACATATCGATATTGCTTGAAGACCCGAATACTGTTGTCTCGAATGGAGATAATCCTTCGTCGACACAGAGTGTGGACGATATTATTCTATCACGACTTGATTCAAATTATCCAGAGGATTACGAAAAGTTAAAGAGGATAACGACGGAGCTGGGTGAGTCGATCCAGCCGTTTTGTACGGTACAGCCCATCGATCCGACGCGAAGTGTTTACAATATACATCACCTAAACGGCGAGCTGGTGACGATGATCCCCGCCGGGGAAGTCCAGCTGCCGCAGCATTTGCTCGTCACCGCGTCGCCTACTGTGTCGAGCACAAAAACTAATAAGCAGAAATGTAATAAGCGGATACAGAATAAGAATTCGCCACCGACGTCGCAAGTGCAGGCGGGCACCACCATTCAGTCCGCGACCTCTACATCGAACGGCGTGAGGAAGGAGAGATCTTTACACTACTGCTCTATTTGTTCGAAAGGATTCAAGGACAAGTACTCTGTGAACGTGCACGTGAGAACACACACGGGAGAGAAGCCCTTCACTTGTTCGCTGTGCGGCAAGAGTTTCCGACAGAAGGCTCACCTCGCGAAGCACTACCAGACGCACATCGCGCAAAAGAACGCGGCCGCCAACGGTGGCGCGGTGAAGCCCAACAAGGCGAGGTAACCGCCGCCACCGCCGCCGCCCGATCCTCACGCACCGTTCGTAGTCAATTGAACTTTGTCACGATGATATCATAACTTTCTTATAATCGATACTTAAAGGCTGAAAATATCACAGATGAATTTGGTAAGGTGCTAATAAAGTTATAATTCATAAGAGAAATAAGACAGTTGCGAAAGAGAGATGTGAAGGTCCTCGGCCGTTAATCTTGTTTGTTAATTTGTGTGTAATTCCGCCCGTTACCGAAACAATTTAGCTTTAGCTAAGAACAGATACTATAAGTGTTTTATGAGATATTAGAATCTACATTCCATAGGTATTTATTAGTCATAAACATTAGTTTAATTTAGGAGTCATATACGATGTATTTACATGCATTTTTGTTTAAGTAGGTAGATATTGTAATAAGTTCCTCAGTCACGAAAATATAGTTTGCGTCTATTTGTCAAAATATTGCTTTATCAATATTGCGTCTCAAACGGCATCAGATAACGAGTGAACAATGATGAGCAGCGCCCGCGCCGGGATTAGGCGCTGGTCGCGGCGCGCCGCCGCCGTAATTTCACCCGCTGCGCGGCCGACTGAACTTTCTAAAAATATAAAAAATAACAGAGTAAAAGAACGAGCATTCAGAACCCACAATCTTTCACCGCTCAACTATCGCATCTCTACACTGTGTTCCTCTCAAATCGGACGGTACCTTTTTTTCATAAAAGTATGACGGTACTATAATTTTTTTACAATTCCATTTATTTAGTGTTGTCAGTATGCATGATCTAAGAATTTGATTGAGTGCGGATAGAAAACGGGGAAATCTGGCTGGCGGTTATTGGGACGGGGTGATCACTATTCGAGTGTCCATATCGGACGACGTGAAGCAGTGAACGGTGGTTTCTCATTCCCGATATTACATCTTTCGCCTCGTACTGGGAGAGGCCTGATTGCTCTCAGATTGCTATAAATTAGAAATACAAGTGGTGTTTCAATCGCGGTGTTTAAAATTGTGCTCCCTTTCTCGTCTAACAAATTGGCCTTTCTTTGTTCCGTCCGTGTGTATAGCACGCCTCGGCTCGATACCTTCTAGACAATGTTTACCGTTGAATACCTATGTAAGTAATCATTTTATGTCTTCCCATTATTAGGTACTTGCCTACTAGCTATTAGCCATGAAACGGTAATCTTAAAGATGAAAGTGCATGAAAGTACCTAACGCGCATGCTCGCCACTACCTAGTGAAAGTAATTACCTAATGTAGACATCATTCTAATCTGTTTCACTGACATTTTCAGTTACATGTCTGCTTGGCTTGGATCTTAAATATTTTTTGTTTTGTGTTTTTATCCTTTTCTTTTTGCACAGAAAAGTTTAATAAGATTCAGATGCCTGCTTTTCTGCATGTATTTGAAAAATATATATTCGTATTCTAGATGATTATCTTGATGATAATAGGTGTCGCAGTGTAAAACTTTTTTTAAATTATTATTTAACGATCCTAGTCTCTTGTAGAATATTAACGTAAATTATTGCAAATTGGATAATTCTGAAACATGATAATGACATAATCAAAATGTCTAATGTACAATAATACTTAACAAAGTCATTTTGGCAATAAAGCTAAATTAGATACTTGGAAGAATGCCAGCTTTTTTGTGTAGAAAGCATAAACCTGATTGAGTCATCTATGTAAGTGCCTGCTCATCCATCGCACGGACTCGCGAAAATAAGATCATTAGCACTGAAACCTACTATTTTTTTTTTATATGATAAAGTCGGTAAACCGGCGTACGACCCAGCTGATGTTAAGCAGATACCTTAGCCTATAGATGCTTGCAATGCCAAAGGCATTACTCGCACGTTGACGACTTGAAGGGGAGTGGCACAGAGGAAGGAGAAGGGAGTAGGTTGGGCTTCCGTCTCTCTCAATGAGCGTACGAACGTAGGTATAATATCTAGGTACCTACTTTGCGCTGATCTTCTGTGAGAGCGTGGTACTACCCCGGTCGAGCCGGGCCGTATATGAGCAGTAGTCAATTGCCTCTATCCGGGCTCTACCGCCGTTATTCCATGATCATGATTGATTTCCTTACTTGAAATATTATTTTTATTATCACACGGTTGAATTTTGATAACTAAATTAATTTAGAGTTTAATTAACATAGAGTTTAATGTCAGGTACAAACAATTTCGCTCGATAAAGTGGTGTATGAAGGTTTATACGGTTCCTACCATTGTACTGAGATATTAATAGTTCCGTGATCCAAGTACGAATACAATACATACATTAATAGACTATATACCATGCAGTGTCTATTATAAAAGTTCAATTATGTACCGCGATTGAAATTAAACCGCCGCGCCGGTATTAAGGTCAAGTTGTAATATTTCGGCCTCCGCATGTCGGGCGCCCGGGCGCGGGGCGGGCGGCGCGGGCGCGCGCTATCATACAATGTCATTACGGCACGACCTAGGATTTTTTACGAAGCTATTTAATTAGGCGTTATCTTTTAAAGCTCATGTTAATTATATAAGCATCGCGAGAGGGAAACATTTATATTATCTACCTACGTATACGTCGATCTGTTAGGTACAACTTTAAAGTTATCCTTAATCTTTAGCGGATGTAGGTATGTTAATTCGTATAAACGAAAATGAATAAACTTTTAGAAAACGACAAGTTTCTAAAGTTTGATTTCTATGTCTATATACTTATAAACTAAACATTTGAAACCGAACATTTATAAATCAACAGATTTATAGACATCTTATTTGCATGTAAAGGACCTGCCTAACTGCTTCTGTTAGAATTTTAATAAATTTAAATTCCCCAGACTAATTATTTCTTATTAAATGACCCCCGTTATTATTGTAACTCCAAACTGTAGCTATTCATCATACTTTTTAATATTGCCTATACGCATAAGCATCTTGCCAGCAGCAATACTGATAAAAATTGTATTTATTTATTTGTAAATAAGCACTGCCTTCTGATGCTCTTGTGTGACTGTGAAACTTAGTGCGGGCAACGTTTTGGTACAGTTTATGTGAACCTGAATCGTTTTAAGTATTTCGCTGTGAGCCAATTCTAGAGCGCTTCTCAGTGATATAATGATTAACAAAATAAGAACATTAATTTTCCTGCTGCCGACTTTATATTGTTCATATTCAACTATTTCAATAAGAATTTAAACAACATTATTTCGTTTGTCAATAGTATTTATTTTAAAAAATGACTGAATTTATCTTCTATTAGAGTCATCGCTCTTCTAGTTATCATTTCAAATGACGCATGTGGATAGTGTTTGCAGGACGACCCGCGACCATGTTGCCGCAAACATAATGTATAAACGCATAGTTTTAGAGCCAGAGGAAACTCTTTTAACAATACTCATTACCTTGTAAATATGTATCATGAATGGATTTTATAGAGATGTTGATTTGTGAAGTAAAATTTATACTCTACCACTTGTATCTCATTAGATGGTATATAAAATGTTAGCGAATTTATAGTTTTAATAAGTACCTAAGTAATTAATAAATATTGCGAGATTTACCAGTTTATTATAAGAATACTGTGGCTACCTTCATAAATTATGTGAGTGCATTAATGGTTGTTAATATATTCGTGTAATATATTAAATATGTTGGTTTTTGAGAACATAATTATGAAAAGGATTTATTTTTGAAAAGGATTATATTGATTGATTTTTATTGCATTTGTTCCTGAGTTGATTATTAGATTTTATTGATAATTATGTCTTGTTTATAAGGATTCTATGAGTAATTATTTGCATGAGTAATTTAATGTCTATGTAGAAACGCGTAGTTTTAAGGGAGACGTGGATGAAGAGGAGACTTGACATTTAACGCGAATTGCAAAAATTGTCCATTGTAAATATTGTTTTTATTGAAAATCATCCTTCATGATGAGATTATATTCAAACTTAAATTAGTTAAATTATTAAAATAATAAATGTTATGTAATTAATTAGATTCTTATTATATTTTAGGTTTGTTAGTAAAATGTAAATTATTAGCTCTGCCTACTCATTATGGCTTTGCCCCTTGAAGGCGTATGAAATTTTAATATAAATTACTCCGAGAGTTCATCCACCCGCCCTTAAACTAAAGCCGTCCTGTACAATACTTCATTATTTATTTTTAGAATTATGGTCTAAGTTGAAGAAAAAATGGAAAACAAAAACATAATTGTATTTTGATTAACCGGAGCTGTGATTTTTTTGCTTATCTGTATATCTATTATACAGTGTCGCCAAGCGATGTCGCGAGAGCGTCGCGTCGCTTGGCCGACACTGGCCCAATCACTGAGTTCTTCCAAGCTCGACGACACACGTGGGATTCTTTTGTGTGGCGCTTTAAACTCCCTTATACTATAAATTATTGCCTAAGGCCTTCCTGAGGCTTCATAAGGCGTTCCTTATGTTTTGATTCTAAAAACTTAGTTTAATACAATAACATGAAAAATATTGATATCAACGGCGTTTGTATAAAATATACAAAAACCTTGTTTAAAGTGTAGCGCTACGTCACAAAAGTGTCCCACGCTGGAGTCCAGCGGCAGACTTAACGTCAGATATAATCTGGTCAAGTTAAATCAGTATCACACCTTAAGGTATGTGTAATATAATAATTGTAGCTACCATAATTTTTTACAAGATTTACAGTTTTGTAATGAATTTCTATATTTTTACTTTCCTATGTTAGTTTGCTAATAAAATGTTTTTATAATACGAGTATTTGTTTTTTTTCCCTATTATTAATCTGGATAACTTCGTAACGTGTCAATGTCTACTACCTACACAGTGGGACAATGATAAGTTTCCCCTTCACTACCCAAATACTCTAAACTGAGTCTAACTTAAAATAATGCACTGGAGTCTGTAAAAACCCATCCTTCTTGTTGCGGTTAAGTTTTGAAACTGTTTGAAGAAATATCACTGAATGTTATCGTCTTTGAAAAACTTAGATGAAGACAATGTGTCACTCGGTATGTTGCAAAGTGTTAATAACATGCATGAATCATACGGACGCATAAAACGCGCGCGCGTTGAAATCTTTCATAGAGAACTCGGAGATTTAACAATTGTTTAAATATATGGGCATGATTATTGTATCTAAGTTATATAAATTTGATGTAGTTTTGCAGAATGTAACCGACCCACACACACTTCTGCAAACTGGAGTACCTTTGGGTTGGTTCCCTCCTGTAACATTGACAAATTTTATACAGGAAGTTATCGTAACTATTTTTGTGGAGAAGGAAGGGAACTACAGGAAGTTATCGTAAATAAAAACACTTGAATAAAAATTCACAATTGTCATCAAGTAAATAGAGCATCATTATTCGATATAGGAACAACACAAATCTTATAGATAGCCCTATAAATCATTGATTTGAATAGGAGATAGTACAGTCTGATGTATTTGGTCGTGCACTAAGAAAGTAATTAACTGATTTTAAATTGACCGTAGGTGCCTAGTAATGTTTTTGTTTTAAAAAACAGGAAAACCTTATACTGATTTATAAGGCTAAAGGTTTTCCTGTGTTAAAGAAATAATAAGTACAAAATATATAAAATACTTTGACATAAATATTATTTTTATATAAATAAATACTAGGTAGGTACTACGCATTCATACTATGTTTACCGCTCATGTGGTCAAAATGTATATAACTAGGTTATGGAGAATATATAAATTATCAGTGCCGGGTTAACAGTGTGAATGCCCGCTACCACTGGAGTATTATGTTGCAATATATTTATGACAACAAGATTTTTTTTTTTTTTTTATAAACTACTAGCGGCCCGCCCCGGCTTCGCACGGGTACATTACGGTTACATTATTGGAGTTTTAGTAAGGATCCCTAATTTTAAAAAAATATAATATAACCTATGTCACCCGGGGATAGTGTACTTTCCCAACAGTGAAAGAATTTTTCAAATCGGTTCAGTAGTTTCGGAGCCTATTCATTACAATCAAACAAACAATGTTTTCCTCTTTATAATATTAGTATGAAATTGGTGGCAAAGACCTTTTAGAAAGCTTCCCTTCGATTAGTGATAATCTTAAAAAAGAAATAAGACAGTCAATTGGCTACTTCATTTGATAATTTCAAGCAGTTTCACCTTCTTCGGGACTTAACCTATTGTTGTTGAATTAAGAGGATTGAACAAAAGGCACATATATTAATAGTTGACGGCTTGGCCGGTCCGCGACGCATTGTTTGCCGCGGTTCCGGCGCACACACACCGGCCCGAAGGCGGTAATTAGTTCTATTGTGGAGGCACCGATCCTATCGACGCCACAAATACTTCCGATGGATTTACGTACCTGCTTTCCATTCATTGTTTACTTACGTGTTCTTTATTAATCGCCCGCTTCGTCGAACATAAACGGAACACAATCAACAAAGATAGCTCAATTAATTACATTCATAGAGCGCCGGCCGCCGCCGCTTCGCGACCGCGCGCCGCTGCGGTGGAATTCCGACACCATGTCTGAGGAAAACGCAGGTTTTTTTGTCGTGATAAGATCTTCTTTAATTTTTAAACTGACATCAAAGCAGCAAGTCCTCTTTTTACCTGTAGGTTTTTATGATAGTATTCATAAACCACATGATTGATTTTTATGATTCTATCATTAGTGTTCACAAGCATCGTGACTATACAATCCCGACAATATCCATTGGGGCATAGAGACCGCCCTGTCTGGCATATCACCCGTCTGGCTAAAAGATTTTCCTGCTAAATATTTACGGGGTTTTTTTTAAATAGGGAATTATAATATTTCTTACAAATAATTTTAACAATCCTTCTATGATTTAAAGTCAGTACCAATTATCTTTTTATATTTACTCAAGACTGCAAACTAAAATTGCCACCGTTATTTCTATACTTTTAGCGCTCTATGTTTGTATTTTGAAGTCGGTTTTATGTTTTTTGTAAAAAAAAATATTTTCAGTAAGTATAAAAATGAATTTGTGTAGTTAAGTACCTTATTATATATTCAAATGTGATATTAAAAACCATAAATGGTGTGTAGCTTATCTTAATCTTAACACCTTCTATTTAACATTGTACATACCTAGAGCGAACACATAATATGTGTTTTTTTTTTTAAGTATCATGAAATAGTATATTTATGTGCATATTATACGTATTGGCTTACAAAGGTGTGACTTGAATTGTTTAATAAAAGCGCACGCGCACCAGTCAGGCGTTCTTCAGATATATGGTCATTACGGCAAAAAAAACTGGAACTATATCAATAGTAACAGGGAAAAGTTGTATATAAGGGCAGACAACAATCCATATAGAGCATACAGAACACTCGCTCGAATTTAAAATAACTAAGTTATGGACTCAAGAAAGCGGACAGCAAAACGGAAGTATAGCGGACGACCTTCCCTCGCACAAACATCGCTATCTGTGTACGTACAGACGACGCGCTAGTAGCCACATAGTGAAAAAAGAACCAACACATATTATAAAGTCCACGATATAAATCACACCAAGCGCTTACGTATTAAGAAAAAGAAAATATACAAATGCTTGTAGCACACTTAATGTAAACAGACATGTGGATATTGTGAGGCACTCCAACTTTCTCCAGCTGATGGGCTGTCAATCATCATAAATTAGAGACGATTTTCCAGTTATCACTTCAATATAACTCCGTACTCGCATAAAGTTAAAAGCACTTCATAATTTTTATTAATTCATTGCAATTATCTTTATACGTAAAACATAATCGTGGGTACCTGAAAAGGATCCTTACTAGATATAAGTACCACATTTTTTTTTTAACTAAGCAACGACAGTTTTTCTTTCCTGTAGATATTGGTATTATGCCGGTCCTACATCTTTCAAAAACTGCATACATTAGGTACAACTGCATATACCTGTATAAACATTTTATGAGATTTCGGGACTTGTATGCTGATAAAAAAATTGCAAAATTCAAGAGTCGCTAACAAACTAATTAAATAAAATGATTCACACTTAAATCGAAAATTCCCAATACCGCAACATGTTCATGTACTATTACTCACTTGTAGCGTGATCGTTACACCGCGGTCAAAGCTAAAGAATCATCACTATTCTATACAAAAATTAATAACGACAGCGCTTTGTAGGAAACGAACGAAACCAAACCAATGATAAATGATTGGCGGAGTGAAAATAACAGACGAACTATGCACGTAGCCTGCGGTCATTAGCTAGGCGCTGCAGGAAATCGTACATTATGAGAGAACACTAAGCGTTCTGCATTTTCAACTGAATGGTGAGGATACGCGTGTCCAGTGTCAAACAATTTGTGGTAATAGTCAATGTTTTCTCTGCGGTGCATAAGAGAATAATGCATTGGCGGCCGCTCGCGCGGCAGCTTTACAATGCATAATACATGTATGAACCATGTTACCGGACCCGAAATGCATGTTCGGCGCCTAGTTTACTAATGCTTGAGATAATAATCGAATATAGCTTTTATTGCCAATTTAAGGATGGTTTTTTTTAAGTGTCGTGTCCTGTAAGATGTCTTGCTTATAACCCCCAGCTAACTTGGTACAAGTTTTGACAGCATCAAATACCAGACGATTATTCTTATCTTTACATATAGATATTTCACAATAGTGTAATGGAAACCTACAGCATTTCTTGTAAATGTATGGAGATATTATATCATTCGATCGATTTAAATGCGTTCGAAACCCATATTAACCCACCTGGTCACCCATGTTTTGATTTAGTATACAGATGCAAATACCGCGCTTATACCTACTTGATATTGCTCTTATTTAAGTAACAATGAATCACATTTCCTGATATTATTTAAAGAATGCAACTATACCTATATTTCCTCAACACCTTTAATTGCTTTATAAAAGGTGCTACCGACATTACGAACCCACGCATAGTTCAAAGGCTTAGGTAGACTTTTTATTGAAGATTACCTACTAGATGTTTAATAAAAATCAATTACCAAAAATTTACCTTTCTCTAAACGATACTTTCTACGATAGATCTTACACGGAACTTGCACTCGACGAGATCTGAAGTGTAGATACGTCTAGATAACATCTCTTCGGAGTTGAAGTCCACAACTAAACGTCTTATTTATTGACGCAGCACTGCCTTTACTCAGCCGAGCACTAACTATTAGTAATCTTTGTTTACGTTACATGTCTTTCCAATTTTGTAATCTCCGCATCTAACTTGGTACTTACCAACTATACCCCCTGTTAGGGCGTTGGTACACTTATCCCTATTGGGTTAATATTCGCATTGTTCGGCGATTAAGTTTCTTGAGATTTTATATATTGTACGTAAGTATTTGTGACCATGAAAAGTTAATCATCCTAATATGGATTTGTGCTCTCGAGTCGGTATACCTGTTACCATTTTTATTGTATTATTATCCGAAAATACATTGACAAAAAACGACCACAAAACAGTTTTTGTAGTTCCTAGTATCTCTTTTATATTTTTTTACTAGGTATACGTTTTGTGATCGCAGCACATAATCTCTAAATACGAGGCATTACATACATCTTTGCTGTATATAATTTTAAAAAACATTCAATAAAAAGAATACTGATACTAGGAACGATATAAATCATTTTTTGTCGTATATTATTTTTTCAGTGTAGAAAGGTCGTTTCTCAGTTTATCTCTTGAGAAGCTGAAAATAATCAGTATTGATATAAATATAGTTCAATTAATACGGAAACTCCGATATTCAACCGTTACGAGGAACTATTTTAATATCCTTCATGACTTTGTTAGGTTAAATCCTATATTGTTAAGGACATCAATTAAGGCACTAGCGTTTTCGAACATAGATAGTTTCATTTGTGCTCATCTGTCTGCTGACGTAACCCAAAGAAATTTCAACGTGGCTACTTTCTATTTCATCCAGGATTACCTGATACTTGTAGTAGCTTCTTAAATAAGGTGGAATGTGGATGGAATTAAGTTATTCTGGTTTCAAAATACCCTCTGATCTTATAATTTAAGAGTCTACCTGTATCTATCTAGGATAGCCTCTTGCTCCTCGTTACACGAATACGACATCATACCGACTATTTCTTTCGGCTCATGAAATTCATTGTAGGTACATTCCTCTTTCACTTTTATATTACTTAATAGAATGAAATAATTTTACGTTTAATGATTTAAATTAACTGCTAAAATTAAATTATTCAAATTTTTAACACACGCACAATTTTTTGTACTTATATTTTTTAACGTGTTCCTTATGCATTACACAAAGGTCTAAGCCCAAGATTCAGTGATCTAAGGTTGATATCTCAAATAGTCAAATCACAGTCAAATACAGTATTCTAATTGCCAATTTTTGTATTCCGAACACAAACGGACTGACAATAGAGTCAGGTCATTTTTTTTCAAAATCGTTTTATCAAGGTGATACTTTGTTGTCTAGACAGTGGACACTAATTTTTTTTAACTGGTAATATTTAAAACAAATTAGTCATTCGCAGTCTGGCTACATTTTAATAGCACACGGTGAGTCATTCATAAATTGTTAAAAACAAGAAGCAATGAGACGAGAGACATTAGTAGGACGTTCCCCGAATGATTACTAATACGCTTGTCAGTACGAACATCGTCCAAGTACCTAGTTCTAACTGTAAGCAAGTTGTAAGAACTTCTAAAGTTGTTAGTTCTATGTCTGGCGCTACTTGCCTACTATATTTTTAAAATACTTATACTTAGGTTCTGACGACCGCTTGGCGCAGTGGTTCGAGCGTAGGCCGATCGGCTCACTGCACATGGTGGTTGCGGGTTCGATTCCCGCCGGGGTAAATTTCGGAAATGGCCATTACGTAATTTGCCCAGGTCTAGGGGTCACTGGTATCGCCCCCAGTCCATTGTTCGGTACCTATAGTACAAGCGTTGCTTAGTTTGGGACCATACTGTTGGTGTATTCGTCTGGCGATATTTATTTCTTTATTTATTTATAATATCCATGAAAAAATTTACTAACTCTCGACTCCGTAAAACGCTCCTGAGAACATTTAGGCATAAGATAATCAGGTTACGAAAATAGTATCTTATTGTGACTATAATTAGACCTTTCTCTGCATCGTTATATACTAAAGAACGGAAAATAAATCATAATATTTGTTGAACAATAATAAGTTTGCGTCAATAGCCCAATGGCTACAAGAGTCGTTCACGTAACCGAGGGGTGTTCCGGATTCGATCCCCATCCTGGCCATTAAACTCTTGGCGTGATACTATTTCTAGCAAATAACTAGTTTATAAATAAAACACTTGATAAAGTAAAAAAAACTTTATTAATTACGCCTCTTACAATAAAAATAAATAGGCTATTCTAATTTAATCTTATAGCAGCTACTTAATTAGACTTAGTTTAAATTATTGTAAAGCTGGCGACGTAGGTTAGATACATTTAAAAAATGATTTATTTATATCACAAATTAAATTGGTCCTATTAAAATCCAGCGAATAAATCGAATAATAATAATCTTTTAAACTATCTATACCTACCTATATTGATGTAAGTACTTATTCTATAGTCTGAAATCAGAAACAAAAATGACACTAGTTACTTTTGTAACAGTTCCCAATCATTTCTGACCAGGCTTAACATTAAATGAATTTTCAAAAACTCTAAATCATTTTTGGCAAAGCAATTAAATTATTTCAGTTGTTTTGACTGTGTAGCAACAAAATATTTCTAATAACAATTTTAAAACTACAATTTAAATCTGTTAAAATTTACGCTGTAAAGAATTAAGCAATTAATCTTCATACAAAAAATGATCGTAAATATTCATATTTACTAAGAATTTTGTTGGACATAGTTGTTTAATAACTTTTAATACATTCATTTGTTTAATAAGAGACAATTAAATAAATATTTACTTCTTAGGATCTCTGTAGACGCCCATGAAGAGAATAGAGTTGGTGGGGCGCTCGTAGATGACGTAGACGAAGGGGAAATTGGCGATGAACCGAGTCGGCTCGGCGGGCCGGGACGACCGGAAGCCAAAAATAGCAGTGGCAGCGGCAGCTACTGTACCTATTAACAATAGACGAATTCATTTATTTTGTTCATATTATAACTAGGAGTCAGAAAATAATACATAATCGGTAGGTTCTTCTACATATCCATTTTATAATTCATGTACTTCAAGCGGCCTGTAACTGAGCATATATTAAGATATGGGCTAAGTTAAAATTAATTTTATTTGAGGCTATAAGATCTCGCAACGGCGCTACATTATTTCTAGCTAATTCATCCTAAAACAAAAAAGTGAGCAGCATTTCGTTGGTAATACTGGCACGAGCGAAAACTTAATTACTGGCGCCAGCTTGGAGCTTGCTTAACTAACAGCCGGCAAGTACTTCAGATACCTATCGTACCTTCTTCGTCGACTTGTATCTTGGCTTTGTGCACTGCGTCGTCGAATAGCACGCCTCGCTGCTCCGTCAACGTGCTGAAGTCAGCTGTCGCGTTGAACAAGTCACCAACTCCTAGTCTTTCCAATACCTGGAAATTATCAATGAACTATGAATAAAATGGAAATTGCATTGGTACAGAAAACTTTTAACAGATTTTTTAGTTTGGGTCGGGGTTTTATCAGATTTAGGTCGTGCTGGACTTCTTATGAAGTTTATGCAGGTTATTTAATGCAAGTTTTAACCAAATAATAATACGAGTACATATTATTAATACTAACCGAGTGTTATATTGATTTTGTTAATCGGTTTTAACAACAACACCAAATGTTAAAGACAAAAGAGTCCTAAGTCTATACACTGGGCAGTGTAAAGACTCTTTATTTAGGACACTTATTAATATACGTGGTTTAGCGGTCGTACAGTTAACCGTGCCTTGTCTTCTTTTTTCGAATGTCAAATTACTGATGACAACGAGATAATTCGGTGTGTAACTATTCACAAAGAGTCCTAACTGAACACATATGGTACGGATACTCACATCTCTCAGCGGAAGTGACCTTTCAATGGTGAACTTGGGTATTTCGACGACGACCTCTCGGCCCATGTAGCCTTCCTCCACGACGGCCGCCAGTCGCTCGGGGGTCAGGTTCGCGATGATATTCGTAACGCCTGCCAATAACAAACAACCGTTACTATATATCAAACACATTTAAATATTATAGGAGCGATAGACGAAGAGCGGTACTGATCGATTAATTTAATCGTTCTTGAGAGCAGAATATCATTCCACCATCGTACACACATTTACATAGGCAAATGTCTAAGATGATTTAATTCTAGGTTGGTATGAACTAATTATTACACGCATATTCATTATACGCATATGGATCATAAGGACACTCAGAATGATTATAATGATATATGACACATATAGGAAATGGTTATGTACATATATATTATTATGTATAACTGACCTTCCTTCATGGAGTAGGGCGGCAGGAGGATGTACATGCTGATGTCATTCCCCTTGTACGGAAGCTCCAGTATCTGCGCGCCAAGTTCGTCGCTCACCACTGCGAACCAATTACCATTGTTTAAGTACGTTAAACATCGCAATAGACTGCAATATTTTAACCTTTGTTTAGTTAGCGGTCATTCACACGAAGAAGACACCGTGCTGTCTATAGGTACATTTCTCACAGATAATGGCCGTATTTGCCATCTGTATACAGTAAATACATAGAAAATATCGATGCCGGATTAACCGTGTGAATGACCGTTTAGTTAGACTAACACACATAAATATATATCGCCTGACTGACACACCAACTGTATGGTCCCAAACTAAGCAACGCTTGTACTATGGGTACCGTACAATGAACTGGAGACGATCCCAGTGAGACCCAGACCAGGTCAAATTACGAAAAGGCCATTTCTTAAAGTTACCCCAGCGGGAATCGAACCCGCAACCACAGTGAGCGAAGAGGCCTACGTTCGAACCACTGCGCCAAGTGATCGTCAAGCTTATAAAATTAAAATGATGTTCTTCTACTCACTATAATGGAAGGTTCCCTTCTGTTTCATGAAAGGCACGAGCGTCTGACGTGTCTCAGACACATAGAAAACCTCTTTCTTGGTCCTCTCAGCAAGGAACTTTGAGGACCACACTCCTTTGAAGTAGGCAGCATTAGCCAGCACCAGCTTAGTAGCCTGAGTGATTCCGTCCGCGGGTATCAGGTCCTTGATGTTGTTCTTGGTAACTCGCGCTACCCAGCTGTTGATGAACTCGCGGGATTCGTCGGGGCGGTCGTGGAAGTTCTAATAATTACAGAAAAGGTTTAAGAATAACAGCCGCGCGAATTGGTACACTCACTTAAGAATCGTGAATGAGTGAGGCAAGAAAATTCATTGAGGATATCTATGTGAATCAAGATTACAGAAACAGCTGAAAACTTTGAATAATTTGCTGTCTTAATTTTGTGTCTGAAGTCTAACTAGAATTAAATTTGTTGGTCAGGGTATCGCTTACCAGTGTCTCCAGCTCCTCAGAGAACAGGTCGAGCAGGCACTGGCGCACGCGCAGTTCGTCGTCGACGAACAGCCTGTTGGCGCTGTTGAATTCGTAGCTGTCGCTGTTGTTGTTCAGCGCGCGCGACCGTTTGTCCACCTTGTAGGCTGTCATCAGGTTCATTTTGTCCTGGAATGCAAACATTTTATTGTCATTAACATTATTTTATGAAAAACAATCCTACTTGGGGGGCGCCTTGTTCTTAGATAAAGCAAAACGCTTAAAGAACCTACCTAACTTTAAACAAACTTATAAATAGGCTGGGGTATTTTTAATAGATATAACTTAGACAATAATTAACCTAACCCAACCATTAACATCATGTATCCGGGTATGAATATAATAAATTCAGTTTTGTACCTATACGGCGATTCAATTTTTATACAATTTTTACTACAAAGAATAATATACTTATAATCTATAACGACACATACTCCTATATGACGACCCCTCGGCGCAGTGCTTCGAGCGTATGCCGCTCGCCTCACTGCACATGGTGGTTGCGGGTTCGATTACCGTCGGGGAAATTTCAGAAATGGCCTTTTCGTAATTTGCCCAGGTCTGGGTGTCACTGGGACCGCCCCCAGTTCATTATACGGTACCCATAGTACAAGCGTTGCTTAGCTTTAGGACCACAGTTGGTGTGTTAGTCTGGCGATATTTATTTATATATATATCTATATGTGTAAATATAGGTATATTTTATGACCTTGTACACGTATTTGAAAGTACCCGCCTATTAGTTAGTAATTTGAATTGAGTCTGACCATGTTTTCAGCAATCTTCAGGGACTCCTTCAGTGACTTCTCAGTTTGTCCACCGGCGGAGAAGTAAGCGAGTACCAACGAGTGGTACACGGAGAAGGGCGAGAAGAATATGTTGTCATCGGGCACCGCCTTGTTGATCGCGTTGAACAGGTTCAGTGTGAACTCCAACTGGCCCCTGTACAACGACGTCCGGGCCTCAGGGTCTGGCTTCTTTGCGGAATCATCTTTGGAGAAACACTGGCTATTGACGGCCGACACGATCAGACACAACACCGCGAACAACTTCAACATGTTGAGTCTGCAACAAATATTATTATATTAGACTAGCTGTGCCCCGCGACTTCATCCGCGTAGTATTGGATTATTGGGTTAAAAAGTATCCTATATGTAAATCCCGGTTATAATCTATCTGTGTTCCAAATTTCATCCAAATCCGTTCAGTAGTTTTTGCGTGAAGGAGTAACAAACATACATACATACATACATCCACACTCACAAACTTTCGCATTTATAATATTAGTAGGATATCGAATGGCATCAATGTAAGTGTACTTGTAAAATTTTCCTGTTCTACTTATGTTGATTCCATTCGAGAAAAATGTACTGTTTCCTGTCCTGTGATTGACTAGGAATTTACACTTTAATAGGATATATAGGATAATTCAGAATCATAATACCCACATGAGGATTTCTCGTGAATGTCATCGTTTTGTAAATTGAATAGAGTAACAGTTATTGAGTTGTTCATTTGGTGGTAAAATAAAACAAAGTTTATAATACAATATGAGAAATCCATCGCGAATTTATGATCAAAGCTAAATTGCATAACATTTTCTGTACTTAATTGGCTACAGGCGGATAATTCATAATGATTCAGAAAAAAGCGTTTTATATATTCAACACAGATAAGAACCAAAGTACCCATAAACGTCCACTTCCGTCTTTACTCCGTACCAATTATATGCTCTGTGCTCTTATAATTTTTCTTCAACATATAACTAAACGTAGTGATTATATTATTCTCTTGGCATATAACAATGCCTAATTAGGTATTCCTTGGCATGTGCCAATATGTTTACTGCCATTATTATTCCTTGCTGATTAACTCATGTTTGATTTTATGAATAAGTCCCTAAGTATGGTTGATATCCGAATAACGACCATACGTAATCGAAAAAATGTTGAAAAAGTTTTATATAACATATTTGCTTATTTATTTAATAGGAGGTTAGAACCTTGTTTACCCACGTTGTGACTGAGGAAACAAGCTGTATTAAACATAATTATCTATTTACCACGTAGCACGTAGCGTTTTACGTGGCACGTAGCACGTTTTTGTACCTTTTGAGAACGGTCGCATGGGGGCGCGAGGGTCCAAATGCTTTCGCAAAATTTCAAGAGAAATTCATAGGAAGACAGTATGTATGTATATGTGCATCAATAACAGCAGTATTAAAGCCACAAAAAGCGACACAAATTCGACCTCGTTCCAGTTTATTATACGAGATGAGTGGGTATTGTCGAATAAGACGAGCTCGAGGTTCAACGAGCATCGCCGATAAAAAGGCAAAGAGCGAGACAGAAGCCATCAGTGGCATTTCACTGCGCTTTCTCCGCAAAGGTGGGGGTGGCGGGCGAATGAACACGCTCGTGTTACAGTTTATAAAGCCCCGCGTCCAGCAGATGAGATGCAAATAAAATCTTGAAAAACATCATTAAAAATAAATGTTTGAATATAATATAATTGACCAAATTATTCACATGCAAAACTTTCTTTTTTTAGCAAGTTCAATCGGAGGATTCGTCATTCAATATGGATAATCTGTTAAAATTCCAAGATACAATTTAATAACAGAACAATTTTGAAGATCTATGTTGGGTAGGTACCTACGCAGTTCAGCCTGTCATTTGCTGGAAAATCTTATTATTATACCTCTACCTATCTACATCAAATTAAATTGAAAGCTCTACTTAATTATGTTTGGCTGATCTCTAATCTTAATTAATTAGCGTAGCTAAGAAAATGAGGGTCATATCTGTCAGGCACTCAATCATACCAGCGGTCGGCTGCGTGGTGCTCGTTCTCGAGGCTTGAAGAATTAATGATCCTCGGTTGACCTCACTCAACCTCATTTGGGGCTTGTTGTATACCGTCCCCTTATAACCGTTCCAGATTGTATTTCAATTATATTATGTTTGGGAAAACCCGGTACTGCAATTCTCTTTAAAACTTGACCCGGTAACGGTATGACGCGCGTACAATAAACGATCCGATTCCAATACGGGCAATACCGTTTTATGCGTAAAGTGAAGTGAATATTCTGCTCACAATGATGCGGGCAATTATATATAATTGGTGTATGATAGTTATTTAATATTTAATCAAGGGGTTTATCCAAATTTTTACCATAGTAGATTTTGGATATCGTTTGCACTAGTCGACACTATCTCCACACAAGTTGACGCAACAACCAAACCAAATGCCATGATAAAAAACTCAAGACACAATTGGGAAAATGTAAGCAGTTTTCATAAGAATTTAGTGTATTGTTGTTTGTCGGGGATTTTTTATCCCTATTAGGTATTACTGTAGCAGAAACGTCTAGGGACGTCCGAAAGAAGCGAAGCTTTATAGTATAAAGCGTAGGAACCGAGCGTTAAAGACAGCTGCGGCGCGCCTGTATACCTAATACCTATATGTCGTGTAACGCTATTGACGCTTAGCACGGATAGAGTGACCGCGTGGCGAGCGCCCCGAACGTCCGTATAGAATCTTAGCTTCAAAATATAACAGTGCATAACATGGCAATCGGTAGCAGCACAGCCAAAAAAAAAACCCTGTTACTACTGGTAGTAAGACAGGTAGTAAACGGATAACAAATGGACATCTCATTTTAGTAATACAAAAACATTGCGAAGGTTTTTATCACAAATCACTATCGCATCATATGCCTACGTGATTGCTTTGAGAGCACCTACGTCATAGGGAATCCCGACATCCAGCGAGTAGGCCACGCCCAGCACACCCGCGCTGCGGCGGGGCGCCGCGCTGTGCTAACAATACCTGGGTTTCCCTTCATTGCTGGCTGCAGCGAAAGTATACACGTCATCCTCGAAACTATTACACAACGGCCGGACCTCTAAACTGTGTCAATGCTTTATAGGTAATATTTATGAATAGCGTGAAGATATTTACTCAAAAGATAAGTAAGTATAGGTGTAACAATCCATTTGTAATATACCTCATTATTTTCTAAAGTACCTACAGTAGTAACCAACTACTCTCATGACTGCGCCTTACTTGATGTTACGCATATCAAGATTATACGTAAAATAACAATACATTGTTAAAAAACATGGTTCCACGCTTTTTATTGAGATTTATTATATAGATTACCTACTAGCGATTCCCCGCAGCTTTGCTAGTGTAGATTTATTTTTTGGGATGTTGACTTCAGCGCCACCTGCTTGCTCCAACTATAGCTAAAATATAACCAGGTGACTCTATAAATTAATAAAAAATCATCAAAATTGGACATACATTTTAGGAAGAGAAGAATTACGAACACAAGCTCACCGGAATAGTATATTATGAGAACAGACTATGTATATAGATATACCTTCTGTACAGATTCCAAGGGATCTTCTAAAGTTTCTTCCCTGAGTGTAAGTATGAGGTACCCTAACTTTTTTTTAATTACCTTCCCATCAGACCCTTGCTGTAACGCCGTTTTGCCCGCAAATATGTCTAGATCGTCGCACCATCTTCGCTACAGTCTGCCACTCTCAGTTTATATGATCCTAACTAAGACTAAGACTAACATATAAAGTAGGTACCTGCCTATAATGGTTCAAATCATCATCATGGTGTACCTATCTGTTGTAACAATTGCCCGACTATTCAATAAGTATTTGAGTGCATATGGAATACTTATGTCCAGTAATTTTAACAGGGTTTTACTGCATCTCACTGGACCGGATGCCGACGGAGCCATTAATTTCGCATTCACATCGCGAATTGCTCACTCTAATAACGGATTTTAAAACGCAACAAGTTTTATCGACAGCCAAATAAAACTTGAAGGATCGAACCCAGTTTTAGTTTATATTTACGATAACTTAATATAATAATACCAAAATAGGTTTTTTGAAATGGACACAAGGACAATATAGAGGTTTGTTCATATTACTTTCTGCATAATTATCCGTGGTAGGTCTAATTGTATTGTAAATACACAGACTGTGTCCTCTAAATTTAACCTGCGCCATTTTGACAATATGACGAGTGTTTCTTACGACCTCGGATCGGTTGGTCCATTTTCCAAAAGCATTGAGGCCACACACGTAACGTTTGCATAAGATCCTCGCACCGATGCCGATACATCGGCGGAATAACAATTAACTAACTACTATATAGAAAGGCTTGTACCTGCATTTCAATCGCATTTTCTTCAGAAATTAATTTATCAAAAACAGTGTAGGCAAAGAAAAAATATATGCCGTAGGCATGGAACCACGGTCCAACAACCCTTTGGACTCCGCACTCCAGGACAAAAGATTCCGAAACACTTGCGCTAGGTGTAGTAAATTGACGATTGACCAATTACAATCCATTTTTATATTCATTAGGCCAATAATAGGTACGTTGCTCTAGCTCCACTATTTTTTCGGAATTATTTTGGATGACAATATGTGCCACCTAACATTTTAAACACTAACCTTAGCCTTCACCTATTATTGTATTTGAAACTGCATTAGAAAATATAGTTATTATACCTATTTCTAGATACCAATCTATAAACTGTTTACGAAATAAACTAGCTATCGGTAAGTACGTGTTTATTCATAAACAATAACATATCGATCAAAGTTTACCTACTCATTATATGTAGCTAGCTAATAACGATAGATAGATACAATTCTACCTACGAGTACTTATGAGTAGTTGGGTACAATGAAATGATCTCGGCGCTTTATAATTTTACAAAACATTCCTTATCTCCAAAAAAAAAAATTTAAGTGTTTTTCGTTTGTATAGAAAATAAAGTACTTTTTCTATACATGGTCATTATCTGCAAGGTAAGTAGTTGAATAGGCACATGGTTGAAAGTGTTCAAACTTTCTACATGTCTCCACAAATGATCATCAACAATTGCGAAAGTCATGGTACACTCACTACCTATCATTACTGAATTACCTGAATCTAGTTTACCCAAATATACAAAAGTCGACTCTAAGCACGAATATAAAGTGAACAGGTACATGTATGAACTACATAGGTACTAGTATTTAATGATGTGATTGAACTGAAAACAAATTGCATTTGAAACGCATTCAAGCGTCTATGAATTGACGTAGGTGCCTCGTGGGTAGTAGTTCAATATATACAAAGAATAGTAGTTTGTTTTTTTTTGATATAAATCACCTGTGCGGTACTACCTACCTACACCTCGCTGTGTCAAACTTGTGCGCGCGCGACATGCATGGATAACGGCTAGAATATCTTCTTGTACTAACGTATGCCTATTTTTAACCGACTTCAAATAAAGAAGGAGGTTCTATGTTCGTCTGTACGTATTTCTTTTTTTTGTACTTATGTTCACTGATTATTCCGTCAGAAAAGAACTTACAAGGTCACCCATGTTTTTTTGAAGTCGGTTATACTATATATATATAACTCAAAGGTGACTGACATAGTGATCTATCAACGCACAGCCCAAACCACTGGACGCATCGGGCTGAAATTTGGCAAGCAGGTAGATGTTATGACGTAGACATCCGCTAATAAAGGATTTTGATTAATTCTCCCCCAAGGGGATAAAATAGGGGATGAAAGTTAGCATGAAACTTTGTCAATTTTAAATCGAGAGGGCTGAGACTTTGCATGCATAAAGCTACTATGACGTAGACATCCCTTAAGAAAGGATTTTGATTAATTCCACCCCCAAGCGGATAAAATAGGGGATGAAAGTTTGAATGAAACTTTGTCAATTTTAAACCGAGCGGGCTGAGACTTTGCATGCATAAAGCTACTATGACGTAGACATCCCCTAAGAAAGGATCAAAATTCCACGCGGACGAAGTCGCGGGCTCAGCTAGTCTTATATATAAAATTCTCGTGCCACAATGTTAGTTTCATACTCCTCCGAAACGGCTTCACCGATTTGCATGAAATTTTGTGTGCATATCGGGTAGGTCTGAGAATCGGCTACTATCTATTTTTCATACCACACACGCAGACGGAGTCGTACGTATATAGAATTCTCGTGTCACAGTGTTTGGCTATCTCATGCCGTCATGCTCCCCCTATATCACCGCTCTCGACTCCCTTGTGTGTGCGCGCAACTATACCTACACTACACGTCATATTTCACATTGGCCGTGCGTCCCGTGACCGCCAACTTTTTTAGACCCGTAACGGCTGACATTATGTCATAAAATGACGGCGGGGACTGCCAGGTCAAAGTGCACTCCGAAGTAGAGGACAGTTCGGTCACCCATCCAAGGTTCAGCCGTTTTATTGGGAGTCTTATAGGTTGCGACCTCGTCCATACATCAAATCACAAATCAACTCTTTTATTTACTTTGTGTATTTCTAAAGTTGTAGTTAAAGCTTGTGCCGATTTAATAGTACCTAGGCATGCATCAAGCGTACAAACTGGGCAATGGGTAGGTTACCTTTTTATTGCTAACTAGCGGCCCGCCCCGGCTTCGCACGAGTACATTACGGTTACATTATTGGAGTTTTAGTAAGGATGCCTAATTTTTTTAAAAATATAATATAGCCTATGTCACCCGGGGATAGTGTAGCTTCCCTACAGTGAAAGAATTTTTCAAATCGGTTCAGTAGTTTCGGAGCCTATTCATTACAATCGAACAAACAAAGTTTTCCTCTTTATAATATTAGTATGATGAGATTTATGTGTCTAGACTGTAGACTTCAAATTCTAAGCACGACGCATTGTAAAAAAACTGGTTTTGGATCTATCATCAGTTATGGTGTGGTTGTTTATGCTTTAAGAATGCCACAAGTAATCAAACGAGAAGCCACCTATAATATTTTTTGAGACCAACTGCCTCGCTTAGCGGCTTACCTTGAATATAGGGTTCAAGGGAAGACACGACTTGTGGTGGGATAACAAACAACAAAAGCGTCAAGCGCGATGACTGTTGTCATGTTAGAAGTTTGAAAATTTAACAGATTATATTATTATGCTAGTATAAACCTTAGAGGTATGACTAGGCTCTGTTCTTAGCCCTCGTGGTGGCTTTCATACTACGACCACCTGGCTCACCGTTTCCCATTATACCTACTTACATAAGCAGGTAAATAAATACGTACTTAATACTTATTTGTACATAGACTCCATATAACCAATGACAATGTTATTTACCACAACTTTATGAATTAGGTTATGATACCTATTATAGTTTGATATGGAATTATGACCCTGACCAATGTTTACCTTTTTCGAAAACTTAAATTGAATAGTGACTTGCGCTTCATCTCCTATTATAGCTAGTTCTTTTAGTTCACCTATATTTATACATTTAAGATAAGATAGGTCAACAGGTGTTAGGTACTTATTGATCGGTTAAATAATCACTTTCATAAAAGGTTAGATCGTTTAACAGGTGTACATCTACGCGATGTGCATCGAATCAAAGCGACATGGGTGTTTATGCTCGTGTACTGTTGCGAAAATTCGTCATAGTGAATTAGAAAGCGTGCATGATAATACGCCAAGCGGTGACGAACCTGTGAAGTGTGTTGATATAACAATGCGATCTGGACCCGAGCGTTACACAATATTTGCGTGAGACCCCGACTGTTTGGCGAATGCCTTCGAACAATTCTGTGCATCGACGGGAAATGGTAGGCACAATAAACGTCTCACATACATACCAAAGATGCGATTTTTAGAAAGAAAAACACATATAAGTACTTAAACTCAAGGTGGTAGCCACTAAATTGATATAAAACATTATTTTACTCACCGATGCAATGTCCTTATAATGCGTGGAGATTTCCTTTGAAGAATAACGTGTTACAAAGATTCAATGTTTTGGTATTTTACTATGGTTTCCCACAGAAAGAAGAGAATGGTATTTTTTCTGAATTAGAAATGTTACTTATCACGGTATATTGTGTAAATACCATGCGGAGCGTAACGTAGCGCTGCAGCGAGACTCAGACACGGACTGAGTGAATGAGGGCCGGTCGCTATCCTCTTTTATGTTAGTATTTGTAAACTGGTATACGTTAGCGCACCAGCCGAAGACAACGGGAGGTAAAGTAAAAATAATATGCTTTTTATTTGATCGCCCACACAATACATATAGAATCAAAAGCGTGCTAAATGAGATATAATCTAAAAGAAATTAATTGCTGCGCGTAACTGTTGCCCAAGTTGGTCACATAACTGTAAGATTATGAGTGTCAGTAAGCACCTACTTCAGTAGCGCCAGCATGAACTGACAGCATTGGCATAAAAAATCCTTCGTAGAACATTGACCTATCTTCTTATACGTGTTTACACATATTTTCAAGATACGTTTAGAGTAAGAGTTTGACATCAGAGCCAGCGCGGCATCACGACCGTAGAATTTGACTAATTAGAGCCCAACACATTCAAATGAGTCCCCTAGTTAGTACTCACAGTTAATTAAATCGTGGGTTTCATTCAACAGACACACAGGTAGCTTCCATATACCTAATGTATATAGCGTCTAAAACGATGACTAATAATATTACATCATAAGGTCAAGGATTATAAAGTTTCTTATTTATTTCTTTACAATAGCTCTATACACAATAAGATAGGTAGAAACAGTTATATTTATTTATTTATTTATTTTCTCAATTCATACAAATATCTTTACAGGCTAGACCCAATGCGATATTGTATATGTATGTAGATAGTTTTAATTATTTTTTTTTAAGAACATAACTAAAACCTCTGAATTCTAGGGGTATAATTATCAGCCCCGTACCCAACGGTTCAAAATGACTCCTCTACCAAGTCATAGTATCCTAAAAGTAGACCTTTTACGCAGTTCTCTAAATAGGACTCGGAGAATATAGATCAACGGTAACCTTGTCTGGATTGTAGTTAGGCTCGGACGCAAGGAGCAGGAGTCCTGAGTGCCGTGTCGTGCGTCCTAGATGTGGACGGCAGCGTGGATAAGTCCACGCCGCTGTGTGAAGGAGGAGTCCATTCAAAGTCCGCTCGTGTGGACGACCGCTGGTGGGGTTTAAACACATATTGGTAAGTAATGAAGTAGATACTTAGTGACAGCATGCCAAATTGATGACGCATATGCAAGAATATAAGGAGAGTTCAGTTATAGCACGCACCTTTATTTACTTAGCGAAGGTTTTTAAATTCATAATGTTTAAAGCCTTATTACGTTGGTATTTGGATATCGAGTGCAGCTACAAAATAGCTATTAAGATTACACACTTAAATAAAAGCACATGAAATACATCTTGATGGAATATGCTACGGTATCTAAAATGCTCTACTTTACGTACTAGTTAGTAAGGCAGAGAGCTTGTCAGAATTTGTGCTATTAACCTAGTGATAAATTCAGCTTTACATGTATCCCCGCCTCCTTTAGATATTAGTTGATTGGACAACAATGGAATAGCGGTCAAAATGCCAGCTTATTCCAAACTCTCTAAACGGATTTAAATACTTTTATTTGAATATGATATAAATATCCCAACCTCAGAGTTATGACGCGCTACTTACCTTAATTTCCACGAAGTCTCTACCACCAGGACACCGGAATAAATTGTTTACCTACAGCACGGATTTACCGATGCTTGTATGACGTATTCTTCACAGAAATAGTGAAGAATACCTAATGACCGCAAGCGTCAGCATATATCGTCACCTTAGCTTCTTTACCTTGTAATAATAATGTTCACCTATTGCTACGGTTTTTTAACCTTAGAGGACGCAACGCAAAGCAGAGGGGGTGTTGTGTTGACGCTTTCTGTGACATCGTAGCACCGGCTGCAAGTCTGCTAGTTATAAAATGTGTCATCCTATCACGATTCGATTGCGTCTCGATTGCGATTGTCGAAATAAAATATACTTAGTCTACTAGTTCATTAGCGGTCTAGGTCTGTATCGAACGCATTAATCGATTTCCAATTGCAATTAAACTTTATGGCCCCATCGACTACCGATCATTCTGCTAACGACATTTGGTCGAAATGGTTCCTGTTTTTGATTTCATCGAGACTGTCAAAGTTTGTTTATTAGGACGGATGGAGCTATTTTAAGTCTATGTTTTTTTAGATTGCGTGCTAATTGTAATTCAATAAATATCGCCAGAAGAAAATTACAATTCCGTAAACCAAAAAAAAAAAGAAGGAATATAACAAAATGTAAAAATACAAGCCCGTCGAGTTTCTTGCCGGATCTTCTCAGTCGAGGTAGCATTCCGAAACGTTTGTAGATATAACAAAAAAGCCGTAAAATACTTATGCAATTTGAAAGTGCCCCCGTAGGCCTTAACAAAATAATTGCTTTCACTTTGACTTTGAAAACAACCAGGATCAATGGAACAAGTGTCAGAAGAAGTCACATTAATTCTCAGAATCTGATAAATGTTGTTGTGTACTAGAAATTGAAGTTGTGTGTGTGTGCGGGATCATTGACGGCGGGAATCACGCTGCGAGACCTCGAAACGGAAATGACTGTTCACATTTAAATCATGTCAAGTTGCTGAGAGTGATGCATTTGTATTGTTAAAGCGGTAATGGACAATGGCAGCTGTTCACGGCAAGTGGTGACGGTCACGTTGAATCATATACGCGTCAAGCTAAAAAGGTAAATCTGCCCGTATTAATAAATCGATTTCATATTGTTTTCTTATATTTACGCGAATACTACACATTGAAATAAAACTATTTTACGGACAGTACTGGACCGCACCCGCCATTATATCAGATTTGATAAACCGCAGATCCTCGCAAAAGAACACCGATTCCGACCAAGGATGATACGTGAGGCAATTTTAATTATAAAAACATCCTAATTTTATTAGGGAACATGGTTGGGTGCTACCACCAACTTGGGATCCAGTAATTAATATAATAAAATCCAAAACCAAGCGTACCATTGCAAGACCTCGAGACACTGTGAGCACTTTCTGCGTGGATCGGACCGCGAACAACAACTAAATATGAGGGTACCCATTCATTAACTATGCCATCAGGACGTGTAACACCTCAGTCCCCCCGTGACCATGGTTGCTGTAAAGCAGCCGAAGCGTCGGGAACATAAAAAAGTAAATAAACGCGATAAAATCCGTAAAATAGTTTTATTTCAATCGATTTCATGTCTGAGAGCGGTCCTGAGTTTGCTTTTGACATTAAATTTTCTAATGGACTGACACAAGAATGACCAAGATCGCTCTCATACTTGAGATTCTATTAATACGGGCATTAGTGGCGATTCCGAAATGTAGACAGGTTTTATATAAAAATAAGTAATCTAACAGTGAAACGAAATATTTATTATGCAAAGTAGTAATACAAAAAGTAGATCATTAATAAGAATCTGAAAATAATACAAAATATAACCTATTTATTTTAATCATAAAATGAATACATTTGATATGTAAACACAAATTTTAAATTACCGCGTTGTTGCACACGTGTAAGGCACCATTATTATTATTCAACTTATTAACAAGTGTAGTTCATAAGTATTATGCAAACTGTACTTATTGGTAGGAATGTCGCAAAATGTTTCCTTTCTCATAAATACTGCCTTTAATATAAACCCACTATATGTGGGGGTGTCTGCTTCAGGTGAAGTATAGGTCCTTACTTGGAAAGCTTGCCCACTTCGTACAAGTAGGCCGCGAACAATTTGATCTGCAATATAACATACTCAATAAATAAATGTCGCCAGCCTAACACATCAACTGTATGGTCGCAACTAAGCAATGCTTATACTATGGGCACCGTACAATGGACTGGGGTCGATCCCAGTGACACCCAAAGCAGGGTAAATTACGAACAAACCATTAACGAAATTATATATTATGGCACGCTTTACCACTTCCTCAGTGCAATATTTTCAAAATAACTTTATAGTTGGCTAAAATACATACGTTTTAAGGTTTCCAAATATCAATTCGAACGGCTTAAAATAACCCCACCATGTGTCCTCATGATATTTTTTTTTATTCAGCAAGTGACAAACTTAGTTGGACCTAGTTTTCAAGAATGGTACCAACCCACGCAATCCTTTGCAAACTATAAGTGTGCCAAATTTCATACTCCTCCGTCCGCGCAATTCTCATGTTAAGCGTTTGAAAGTTTTTCCTTCACACGTATTAATATATAGATGATCTCTACTGACCCCTTCGATGTAGTTGCGCACGTTGATCTTCTCGTTCTGCGAGTGCGCCATGTCGTCGCCGGCGCCCATCGGCAGCAGCAGCACGTTGCGGCCGCTCGCCTCCTGCAGCGTGATGGTCACGGGGATGGAGCCGCCCTCGCGGGACATGTCCGGGTCCGTCTGACACACAACAATACTCAAATAAATATCGCCAGACTGACACACCAACTGTATTAGACGACCGCTTGGCGCAGTGGTTTGAGTGTAGGCCGCTCGGTTCACTGCACCGGGTGGTTGCGGGTTCAATTCCTGCCGGAGCAAATTTCGTAAATGGCCTTTTCGTAATTTGCCCTGGTCTGGGTGTCACTCGGGTCGCCCCCAATCCATTGTGCGGTCCCCATAGTACAAGCTTTGCTTAATTTGGGACCATACAGTCGGTGTGTCAGTCTGGCGATATTGATTATTACTATCGTCCCAAACTCGCATCTCATCGTACGCATCCCAGCTTTAATAGCTACTTGACGCCGATCTTTTGTGGTAGGGTGGTGCTACCCGGTCGAGCCAGCCGGGCAGCCCATATATGAGCTGTAGTGTATTGGGTACACTTGGCTCTACCACCGTAGGGGAGCGGTAGTGTATACAACCTGGTAGATGAGCTTGGTGGCGCGCGCGGCGGCCTGGTAGTGCGGGTGGTCCGGGTTCTCAGTCCACGCGCGCCCGCTCTGCGCCGTGATGCGCATCTTGTTGGGAGACCCCCTCTTGGACCACTGCAACATACAATACCGCACGACTTTGATTTAAATATATTTTGAAGTATACCTGCTATTATCCGCTTGGTGCAGTAGTTCGAGCGTGGGCTGCTCGGCTCACTGCACATGGTGTTTGCGGGTTCGATTCCCGCCGGGGTAAATTTCGGAAATGGCCTTTTCGTAATTTGCCCAGGTCTGGGTATCACTGGGATCGCCCCCAGTCCATTGTACGGTACCCATAGTACAAGCTTTGCTTAGTTTGGGACCGTACAGTAGGTGTGTCAGTCTGGCGATATTTAATTTTAGTTTAATGTGATCAGGGGATCATTTTCATCCAACTCTTCTTATTCTTTCTTTTGATTTAATTCGTGCGGATTACAATGACTCGCCGAGGAACCTCGGCGTCATCATTGGACACCATTGTCAATCCTGGCTTAAAAGAGTAACAGTGGAGGGATTGTGAAGCGGGACAAGACCTATTAAAAAAGTATCTATTCACTAAAGATAATTTCTTCCGGAAGGATTTGTATAATACATTCTAATTATATGTATAAATAGTATACAATAGCCATGCGAAACATGGCGAATCGCCACTGGTAATAATAAAAACATTGTTAACTGTGAAAAAGAAGTCGCACATGAATTACTAATAATGATAAACCAGTTCGTATTTTAGTTGGGAATACCTGATTCTCTAAGAAATAACTGGCTAAATATTTGCCTAGTATTTTATTTTATCTCATACAAAGTTATGATTCGATGTCTATAAAATCTGGAGGCATAGATAACAATAAGATTGCTTTGTGGGATTTAATTTAAAAAATATTTTTAATATATCATTTTTAATTTAATTTTTAATTAAAATGTATCTACTTATAATTGGACTTGGCTCCATTAGATCCCACAACTTTTTAATCCGGCACGAGGCTTGCGTTAATATTCAAAATATAAAGTACTAACCAATTTGTTGATATAATCAAACACGAGTTTCTCAACTTCCTCGGGCTCCTGGTTGGGCACGATTCTAAGGGAGAACTTCCCGATCACCTTGCCTGGAATCACCGTCTTCGCACCCGGTTGGAAAGCGGCACCTATACATGTCGTAAAAACAGACGTTAAAAAATAAAAATAAAATAAACTTACATAATCACTAGATATGCCCCGTCCCGCTCCATCCGCGTGGAATGTGAACAACCCTTATCACTTAGGGGTATGAAAAATAGATAGTAGCCGATTCTCAGACCTATCCGATATGCACACAAAATTTCATGAAAATCGGTCGAGTCGTTTCGGAGGAGTATGGTAACTAACATTGTGACACGAGAATTGTATATATAAGTTAGGATATTTCAAAAGTACGAAATAATAATTAAGGTACAAATACAGTAACCGATTAGATACCCAGTGGAAATAGAATGAGAATAGAATAGATTAACACTTTATTAATAAAAATAAAAATTCATTTCAATATGTTACGGGCCTTTGCAAATTTGCCTCAATTTTCGTGAGGCCTTAGAACACATCCAATGGCCTGGTAGATGAGAGAGTGAAAGCTGCATTTATTTATAGCAGCCACCAATATTCAAGAAAGTTTGTAAATATTTTCAGTACCATTACCATCCATTACCATATGAAATATTCATATTAATATCTTATATATAAAATTCTCGGGTCACAATGTTAGTTACCACTTACCATACTCCTCCGAAACGGCTCGACCGATTTTCATGAAATTTTGTGTACATATCGGGTAGGTCTGAGAATCTATTTTTCATACCCCCTAAGTGACAAGGGTTGTCCACATTCCACGCGGACGGAGTCGCGGGGCACAGCTAGTTATTGTTATTATAAAATAGCATAATACCTTCAATGCCGTGAAGCGAGAGGCTCGGGAACCGCCAGCGATGCATCAGTATTTGTTCCTTGTCGCCATTATGAGCCAACCTGGTCGCGTTTATTGATTTTCTAAAACAACAAAAAGAGGATTTATTTCAAGTCTTGCTCTTATAACAGTCATTCCACTTAATCGTTACTGTCAATAGGTAATTTGCTGTGAACATTGTGATGAACACTCGTACATAACTCTCGTTATTATACGGATACAACAACGGGAGTTAATCATGATTTGCGAAAATATCGATGAACATACACAAAACAAAAAAAAATACATACAGACGAACAGAGAACCTCCTCCTTTTTGGAGGTCGGTCAAAAAAGAGCACGCGTTTATTTGAATAGCCGGGTCCACACTGGTCGAATTAAACCACTCCTGCCGCACGCGATCGGAGCGTTAATCGCGGCTAATTGGATATAGATATGCAGAATGAATCCAACCACCAATACATCTGCAAACTGAAACCAACCTACAATCACTACCACTGGGGTTGATTTTAGTCTGCAGGAGTAAGTGTGGGTTGGTTCCTTTTTGCAAATCTATGTCCAGTTGGCAGAAGACAATGGTTTGCCATTAATAACTTCTTACTAATGGCATAAGTATTACTTCACCTGCTTACCTATAAGCTTCTGTGTCAAAATCGATGGTGGTGTAAAGTTTCTTCTCATTATCCGTCAATGGCGCCACAGACTTGTAAATGTCTGGGATTAAAATCTTGCCGTTCTTGTCTACTAGCTCGTTCATCAAATATATTAAATCGGTCATTGCTGTAAGTAATATAATTGCACACGAATTAATTAACTTACCTACATTGTATTAGATGAACATTTTTGTTTCCTGTTTAAGAATACCTAGATCAATGTCCAATTTTCATTATTCTCCTACACATACCTACGAATAATATAGTTTTTCTAAAAATCATCATGAAGTCTCTTCCCCATTCTTGTCTACAGAAATTCCTAACATATGTATATAATGTTATGTTAAAACATATTCTGCTTCTAATTTTATATGGTATCATTATTGTAACGTTTTTATTGTGCTTTTTGGAAGCTCTGTTGATAAGAGCCGGTATTTGATGCAGACGGGCCTTAGCCAAGTCTGAATGTTGGTTGTGGACTTTTATAAATATAAAAAGACAGCAAACAAGCGGGCAACCCGCCTGATGTTAAGCAGTTACCATAGCCTATAGATAAATACTGACACACCAACTGTATGGACCCAAACTAAACAAGGCTTGTACTATGGGTACATGTATGCCGAGCGGTCGTCAAATTGATTGCAATACCTACCGTCATTACTCGCTCGCATGTTGTCGATCTGAAGGAAGTGGGGGTTGGACCTCCGGCTCTCCCACCGGCTCACTCATCGTACGAAACACAGCTATAATAACAAGGTACTTTACGCTGACCTTATCTGAGAGGTTGGTAATACCCCGGTCGACATTCACATATCGAAGCACGCAGACATCAAGTATTGAACAAAGTAAGATAACGCAGCGTAGGCATGCACTGATATAGCCATCAGCATTTAAGTACTTAGTAACAAACATTCGTAAGTAGATAACGAAATGAATATTATCGCAATTGATAACTATTTCAAAATGTTCTAATTGTATGCTTGAGAAATACATCATTAAGTAGCTAATTGTCTGAATATACTCGTACCTACCTTTGTAGGTACATTTGATGTTTTCGACATTAGATAAATAAAAATAATTGTTTACATGAACTCAGCATAAATTAAAATATCATCACCAATCCCACTCTTTCTGTGACTATCGTCAAAAGCGACTGAAGGAAATCACCATGAAAAGCAGTTCCTCCTATTAGATGGTAATAGCTGCTTTACTGTGGTGGACTCACCACCCATATAAGTAAATTAATAAATATCTCCAGACTGACACACCAACTGTATGGTCCCAAACTAAGCAGCGCTTGTAATATGGGTACAGTACAATGGACTGGGGCCGAACCCAGTGACACCCAGACCATGGCAAACGACGAGAAAGCCATTTCCGAAATTTGCCCCGGCGGGAATCGAACCCGCAACCACCATGTGCAGTGAGCCGTGCGGTCTACGCTCAAACCACTGCGCCAAGCGGTCGTACTTTTATCTTATAATAGCGATCATTTTTTTACGGGAAGTCGTAATGTTAATAAGTACAAATGAAATAATACTGTGTGGGCACCTACCTTCATGGACAGTTCCCCCATAGACACCGCTGTGTAAATCCATCTTGGCACACTCAACCTCCAAAAAGTAGTAGCTAATACCACGCAAACCGTACGTGATGCAGGGCTTCGTGGTGCCCAGCCAGTAGTTGTCCGATATGCACACATAGTCCACTGAGTCAAAGAAGCCTTCTGGCTTTAATTTCTCAATGAGGAGAGCGTCGAGACCCTCGGAACCAGACTCTTCCATGCATTCGAATACGAATTTCAAATTTACAGGTAGCTGAAAGAGACTTTGCAGTTATAGATTTTTTAATGTACTTAGGTATATTTTAAATGTCTTCTAAGGATGTTACCAATAAATCGATGGTCGATAGATCGATGGTAGAATAAAATGAGTCGACATTGATCGACAGCTCCACATACAGCAACATTCGATAGACCATCGATCGATTGGTGTGTTGACACGCTAAGATGGGTTCCCACGACTCGTGAATTAAACTGCCGCACTACGTGACGGCTGGCTTAATTTTCTATACTGACCTCTTCACCAATAGCTTTGAAAGCATTAATGGCATGCAGCCAGCCCAAAACTGGGCCCTTATCATCAGTAGAACCGCGGCCAAACAGTTTTCCGTCACGCTCAACCAATTCAAATGGCTCTGTCTCCCAACCATCGGATTTTAGGGCCGGCTGAACATCTAAATGGCCGTATATGCAGATAGTATTCTTCTTAGCGTCCTAAAAGTGCAGATAAGAATTAGACTTTATCAGAGCCTTCCTTAGGAAAATGGGTGGACTTTGAATAACTAGCCTGCAGTTATGGGGTTTTCAAATTTCATGTACAGCTTGTAGGACTATCTTTTAAATCCTCTAAGCATTGAAGGGAGGCTCATGATCAGATGTGGAATATTAAAGGCCGGTGCTAACTAGGAGGCACAGCACGGCAAAGGCTTTTGTACGCGCAAATAATTTAAAATCTACTATATAAAAATAAGTCGGGTTTTCCTTCCTGACGCTATAACTCCAGAACGCACGAACCGATTTCCACGGTTTTACATTCGTTGGAAAGGTCTCGGGATCCGTGAGGTTTATAGCAAAGAAAATTCAGGAAAAATTTCAACAGAACGCGGACGGAGTCGCGGGGCACAGCTAGTATTATATAAATATCCTTAGCTGTCACATTTCAAGCATATTGTGGCAGTCCGCAGGCACCCACAGGCAACCATGACATGACAAATTAAAATGAGATTTGAATTCATTTGCTCTTACAAAATCCTTTGTTGTGTAGTGCTGCCTAGTAAGCGCCAACCTTAATATTAGGCTAATTATGATGATTATTTCTTGTCAAGATGTTGTAGGTACTTTTTGTATTGACATAAGCTGGTGATAATATTGATTGATTACCAGCTAATGGACAAACTCTGCTCAACAAATGAACAGAGGTGGTACCTATGTCCCCATTTTTATTTACAGTCAGATGTTCAGCTTAAAACTAGGACAAGCAGATAGGTACCTATTATTCATAAGTAGGTACATACACAGTGTAATATTCACAATGCTGCAATTCTTATCAATTGTGGAATTTATTGCCTATTGTATGTGAGTACTAAAAATCATTTGTCTGTAACTTTAAGAACTTTATATTAAACATTATTAATTAGACATTCAATTGTAATGCATATAATAAACAAAAAGTTCTGAATGGCAAATGAGTGATTTTTATTTAAAAACTAGCTGAGCCCGCAACTTAGTCTGCGTGGAATTTAACTTAACAAAAAGCCCGCTCCCGCGTTCTGAGCCCGCACGACAGGACCATTTTTTTTATTTTGTTTTTCTGAATAAAAGTAGCCTAAGATACTGCTTATAACATTAGCTATCTACCAGTGAAAGTCCCGTCAAAATCGGTCCAGCCGTTTCGGAGATACTCTCTGATTTCATCTGTTTTTATTTTTTTACGCGGAACCCTAATTGTTTCTTTAAAATTAACGTAGCCTAAGTTACTCCTTATAACATCAGCTATCTGCATGTGAAAATCCTGTCAAAATCGGTCCAGCCGTTTCCGAGATTACCCGGAACAAACACACAGGCAGACAGAGAAACAGACAGATAGACAGACAGACAAAAAAATTTTAAATCGCGTTTTTGCTATAGTTGTCGTATGTACTTGAATATGCATTTAGTGAAAAGGTCTTATTTTGATATTACAAACAGACACTCCAATTTTATTTATTAATATAGATAAGCTTTACAGCAAACTAAGTCATTCCCACACAGAAAAATTAAATCTCATCAATTCTATTAAAACAAAGAGCAAATAAAATCTTTTAAAATAATATGGGTAGGTAGTGTAGTTCTTCAAAATGCAACAAACCCTCACATACTTCTGCAGACCAAAACCACTCCTAGTTAGAGCAATTGTTTTCAATTTGTTTCAGGTTGCAGATCATGTGTGGCTTACTTCCATTCTGAAAAACTACTTACATCAAAATTATTATTCTGTAAACCTTGCACAAAATAAAAAGTAATAAATAGATAGATGCAAATAAGTAACAAAACCATCATAGAACATAGGAAGTAGATTACCTCAGATAAAAATAATAACTTAAGAGCACATTAATACTGATGAGTCTACCAAAAATAATACCAAATAGCATCAAACCAGATTTTTTTCTCTCACATGTTTTAACCTTTTTATTGACACAATATGACATAAAACACACACTCAACCTCATCACCAAGGATATAGACCTGTTCTCGTCTCTGTACTCTGAGTGAATTCATGAGGGTAGCTTTATACATCAGTAGTTATAGATAATTAACTATTGTTGGAATTTGGATTTGTGTTGCTTAGCTATTGCATTACCTGTAAGAATAGCTTTAAGTTTTGATAAATAAATAAATAAATATTTTTTTTTTTGTAATTAGACATCCAAATCTATCAGGGTTAGCAAACAGCAAGTAGTAGATACTTACTTACCAATACTCTATAAGTAGATGACCTGGTATGATGATGATAATATAGCTTTTATATTAGACTAAAAATACTTACATTTCCTAAAACGCCCACCAAAACGGGAGGTAGTTTAATTTCCTTCCCATCAATAGTTTGGAAGCCCACATCCCTCAGTTCAGTGGTGGCGCCGACCTCTTTCAACTTCTCCTGTGTCCAGTGCACCATCCGTATGCATTCCTCGCGATATTTAGCGTCACACGAGACTGAAGGGATTGCAACAGCTTCCTTCAAAAGAGTCTTGTAAGAATCCACATTCTGATCAACAAACTTGAAAATCTGCGGCAATACTTTTTCTGGCGCCATTTTACAAAGGATTTCTTTTGGAGTTACAGAATAAGATCTATGCAACAGACGACTATAGTAATCACTGGCTGCCGATATGATTCTGACCGGCAATTTTATATCAATGCTAATAGCCGACCTAATCAAAAACGAAGTCATGTTGAGGATTACTAGTGATGTACGTGCATTAAATAATCGATTTTATTAGATGATCGATGCATAATAATCAATGATTTCCAGGCAACTAAACAAAGATAATTTTATATACTTCAGCCAACGAGAAACGACACGAAATGGGATTAATGTTCAATTTCAAGTTTATCTACGCCTGGCTCTCCACTATTTCGATGGCTGTTTCATACGCACGTTAAAAACGTTTTGTAAGAGCTATACAAAAATGAAAAGATTCGGGCTCGTTGCCCGTGGACCATGGTATGGTATCGACTATTGGTACATATATTTGATGACTACTATAACAATAATAACCGTCAAATATCAAGCTTTCATTGAATACACTAAGTTAACAATCGAATCTAGAATCAAGCTTGCCGCTTGAAAGCGCGGTTTGATTTGAACATCCTTTCCTTAACTTTCTACGCTAATTTTATATTAAATTAATAAATAGATCTCAAGTCTGACAGCGATATTGGAAATTTCATTCTTACTAGTATTCCCGTTTTAATGGTTGAAATTCGACTATAATTCATTTAAATTTTAATTTTAAACGTCATTAAGGTTTTATTGTCAAATACTATTTGATACTGGCACGCAGAAAGCACTATGGAAGTCCCGCCTTCCAAAAACTGTCACCGTTTGTCAGGCGAACAGTCAGTCGGTGTGGAGGTTACAAATGTGTGTGTGTCGATTCATGGTAGTGTGTGTAATGTTTTATTTGTTGATTTTGATGTATTGCTAAGTATTATAATATAAAAATATTAGCATTCTGCACTCCTTCTCTATATAAACTATAAGTGTGTAAAATTTCATACTTGTCCGTCCGCGCAATTTTCGTATTAAGCATTTGAAAGTTTCTCCTTCATGTATTAATATATAGATGTCATACCAGTACAAAAAGACAATGTCAAAAGCTTATTTTATTAAGATCGCTCTCAGACTTCAAAACCATTTATTAATACGGGCAATGATGGAGTATTTATCAATAATAATAATTAATGTGGGCTTTATATCTGTGTTAAAAAAAATATATATTATTAAGGCTAAAGCGCCCATCTAGCCCGCGAAGTTCAAATTTGTTGAGTTCTTTTAGAAATTTTTCAAAATCTGACAATAATAAAAGACAAATTTTGTAATTCGCGAAAAAGACCGTGTGGAGTGCATTTATTAATATATCCAACTTACTCTAAAACATTTCAAGAACGACAGCTATCCAGATAATCTGGCAATTTTTGTATATTTAGTGATTTACTAGTATCATATCCACCGTGATAATATTTAGAATAAAATAAATGTATTAATAAACGCACTGCATACTGTGTTTTTCGCAAATCACAAAATGTTGTCTTAAATGTTTTCAGATTTTGGATAAACTATAAAAAACTCGAAAATTTTGAATTTCGCGGGCTAGACAGGCGCCTTCGCCTTAATAAAGTTTCGATCATTCGATTTATAAAATTATTTGCGCATCACTAAGGAATAGTTTTTTTAGTCTGTGGACGAATATGAACAAACAATTTATTTGACAAGTGACATCTGACCAAATGACCAAAGAGTATAATAATTTACATTCTCTTTGTACTTAAGGCTAAAGCGCCCATGTAGCCCGCGAAGTTCAAATTTTTTGAGTTCTTTTAGAATTTTTTCAAAATCTGACTATAATAAAAGACAAATTTTGTAATTCGCGAAAAAGACCGTGTGCAGTGCATTTATTAATATATCCAACTTACTCTAAAACATTTTAGGAACGACAGCTATCCAGATAATCTGGCAATTTTTGTATATTTAGTGATTTACTAGTATCATATCCACCGTGATAATATTTAGAGTAAAATGAATGTATTAATAAATGCACTGCACACGGTCTTTTTCGCGAATTACAAAATTTGTCTTTTATAATTGTCCGATCTTGAAAAAATTCTAAAAGAACTCAAAAAATTTGAACTCCGCGGGCTAGACAGGCGCCTTCACCTTAAGGCTAAAGCGCCCATCTAGTCCGCCGAACCTTATAATTTTTTTTAGATCTATACAAATAAATAAAATTGGAGTGTCTGTTTGTAATATCAAAATAACACCTTTTCACTAAATGTACATCAATATACAAGGTACTCTGTGATGTACATCAATAAAGATTTAGGATAAACTAGCTGAGCCCGCGACTTCGTCCGCGTGGAATTTAACTTAACAAAAAAGCCCGCTATCGCGTTCTGAGCCCGCGCGATAGTACTCATTTTTTTAAATTTTGTTCTTCTAAAATAAAAGTAAGCTAAGTTACTGCTTATAACATCAGCTATCTACCAGTGAAAGTCCCGTCAAAATCGGTACAGCCGTTTCGGAGATTACCCGGAACAAACACACAGACTTACAGACACAATTGTTTTAAATCGCGTTTTTGCTATAGGTGTCGTATGTACTTTCATATGCATTTAGTGAAAAGGTGTTATTTTGACATTACAAACAGACACTCCAGTTTTATTTATTTGTATGTATGTATGTATAGACAAGTGACGTACACTCGACGCGGCGACGTACTCATGCTCTTTGTACGTACTGTAAACTGTGCACAACGTACGTATGGTGTATTTCAAATAGGAAGTCGTGTGGAAAAATATGGAACTAAATTATACACAGTGTGTATTGTATAACCGACACGAGACTACAGCGCCGCATCTACGGGACTTCGTATGTGAAGTAGACTACCTAAAGGTAGTGGTTATATTGCTTAAGTATATTATTATCATAGGTACACAACTACAATATATGGACTGGTTATATACTTACTCTGGATATGAGGCTCGATTCGGCTCGACGCGATTACGCTATAAAATGCTTACATAAAACCATTACCACCTACCTACCTATTAAGTAATTGGCGCTTTTATAAATAGAAGCTATAAAAAGCACAATATGTACCAAGCGCGCAAGCTCATGTAGTCAAAGAGAATATACCTGAATACCATACCTAACCATGACTTAGGCTATATAGCGAACTCTCTCTGAACCATTACGACGACAACGTACCCAACACAGAGCTTATGATGTAGTATTTTACGTACCTAACCTAGTATTTTTAAGTCTGTGGTACCCAAGTACCTAATCAATACCTACCGTAGTAGTGCATTATGTTTCAAAGAGAATATAATCACCATCTGTCTATCTTCTCCTTGTTGTCAGTACAGTACCTATCAATTATCAGCCTATCAGAAAAGCACAAAAGATGACGTAACCAGTCAAAAAGCGATAGGTACGTAAATTCAAAAACGAAATAATAAAAAATGTACATAATACTGTTACATAACACGTAATAACGGTAGGTTTAAATTAAGTACCTATCTTTTATCTGTTCAAACTAACTTATCTACTTATAGGTACTGTAGCCAGAACAAATTTTGTACAAAATGGTTCCTGTGATCTGATATATCGCCTAAGCAAAAGGGGCGACTTTGCATCGAAGCCTCTTTCTAATATCTACAATCTACATGAGGGATTGTTTATCACATATATCCACCTGATAGCATATAGGACGTACAGTGAATTTCAGTGTTATCCAAAACGCCAAGTACCTACTACCTACATATTCTGACTCCCCGAGATAAGATAGACTTTAACCTCAGTGAGATTGCCTAACACTGAAACAACCTTATAATACCTACATAAAATGGATAAAAAAATGCATTCCAAATTAAATACTACATGTTATGATGAATACTTTGAAGAAGTAGCAATCAAAGATGAAAACAATTCCCTGAAGAGGTTCTCACAAAAGCAGACAGTGCTGCCCGAATTTAATACGACAAATGAGATAACCAGCAACATAGCATTGAGAACAAAAAAGGTCACAAGGCTATTTAACTACGACAGCCTCGATCCAAGAGACGGAAATCTACTATATGGTAATATTAACGATACCAATGGGACAAACATTCTTAATAATTTCACGGGTTCAGATGTCAGACGACTGTTATGCTTCATAGAAGTAATGTATAATACTATGCAAAGTTTATTACAAGATTTAACGGCAGAACAAATGCCCAAAGGCTCTTTTGGTGTAATTATTGATATAGAGAAATATTATAATTTTAAAAAACAAACTACTGATCTTATTCAGAATGTAATCGGCTGTACGCCTAAAGAACTATGTGCAGTCTCTGAAAACAATTACTTAAAAGTTTCTAAAGAGCGACAACAGTGCACTGGATTTAAAATATCAATATCAATATGCGAATTTTCATTTAGCACTGATGCTCTAAATGATATGACTATGGTGTGTAATGCGACTGACGATTCTTTATTATGTTGCGAAACTATGACGAGTCCTTCTCCTTGTTTTAAAAACTGGCACTTTTGCAGTATAACCCAAGGATATTGGATAAGAATTATTTTAGGAAACTTGAACATCCCCACACTGAACATTATGAGAAAATTGTATTTTGTAATATTTAGAAATGATGGTCCAGATCATAACATAGAAATAAAATTCAAATTTTGTGGAGTAATGGTTTATGACATACAACCTCTTACCAATTTCTTACCTACTAAAATGCATTGGAGTAGTGCTCACGAGAATATACTAAGAAATATTTCCTCTATACATACGTGGAGCTTACATACTGACGATAATAAGGATTCAAAATTATCTGGAGCCATAACATTTCCTATGATTTCGCAAAATGTTCCAGCCATACACGAATCGTTGAATCGAGATGCCTCATCGGACACAACCGAAATTGATATAATACACATTGTTCTTTTTGATGTAGAGTCATTGTTTATGAAAAGTTCACAAAGTAATACAATTATCACCATCAAGGAGAGCACGAGATTCTCTTCCGATTATTTCTTTGAAGAGATTGTTTCTGATCACAGCATACCTGAACCGGATAAGATATCAGTTAATACAGTAAAGGGCAGAGCATTTCGAAGCGAAGTACGTAGTGAGACCAATTCAATCCTTGTCAACGTTAAATTATGGTTAACAAAGACGGCCGGACATTTCCAAGAAAAGGATTTGAGTATTAACAAGTTGTCCTCTTTGAAAGATGAATATATCAACGAAACTATGTTCGAGTCAATTTATGTAAATGGATTCTTGGAATGGGTCAACAAGCAATGTGAACATTTTATGTGTCAAACATTCCACAAAAGCTTCCTCAAGTGTCTTGGACAGTCCATTATCCAATTACACTGTGGTACTATTCTTGCATGATGTTAATAAAAACAGGTTGCGTCACGATAAAGTCTTTAATTTCCTTCTATCTATTTATAAGGAACATTATCTAGGTTAAGGTTCCGAATGATTAATAAACACTTATGGATAAATCATAATTTTATATAATAAATAAGAAACTATGTTCAAGCAGTAGTGATTGTGAATAATGTGAACGCAAGTGGCTTATGGATACCTATTAAGTTGATAATTATTATTGTTTCTAAAATGTATAATCAGAAAGTTGTAATAATTAACTCGACTTATAGTATAAATTACAAAATAGAAAAGAAATTATAAATAAAAAAATGTTGAGGGGAGGCCCGTGCCCAGCAGTGGGACGTCAAAAGGGCTAAATTATTATTATTATTATATTATAATAAAAATAATGCCTAATCTAACTTCTTTTAAAAAGTTGAATACTAACACTGTTTTCAAAAGACTTGGGCGACAATATTATATGGAATGTTCATTGAAATTCTAGCACGCGATAGCGTCGCCGTCCAATCCTTCGTTCACAACACAGCCTTATACCAAATCCGTCCATGTGCGTTCTTAACAGTTCACCGTTCTGAGTATCCTGAAACAAAATCAAAATAGCTTTCGTTTTTAAATCTGAGCACTGTTATGTTGATAAAGAGACGCCTATACCAATTATACATTAGAGGTTATCTTTAACGAAATGTAACCCTCCCGTAGGGTGCTCAGGAGTGTGATAGCGTAATATCAGGTCGGCAATCGTGATTAGGCACGAGACACGCCCTATAGCGTTTAGTATGTATACATTTATTCTTACATACAAATAAATGAGATTGAATTTTCTGTTTGTAATGTGAAAATAATGCATACAAAAGTATATGCGGTACCTACTTGAAACATTTTTTTTTCTCCGAAACAGCTATACAGATTTTGACGGGACTTTCACTGGCAGATAGCTGATGTTATACGGAGTAACTTAGGCTAGTTTTATTTTATTGAAGTACCAGGCCCGCAACTGTGGGCAACAGCTAGTATAAATGTATAATCACCCAGAAGCGGCGTCGTCGTTGACGATGGAAGCGGCGGAGAGGTCGAGGAAGACCGTGGCGGCGTGGCGGCGCAGCCAGTAGGTGGCGAGCGCGGCGGCGGCGGCGGCCGCCAGCCCGGCCCCCGCCGCCGCGCGCGCGCCGCCGCCGCCCGCGCTCACGAACACGCGCGCCGACATCGACTGCCACACCGACTCCGTCCACGTCGAGTACTCGCCGGACGCGAAGTCGTAATCTAACGATATATTGTTGCACTTTTTAGGAATACGAATAATATAATTTATAAAATTCTCGTGTCACAATGTTAGTTACCATACTCCTCCGAAACGGCTTGACCGATTTTTATGAAATTTTATATGCATATTTAGTAGGTCTGAGAATCGGCTACTATCTATTTTTCATACCCCTAAAAGACAGGACAACGTCTGTTGGGTCAGCTAGTAAATAATAAAATAAATAAATATGTATCGCCATACTGACACACCAACTGTATGGTCCAAGACTAAGCAATGCTTGTACTAAGGGCACCGTATAATGGACTGGGGGCCATCCCAGTGACACCCAGACTAGGCAAAAACATGAAAAGGCAATTTCTGAAACTTGCCCCAGCGGGAATCGAACCCGCAACCACCATGTGCCGAGCGGCCTAAGCTGGAACCACTGCGCCAAGCGGTCGTCAAATACATTTAAAGTATTCCTCGACACATTTCATTGCTAACTGTTGCTGCTTTTAGTATCTAAACCTTGACGATACAGTTTTACCCATCTGAGTAGTCCGATAGTCGATCGACATAAAAAGTAAACATCGATCGCCTCGATCAGGTATAATATTGTTCTAATATCACCACGTGCACCCGACTTGATCAAACGCTTGGTCGGTAACTAATTTAATCAAATTCATTCTCGTATTGCTGCTCGTCGACCGGCGTGGTATAGAAAGCCGGACGATATAATTTATCGTAAAATATAAGTGATAGTAACCTTTCAACAGGAACGCGGGACTGACGGCTTGGCTGAAGTTCATCGTCGTCTCTATACATACGCCACTGTGGTTCCAACCTCTCAGCCAGTAGTGTGAGAAACCCTGGAAATATAAAGGCAGTATATTACTATATGGAGTTTGAATTTAATCAAATCAAAATTCGAGCATGTATCAGAATTTAAATTAAAAGCTTGTAAAGCCGGACCTAGGGCCGAAGTAGTTCGTCAGCTTCCACATAAAACTAGACCCCAGACCCCAATTGTCAGTTTCGGATACCGCTCGCAGGAGGTGGGATATTAAGAGGCTAGCCTCGCACACAATAGAGGGAAGCAAGTGGATGATAATTTCACGGGTGTCACAAAAAATTTGGCTATTCCGCCGAAGTCGTCGAGGGTCAATCTTGCCGTCATCGTTGGTACTGGTTTACAGGAGTCACCGGTGGAAGGGTCTTGTTCCTATTTAAAATAAACTTGGCACCCAAATAGGGGCACTCGTCAAGTCAAAGAAAAGCTGACCGGTTGGTCGAGCGCGTCGCAGGCGGGCTTGTCGACGGCGCGGCGGGCGCCGGTGAGCAGCGCCAGCAGGTGGCCGGCGAACACCGGCGCGGTGGTGGCCCACGCCGCCACGCCCACGTACAGCGGGGCCGGCCGCGCGGCCGCCGCGCCCGCCGCCGCGCCGCCCGCGTAGTCCGCCGCCTGCAGCAGCCGGCACGCCTGGCTCTGCAGGAAGCAGTGCAGCATCTCGTCCACCTGCCCGGACCGATAATCTTATATATTTATATAAATGAATTGCTGTTCGTTAGTCTCGCTAAAACTCGATAACGGCTGGACCGATTTGGCTGATTTTGGTCGTGAATTATTTGTGAAAGTCCAGAGAAGGTTTAAAAAGGGGAATAAATATCAAAGTCCACGCGGACGAAGTCGCGGGCACAGCTAGTCTATTCATAAAATTCTAACACACTGATTGACAGAAAATGCACCGCCTAAACCGGTAGACTTGGTAGCGTGAAGTTTCTTACACATATAACGCAGATGGGCACTAAGGCAATTTGAATAATTCGTCCCTAGGGGGTTGATAGATGATATTGAAAACATGCATAGAAGTTCACACGCTAGTATCTTAAATTGAAATTTCTATAGTGTTTGAACGTTATGGTTAAAATACAAAAAAAAATTCAAATAGTTATATTCTGTTCTGCAAACAATGATAAATTTCAAAAACATATGCATACCAAATGTGCTGATGCAGCTACGTTTCCATCATACGGTTTTCCAGTGACTCTTTGATATAGTGTCCGTGCTATTGATGTGGACAATCTCGCTATTTTCACTTGGGTGTCGCTTTCTCGCATCGTTCCGTTTGCTAGCAGATCGTCAGTTGATATAACTGCAGAAGTACACAGTAGGTAAAAAGAAAATAAATATCACAAAAAAAAATTGAGTGTATATAATGGCAGTGTACTCACATGTACCATTACTGTCCACAGTTATGTTACGATATACGAAACCAATTTTATCGTATTGATCCAATGCAGAGTTATAGAACATGTTAGTGAACTTTCCCTTGTGGTCAACTATCAAGATTTGCGGCAAGGCGCCGTTTTCAGTTTCATTTTTGAGGATCCGACGGAAGGAATGCAACGAGGAGGGCGGTATGTTATCCACCGTGAACTCCGGCGATACAGACATATTATGTGTTTCCATAATGTTGAGGATTTCCATAATCTGTAAACAAGAATAATACAAAAAAATTATGGAACGTACTCGACTCCCGCCGGAGCAAATTGCGGAAATGGTCTTTTCGTAATTTGCCCAGCCCCTCTAGCCAAGTGGCTTCGTCTGCATTCGTTTCTACAAATCGCTACGCTTCATGTATGGTAATGACATAAGTCACGTGATCTACTTATCGACTTGTAATGTCATTTCCATACATTTAAGCGTTGTAGAAACGTTTTGTAGAAACGCTTGTAGACGAAGCCACTTGGCTAGGGGAGCAGGTGTGTCACTGGGATCGCCCCCAGTCCATTGTAGTTAGGGACCGTACAGTTGGAGTGTCAGTCTGGCGAAATGTATTTATTTATACTGAACATGTCCACATTTCCATTCAATAAACATGTACGCTGACAAAATCTGCGTGACTCTTAAATGAAATGAATGAATGAATGAAAAATGTTTAATCAGCACAGCAGTACACACATAAGAAAAGAACAGCACATAATTATAAAATAAGTAAAATAGATAGACATAAGGTAAGAAAGCTGCATTTCCTATAGTGTGAGATGTACCGAAAGGCATTTGGCTCAGCATGTGCTGGAGGGGAACGAGATCTCCTCCAGCGCTGATTTTCAGCCAAAGCCTCCTCATACCCTGTCTTACATGCAACATTGGCTACCCAAACAGAAATAAGACATATAGTGCACAACTTAAACTGGCCAAAAGTATGTGCTGCAGTGTGAATCGGGATAGTTACTTCAGGTATGAGGCTGGTGTTCGCGCTGGAGTAGGGCACGTAGGCATAGAGCGGCCACGTGGTGTCGTTCCCGGTGTGGAGCTGGCCGCCCAGCTGGCCCAGCTGCAGGTGCAGCCGCAGCTGCGCCGGCCGCAGCGGCGCCGGCGCCGGCCAGGCCGCGCGCGCGATGTCGAACGCCACGCGCTGCGACCCGATGTAATCGAACGCCTCGCCGTTGAATAGCGTCCACAGTATGTTTTGATCTAAGGAATTAACCATCATTATCTATACAAATGAATTAAAATGTTTGTTCGTCGTAATAATGTCGTAATAGTAGATTTTTAGCTAATGCATAATATACGTTACTCAATTACTCTTAACAAAATATTATTAAATTTTTTAACAGTCTGTCTGATGGTGGTCTCTGTCTGGTCTGGTGTCGGACTGCTGGACTGATTTTGAAGGGACACTCACCGGCAGATAGCTGATGACTAGGAGTAACTTAGGCTACTTTTAATTTTATCAATTACCGCGTGGGCGGAGCCGCGAGCAATAGCTAGTATTTGTATATGACAAATAATTATTGGTTGTCGTTTGGTGAATTCACAGGTTTGTTTTGTATAATCTTGTGTTGGGCTCTGCACCAAGTGCTATCCCAGCCTGGGTGTCACCAGGATCGCCATTACTTAATTGTATAGTACTTACGAATAGTAAGCGTTGATTAGTTTAGGTCTATACAGTTGGTGAATTTAATCTGGTGATTTGTTTGATTGTATGAGCTAGTGTTAAACAATGGTAGTGTAGATTTAAAAAAATACGTCTGGTAATTCAAAAGATCAATGCTCACCATATAAGTGTGCATCTGTAACGGGTATTAGTTGTGAGAGTGTCGTCGCCGCTGTGAGGAGGGATACCATCCCGACCACGGAACTCGCCGCGCCGGGCGACACACCTGCCATACAACAATAAACAGTTAATATATTAAATCACACGTATAACGGCCTTTGAAATTCACATGTCTGGACTATGTATAGACCAGGGGTGGCCAACCGCTCGATCGCGACTATTAGCCCAGTCGATCGTTGCAAGGCAAAATATATAAATACGTAGAACAGAGTGTGCAACGTAATTACCAACTGCAGCACACATCATTTTGTATCATTTTTCAATGGCCGTTCCGTCACGTTATTTGTCCTCTCTTATGTAACTGGTAGATCGCTCAGGGTTTCGTCAGTAAACAGATCTTGGGTCTAATTAAGTCGGCCACCTCTGATATAGACGATAGTATCACAGAGAAGTCATGAGCAAGAGAGAGAACATAGTTACCATCAAAGAGTGAAGATGCATCGATTCGTGCTGTTACCAATGTAAAATTTTTGGACTTCCCATCCTGCAAATAGATTTTAGTTAGTTAGTTTTCAGTTTATTACACAATGCATTGTTCCCATATATTGAGATATGCTCGTCAGTCAAAATTCCTAATTGTCCGGTATTCCATCATCAGCCCATCACAGAGCACCTTATTTGTAGAACTATTTCATAAATATTTCTTAACATATTTTTCTATCAAATGTAAAAACATTTTTTTTTTCTAAAAGACAGTTTGACCTGTCACACAAACCTTTGATAGTGGGAACAATGGGTAGTACACATTGTGGTCTCCTAAAGGATCACACACTTTCGTTGGTGTTAAAAGAGCTGATGTCGCCGACCTGGTGAACATATTTTTTGGTATAAATATTTAAACAATAAGTAGTTCAGTAGGATCACACAATAAAGACTGATTTGCAGCGAAGCGGCGATTTTAAATGCGACCTATTATCAAATACACACATAAATACATAACATGTCACTCGTAGTAATGCGCCATTCCCGGGAATATTGGGAAAATTGGGAATCTTAATTACAATGAGAATATTCTCAATATTGTTCTGATATTCATGGGACCAAAACGTCACTATTTTAAAATAAGACATTAAAAGCTAATATGAGTCGAATTTCAGTCGCCAATCTTCTGCATAGTGTGTTCCTACACATTGAAAATACATGTAATAGATACCTTCTTAAACACATCTCGCTGTTGACTGCAGCAAACATGAAAGAGTTCAGTTGCACTGAACATAGTGGCATACCTCTTTGGTTTTGTTTATCAAGGTTGAACCTAAAACCAACACAATTTATTAATGCTATTGTATAATAAATATAGCAAAACCTGGAGATGGAGACATGGGGGAGGCCTTTGCCAATGGGCATACAGATTGCAAAGTTTAAAGTTACCACTATAACACTGCAATTCTTGAATTATACCCAGCTTTAAAAAAATGCTTAATAACACACATAAGAACAGTCAACACTGCTTGCACTACAGATACCTTCAATACTACTACTATATAAACTAAATGAATCCATTTAATGTTAACAAGTAAGTACATGATTGATACACATACTTTTGATAGCACTCCTCAATTTTATCAATTTCTGTGGCTCTAGACTCAGGCAAGTAAAAAATAGGGAATGGTATATCCATCTGCAGCAGACCGGTGCCCAAACTATTCCATCCACCATCAACTGCATTACACTGGTTGCCATCTGCTGATGAATACTCATTTGGACATTTTGACTCCTCGGAAAATTGAGTGGCACTGAAATATAAATGCAATGTCTTTATCATCTCCAATATCATTTCTGGGATCAGATACTAGTATATGCTACAGAACAGTATATGTCTGATACTAGGCTGTATATTTTTCTGTTATCAGCTATCTGTGACCAATCATATTAGAACATATCTAGTTTATTAAAAAGTACACCCATGTTTTCTGATCATACCTTGAAAAGGTAGGCATGCCATTGGTATTGGTAAACTGAAAGATTTTTCCTAATAACATTCATCATCATCTGCCTTACCTTTTCCCAATAACATATTTTATTTATTTTATTTTTCCTAATAACATTACAAGTATCTTAACCCCTCAAGGATCGCCTCGTCCTAGAGGACGAGCACGGCTAGTGCACGGCCACTGTTAATTACCATTACCCGATCCCTGAGCGGTTAATATAAAGTACATAAACATTCTCAAATAGAAACTTTGAAGACCATAAATACTTGGTGATATTTTTAATCTTACCTGTCTGTGGCATTATCATACAACAATATGCCAGCAACATTATCAGGATGTTCCATCAGAAGACCAATAACACTATTGAATAGGGATGTGCTAACAACTACAGTGTAAGGTCCAGCAGTGGAGTTGTACACCACCCATTTGGCATCATTCACATCTTTTATTATTTGTACAACACCAATGGCACCTTTATTAGAAGCTAAAACAATGAAATCAATAAATTGAACAATCCTACTAATATTATAAATGCGAAAGATTGTGAGTGTGGATGTTTGTTACTCTTTCAGGCAAAAACGACTGAACGGATTTGGATTAAATTTGGAACACAGATAGTTTATAACCAGGATTGACACAAAGGATACTTTTTATCCCGATAATCCCGAAATTTTTGTTAAGTTAAATACTATGCCGACGATGTCGCGGACATAAACTAGTAACAAATAATAACCCTGCGATTACATGTAGCTACACTTAAGTAACCCTAATCAAAATCACTTACTAGGGAAGATAATCTTGTTATAAATGTAATGTAATGTACTCACATGAACAACCAGCCTGATGAGTGCCATTCAGGCGCCTGAAACAAGCTGCACTTCCCTCAATGGACGAGTAAATTTGTTCATGGAGTCTTTCTGAACTTGCTGCAAGAGAAAATATATTTATTTAAGTAATATTCACACGTTCATGCCATCATGATAATGATACTCCTCTTCATTTTGTGAGTCACTTAATTATGGATGAGCTTTACACCTACTTGAATAAAAACTTATAATCAATAATAACACATGTAAGGACAACGCCATCATAAATTCATAACTTTTCAAAGTATTTATATTATTTAGCAATCTCTCTCAAATAACTTGCAAATAAACAAGATAATAAGATGTGCGAGTTGTACAACTGACACTTTCTAGCACAGACCAATAAGAGAACAAGTTCTTTCTAGTATATACAAGGTACTCTGTGACCACAGATTAGAGTAAGGGATTGTAGTCTTTGGATTAGAGATATGTAGCAAGCTGACACCGCTGACACCACAGATCACAGATTACAGATATGTATAGTCTATGATTGACTATGACTGACACCTGCCAGTGCTGCCGAGCGAAAAAAAAACTGAGAACGTCCCTATAAACGTGAGTTTTCCTCATAGGTTTTCCTGGATGAAACATTCACAAAAAAACATGCACTGTCTCTATTTTTTGAATCCACAAAATCGAAAAAAACGACATAAATCACTGTAAATCACCTGTTAATAATTCAACAGTGCAAATTCATGTAAGACCCGTGATCACCCGTGACCCGTTCCGTAGTAAAACTAGGAACCCTTATAGTTTCACCATTCCATCTGTCCGTCTCACGTCCGTCTGCCTGCAGTCACAGTCATTTTATTCAGAAACTATAAGATTTACAAAAATACAAACAAAATTTAAATATTGAACGAAACTATATCTTTAGAAGGTGGAAGGTGAAAGAAATCGGTTTACTCACGCCCTCTAGTGGGATATTGTTTAATAGGTATTTAAATATAATTTTGAGGTTTCTTTGACCTTTTTTAAAAATTAATTCCCGGTTGCGAAATATTGAGCTCGCAAGTGGTACTTTTTTCGTGAGTTGGATGATTCATCCACTAACTCCTGAATCACATTACAGCAACATTATTAAAATGAACCATCATGGTTATTATGGTTGAAAAGAGGCCGGTCGTCTACGGAACCCTATGTACAGTATGCTCGAGCTGATACGCACTTGGCCGACTTTTATGTAGAACATCTCTTCGGGTAAAACCTTAAAGCGGAGACTGCTTTTGCAGGGCTACCAGAACGTATAATTGGATACACAATGTGTATATAACAATTATGGTTATTTTATGTGTAAAGCAGATAGCCTTGTATAATTATTTGATAAAGGTATAAGGTTTTTTAAAATTGTTAATATGAAGATTGAATCCAAACAGGAATAGTGTATATAATCGATTTGAAATTATATTGATTTAAAATAACCCCTGAACAGTACTTCCTCAATAGCGTTAAAAGTAAAAGTGACTGATTGTTTTTAATAAATATGGGTACCTACTTAATTTGTTTTTTCCTATTCAATTCAAAGCAAGCCTAAATAAAAAATAAAAGAGTTTCATGGTTACAGACTAGAAATTTCTCAACAGTTTATTTGCTGTGTATAATAAAGTTTTATTATGTATAATTTTAGGGAACGAGGGCTATTCACGAGGGTAGTTTAGCAGCAGAAACATGTGATAGATTGTGTAAGTTCAGCAGGGTATTCACAAATGACAGAAAGTCTCCGCCATAATTGTGATACATAAACGTAGTGTTCATAAGTTTTTGGAATACATCCCCCCCCTCCTGGTGTATACATACATAAAAACCGGACAAGTGCACATTAGGACATGCACAATGAAGGCTTCCGGACCCATTTCAATAGCAAAGATTTATCGTAGTTACAATCAGAGTAGTGAAACACAAGAAACAAAGTCGTATTTACGGTTGATTTTTTAATCTGAGTATTGAGTTTATACAGAAACCACGGAGAATTAACTTAACTTTAACTTGGTCAGCTGTAGCTCGTGACTTAGTGAACCCATTTCTCCTTTTATAATTTTAATTGCAATGTCGTGGCATGTGCTAGTGTCCTCATTTTCTAGTATTTCTGCACAGTGTTTCAAGTTTTTACAGCAAGATCTACCTAAAGCCTCGTTTTTAACTTAAACACATTCGGTGCCCCAATACAATCTGTTTTCCCTTATTTCACAAGCTTAGGGGTGGAATTTTATAAAACGCTGAAAATTTTAATTTTTTATTTGTAATGAGTAACATTAATATGAAAAAAGTATCCAAATATGCGAGATAAATGGCCGTATCTTTTGATTGCGTTGTCTTAGAAGCCTAATTTTTTTACACCTACAAGGGACCATAGCGGTTATTTAATATTAATTTCAAGTTGATATCTCTATCCGTTTCTGAGAAAAAGGGTCTCGACAGACAGACAGACAGACAGACAGACAGACAGACGGACAACAAAGTGATCATATAAGGGTTCCGTTTTTAAGGTCCGGAACCCTAAAAATGGTTGGCTCTGCTGGCAGCCCTGCTCAATTTATTGCCGTATTATAGTCTTTGCTTTGCTCATTTGTAGTCTTTGGTTGTACGTAAATGGACGGACGCCATTTGTGAACCACGACAGCTGTGTTTTATGTCTAAAATTAATTCATTGTACATTGTACCGTTTGGATAGGTACGGTCATATCAAAATTAGAGTATTCTACGCTAATAAAAATACTTTATAGAAATATGTCGGAGCAAGCGGAGATTAAGGTATGTATGTTCGGTACTGTTTTAGTACCGAAGGACAAAATAAAACTTCCATTGTTCAATCTTGTCCGTTGGTCGATATTTTTTTAGATACTAAACTTCATATTGCACTTCTTGATTTTAATTACGGATTTAAAATATGTATCTGAAATGAAAAAAATATAACTATACTATACCTACCTACCTACCTGCAGCTGACTATATTACACATTTTGCTCCTCCATTTTTAGTTTCACAATTTTGCATAGCATTATAAAGGTAGATAGGTACATTTTTTAAGTATCTAATAATGATAGCATTGGATAACTGTGTGAGAGAAGAGTCTAAAATCTGCCTACCTGAAAACTACACGTGCGATTAAAACTGCTTGCGTACAAACTTAAAATTGCGTAGCTCTTAATTTATTTATATTGTGTATGGAGGGTACCTACATGAATTTGTCTCATACAACATTTGAAAATTACAGTTTTGTAACAGTTAATTACTTTATCTCTTGCCAACCCCTTTTTTCTATGATTATAAGGACAACAATTACGAATTTTATTATTAAAAACAACATTGATTTACATGATTGATTTGATTGTAATATCTATACAACTAAATATGTATCTCAAAATGAGTATTAGGTAGGTACCTACCTACTTTTTATTTTGTCAATTTATGACATGTTCATAGATGTTTTTGTATAGCCCCTGAGTTATTGAGGTGACTACTTTTTAGTCACATCAACAGACATGTAACAAATCACTGAAACGTATCAAACAAGTTTTTTACTGATTTGTCTTGAGCGTTTGGTGCTGGTAACAAATAATTTATTTAACCTGCAATATTTTGATACCTAATGATTTCTTTGCTTTATATCATTACAGCCTGAAGCATTGCCAGATTTGGATGACCTATTACAATGTCCTGTTTGCTATGAGATACCTACAGGTCAAATATTTCAGTGCAATGAAGGCCACCATGTCTGTGGACGTTGTAAAATGCGTCTCGAAGTGTGTCCAGTGTGCAGGGCTCTATTCTTTGGAACACGAAATTATGCAATGGAAGAGCTCATTGCTAATGTTAGGAAATTACGGGCTTTTGTAAGTAATACATATTCACGTGCAATGAAGTCACCATACCTATGTGTTGATTTCAAAAGACATTTGTTCTGTTGATTTAAACATTTTGAAAATTTTCCAGAAACTGGGTGGAAAAATTACTACAGACATTTCAACTGAAAACAATGGTCAAGGCAAAGAGGAGACTTCTGATGTGGTTGAGAATGAAAGTGACAATGACGACGCAAGTGATGTGCTGTCCAATGTAAGTCAAATTATAAATTTGTATTTGCTATGCAATCAATAATATGAAAAAGCTATAATTTTTTTGGGAAACTACATAAACATTATTGGAAGCAAGATATATACTCCATAGAAAAAATAAATAAAATAGTGGTAGTTCAATTATATAGCTTATACCTATCTATCTTCATTTGAATAATGATTGTTATAAATTTCAGCAGTCTGTAGTGTTGAGGGCTCCTCTGGCATGTAAAGGTCTCTTTCGTTGCCTCTCCTGCAAGAATGGTAACGGAGTGAGACTGCCAGCAGCCAGATTGCTCAACCACCTCCGCTATTTTCACTCTCCTGAACTTATTGAGGTAAAACTATATTTTTTTTTAAAAAACATGACAAATATATTTATTCATGCAGGCCAACAAAGCACTTATATATAGAATCTACCACTGGTTTGGAATGCTGCTTCCACTGAGAAGAACCAGCAAGATCTCCAACTTCAATAGATAATAAATTGGTGTATATTCTCAGAAATGGCAAAATGTGAGCAGGCTACACCATTGTCTCTAGGAAGTACAGGAAAATAATATGCTAGTAACTAAATATTACCTAACTAATTAATTATGATAACTTAATCCCTATAGTATATAGTATAGGTACAAACTTTAGTAAGTTATCCTCATAGTTTTAGCAAATTATATAGCTGCTGTTTAAATAACGTGTGTATTATTTTATTAGGGTAAATCTGAAAATGGGGAATATCTACAAGCTTGGCAGTTCTCCACTGTACCGGGAAGGATTGTGACGGCAGTACGAGTAGCAGACATGGGAATATTTTTCCTGATAATAGAAATGAGTAGTAAGTACTTATCATTATTTGAACACTAAATGAGAATCGGAGAATGGTTTACTTAAGCTTACAATGTCTGTTATTAGTCTCAATTATAACCTTTGATCTATATGTCGCCGCCAACTGGCTTAATCCGCCGTTCAATTAACAGCCTAGGCACTTTACTAAACAGCGCCGTTCAACTAACGGCCTAAATGATATTCAGCCGTATAGTCTATTACAACATTTAATAAATTGGTTGGCTAATGCTTAGGCAACTGGTTGAAATTTAAGTACTACAAAACTTTTTCAAAATACTACCCAAGCAGAACGACCTGGATGGGTTTAGGTTAGGGTTATTTTTTTTATGACCCCACAGAAACCCCACCCGGCAAATAGATTCGGTGGATCTAAAAAAAAACGTAAAAAACCTAAGTACCTAATAAAATGATTCCATCAAAGTTGTTTTTTTCCGACGCCATATTGACCATAGAGAATATAGAATATAGAGATATTGACAGTTTGGTGAGTTTCGGCGCTAGGTGGCAGAAAGTAAAACTAAATAGAAATGAACAGTCTAGGCAGGTAATTAAACGGCTAGGCAAGTAGTTAAACGTCATCGATCCAAGTCATTTGCCTAGCTGTTTGATCAAATGGCTGAATATCATTTAGGCCGTTAGTTGAACGGCGCTGTTTAGTAAAGTGCCTAGGCTGTTAATTGAACGGCGGATTAAGCTATTTGGCTGCGACATATACATATAAATAAAATTGAAGTGTTGTAATGTTTAACATTACATAAATATAACAGCACTAATACTAAATGCATTTGAAAGTATATACGGTGCATATAACAAAAATATTTTCTTAAAATTTTTGTGTGTCAGTTTGTCTATTTTCTCTCGCTAATCAACGAAAGGGCTGGACCGATTTTGACGGGACTTCCGGTGGAAGATGGCTGATATATCTAAGGAGTAACTTGGCTAGTTTTATTTTATTGAAGTACCAATAAATATTAATGACTAGCTGTGCCCCGCGACTTCATCCGCGTAGTATTGGATTATTGGGTTAAAAAGTTATCCTATATGTTAATCCGGGTTATAATCTATCTGTGTTCCAAATTTCATCCAAATCCGTTCAGTAGTTTTTGCGTGAAGGAGTAACAAACATACATACATACATACATACATACATACATACATACATACATCCACACTCACAAACTTTCGCATTTATAATATTAGTAGGATTTGCCTCTAATACGAGACGAAATGTGGGTGCACTGCAGTGCATAAACCTAACCCTTGAGCATATACTGGCGTCATGTATCACCGAACCCTAATGCCATAGACGCCGCATAGCCGGACACTCCTCCCACTCCCCAACACAATACATATTCAATGCACATGTATGACCGCATCTGACATACTCGTATTGATTGAAGGGCTCAATCGAAAGTAGCCGATTTCTCTTATACCCCGCCAACTTTTGCGGTTTCATTCTCTTACAATAGTGGACGTAAGCAGTGTCTTGTCATCTTGGTCCGGGTGGTGTATGTGTATAATAAAATAATATGTGCTTTACTTCTCCTGTTTTTTCAAGTATTAAAATGTTGATTATTTCAGATAACTCTGTGTGCGCTTGGCTCTCGATGGCCGCGTCGCCCTGGGTGGCCCACGAGTATTCCTACACTGTCACCGTATCTGGAAATGACCGCGAAGCTATATTTTCAGATTGTGTAAGATGTTTTGTGATTTCATAAATACAGTGGACCCGCGGTAATCCGGCAAACGTTTTGCAGGGCAGTGTCGAACTATCTAAATTCTCGGATTATAGAGTACGACCCCCTATAGTCTGGATTGTATTACAAAAGAGTACCTTGTAATCCGCCAAATTACAGATCCAATGATAAGATTATATATGCTATACTCTGAAGTACAAATCATACTTCATTATGTGCATTAGCGAAGATTCACAAAAAAAAAAACAACAACAGTAATAGACATGTCGGACTACAAGGGGGTCGGATTACCGGGGGTCCACTGTACTTAGATAGCCGGGGAGAATATTTATCTGTCAACTAGACTACAGTTTATTTCACTTAGGAAGTCCCGCGGAAAAATACGGAACTAAATTGTGCAAGCGATTACAACGCTGCATATACGGGAGTTTGTATGTGAAATAGGGTGCGGTCATGTTAACTTTGTACCTCACTGGAATGCGATCGCCACTTTCCTTATCTCCTGCTGAGCTATTTATTATCTCTACACTTGTCCATATCCTTTCCCAGCAGTGTTTTGTTTGACTGTGTATATTAGGTGTTAAAGTTAATCGCCAAATTCGTATAACGTGTGCGTGTGTTCGTAATTCCTGTAAACGGATTCACTGATTTTGATAAGATTATTTTTATGTATTTATGGGATCACCTGGATAATGGATGGTTCTTAGCTAAAGTTAAACACGGTAGGTGGCGATGTTGTCCAGACAATATGCTTGTGAAGTTGCCGGCAAAAGCTAGTCCATGAAAATAAATAAATTTAAATGTCTGTATGTAATATAAAAATAACAGTTGGACATATATTGATGAGACTTTCACTATATAGCTGATGTTATCTTTATCACTCTTCTCTTTAGCATCGTAGGCTACTTTTATTTTATCAAATTTTATCGCGTAGTACATGCGCGCGTAGCCATAAGTTTGCGGTCGTATTTAGCACAAGTTTGACCTTATGCTTGTTTGACATTGAGTGTGGCGGTCGCTATCGTTATTGACATTCTGCGTGTATGGCGTTATAAATTAATAAATTCTTATAAATATATAATAATATATGGTAATTCACATTATGCATAATTAACTTATTGCGTTTATGACGATACTGCATATATCCCTCATAATAAGCACATTTTCATAACTTTTGCAGGTTTGGTCAGTGAGATCATGCGAAGGCTCTCTAAAGAAACGCGGCCACTGTCTGTTAGTCAACGGATTGGATGCCAGAGCCTTGATAGCACCGGTATCGATCAGCTGCAAGCTGGCGGTGCGACGCACCCCGCCCGACCAGCTGGCGCAGCAGACGCAGCCGCGCGCCGTGCTGCGCGTCGCCAACCGGGGCAGCAACAACGATGCCGTGCGCGACCAGCCCGGCCACGACCTCGAACCGTTCCTGCAAGATCTACAGAACGACGTGGCGCGGCTCTCGCGCGCATTCGCCACACTCGGCCGCGAAGCGAACGCTCTGGTGCGTTCGGAGGCGGAGATGCGCACCAGAATCGAAAACAGACAAACTGGCCCGAACGAACGCACAAGTACCTCAGTCGAAACGGAAACGCAAGTTGCGACTCCGGATAATCGACCTGGCAGTACCGAACGTACGCATTTGTCTCGTAATGCGCGGAGACGAATGCGTCAGCGCCTGAGAGTGGCACTCAACGCCACGCAGCCGCCGAGCGAGCCGCCGTCAGTGACGCCCGCGGGCGCTCGGCCGGCCGGCGCGGCGCCGCGCGTCGACCACTTCGTGAGTGGGCTGGCCATCGTGCAGCCGGCGCCGCCCGCGCCCGCTCCGCGAGTGCAGCACGTCAGGACCGGCCTGGCCATCGTGCAGCCAGCGCCGCCCGCGCCGACTCCGCGCGTGCAACACGTCAGAACCGGCCTGGCCATCGTGCAACCCGGTCCGGCCGTCTCGCAGCCGGCGCCGCCAGTCGCGCCGCACTCTTCCGACGGATCGTCCAATGGATTAGCGCTGAATGGAAACGTCCGCGCCCACAAGAAGAAGCGACGTCAGCGTAGATAAATTAATTTTACGTTCGTTTACTTAGATACGCAATGATCGGTTAGCGAACGATTGACGACTTTGTTATTAACAATCGATGGTGAATGTTATCGAATTGGCTGCTCTATTGAGTCTCATAAGTTTCCTCTGGGGTTGTTCCGTGACTTCGACTTCGTGTTGTAAATATTTCGTCTTTTGACAATCGCAATTTATAAAGAGTGCTGTGATAATGTGTTGCATGTTCATGCAATATGATGGTTAACTACTTACTTAATAATTTCTTTGAATATATTATCCCCAGAGCGAGTATTTTGTGATTAAAACTGATTACCCATTTTAGGATAAATTGTTATAAGTTAATTTCAATTAATGAAATGCATTTTGTGAAATTTTTCGACAATGATATTTTATGAATATCAATTTGAATCATAGGCATTAATATTATCTATGATTTCAGTAGTGTTAATAATTGACGAATGTGCTTATTTTAATCCATGTAATCGTGAATTCTGTTGTAGAACTTTAATTACTGTTTAATGAATGCCTGTTAATCGTCTTGGCAACAAATAGTTATAATAATTATAAATTGTAAGAAATAAAAACAGCTATTTTCGTTTCCCAAATGATTCACACCTTGTCGTACCTAAAAGGAATAAAAACAAAAATATACACCAGCCGATTTATGCATAATACATTTTATCATTATTGTCAACAAAAAGATTGGTCAGTCCGTTGAAATAATTTTATAGTATGCGATAAACGTAGTACGACGACGATTACATACTCTTTGGTATGCGACATCTCTGTGCCAGTCAATATGACTTACCTATAGAGCATAGATTATACAGCTGTAGACAGATGTAAACCTACAAAAAAATAGTTTAGCTACTCGTCACTAGATGGAATAGCTTTTCTTTTTGCAGTATAGAACATTCTAGAGCACGAGGCATATTTATTGGCGCTACTTGTTTCCGGTACATATTATTGATCATATGGAGTACTTTTATATGTAACCAAAACCCCTTAAAAGTGTGCTTGATTGGTGTGGATATAGGTAGTTTTATTTAAGGCAAATTATAGTAAAACCATTTATTTCAGAAATAACTAATTATCGTTTTATTGCCTATTTTTCGAACTAGATGTCGCTATTCTGTAATAATGGATATTAAATCTTACAATAAACTATTATTATTTTATAAGAATTTAGTGCTATTCGTTATGTGTTACCTCTATGGGTATGTTAGGTAGCTATAAATGTAAATAAAGAAGATTTCACCAGATTGTCGTGAAATCATTAGAATACCGTCAATAGATGGCGTACGTCTAAAATACTAATTCATACGTATCACTGTTTATTTTTTAATTTAGAAACTAAGTTGCTTAAAGGGGCTTGCGGTAGGAGTGAATTGTTAGAAAGTGGTACGTACGGAAAAAGCAATATGCCCCCTCCAAGCATCAGTTAGTAATTTTGAAACCTCCACTATGAAAAAATACTTTCAAAAATCAACTAGATGGCGTAAGTGAGTTATTCAGGTGATTGGATAGTGCGACATCTATTGAACATTTTTAGAACTAATATGTAGTTAAAGTGCAATTCAGTACTGGAATTCACCATTTATTAAATATTTTAGTCATTGTAAACTATTTTTTTAACAATAATACAAAGAAATTGAGAAAGTAAAACACAACAGAGATCTTCATTCCTGATAGGGATCTCCCGAACACAATTTTTTTGCAATGTTAGTATAATTTGGCCTGAATCCCCCACGTGTTGAGGGGAGGCCGGTGCCTAGGAGTGGGGCGTCAAAAGGGCTAAATTATTGTTATTATATTATATATTTTATAGTATAATTTATATTATCAGAAACATAGATGGCGCTAACCATTACTCGTTTTTTAATCAAAAAATTGGGTTTTAGTGTCGTTATATATGTATATGTTGACTACAATCGACTGTGTTTTGCCCATACTCACCATAAACAGCCGTACTACGCAACTAGATCGCGAAATGATTTTTTGTACTTTATATCCCTTCGTTAAGGTCTATTTTACTTTAACATTTCTGTATACAAAAAAACAACATCGTCTAGGGACGCCCTAAAGAAGCGAAGCTTTATAGTATAAAGCGTAGGGCACCGCAGCTGTCACTCTGTATACCTATATATATCGTATAACGGTACTGACGCTTAGCATGGATAAAGTGGCCGTGCGGTGACCGCCCCGAATGTCCGTAGAGAAGCTTTGCTTCAAACGAGCTGAGGGAGATTGCTCAGATGGAAGTGCCTCTCTTCCTCTGAGTTACCATGCCTAAATACTGTTCACCTCCATGGATATCCTAGAAGAACCCTTGCTGATACAAGTGACGCACTAGTTAAAATTAATTTTATTATACTTAACTTAAGTAAAACATCTACTCACTGCTAGATGGCAGCAGCAAAAACAATGCATTGTAGTTTTGCTACCGGACAAGAGGTGTCGCTTTTAGAAATAATCAAATGTCAAGCAAATGGTTTCGTTTCCTGTTTCGTTCCTTCTATTTAACAAGCAAGCATAGTAGAATATAAATAATTTTATTCACTGCTGATTGACCGACTGGTTGATTTCAAAGAAGGCATTCGTCACAAATAAATGTATCAACTTTCTTTTTTGAATGCCATTCAACATGCTTGTACGTGCTTTGTTTTGTTTTCTCAGACATAGTGATAGTTCTTTGCAAGAGGTGGCATTTGCGCTATCGTGAGAGTGATTTAAAAATATCGTTTTGTTGAAAAAGTGGTAAGTACCTGTGTATACCGACCAGATTTTGCAGAATACATTTTTGGCGGTAAATATGAACTTAACCTATAAGATATTTATAGGTACATAATGATATTCGAAATATAAATAAGGATTACCACCTCAGTTACCCCATTACACGATTTTTTTCAATAAGAGATGAATGATGCTATTTTGGGTTGATAATTCATAAAAGAAATACTTAATTGAACTTTAGAGCTGTATAAATACTATCATAGGGGACTAATACTATCATACTACATCACAGAGTGATTAGGTACCTTATCATTCGTTTTCGAAGTGTGGGAAGGGGGGAGCAGCTGATTCCCCCTCCCCTGGACCTAGATTGGCATCCTTCAGAAAATTCCTGAGCTGAGATGTACCCATAGTAAAGGCTGTACCTTATGATGCGATGATACTATAAATATTGTTATTGTTATACAAGAGGGGTAGGTAAGTATTGGGTAATCACAAGCCAGTTGTGTTCTCTATCAAAATTCTAATTCGAATAATTAAATGAATCCTACCATCACAATTATTTATGTTTTCTCTTTTCCGTTCCAAATCAATCTAACCATCAATTACAATTTTTTTTAATTATTGTTTTTTAAACACAACCATTATCATTTTACTTTTAAATTATAATACAAAGAGTGCAAGCAGATTAAGTTATAACAAATAGTAAATAAATCAAGGGCATTTAATCAGAACACACATTTACCTACAAACAATATGCATTAGTTAATCCCGTTTCCTAACAATATGCAGTAGACACATGGAAATAAGTGTTTCTTACTTGGCTATTTTATTTATTTTCAGAGGTACCTCGGTGCAAGAATCTCAAATAAAAATGGACATGGTAGCAGTTGATCCCAAGCTGTTCATTACCTGCCGCTTATGTTTGGAAGACATGGGCCAGTACCAAATTGTGCCCAGTGTTCAGCAGCAAATTAAATACTGCTTTGATATTAATGTGAGTTTGTAACTTTGCCTAAGTTGTGGTAGGTTATGGTAACAAGTAGTCTCAATGTGTTTGGAGGCAATATATTGCCTCTCACTGGGCACACTCCCAGATAGAGTAAGAGTAATTACTCAAAATCATTTATTAGACACAATCTAGACTATAGAGTATAATTAATATATTAGTGATTTTGTTGTTATCCTTATACATATAGGTATGTTGTTGAGCCTTTAAGTGTCCTCCCTAAAACCCAAACAGTGTACTCACAGAACATACCTATTTGTTTTCAATTTGTAGCAGCTGATTTGATATAATGCGCACTTGAATATTTAAGATATGTCAAACATCCAGACCACACAACCTGGACTATGGCACCCAAAAGAGCTATCCACGGAAGTGAGAGGCACTGACATCTTAACCGTATTTTCCTTTAGCTGCATCTCTTTCAATCAAGTTGATACACCAGGCCATGTGCAGAAGGTGGATTAAACCTTTGTTTGCACTGTATGAAACATACTCATAACATGTTGCTGTCTCTATTTTCAACAGTTCAAAATAAGGACAACATCTTAAATTAGTGTAAATGTTTTGGCTATGCAAACCTAGGCTTATGTTACTGTTTGTTTCCAGGTGGAGCCATTTGATGGTCTCCCACAACTGATATGTGTGAGGTGTAAAGATATTTTAAGCAACTTTGCAACAACAAAGAAAAAAGTCATTGAAAAACAAGACAATTTGAAACTAAATTTGTTAGTCAAAAAGGTAAGCAGTTATCCAATTTATCCTATTGGAAAGTCTGTGTAGGTATAGCACAATTTTTTGTAATAAAAACAAATATTTTATTGTTATGAAATTTAATAATTTCCAGGAAGCAAAAGTGGATCCACAACATGATGCAGTTAGTTCAACGCAAACTCAACAAGAGAACATTATTCAAACTAATACAAGCATCAGGCAAAAGAGGTTACTGCTATCATCTACATCAAGTGATTCTGATACTGCACTTTCATTTAATGTAAGTAAACAAAATAAGAGGAAAAAAGTTGCAAAAACACCCATCACTTGGGAATCAGATTACAAGAAGGAAATTGTATGTAGGCTGTGCGATAGCCGCGCAGACACAATACGGTCCATGATGAATCATTACCGAAACAATCATAAAACCTTAAGATATAAATTTGGCAACATATTGAACCGGCACTGTACAGTATGTTTGGATAAACTGGATGACAAGCCCAACATAACTGGCCTCAGCAATATGGTGGTATATAGCAAGAAGAAAATTATTCAAAGTAGTCCATTATATTGTACTGTATATTCTAAAGTCAATAATATTGATGATTATGATGATAGTATTCATAATGCTGAGGAACGTGTTTACTCAGACTCAGAGGAGGAAGAAATTCGTATAAGATATAAGAAGCAAAGGAAAAGGCGACTTTTGTCAAGAAGTTCCAATGATACAGTAGTTCTTGAGACTCATAATAATAAAGTGGTGTCTGACGAAGAATCCAATGGAAACACACAAACCGAAAATGAAACAAATGTGGAACAATGTATTAATATTGATGACACCACTGGTAGTGAATCTGAGGATCAAAGTAAAGATGAATCAAGTCATAACATAGCTCTGAAAAAAATTATTGAACCACAATTAGATGATTACAAAACTATAAAAGGCATTATTAATACTTGTGTCTCTAACTATCGCAAGAAAAAGGATGATGTGCCAACTAAGCAACCACAAAAATTAGAATCCAAACTCAAACATATTGTTTTAAGCATTGGTAGAAAAATAATTCATAATAAACAAAGTATTAACTGCACGGGACTTTTACGATATATGGAACAAAAAAGTCTTGAGATTCAATGGATAACAAGAACATATTTTAATAAATCCTCGAGTAACAATTTTATCCGCATTTTTACAAAATTAAAAGGGCCCACCAAAACTACTGATACTGGATGGGTTGATGTATATCCGAGTGCAACATCGACATTGGCATCAACTGATGACCTGGCTTTATGTACTGAATTAATTGCAAACAGTTCTGATACTAAAAATAAACTTCTCAATGCTAATCCTGTTGCCAATCCGAAACAACTACCAAAGAAATTGGCCCAAACCAACGAATCTAGATCAAATAAAACTATTGCACATTCAAATAATAAACCATCTTTTAGTAAGATAGAAGACACAGAGCAGACACAGAGCAGAAAACCAAATTCGAATATGGCAGTAGTTTCCAAAAATACATCATTTATTATTAGTAGCGATGAGAACCACTTATGTATGCCTATTATCACTTCCACAACTTCTTTGGCTGCTTTCACCAATAAAGAACAAAATCATAAGGAAGCAAAATCTGCCAAACAATCATCTGAAGCATGTACTAGTACCGCCCCAAGAATCAAAGTAAAACCAGTTTCAGAATTAATGCCACGTCCGGGAATAGGACCTGCTGCCAGCAATAGCTTATTGTTAAGCCAACTTAGTCTCCCAGCAAAGGATCCATTAAACATTATGCCAAAACTGGTACCCATATCCCATCTAGAATCTATGACCTCACAAGCGCAAGAACCGAGCCTGGATGATGCACCCGCATATCCGGCATGGACGGCTTTGCCTTCCACTGCCCAAACTTTTGCTAACGAAAATCGAGATGATTTAACATTAGATACAGTGGAAATGCCGAATACAAAAACAAAGTCACCTTTTAATTATTTTAAAAATCTGTTACAATTTCACGATTTGGTATTACTAGATCCGAATGAAACCATACCGCAACAGTTTGTTTGTCTTATAAAATTCAAAGTTGTATTCAAACAAGAAACTAAAGATCAACCAGTAGTGCTTTGTTTATCATTATTTTGTTTGAAGAACAAGTTTTGTTTGAAAGTACGGGATATCGACGTTCATAAAATATCTGCTAATTGGCAATGGGAAATACTTCAAACATACACAGGGGAAGTAGTCGCCAAACTATTACAAAATGCCCAGAAAGACAGTCGGGAAACTTATGAAAACACAAATAACTTTATATGTCTCCTTAAATCAATTAAATTAAAGAAGTCCTAGTTGAAAATCCTTTTAAAATACACCTACATAGACTACATACTACATAGGTAGCTTGTAAGAACAAAATGTACCGAGTGGTATTTGGTCTTGCAGTACGAGCGAACGCACATCCCACTGAGAAATATCAAACTATCAATGGAGTTTGTCACTTACTTCAACATGTATTTTTGTTTATGTCCATTAGTTAGTGGAAGCTTGCTTTGAAACATTGTGTTGTTGTAAAAGGTGTTTCAAAAGCCTCAAATAATAAATGTTAGGTATTTATACAGTAGCGGATATGTAGATACCTTGTGAAGACACTAATATCTATCATATTTTCAAATTCCTTGCCCTGCCTTTGAATATTTGTCACAACTTTTGTATTGTGGCCTTATCCAACCCAATCATCCTAGAAAACAGAGTTAACTACATTTACAAGCAGCTACCAATATACAAGAAACAGTTTATAAACAATTGTGCTTAGTATTTGAAATATTATAAGTTTGTTTTAAATCAGCAGAATTTTATTTTGAAAACTTATTATTTCTAGAAAATGTTTACCTATACGATACTCATCCATACCCCAATAATAATTTGGGACTTATTAAACCTGTATAATTATGTGTAATATTCATTAATTTTGTGCCCACTGAGGATGCCATTATTGTATTTTTTATTTTAGTTGCTTTTACTGTAGGCATTGATTAGTCTTCAGAGTAAATGTAGCTATTTAAATTATGCCCATATACTTTGTCACTCAGGTGGCTTTTTCTAGTTCACACATGTGTTTTCACAATATTATGTAATTACCTAATGTACGTATTACTAGTTAACGTAGTACTTACATAATGTAAGCACCAAGATGTTTTTGAAGTACCAATTAATTAGGGAGCCAACGGCATACTCCTCTCGAAGCTCGAGGGTTACGCCAGTGGGTTAGCGTGAGTTTTTTACGTATTCAAATACCTATCGAATGTTTCCATGCATACATACGTTCACCAGCAAAGCTGAACGTTTACGCTAAAGTCACTTTCAAAAAATGTATTGAAAGATTAGATTACTCGATTCGGTATTTAATGCTGTTAAAACTTGTTCAAGTCTTATACATTTAGACGAAGTAAACTGAGAGGTGCTATTGTCACTTTTCTATAGGAACAGATCAAATAAGGTTCATATTCGCTAAACAGTGACATTTCTAGTTGTCTACTGAACTATTATTTTCATAAATGCTGGAAGTTTTCTTCGCCAAATTTTAAAGAAGAAATATGGATTAAAGTGTATACTTAATTTTTTTTTTTTTATAACGATATAACTAGCGATATGTGATAATTATCTATAAATACCTACCTTTTATAATACGATGTGTGTAGTAGTTATTCTGACATAACTGTAAACTAACTCTTGAGTTGTTACATCTCGAACCCCATGTGTATATACCTATTATATTAATTGTGTTAGGTACACATTCCAATTCATTTATGGATTAAGTTAAGGTAAATTGTTAAATATAGTGGTTGGTACATTACGTTTGTATATTAAAACACGAAGACTTTAAAATATGTTACTGTCATATATTTTAACAATAAAAGTATAACAAACAATTTATTTTTCCTATTACTACAACACATAATATTACAAATGAATACATTGACTTATCCAAGAGTCCATATTGATTCAACATCTAATAAAACTTCTTCTGGAGCAGAATGCTTGTGGAACATGAAATATCCTTGTATTTGTGCTGGACTGACCAAACGCTTTTTTTCCAGTACCCTAAAAATAAAATGTTATCTATACAAATAAATAAAATTGGAGTGTCTGTTTGTAATATCAAAACCTTTTCACTAAATGCATATGAAAGTACATACGACACATAACAAAAAAAATTTTTGTCTGTCTGTGTGTTTGTTCCGGGTAATCTCCGAAACGGCTGGACCGATTTTGACGGGACTCTCTCTGGCAGATAGCTGATGTTATAAGCAGTAAGTTAGGCTACTTTTATTTTAGAAAAACAAAATTTAAAAAAATGGGTCCTGTCGCGCGGGCTCAGAACGCGGGAGCGGGCTTTATTGTTAAGTTAAAATCCACGCGGACGAAGGTGCGGGCTCAGCTAGTTAATTTAATAAAATATACATCTTAGTTCGCGTTTTTAGGGCTGGACCAGTTTTGATTAAACTTGACCTAGATAAGCTTTTAATAAATATAATGTGCATAGGAATGCACATGAACAATGAATGATGAAATGACATGAATAATGAGACCGCAATTATTGTAATTTATGTTCGAATAAAGGATCATACAAACATTCAAGTTTCAAGCTCCATCCATTATGACCCAATTAGGTACTTTTTTGCAAATATATGTCTGCTTATAATTATTAGTAGTCTAACGCTCGAAATTATTCAATCCTGAACTTATTTTTGCTATTTAAGATTGATATTAATTACAATCCATTCCTTTTCTTCATTGAAAAGGGTAACCGTCGAGTTTCTAGTCGGATTTTCGTGGCTGACATGAATTTGAATTTTTAATTTCATTTTTTGGGTGAAGCTCACTAATAATCAATCATAGATGGCGTTGCCGTTGGCAAACGGATATGCAGCAGTCCAATATTTATTTTAATCTGTGTGTTTGTGTCACCAACATCTAACAACCAAATTTTGTATGATACCCAAAAAACTATATACTCACTTATCAGCAAATATCTTTGCATGTTCTGCTGCTTTTTCACCTTTATAGAATCTTAAAAACATGAGTTCGACTTGCGCGTGGTCGCAATAGCCCACAAATTCTTTCATGTCTACGCGCCCTGGTCTGATTAGAGCTGGATCCAATCTGAAATAAAATATTAATAAGCAATGGATAAATAAGGAATAGGTACAAGAGACAACTACCGCAAAGTAATACTTAGTACCTACTTGCTATCCAATGTAATTGTAAGGTGATTAGGGAGATGTTTTACCATCCGGCATTAGGCTAGTGCTGAAATAGATATAATTAGGTAGGTACCTTTCTAAATAATTCGTCGTCATGAAAACGATGCGCGCTTCTGTGGATGCAACACCATCGAGGCAATTGAGCAATCCACTGAAAGTGACGCGATTGAGCCCTTCGTAAGCTGCCTTCTGCGTTGGTGAGTCTTCGCGCGAAACAAAAGCAGCGTCAATATCTTCTAGCAGTATTATTGATTGCTGAGGAGCGACACTGTAATTTTGAAAGATCCATGGATGAAACATAAAATAAAAACATACAGACGAACTCAGAACTTCGTCCTTTTTTAGAAGTCGGTTAAAAAGTGTGATATCTCCGACGGACTTACTCAACCTCATATCTCAAAAAGGAAAATTTCGCAGGAACATGGATAGAATGGATATTTATTTCTAAATTCTTACATTCAAATTGACACTTATAATATAAAATAAAAATATTGAAAGATCTTTTATGATACTGCAAAATCTTCTTTTCGAGAAAGTAAGACAAGTAATAGTAGTGAAAAGGCAGGTATCTTACCTAAGAAGATGATTGAGTCTATCATCTGTAAGTCCTCTTTCAGACAAATTTAAGACACAGATGTTATACTCTAATTCGCCAGCTAATGCCATTATGAAGGAAGATTTTCCACAACCAGGAGGACCATGAAGCAAGTAACCTGAAAAGTAAAATATACAAGTAGGTACTTAATATTTTGACTTTGAAATATTTGTTTAGAGTATAAATATGGGTATTGATCAATCCTGGATTATTGTTGATGAGATATCAGGACTGCTGCGATAATGGTATATTATCTTCATTAATCAAGCAAATATAACTTGCCAACTCTCTTTCGTAAATATTGATTCTTAATTTGCAGCTTGCAAGTGTTGGCATAAACTTGTTCTTTTAATACACTGCTGCGCTGGTAGCAGCTTTTTATTCTAATATGTTCTATGATTTTGTTCTATTAGTAAAAGTTTAGTAAAAAGTAATCTATTATTACTGTAGTAGGTAAATAAATAATACTACCTCTTCTATAAGGGATGCCTCGATCGTTGTACCACTGAGGGCTGTTGATAAAATCAATGCAATCGGTGAGAATTTTTTCTGAGAGGCCAGCACGCAATACGACACTGTGCAAGGGGCGGCGCCGTCGGGGATGGCCGAACGGTCGCCATTCTGATCCCATGGCGGTGTACATCACAGTCATCCCCTCATGTTGCTTTAACGCCATTGTTCTAGCTGTAATTTAATAAGAGTTATATTACATCATAGGTAACAGATCTACAAGGTTGTGTACTTTCAAGTTCCTACTCTAATACTACCTTCACAAAGTTACTTAAGTTGGTATTTATTAAATAGTGTATATTTGCTGTTTTGATGCTAAAATGAGTGCAGCAAACTTAAGAATATGTATAAACATCTTGGTAGATTATTTTTAAACAATTGTTCAAAGTTAAGCTTACCATCTTCCAGAATATTGTAGTAAAGTTCTTTGTTTCGTCCAAATGCTGTTAGCGTCACTGTTTCCCAGGGGACGCCCATATGGAGGTCCAAGGTATGCTGTTCCCTGGTACGGTCCACTTTGATCCAGGTTCCACCATATCTGACATCATGACAACATTATTGCTACTACTTACTTAAGCTTAAGCACTTCAAAAATTACGCGTCAAGTGTACCATACCTGAAGAAATGTTGCCCGACACTGGGTATGAAATCATATTTAGTTTTAATCTGACCAGTGTCCTTTTGTTGGAAAGATGTCTCCACACTTAAATGCTGAGTTTGCCTCGCGCCCTTTAGCGTTATCCACTGTAGTAACCACTGATACGATTTGTCTCGGCAAGGAACTTCAAGTGTGATCATGCAATGCCTTCGAAAAAGTATCATAGAAGTCTGTACCCCCCTTCGTAACAGGGCCGCACCGGCACCGATTCCAAACAGTCCAAACCCAGCGCTAAAGTATTCATTTTGAGCAAGCGTTGATATGTACTCTGAGAGAGTCATAGTCTTAATTTTACATGCGATACATAATATTTAGAATTACATAAAATATAAGTCTAGTTTGGTTTACTGAGCAATTCGCCGTCCTTATTGCTAAATGCGTCGGAACTGTCATTTTTGACATTGACAGATAAACATCAATCAGCTGTTTAATTCGGAATTACGAGACACAAAAAAAAATTAACAAGAACATTGCATATTTTTGATTGAGGGTAGGTCATGGACGTAACCCCTCGTTTGCACTGGATGAAACATGTTTTTGTATCTATTTTTTGTCATAATATAATCGCCAGAGCTGTATACTCACTAAAACCCCAGGGTGTACCATCCTCCGCCTCTGGATGGAGCTTCATGGGATCACGTTAGCATGCACCGTGACAACTGTAGGGAGGGAGAGATACATACGTAGGTATTCATTATTTCGATGTTACCTACCCGGGGTTTTGGTCGGTTATTCAACAATTTGTGATAAGATTCCATCGTTGTATTTGTGTGAACATGGATTTAGGGTTGTATTTAGTAAATCAATCTCAAGTCTGAGAGCGATCTTTAGCAGGTAAGTACGCTTTTGACATGACATTTTGTACTGGAATGACATTTCCAAGAACACTAAAGGCCTAACAACTTTGCTAACCAAATAGAGAACAGAACAGCGGGCAAAGTAAAAAGTTAATTTCAAAAATATGGTGCCTCTTAGAACACAGAGGTGTAAGTGTCTGTAAACTAGATTTTTTTTAAACACAAAATGGGCGGTGTCAATATAAGTTTGAGGACCTGTGGATTAGACTTTTACTCTAATCATTAAATAAACAATTCCATCTTATTCAAATAAGTACCTACCTATTGTAGGTAGGTATTAAACTTGCTTTTCAATTTAATAGGCGACAGAGGTACTAAAATATACCTTATTTAATGAAATGGTACAATGGTAGGTACCTACATATCACATACACATAATTATGTCTTGATTAGTTTTCTCCAAGAAGATGATATTAAAATTCTTGGTTTTCTCTAATTTTCCAAGCTCGTTGTCTGGAAGAAATTGCTTTTAGCGATAAGACCGCCAAATTGTATATTATCCTACTAATATTATAAATGCGAAAGTTTGTGAGTGTGGATGTATGTATGTATGTATGTTTGTTACTCCTTCACGCAAAAACTACTGAGCGGATTTGGGTGAAATTTGGAACACAGATAGATTATAACCGGGATTAACATATAGGATACTTTTTAACCCAATAATCCCGAAATTTTTGCTAAGTTAAAATACTACGCGGATGAAGTCGCGGGCACAGATTAGAGATATGTAGCAAGCTAGTCGCGGGGCACAGCTAGTAATTATATAAATACCTACTGTATTTAGAACTAAGAATGTTTGTTTTATTTAATTGTTTGGTGTTCACTGTACAATAAAGAGTAATCTATTCTATTCTACACTCGCTATTATAATATAATTAATTTGAAGTGAGGTACCTATGTATTTAGAATCATAAAAAAACAGGCATGCGTGACGGCTTGGCGCAATGATAGGGGTCGCGTGACCCGCACCGCATCACATCAAAGCATTTTATAAGCGCACAAGGGAGACGAGAATTCGATCCCGCAAGTCCATAAACAACTTTTCATTATTAGTCGGTGCGTTGAATTGTGGAGTGAGTTAATATAGGTAGTAGTTAAGACCTGCTTATAGTAAGAAATAATATGACGATCGCTTGACGCAGTGGTTCGAGCGTAGGCTGCTCGGCTCATTGCACATGGTGGTTGCGGGTTCGATTCCCGCCGGGGCAAAATTCTGAAATGGCCTTTTCGTAATTTTTCCAGGTGGTGGGTGGTGGGTGTCACTGGGATCGCCCCCAGTCCATTGTACGGTACCCATAGTACAAGCGTTGCTTAGTTTGGGACCATACAGTTGGTGTGTTCGTCTGGCGATATTTATTTATTTATTTCAATAAGTATAGGCAGTAGGCGTACGTGGACGCTTTAAATAAGTAAGTAGGTAAATACCTACAGCACGGACTACAAAGCTCGCCAACATTCAGGAGGCTGTATAAAAAAATCCTGGTACATTGTGTGTCGGAAAAAATTGAAGCCAAACGTGAAAAACAACTAATTTAATATAATAATCTATTCATTTTGTGTAAGTAATCAAAGATATTGTTGAAAAGAGATTGGTCTTCTTCAGGATTCTCAATTAATTAAGTTTTTATTGAAACTTACCGATAAAAAAGTATCGCACCCGGAAAAAATCATCAAAAGTCTGGGTCTCAAACTTTAGTAGGTATAGGTACAATTGTCGTTATGGGGGGCGCCTGCGCTCAATCAAACCACTTTACTAGACCAGGGGCCAAGTTTGTTAACCGTTCCAATAACGCTCGACTTGTACTCGCCTCGCAGTACCTACACCAGTTTTGACAGTTTTCCGTAGTCCACTCACTAACCACTCGCCCACCCGTGCCGACAAATTCAGGAGTCGACTGCAGAAGCAGTCATTAGCGGACTTTGAAATTTTTGGCTCGGTCGTAAATGTCAAAATCGACGTATCGCGGGTCGAGCGTCATTGGAATGGTTAACAGACTTGGCCCCAGGCGGGCGTCAAACATCTATATTTCTATAATCTCTAGGGCTATGCCGAATCACTTTATTATTCAACAATGTCGTACAGTTGGAGACTAATATTACTGCTTTTGTTATGTGTGAGACAGGAGACAGAGTTGTCGATAGCCGTCCGAAGGTTTGTGTACCAGAAGGACATGTCGGAGTACTGCCGGCGGCGCGTGATCCCCTCCGTGTTCCTCGGCAGGCAGGTCGTGGAGGCCAATTCACAGATTTTACACTTCTCAAGAATGGAACTCCCGTATAGCTGCTTTATAAGCATTCGGTTTGTGTACCTACTCACTTACCTACATATCTTAGTTAGTAAAGGTTCTAACTAGCTGTTGCCTTCAGTTCGGCCCGCGTTGTACCTACTTTGATGAATTAAAAGTATCCATGCTTACTCCTTACAAAATTAGCTTTCTGCCAGTGGAAGTCCCGCCAAAATTGGTCCAGCCGTTTTGGAGATTAGCTGGAACAAACAGACACATATATAAACAGACACAAATTTGAAATAAAAAAAATATTGTTATACTTAAGTACTTACCGCGTATAGAGACTAAGTCGAAAGACTTGTGAAATCAGCAAATCCGCTCTCTGCCAACGGCTGGGATTATGGCCTGAATTCCCCTCGCATTGAGTAGGGAAGGCCCGCTGTAGACGGGGACATTAAAATGGCGAATTATTATTATTAATTTTATTAAAAAACCACTGGTAATTAGAACGGAATCCGGTAGCAACATAATCCTGGTGATCCAATTGATGTCGGAAAAGAGCCTCGTGCAGTCATGCAAGGAGAGCGGGAACCAGTTGGCGGTGTACGAGCTCGGAGAGACGTTCGGCGGGTACTGGGGTCCGTTGCCCGACCACCTCATAAAGCCGGAGCCCCCCGAAGATGTCCACTTCTACACTGTGAAGACCACCCAGACGAGGAGCGCTACAGTTTTCAGGTCAGGTCAAAAATAATAGACCTCTTAAATCTCGGGTTACGGCGGTAAGTCTCAAGGAAATCCTGCTGCAGCTGATTTTGCAGGAGATATTTTATTGAACAAGTGTGTGGGCAAGCACAGGTGCGCTCCCTCTTACCTCCTTGTTGTCTGATGGGACGGTAATCCGACACGATAGGAGAGAGGTCAGGTGCACGGTAGTTCAAATTGCCACTAGATAGTTACCCATCTCTGACTAACCTTGCCAAGCGTTGCTATGAGTGTCCCAAATAATAAGTAGATAGTGATGAGATGGTAGAAGGTACCTGTTTAAGATATTCATATCTGTTTGGTCTGCTGTGTAATTCGTCGAGTTGTCCACCGAAACCGCTCCAATGGAAGAGCAGCGCCGATCAAATGACTGGCAAACGCTGAGTTGGGACCGCCCGGTTCGTTGGCTATGCGAAAAAAATATTTTCTTTTTTTCTTTTATATGCAATAGGTAGATTTTTTGGTAAAATGACTTTGAATGCGTTACCCATCCGTGTAAGTACCTCGTTAGGAACTTATCTGACAAGTCATTTTACAAAGAACATTCTTCGAACTGAAGTCGGTAGGTTTTACATATAAGTTAACCTAAGTAAGTAGTACCTATTGTAACTAGTTGTTTCATCTTGGGCTCTAGTTTGGGGTTAACTAAAAGTATTGAATAATGAACGCAAACCAATATCGATGTCCAGTCAAAACATGCATATAAAAAACAGTCAAGTGCATAGTGGACCATGCCTAGTCTAGACCCGTATTCTTTACGGGGGGAGGTAGGGGGGTGAATATGGTTTTCTTCATACTAAGTAGGTATCGTTAAAACTTGAATACCTACTACTGAATACCCCATAATGTTGCAGAATAGATTAATTACCTACTAACTAAAAATGTTCTAGTTCGGACGAGGAGTCGGATGACCAGCGAATAGTAGACAATAAGAATGAGGAACCAGCTGTTACTAAACTAATATCCGAGGAGTCGGCGCAGTGGGAGAGGCCGCCGCCGGGCGAGGGCGAGGACTTCATCACGATGGAATTGCCTATCGTCAACGTGTCCGCCCAGCTGGTGCCCGGAAACGCGCGGACAGATTCACCGTTCAATATTGACGAGGCATTCGACATCGTTTATGACGTCACGCCTGGGTAAATGTTATGGCGTAGGTAATTCACAGGTACTTATACTGTAGGTAGGTATCTGCTTACATAGATCAGTTGTTGATCTTCTTAACTTTCACAAAATAACTACCTTCCAATTAAAAATCCAATTGGGTTTTTATTGTACCGTGAAATTAGCGGAGTTAGTATGAGTTTTGAGTATTTAAGTAGTAAAGTACTAGTTGGAACTTTTAAGTGGTACCTACATGTAGGTATAAATGTAAATATGTAATTATCATAAATAATAAATATCGCCAGACATCACACCAACTATACAGGTTGAAACAGAAAGGGTAGCTATACTTTTTTTTTCAAAACTTAACTTTGTAATTCTAAAACTATCAGCTTTAGAGGAAACTTGGTAAACAAAAGGTGTTACAGGGATACAGCTGTTGACAGATTTCACAAGTCTACAAAACCTTTAGTACGTCAACTGTCCCACAAAGCCGATAGTTATAGACTTGACAAAGTAAAGTTGCAAAATAATAGTAAGTATAGACTTTCTGTTTCACCCACCATCGTCTCAAACTAAAAAAAACGTTTGTATATGAGTACCGTACCCAGACCTGGGTAAATTACGAAAAGGCTATTTCCGAAATTTGTCCAGTGCAGTGATCCGAGCGGCCTACGCTCGAACCACTGCGCCAAGCGGTCGTCAACTCTTTATAAGTGCTTTGTCGGCCTTATTATTTGAATCTATAGCTGTATATTTACTTGTACCAGTGTTGGAATGCAGTATGATTCCAACGTTATGCCGCTGGTACAGTTCTCTGTAGACAACGTGGTTGGCGGCAAGCGGCGCGGCGGCGGCGTCCAGTGGAGCCCGCGCTTCGGGGTGGACTACGGGGATAGTTTCACGCCAGACTCTAGGTAAGTCAATTTACATAGAAATAAATAACAATGTTTTGGTGAAAAAAAAATTATAGAAACAGATTGTGTAGGTATAGCAAATCGCGAATCATATAAGTAGTCATATAATGTAGTATATATGAAACATATAAGTAGCCGTATAGAAAATATTTATTACTTCTATACGCGAATTTTCAGACTAAACTTTCTCCTTGGATCAACTACTTCTAAGAGAAAACCACATCGATATAATAAGTACAATATCAACAGACGACTCAATTTTAAAAAGAATAAATTAATCTTTACTGCCAATGAAACGCCGCCGCCGATACGGAAGAAGTAAGTTGTACTGTACCACAACAAAAGTCTGTGTACCAAACCTACTTAAGCTTTTTTTTTTTTTGACAAGTACTTAGTTTAGGAACCATTGTGCCCGCAAGGTTACGCAAAGGGGAGCGTCGCATCGCTGTTTATTGTATTTTTCTGGTAAGTTTATGTAGATAAACATTTGAACTAGTGGATGGTTGGAAATTCCACAAAATGTATCTATTCGGGTCAAGTGTGGATGGGTACTTTACCTACCGCTGTTTATGTGCTGGCAGGAGTAAAACTAATGATTATAAGTATGATTTCCAGGCAACATTCAACCTTTCGTCGAGCCCAGTACACGGTACAGCCTTACAATATTTTCACAAGGCACTATGACTTTGTCAAACCGCCAACCCCTGAGAAGAAAGTCGAACCTGTCTCCAATCCCTGGGGGGTTGTTGAAGATATTTTGAAAAATCTTAGCAAAGCTAAAGACTTGAAAACGGAGATACCGAATAAGATCGATTCTAATCTTTTGCATAGGATATCAGACATGGAGCACAATAATAGCGGTCAGCATTACTAATCTTCTTCCACAAATGAAGCACACACAGAAGTACACGCATCCGAGTACTCCGACACCTAAAACAGTAGTTCCATTGTCGACCGTTTGGCGCAGTGGTTTGAGCGTAGGCCGCTCGGCTCACTGCACATGGTGGTTGCGGGTTCGATTCCCGCCGTGGCAAATTTCGGAAATGGCCTTTTCGTAATTTGCCCTGGTCTGGGTGTAACTGGGATCGCCCCCAGTCTATTGTATGGTACCCATAGTACAAGCTCTGCTTAGTTTGGGACCATACAGTTGGTGTGTCTGTCTGGCGATATTTATTATTATACAACCGGGAATAGTAAATACTTAATTAACTATACATACCCAGGGTGTTTCAAAAGTCTGAAATATTATATCTTGCTAATATAATTATAATCAATCTACAATACAATTCATCTATCATGTAATTTGAACATAAATTAAATTTATAATTTATATAATATATGTGGAAAATAATATATTTTCCATATTTCAGCATATTTAGCTCCAAATTTGTCGGCTTACAAAAACTTCCCGACAAGTTCTCCACAACCAGCAACAAGATACAGTATTGGCGCAATCACATGGAGCCTGCCTTCAGTGAGCTATGGGTAAATCTTTTAATTGCATCTATGATGATTCACCTTCTTGTATACACCCGCAGGTGAATCTATCCCAAGATAGGGCTACACAGGCGAAAGAAAACCGGTAAATGATCTATTCAGAAGTTTATTCTGCGTTCACCCGCAATACGTCACTCAGACTGTTATTACCTAATTAGCAACTAGCAACGGTCTTTAGTAATAAATCTTATAATAGTAATGTGGTTCATTTGACAGGTTCGTAGACTCATACGAATGTACAAATTATTACCAATGATGTACTTACCTACTTACAGTTTTACAATTTATTGCGTCGGACCGTAGGACATATTACCCATCGTTTACGATGACGCTATACTTTGGATCTTAGTTCCATGCTATACTTATATTTATTTATGTAGCCGTCTCTATTTTTTGACAGCCGTTAAATCAATATGTACCTACTTATTTCATAAGTGTAAACGAGAGGTGAGGCAGATAAAAAAGTATTTTCTTAGGTAATAATATTGATTTATATGATCAGATCAAACATACTCGAACAACTGGATGATACTAAGAAAGACAACGTTATGTTAAATGATGTGAGTGAATCGACAACTTCGATCAATACTCTTGAGTATACTCGCAGCGAGGATACTGTCGGAACACAAGCACTTACACTTGACGAAGACAACATTATTTTAAATGGTATAAAAGTGTTTAGTACTAAAACTTAATTACATTTTACTTCATTATATTACATTGTATTATAAAATAAACATATTTAACAATAATTTCAGGAGCTAACGTCAATATTGTAGATGTTACAAGTAAAAGAACGACAAATATAGAAACCGACGCGAGTAACCCCACCACTCCTAAAAGGTGGGTTGTATGTTCAATAAATTACTTTTGGACATAGCTGTTATATACTTCGAATACAATTGTCATTACGCCGCCGTAATTTCTGAATTAATAATACCTTTTAGCTGAAACATGATCATATTGATATTATAATTTATCGACTCTGTTGCAGCCCAGTGAAACATGTCGAATTATCCTTTTGGTCAGCCTTATTCTGCGGAAAATTGCATAATTGGTATTGCCCTTACTCTCATGACGGACATACTCTTGGCCTTCGAAGTTTCCTTTTGTTGGCCTCTTTTTCCTTAAAATCATTTTGCATTACCTATATATTCTTCTTAACGCAACGTACTCCATGATTAAGTAGGTACCTACCCTGACGAGTTACCATAAATTATGGCTTGTTGGTTATACACAGCTACTATACCTCGCACTAATTGAGTCTCGTAATGCATTTTTATTTTCACCATTCGGACCAAACGTAAATTACTTGATCCAAAAACTTGTTTTGTCTCTCCATACTTCATTGCAATTACACTTTACAATTTGAACTTCCTCAAAAAGACAGCTTTGTATTTTACTAGGCGGATCTTGATTTAATCGGCCTTGTGTTTTCTAGTTCGGACCTATTGACCGGTTCTTTGGTAGACCACGAGTCCTGGGAGAACGTCGTCCAGTCCGCGCCCGTGATGGCAGTCATATTGAACCAATCGGCACCGCGAGACAGCAGTGCTACGGCGAGCGCAGATGAACATCAGCCAACAACGGCGAGACCCATGTACTTCTTCTTACTACATTTTACTGTACCTAATACATTGGGACCATTGGCAATATGTGGGTACCTACTACAATGCATCTCTACCTTCACATTCGGAGGACGGGTGTAATCGTTATTTTATACTATAAGTACCTATGTAAGTAGGTACTTACAAACCTATTATTTAATTACGGGTAAGAACCAAATACCAACAAGCAATATCCTCTAATACTACACTGAGAAAAAAAATTACAACAATTTACTTTTGTAGTTTTTAGTAAGTATTTTTTACACACACATTTTGATTTACCTAACGCAAATCATTTTTGAATAGGTACGTGGTAGGTATTACATAATTCTCCAGTAATTACAAAACGTTTAGTTAATCATAATATAAGTACCTACCTACTAAAAATAATACTAGAACTACAAAAATCATTTGTTGTGTTTTTTTTTCTCAGTGTTCTCCTCTTGCTTGCTCAAGGTCCTTTCGTACGACTCTTATTTAAAAAATATAGTTGCATACGGCATTAGCTATAGGATATTAATTTGATTGGCAACAGCAACGCGCGTAAGAAGCGCTACGTGTACGCAATACCGATAGAGAGCGCCCGGCCGCACAGGCTGCCCACCGCGGACCAGCGCGCCCCCTCCACCACGCCCTCCTTCATGATATCCGATGCGCAGGAGTTCGCTGAGCTCGTCGAGCTGCAAGACGACGAGGTATACCTTCTGAATTCAAGCTCAATGCTATTTAAAACACTTTCTGTAATCGCCCAATGGGTATTTCGCAACATTCGCCAGACATAAGTTAAAAACCACATTATTGGGAGGTTTGAGCAATTAAACCGTTTAAGCTCACTGAAAAAGTAATGCTAATTACTTTTGTAATAACACAAATTGCTTTTGTAGTTCCTAGTATCCCTTAGGTTCAGTATTTTTCACTAAACGTTTAGTAATAACAGAAAATAAATGTATGAATACAATACATTACATAAATCGATTTTGTAATTACAAAACGTTTCGTAAAAATACTGAAGATAGGTATTAGGGGCTACACAAATAAATTGTGAGTATATCTTACCCAAGTGTTTGAGAACCTCGCTTTGGGTTCATCTCGATTGGCCCATCCGGATCGCCGATTCGGCTTTATGGGACACATTATGTGTACCAATGTTAGTAACAAATTATTAGTTTCTACTACGATGAGCCGACTTGTCACTTGGCGATGGTACGATCAGCTGTGATGTCACGGCATGGGCATAGTACCATTACCTTTTAAACTTTGTACTTTGCCAAAGAAATTGTAATAGATTACAATTGCTATAATATTATTACAAAATTAATTAATACAATGTATTTGTACTGTATCCGTACACATACACCGTTCTGCGGCAAATGATAAAAGCTCTATTAGTAAACATTATCTCGTAGCTACACAGCCGCGTAGCGCTCCGCTACCTGCGCCAGTACGTAGGCCCCGTGTTGTTCAACATCTGCGACTACGACAAGGCTACGGCGCGGCACGTCTATCTCTTCAACTCGTCCAGGCTCGTGCTCGCTATCAATAACTTTACGGTAGGTATAGCGAAGATATTGAACCTAAGAACTTTACGAATTTAAATGTAGGAACCAGCTTAGTCGTATTCATCACCGGGTTAGTAAATGGCACAATTCGAAATAGCCACTTCTTAATAAGTACATGTAAATGTAAATTTAAAATTTATCTAAAAATCATGTGGTAAAGTGAATAACCCCGATGTGTTAACTGAAACGAAATATGAATCATTTAGCCCGGAAAAAGAAACATGTAACTGTTTTGAAATCAATTCATTCCTTCGGGCGCTACCTACTATGTATATGACCCCTTCGTATTACGTCGGTAGTTGAAACAAAGTCGAAAGCATCCGGCAACGATTGCGTGTGATAGTTGTGGCGCGGCTACATTCAGCGGCTTGAATGCGCAAATAATTTGTGCAAAAAAACATTGTGCCTTGCGCGCACTAGAAGTCGTTTGTGAGGTCCGCCTTGCTTGACTAGCTGGGCTACTTTGTTAGACTTGCTTGTGCAAATTGGACTTTGTGCAAGTGAGTGTCAGCCACAGATATAGATTTACATAGATAACGCAAATACATGTACTTCGCGTGTACGAAACCCCGACCAAGCGTCAAGGTTGGTCGCCGCTAACTTACCGTCCGCGCGACTACAGATATAAAACATAGGAGTATGAGCGAGATAATCACTGGAGAGAATCGAAGCGGACGGAGGGGCATCGGTGTCTTTGAATCGGTTCGGATTTCCTGTCACTAATGACGTCACAGTAGGTGTAAAAAATTCGGCACGCTTGGTTTCAATACAAATCGTGATACTTGCGTTATCTATGTTAATCTATATTTGTGGTGTGAGCGGCGGCAGATGGAGCGCATGACGGTGGTGGTGACGCCGGCGCGCACGCTGGTGGGCGCGGACGCGCGCTGCGCCGCCGCGCACCTCGAGTGCCAGGTGTCCGGCGCGCGCGTCTGCATCGACTCGCTCAGCGCCTGCGACGGGATACCTAATTGCGGCTCCTATGGTAACTTGCCATAAAGACAAATAGTGTGAAGGAGGTATACGAAATGGTTATAATGTTCGAGTTCAAGTCGGTTACTCGGGCCGGCCAATTTTCGGGCAGCCATTTTATTAATTCAGAGCTTATTCTGTTTTGGAAATAGTATGCTAATCTTTAATTATCTTTAAGTACTTATATATAATATTCCGGTGTGCGTGTGTTCGTAATCATTCTTCTCCTAAGCGGCTTGACCGATTTTGATGATTTTTTTGTCACTTGGATGGTCCTTAGCCTTAGCCTTAGCCTTAGCTATAAATAGACCCAGTGGGTGGTTCTGTTGTTGACATCCAGAAAATGCGCAAGCGAATTGCGGGCAAAAGCTAGTTAAAGAGAAATGAAAGTGAAACGTAAAAAACTACTAAGCAATAAAATAAAATAATGTACCTATTTATTCTCGTATCGCTTCTCGTTGGTCGTGTTATAGATTCATGTTATGGGCGATTAGGCTGGATATATATCTATCTCATACCCTACATGGTCCTACATGCATGCGGAAACGCTCTTCTTTATAAAAATTACATAGGTGTACGTGTACTTATCTTTCTTTACTTACCTACTTCAAATTCAGATGTATATGACGAAGACCGTCTAATGTGCGGCGCGGCGGCGGGCCTCCAGCACAACGTGTGCCTGGCTGCCTTCACGTTCCTGGCGGTGCTGCTCACCATCCTGTACGCCGTGCACTACTGGGTCAAGCGATGCGTGCCCAAAGTCTCTGACGCCTTCTTCATATACACGGACGCCGCCGAGAATGTGTTGGTTGATAGAGTTATTAGTTCCATGGTGTTTGGGGGTTGAGACCATGCCATGGCACACAAATTTGAATAATGACTTATTATTGCTTAAGATCTATCTGTTACACTGAGAAATGACAACAAATGATTTTTATAGTTCTTAGTACCTATCTCTATTAGTAGATAGGCATTTTTGCCAAATGCATATATCAAACAATTTATGAATACGAGGTGTTACATATTTTTTTTCTATAATTAAAAAACGTTTGACTGTCGTTTTTTTCACAGTGTTAAGTTTCAGTACTTAACTAACATAAACTAATTTAGTTAACTAGGTACTTACGTTTTGGTGAATTTATTTCAGTTTATATTTGGATTCCATAATGCGAGCTCCGTATGAGGGTGATGATATTATGAAACCATATTATCCCAGTCATGTCTTTCAAGAGGAGATGCAGCATATTGGCCAGATCCAGCGGAAGAAAAACGTTTTCAAACGTTTTTTTATGGAATGTTTTAATTTCATCCGTTGCAAGCGCAAGAAGATAGTTTTACGCGCAGATATTATGGGGGAGTTGGGCAAAATGATCCCGGACGGTCAGAGAATTTACTCGTTTGCCGAAGTAGAGATAGATAAAATGATGCGTAAAAATTTGACGGATGCAGGCGTGCAGACGGGGTCGAGTTTAGAAATGAAAGTGCGAGAAAAAACAAGTGTCTACAAATTTCAAACCGGTTTCGGCCATGTTAATGAAAAGCCGGGGTCGTCGAAAGATACACACCGATCGATAGATTATGGATCGAGCCCGGAATCCCTGATACTAGAGACCCCCTATGATGAGCTGAGTATGTTAAAATTTTTCAAGAAAGCGCGTTCGGTGTCTATTTGTTCCAGTGACTTATTGAGGGGGTACAAAGTGTCGTCGTCGCACGGAAATGCGCCTCAAATCGCTGAAGAAGAGGAACTAGAATGTTTGGACTTGCAGCGATCCGAGCTGAGTATGCTCCCGCCATCTGCAGACCAGGTCATGACCACCAGCGAGGTTCACGCCGTGAAGGTCGGGCATGTTCGAAAGCGGTTGAGGTTTGAAGAGGAGACTACTACTATACAGTCGCCGGCCTCTTATGAACCGGTGATCGACAATGAAGAAAGGGATGATAACTTCCATCGGAGGAGTATCGTGCTGGGGGCAGCTGGCAGGACGTTCCGCTCCCTGGATCCGGATGCGATTGAAGAGTGCGAGGAGCAAGGCGGGAGCAGAGAATATAAATCATACTTCTGGGGTGGAGGCAAGAGCAAGACAAAGAAGCCTAAAAAAAAGTCGCATGTGTCACTGCGCTGAAATATTACATTCTCACTTAGATTTTTTCTATATTTTTAAGGACTTTTATATTTTACATGTTACTCCTTGTTGGTCTTATACGTTGTTTTTGAGTAGTAAATATGTGTTTAAGTTTTTAATTAAATAAAGCATTCTGCTGTTCTAGTTGTTATACCTATATCATTAAGAATGGGTTCAGTACAATTGACATTGCACAGCAGCGCCAGTGTCCTTGGCGGAAACGTGCAGCTTTATTGAAGACATTTGATCACCCGATCGGTATTTGAATACGCTCAAAACTCACACTAACCCTCCCAGTTATAATATACGAGTATATGTACTTACCTATGTATATTGAAATCATAAACACATTCATTTTATTTATAAGCATTTATGACGTCGGCCGAAGACGGCGTCGCACGGCTCGCGTCCCGCGCCGCTATTTCCTAATTAAGACCAATTGTGCACCGGATAGAACACGTGCCAAAATGTGTGATGTCTTTTTAACAGCATTCCGTCATCGTGTCCACCTAGTACCTACAAATAAGTCGGCAATCACAATGTAATGTTTCCTTGTAAACTGGTGGCTCTGGCTATTATACACTTATGTGGCTATAAGAATTACGCTATACACAGGGAGCCGCATTGAATGTGGACATGTGATATGATACCATAACATGATGGCACGTCGTTTTATTGCACTGAGTAGGGGAGAGTGGGTAACGGTGGATCAAGGGGCACAGTGAATAAACTGCCATATCTGTCTCTGTTTTGGTCTACCAAAGTATTTTTTTAGGACTTTTGAAATTTGCAAGGATGTGTGTCTATATTCCGAATATATTAATATTTTCCTACCACAATGAGTATTTCTATTGTTCATTTCTTGAATCTCTTTCTTTCTAAATGTAGGCTCGAAATTTTTTTGCAATTTTATTGTCGTTAACAACCGATGGGTATCAGTGGTTAATTTGCTTTTGGGTCACAGCGGATAGCAATTCATTGTACTCCACAGAGGCGTACTTGGATTTCTTTGGCATGATAACGTTTCATTACATCTTGTTCTTTTTGTTTGATTCCAAAATGCCACGAAACAGTGAGCGGAAAATCCATTCGGCTGCTAACCCTCAGGTTATGCAGCAGGCTATTAAAATCAAGGTGTAAAATTAAAGCTATTGCATATCGACTAATACCTACAGGTTTAACCTGTCTGGCTGGGACAGACAATTTATTAAGTTTTCAAGTGGTACCTATTTGTTGGGTAGGTTACTAAAAAGTTCAGTTCTCCTAGATTTATTTATGTTGATTTCTATTTCAAAGAAGTAAATATTATTCATAATAAATCTTTAATAATTTAGTTATCTTTGTAACTGAAATACTGTTTACATTTTTAAATAAAAGTAATAATTTAAACGATTCACTATTTAAAAATCTTCAGAAATCCACTGTGCCCCCACAGATTCACTGTTACCCTTGTGCTGATCCCTTGTAACCCAAGCACGGGGTAAACTGAATCATTTCCCATTCTTCAAAAATCAAACTTTTAAACCAAATCTATCAAAGTCAGGGTCTTAACCATATGCTCGATTTGTAGCTGAATGATGTCACGTATGGATTTTTTGAAAAACAAGAGACTAGCATCATTTAGGAAGGAAATAATAAGCTGAAGAAAAAAAGTGGTTCACTGTTACCCACTCTCCCCTACTTAACACAGGTTCTTAAGTGTCCTTTGCTTATTCTTTTATCCTACTAATATTATAAATGCGAAAGTTTCTGAGTGTGGATGTATGTTTGTTACTCTTTCACGCAAAAACTACTGACCGGATTTGGATGAAATTTGGAACACAGATAGTTTTTAACCTGGATTAGCACATATCATACTTTACTTAAGTCTACGCGGACGAAGTCGCGGGCAGAAACTATTTTAAACAAGTCGTAAATAAAAACATGCCCACTTACGTGTGGAATAAGTTTTTGTGCTTACCTAATATTATCTACTTACACATCACTAAGTAGATAATATTAGGTAAGCACAAAAACTTATTCTAAACCTTCTTTGGCAGATGAGTTTCATCAAAGTTTAGTCAATGTTTTTTTAAGATCTTTATTATATTGATTTTATATACGCGTAGGTATTTAATTAACATTTGTGCATTTTAGTTGTGTCTTGAAATTTTCATAAGCGCTCCATCCCTCTAACCTATTTTAATCACTCACTTGTAAGTAGTGGGTAGGTTAGGTAGATATTGAAAAGTAAAATGCCCTCTGAAATCTGCCGCCCTATAGGCCGGGGCCTACAATAGTACATTGTTACACAAGGGACAAAATAAGTCTTTCACCCGAGGTAAACACTGTGCTTTTCATTACGAATGCAAGGAAAGTAAAAATAAAAATAGGAATTGGCTAAAGAAATAATACAAGGAAGTATGAACAATACTCTACCGCTCTAAAAAAATAATTAAGATCGGATTGCCGCCTATTTTGTTTTTTTTTCGTTGGCCGGCCAACTTCATTATGGGACTGGGTATTCGCAAAATTTCTAGTGTATCATTACCAGCGTTTCTGTCCTCGGTTCATGCTAATGATTCCTTAGTACGGGAAATATTACGTCCTTGTTTTATTCCCTCTGAGTTAGCATGTCTAACCGAGGCCAAAAATGCTTGGTTGATGGCCTGCCCTAACACTAGCCTACCCGCAGTCCTTTCCTCGCAGGGGCAATGGGACGGGCCGCTCTGCAAATTGGTACGGGAGCAACTTATAAATACGGCCAACAGTTGTGCAGAGCGAGCCCGCCTTCTTGCCGTTGGTGAGTGGGAATCGGGACTGTGGTTGCAGGCTCTACCTTCTTCCAACATTGGGACGCTGATGGATTCCACCTCTTTCAGATTGGCAGTCTGTCTCCGGTTGGGATCCACATGCTTTGTGCCACACCGCTGCCGTTGCGGGGAAACCGTCGACCAGCGCGGGCACCATGGTCTCTCATGTCTACGGAGCGCGGGCAGAATATCTCGGCACTCAAGCCTTAATGATATCATCCGTCGGGCTCTTGCCACCGCTAATGTAGCGGCCGTTTTAGAGCCTAATGGCCTCTCGCGTAGCGATGGTAGGAGACCAGACGGTATGACGCTGATCCCCTGGAGGATGGGACGGCCCTTGGTATGGGACGCAACATGCGTCGACACCTTAGCACCGTCCCACCTTCGGGAGTCTAGCATTAGGGCTGGTGGTGCCGCCGCCTGCGCGGAATCCCTCAAACGGCGCAAATATAGCAACCTTGATCCAGGTTATATGTTTGAGCCGTTTGGGGTAGAGACCCTGGGACCGTGGGGCCCGAGCGCCCATCGCATTTTTTGCGATTTGGGAAAGCGGCTGGTCGAAGCAACTGGTGACCAGAGGGCTGGTACATATCTCGCACAGAGAATTAGCATTGCCATTCAACGTGGCAATGCTGCCAGTCTTCTGGGCACTTTGCCAAGCGACGGCGGTCTGGCACAAGTATATTTTTTATGAAATTGTACATAGTGGGTGTATATTTGTTAGTTTTTATAATATTGAGAACAATTAATTTTAGAGTAAAATAAATGTATTTTACATCGTGCTGTAATTGAGTGACTGTAGAAAAAGTACATAGAAATTTGAAAATAGAACTAGTTTTTTTTAAATAATTTGACATTTGTCAGTTGAAAGATTCTCCCTAGGGCGGAAAAGTATTACTTTCAACCCGCTCCTCAGGCAACTTCAGACCTACTTTCCGAGTATGAGTAATGAAAAGTCTATTTACAAATCCATCAGCACTGGTACTAGGATGTTACCGATGCTTTGAAATAATCTCTCGACATTCAACGGACCATTTACTTATTCTGGTTATAGGTAGACTTTATTAATGGGCATAGATCGCCATTCAATTGCCATTTCTTACATAACATGTACAAAAAAATGTATTTAGGTGCCATTAAACACAAACTGTTAACAAACAAACGGTTAGTTTTATTGAAGGCAATGATATATATCTCGAGCTTTTATGTCAGCTCCAAAAAAGATAGATGTAAAAGTGTCAGACTAGGAGCGGGCCGGGGGCCGGGAGCCGGTGCGCGAGGTCATTTCAATTGAAGTTAATGAAACCAATTGAGATCAATTGAGCGAGCGGCAGATTCTGCGGCGCTCGACGACGCTGCAGGATTTTATGTGAAACGCCTACGCGCCGCCCGTCACATGACTCACGCACGGTGTACCTACCTACTGGTTGGTTTGTATCATATAATGTAGTCTCATGTTAAGTGTGCGCTTAAGCGATGATTTTGTACTTGTAGGTGGATCTGAGGGTCAATAACCTCGTGTTTAGGGTTCCGTATTCCTTTATTGAAAATACTTTGTTTGGTGACAGATTTGTCAGCTCGGATTTGCTTTTCAGTAATACCTACCTGGAAGGGATTTACATGTTCAGGCTCACATTCAGTAAATTGTTATTGTTCTCTATAATATTTTGAAGTACAGGTACCTATATTGTATCTATAGTTGTATGTCTAGGGTTCAACAAAAGGCGATATTTTCATAAACATTTTTTAATGTAAGTATCCACTTTATATGCGCTAAACATGATCAATAGCTATAAAATAGTAAATATAATTCCAAGATAAATGGGAAGAAAGCTTATGTACCTACCTAAGTATACGCATTGAGACAGTCGGAGGCTATTTCCGAAATTTGTTCCGTCGAGAATCGAACCCGCAACCACCCAGTGCAGTGACCCGTGTGGCCGACGCTCGAACCACTACGCCAAAGGGTACCATTACATTGTTAATAATAAGTATTTAATGACACAATATTTAGCTCAATTTACACTTGTATCTTACTTAAGTACTTATGGGTGTTATGTCTTTTATTGGCGGCTCCTTTCCCTGACTTAGCATGGAAAATGAAATTCTGTAGAAATCTAAACAAGGTTGAAATAAATTTGGATTCAAAAATAATAACACCTCGTTACATGAAGCCAATTGCAGTGCATCATGAGTAAGTAGATTTGTTAATAAACATTCGTCATCTCTGAGGAACTCTTCCTAATACATTTCGAAGAAGCCTGCCTCACAGCCTTGCCAACTGCTTGAATATGGGTTGGTATTAAAAAACCTAAGTATGTATTTAGGAGATAAATTCCTCTATATGTATTAGGTCAGAGACTTGTGGCATCCTATATCTCTGGTATAGGTGCTTACCTACATTTAAAGTTGACAATTGCAATATAAAAATATACCGAAAGCCATAGAGAAGTAATAGCCATGGAAAACTGGACAGCAAATATGTATTATGCATCAAACAGTAGGTACCTTTGATGCAGTTTTTAAAGCGCTAACATTGATGGAAAAACGATTAAATCTATCAAAAATAATAAGCACCTTAGTTTGGTAGGTATACAGGTCGAAATAGAAAGGGTATACTTTTTTTCGAAACTTAACTTTGTAATTCTAAAACTATCAGCTTTGGAGGAAACTTGAAAAACAAAAGGTGTTATAGGGATACAGCTGTTGACAGATTTCATAAGTCTACAAAACCTTTAGTACTTCAACTGTCCCACAAAGCCGATAGTTTTAGATTTACAAAGTTGCAAAAAAAAATAGCCTTTCCGTTGCCCCTAGTATACTGCCCTTTAAGCCCATGTGATTGTGACTTCATCAAGCAGCTAAATTTATCTGACTGCCACGTTATTCTACTGCCTACACGTAACTACTGTTAGATAACTATTTACAATGAAATGTTCACTTACTTCGAATTATTTCCACAGTTAAAGAACATATAAATAACGTTTTTTATTGGAGCATACACCAACGCGTGACCCGTGCTAGATTTTGGTCGTCACGAGACGTTCCTTCGCGTGCAGACCACTATCAGAATCATTAGGTCACATGCGACCGCACTACACTAATGCACTAACGTTTTATGGCACAAATTGCACTATTAATCATATCTTCTTTTCACTAAGTGAAGCACCAATTTTGAACACTTAATCACCGCGGAACAGGCAGCTGAGGCCTCCGAGAGCAGCTGCGACCGTGACCTGGTTGTAGCAAGTCACACAAACCGCAAATGCGACGAGAAGTGCATCAGCGAGTGCAATTCGTGCTGTCTGAAAGTCACCAATAAGCCCAATGAAGCAGAGATCCCGCTGGCGAGCGCCAGCACCAACCTAAATAGACTCTGATCATCTAAATTGACTTCAATTAAATAACAACCGAAATTGTTGAAATGCGCCATTACTCCCTCGACGCTAATCTAAGTGCCAATAGTCAGGGCGAATGTTTTATTATTAATACCCAGCAATAACTGTTAATTAATAATTAAGCGATGGCCGCGTCGATCGCCGGCATCAGTGCGCTTGCGCCGCCGGCTCGGCGCGTTGCGCTTTCATCTCCGCTGCACCAACACTTGTATCGCTGTACTATGACATTTCTGTTCTACTGAAAGTTTCAACAGTTTCTGGAAAAGTACCAAACTATTTGAGTGTTAAATTTGCTAAGTGCATAATATAGTTAGGTACTAACATAGAATTGATAAATCTGAATGCTACAAATACTAATCCTATTTGATCTTTCTGAGAAATATTGAAGATTTGATAGTTTTCCCACGGCTATAAATCATGAAACAGACATACGAGTGGTGTTGATACGGATTTACAATGCAGTATTATGGACTTTCAAAATAATGATGTGGGCGTTCGCGCCCTACGATAGTTCGAAACAAACAAATATCGGGAGAATTTGTGGGAAACCCGTATGATGCGTGGAAGGCAGTAAAACGGCAGCCGCCGAGCCGCGGCGACCCGCAGCGCCGCCGCGAGGGGAGCCGCGCCGAGGGAGTGGCCACACTGTACAACGATTGGTCTATCTGCACGATAAAACCAAAGTCCCATGCGCCCACAACGCGTAACCAATCTTCTTCCTTCCCACCTCGCACTAGGAAACAAATTGCCACAACCGATCCGGCTCTCCGCAGTCTCGGTCGCACTACTCATTGGTTCAAAACGTACGTCGAGCGTCGTATTATGGTAATATAAATTGACCAACCGTAGAGCAAATTCGGTTAGTTCGTTAAAGTTGATTAAAGCCATTTAACCGGCACGGACACGAGGATACGAACGGAGCGTTCGTCGATCCCTAGGGCTCGGCTAAATGAAGTTAAATTGTTTAATATAGACAGTTCTGTGAGTCGGGCTCGGCGAGCCCGCAGCGAGCAGGGTAGCGAGGCAGGCGCGACGGAGCCGCGCGAGGTGGCTGAGCCGGCGGGAGCGCACCCGGCCCCCGCTGAAGGCTACATGTACGTGTGCGGGGACGCCGCCGGGCCCGGCCCGCGCTATGAGTGCTCCTTCGAAGCCGGCGGCATGGAGCAGCCGACCTTCGAGGAGCACATGTTCGGCGACTTCAGCAAAGAGAGGCACGTCCAAGTGGTGGTCGGCGAGGTCGCCGAGCTGCAGTACCGCGACGAGATGCCCGTGTTCGCGGCCGGCGAGCCCAAGCGCAAGGAGGAGCCGCTGCTGCTGGCCGTGGAGCCGTCGGCGCAGCATCCGCCACCGCCGCCGCCCCCACCCGTGACAAAGAAAAGCGAAAAGAAAAAGAACGACAACAATGGAATAAAGAAAAAGAAAACCAGGTACGAATTTGCTGTGTTGTTTTGAATCTACCATTTAATGAAGCGCTACGGTAACCTGCTGTAGACATATTATCATTATGATTGTACTTAGGCTTTTCTTGGTTTCAAAGCTGTCCATAATGATCGACATATCAACTTAGAATCACGGAACACATTCAGGATTAGAATGATTCTAAAAATGTAGGCCTACACAGTAGCATGACGTAGCATGCTACTACGAATTTTGCTACGTATCTAAGAAAGCTGTAGCGTCTTCGAAGCGCGTAGACCGATGTAGGCCAATATGCGCTACGGTATTTCTTCAAATATCATTGGCTACAGTATTTTTTGTTAGATTACTTAATTTATTTAAGTGTGGTTAAACTGAAATACTTTCTTTTATAATTATAAGTTAGATGTGTATTGAAACTAAAAAATCTTTATAATATCGACTATGAAATATCGGTTAGTTGATGAAGTTACAGATTTCTATTATGTACATGAGTTTTTAAGTTTAAACTTTGACAATACCTAGTTTAAATCATAGATCTATATTTTTTTATTACGGTACACTATCTAAACATCGATGTGCTGTTATCATTTAGGACAAGGGAAAAGGCACGTGCCGTCACACAGGTGACCGCGCGTGTAACCCTTCGTACCGGCGGCGGCGGCGGCGGCATCGCGAGCGCATAAATTGCGACGCATCACATCACTTCTAGCGCACCCCTAGTTTATTGTTTGCATAACTAATGCGATGATTTTTGAATTGTGATAAAGACCATATGGTTCAAAAAGTACACAACAGAACAATTAATTCCTGTAGGTAATTATTATTTATACTACGATGCAATATTTATTCATACTGCTTTACCTGATAGAATTTAAAATATATTGGGTAGCATGTCCAGTGAGACATTGCGGATATATTATGATTTTGATTCGACGATCAAGGCAAAGAAAACAAGGCACCTATATAACAATATACATTAATAAAAATTATATTTTCATTATTCATACTCGGAAAGTAGGTCTGAAGTTGCCTGAGGAGCGGGTTGAAAGTAATACATTTCCGCCCTAGGGAGAATCGTTTGCAACTGACAGCTGTCAAATTATAAAAAAAACTAGTTCCATTTTCACATTTCTATGGAGCCATGTTCCAACTTTTTCTACAATCACTCAATTGAAATGCGCGATGTGAAATTGAAATAACATACAAGTTAAGTATTAATTAATGAATATATATTTTTAAATTACTTAAGTAATCATAATTTAGTTTCAACCATTTCTTTAAAATAATATAGATTTGGGCAAAATATTAAAGATGAAAAAGAAAAATAATGGCTAAATAAAGAAGTTGGCCGGCCAACGAAAAAAAAACCAAATTGACGGCAATCCGATCTTCATTTGTTTTTTCGTAGAGTATTGTTCATACTTCCTTGTATTATTTCTTTAGCCAATTCCTGTTTTTATTTTTACTTTCCTTGTATTCGTAATGAAAAGCACAGTGCTAACCTGAGGTGAAAGACTTATTTTGTCCCTCGAACTATTGGCGCCGGGCCAAAATAAGTCACATTCACCCCTTGTGTAACAATGTACTATTGCAGATCCTGGTTACCTACATAACCCGGAGTGGGTAGGTAGGTCAAAAACGAATTCCTTAAAGCCAAGATTTCTTAGATAACAAGTGTGAAACTCATAATTATTGCCCTTATATCGTTAATCAAAAGCCTCAGCATGAGTCACCCCTTTTCTTCCGGGTCTTGATGCAGGCGCCTGTAGGAACGCCGAGGCGAGTATTATGTTCCCCGGTTTAATTACCCGTATGTCCGCGGGGCACCAATTGCCTTATCGCACCATCTCCGCATGAATGGGACTCGCAGATAAATGAATGTAGTTGTAACATCTCGGAATATTGGGCGCGATACGATCGCTCTTGTGCGGGAACAACCATTAAATTATTTCATCGTTTGCGATCGGGAATGTTTTATTTGTAATTCTTGGTAATCTCAAAAGGCAACACACTGGAGCTATTATATTTATAGTAATATCTACTACCCTTTGTAATTATTAAGTATATAAGCAACTGGCGAATAAAAAAAAAAGAATTATAACAAAATATAAAAAGACAAGGCCCCTGAGTTTCTTGCCGGATCTTCTTAGTCGAGGTCGCGTTCCCATTCGGTTATAGATATAAGATTTTTTTTTAGTAAAATTGTCAATTTGTAAGTGCCCCCGTAAACCTAAACAAAATAAATGCTTTGAATTTAACATAGGTACTTCAACTTGGTAGTGTTCTTCAACTTGTCCGATGGTATTTTATAGAAACCTTATTACCTTTTTGTACATGTACACTAAGCGAAAAAAATACAACTTAGATTTTTGTAGTTACAATCATCCCTTTTAGTAAATTTTAATTTAATGTTTTGTAATTAGATACAACAAAGGTTTATGTAATGCCTACTAGTATGCATACATTATTTGCTGTAATTACAAAACGTTTACGTAAAAAAATACTAACTAGGAACTACGAAAATAATTGATTGTCGTTTTTTCTCAGTGTATTTTGGTAGAACCTGTAGAACACAGGTTGAGATGAATGACAAAATACTAAGTATTAAGTAGTAATAAAATATACCTCCCTATTTGAGGTAATCTTGATTGCAATATACATACGAGTTTGACATAAAATTATTGTAACTTGGTACAAATAAGTCGTGACAGCCACAATGACGGGTTCCATTAAGTAAAGAGTGTGTTGTAACGATTAATAACATAACGCCACTATAACTTTAAAGTCAATTGGCAGGCAATTACGAGTGGTGGCTCGCTACAGGGGTGAATTTAGTTTCACGCTCAATCAATTTCTGCGCGTGCGCACACCCGCAGCCATATTGCACGCGTCAGATGGTAGATGCGCGGCTGACTGATAACAAATTTATTTGTGAATATTTAATTCAACAATTTTTAAAAAAGTTGTATCGTTGTAGTAGGTTTAACTTCAATGAATGTATCCTATTTTGTTGGTAGTGTTAATTTTTTAACGATTGTTCCTTTGTTGTAGGACTACATTTACGGCATATCAATTGGAGGAACTGGAACGAGCGTTTGAGCGCGCCCCGTATCCGGACGTATTTGCGAGGGAAGAATTAGCTCTGAAGCTCAACTTGTCCGAATCACGAGTACAGGTGGGTACCTATAATGACTGAATTATAAAAATGTCGAAGTTAAAGTCGTAGTCGAGTTATAATACTATGTCGAGAACTATTTTCAGCATAATATACTACCTAGTACTTAATTACAAAATATTTTTTCTGCAAAGGTGTGGTTCCAAAACCGAAGAGCAAAATGGCGCAAACGTGAACCTCCGCGGAAGACAGGCTACATCGGTTCTAGCTCCCCGAGCTCCACGACGTTGGGCGGCGGCTTCTCCGGAATCGGCGGCAACCTACCCGCCTTCCCGCAGAACGGCCTCCCCGCACCCGCCGACTCCTGGTCCTATCAGCATTCCTACGAACTGTCCTCGCATCATCTGCTGTCGTCGAGCGGCGGAGGCTACCCGGCCTTCAACGCGCAGCCGTCCGCGTACTCCTACACGACAGTGCTCAACGGCCACGACGGCCAGATGTTCGCGCCCCGGCACACCTACGAGTACGGAGAGGGTAGTCCTCCTCCGCTCGGCGTCCGCGACTACCCGATGCTGGCGGCGCACTCGCCGCAGATGGACGCGCACTCGCACGAGGACAAGCTCGAGTACCGCGGCCACGAGCACGAGGACAAGTACTCGGCGTGCGCGCTGCAGGAGGAGCCGCCGCGCTACGCCGCGCCGCCGGAGGACTACGACAAGTGCGCCATGGTGGCGCACGACAAGCACTACGAGATGGAGCGGCACTCGGACCTCACCCAGCCGGTCGTCGTCAAAATGGAGCCTAGCACCGGACAAGCATACACCGCTCTGCCCCCTTTTTTGAATTGAAATACTCCTTTTCGAAATTATCCTAGCGTTAGTTTTTAGGCCATAGTAGGTAATTTCGAAAGGGAGTATTAGGTGTAGGTAGAAAGAAGAATGTTCGTGGATATGGGTTGGGAAGTGAGAATGTGTAGAAGAGCATCAAAATAGTCTATACTGGAATCTCTTTGCTCTTTGTATAAAAAGGTTCAAGTGTTTTACAGGTAGGCTGGGGTACCTATTAATTTTCTTTTTTATATAATTCATACAACGAATGGTTTAGTGAGTGAATGCGCAAATTATAAAACCTTCGCCACGTTTGTAGGGTAGATAAATATTTTACGAATAAATTGTTAACTTCAATTTTATATTTTTGTAATTAGGTTAGCGTGCAGTTTTAAGGTTGCAATAAAATGTAAATAATTTTTTACTTATTTAAATAAGAATAAGCATGCCCAGGTATATCGAAAGAGCATAATAATTAATATCATATGGACCTTGTTATTATTATTGTACGTAGATATTATTTTTTAAAGTAGCTAAGTTGTATCTATATGAAACGTATCATCAGGGTTGCCAAATTACAGCATCAAAGAGTTATCCACGCTGCTATACTTGTTGCGTACGGCACGTGGGCTTATTACTATTGTCCATAAGTTAATAATCTAGCTTCGTAAAATAAAGTTATTGTATCACAGTAACACCACAATTTAAACGAGAGTTCTTTACGAGGCAACCCTGTTTAGTTTCAAGAACTCGTAGACTTCGCTTCTCGTGCATTCCTTGTGCCTTTTACAGACAGCGCCGATTGTCGCCTTATGTAAGAAATAACTGTATTAGATACATGTTTGTTATTTAATCTAATATTATAGGTATAGTATAATATAATATCTACTACTATAACCCTTAGATCTTTTGACTCAAACGACCCAAATAATTGTGTTTTCATAGGATTAAGTATCCCCAAATTTATATAAAGTTATAATGGATTTACAATAGCATTACTTACATATCAAGCAGTTTTGTTTGGAAAAATGTATAGGAAGAGTTGTGATTGTGAATGGACTTCCGTAGGTAATGTTTTTATAAATTTGGGAGTATGTTAGTTTGTAAATAAGTTAGTATTATCGCGTGAATAATTTGTGCCAAAATACCTAATATCAATTTGATTTAAACGCCCGTTTGTGAAGAGAAACAAAACTTGGTAGAGAATAATTAGTAATAACTAGTACCGTAATAAACCGGCCAAGTGCATGTCGAATCACGCACAACATAGAGTTCTGTAGCGATTTCAGGTACGAAAATTTATTATAAGCTACGTCCAACGCCGTGAAATACTAGAAACAAAGTTATATTTGTAGTACTTTTCCATTTTTTTTGCACAGAACTTCAGGTTTTTGAGCAACCTGGAGGCTCTTTGGAGCTCAAAATCTTAAACAATGCTTTATTTGGATCCAGTGTCTAAGAAATCTAAGATTTTAAAATGCTTACCTATACGGCGACACTATACTTAGCATAGTAACCAGATGAAGATTTCTTTTACAACCCCTCCTTCCATGTAGGGCAAGCACCTTAGAATAATGTTGTTCTCAAGATTTTAGTATATGTTTTGTAGCGGTAACAAATATCTATAGGTGTGGCAAATTTCAGCCATATGGTACTAATAGACTCTGAATAAAAAAAAACATGTGACACAGACAGACGGACATGACGAAACTATAGCGGTTCCTAAGTTAAACTACGGAACCCTAAAAAGCCCCTTCTAGAGTAAAACTATTTAAAGTGCTAGGTACCTAAATTGAAATTATTTTGACTGACAAAATGTCGTTAACTGTTTTATGTTGGGCAGTATCTGAATAACATGGAGTCACAATTACACACAAAAGGTGACAGATCATACTACCACCAAGTTATCTATACCAACATACTGTGCATTCAAACAATGGGATCCAGTAGTTCAACTCGATACACTCGCCACTCTGAGCACGTGAGTCAACCCGACACAGCCAACTCCCCTCGCAGCATGCTCATTTTAATTTCCAAGCTGTTTACCTAGCCATTACATATTTGTGTATTATGATTACGGTACATTATAGAATCGTTTATATAATCAACGTATTATATAGCAGGGTATCTACATTAAAAGTAAAATAAATATGTATAATTTACTTGATTTCGCTGCATGTTTATGCTTAGTTGATAAATTCAGCATTTGTATGTTAAGTTTACGAGAGCAATAAGCTGGATATTTAAAAAAAATATTATTTAAGAAAGAGGAGAAATTATAATACAGATGTGCTTATCCGATCTTTTATTTATAACAATAACCATTGTAAATAGTTTCCGTATATACTTAGTAGTTTAATATTTACATGGTATACCTATATTGTATAACAAAATTAAATGTCAGTTCAAAGCTCTGAGCACTAACTAGAAATAATTCGCCTAATTCAATTAAAATTCCAGTTACTATTTCAGTTAACACCTGTTCAGGTAGATTTAAATATATAACATTACCATAATCTCCAGACGACACGATTTGGCTCATCATAGGTAAAGCCAATCGCTACCAACCAATCCCTACCAATCGGCATGTCAACAAGAAAGTTGGGTCGACTCATACTTCCCCAGATCGACCTTACCGATCGTGAGCTAAATTGTGCCGTCCGCCGACTACTTAAGAGCTGGCAATACATTTTAACTTGTATCAATTTATTGACAGCATCATATAGAGACATTACAAATTGGTGTAAATGTTTCCTCAGTGCAAGCGTGTGGTTAGGCTACTGGGTAACATTTAGCAACAGCCCACCCACGTCGGCCACGACAAAACTACTCGCAGATTTTGTTAAATCCAATCACACACAAACTGTCTGTGTTTCTTTTATCTATTTAGTCATAAGAGAGATAGAGGCAAAAGGATATTTCTCTCGATTTATTATTCGAGATATTGTCACAGACGACTTAGGTGATACTAATTCGGAACTCATTGTCACTAAACGCACGGTCGAGTCCTGACATCCGCCGCCCGCCAGCGCCTTGTCAATTGACGGACTGCTTAACGCCGTCAAGTCGCGTCCAAATACCGTCACCACTGAAGTGATACTTCTTTTCGATTTCGTACAACACTAAACTCAATATTTGAGTGTCCGTCAGTAATTCAGTTTTCAAATTATTGTAGTACACTTCGTATTGAGGACTTTTACTCTTGTCTTTGACATTTCGCATCTCTAGCAATATGTTTAAGTAGTGTTGCACCTCGGTTCTGTGGAGATAGAATAGGAATCAATACTTAAATACAATCACTCCTATTGTCTGCTATAGGTCTCAATGGAATAAGAAGTTAGCTTATTAACGTTAAGCGGGCATATTTCGACACTGTAATCAGTAACATTACACAAAAGAAAATAGAAATAACAAACAACACTGCACGATCAGATTCCAACCCTAAAACCGAAACCTACACACGAAAAACATGACGTCTGTCATTACAACTGCGTTTCGTACGATAAGTAATAGAGCCGGAAGCCTAACACCTCCACCCTTCCCCTCGTATCCCACTCCCCATTAGGTCGGCAACGTGCGTGCAATGGCCATGGTATTGCAAGCATCTATAGCCTACGTTATACAGCAGTGATAGCCGATTGGTTAAAGCGCGCGTCTTGCGGGCACCAGGTCTTGGGTTCAAATACCGGCTCGCACCTCTGGATTTTTCGAAATCTATGTGCGAATCATAATTTCTATATGATTATCACTTGCTTACGGTGAAGGAAAACATCGTGAGGAAACCTCCATGTCTTAGAAGATCTAACCAATTTTCGAAAGACATGTGAAATCCGCCAACCCGCACTGGGCCAGCGTGGTGGATTATGGCCTGAATCCCACTCATGTTGAGGGGAGGCCCGTGCCCAGCAGTGGGACGTCAAAAGGGCTAAAGTTATAATTATTTTATTATAGCCTACGTTAACGGCTTATCATCGGTCAGGCCGTAAGCTTGCGTTAAGTAAATGTCCCCACAGGCCTAAACAAAATGTACGCTTTGACTTTGAGTTTGACTTGTTAGCGGAATACTTACACAGGATACAAAAGTAGATGACAGTTGTCGAATATGATTTGATCATCGAATTTGCTTCTCAAAAACTGAATGTTAGCGTCGATGACGGCGAGCGCCGCGTGCAGCCAGTACTTGTGGCGCCGCAGCCGCCGCAGCACTGCCTCCTGCGCGGCCGCCCGCGCCGGCTCGCGCGCTTCCAGGGACGTACTTATCAATATACCTATATCCCGCCCGCAGACTTTGTCCCCGAAATTGTTGATGTAACTGTAAAGGAAAACGTCATAAGACATCATTCTCAGACCTGTATTCACACCAGTGTGAAATGTCAAACTTTCTATATTTTTGGTCCATTACTGAGACAAGGATTGTTTGAAAATACATGCGTTCGTTAGAGTGTAAGTAAATAAGAGCTTATTTATAAACTCTCTAAGACATGCAGGTTGTCTCACGATGTTTTTCTTCACCGTAAGCAAGTGATCATCATGATTCGGGCATGGATTTCGAAAAAACCCGGAGGTGCGAACTGGGGTTGGAACCCAGGACAATCTAACAGTCTTAGAAAACCCAATCAAGTTGAGAAAGAACTGTGAAATCCGGCAACCTCCACTAGACCAGCGTGGTGGATTATGGCCTGAATAAATTATTAATATTATTATAAACTCTCATTTACGCCTACTCTCACCAGAAGCGTAGCATCATTCATAGACGCGTATTCGTCATCATACTTTGATGTACGCTTACGCGTTGATGTACACTACTCACCTGTCAAACAGTTTGTTAGACGACACGAGATGATTCAGGCTGTAGCACTGCTTTTTAGCTTCCTGTATTTTGGAAATTCGATTCAGCATTTTCTTCTTGTGCACAACCATTGACAGCATCTTGAAATAATATTTTTATGCAATCATAAACTTAATCTAAATATATATAACTCAAAGGTGACCGACTGATTGACTGACTGACTGACTGACATAGTGATCTAGCAACGCACAGCCCAAACCACTGGACGGATCGGGCTGAAATTTGGCATGCAGGTAGATGTTATGACGTAGGCATCCGCTAAGAAAGGATTTTGATTAATTCTACCCCCAAGGGGATAAAATAGGGGATGAAAGTTTGTATGAAACTTTGACAGTTAAATTCCACGCGGACGAAGTCGCGGGCGCAGCTAGTCTACTTATAAATAAATAAGCGATTGGTCACGCTTAAGATAAAAAATATTTAAAATGTAAAATATGTGTTAAGTGTGGTTTGGTTTGAGGTCATTTCGGAGGGTTGTAATGAATGACTTAGGGGGCGTCCATTAATTACGTGAGGCATTTTTGAGAATATTTCGACCCCCCCTCCCCCCTAAGTGAGATTTGGAAAGATTTTGCGTGATCCCCTCCCACCCTAGAAGACCTTACGCAATTAATGGACGCCCCCTTAGGCCCACATTAATAAATCGATCTCGAAGGTTGAGAGAGGTCTTGAGTACGCCTTTGACATGTAATTTTGTACAGGTATGAAATAAGAATGACATTTCCAAGATCCCTCTCAGATTTGAGATCGATTTATTAATATGAGCCTTTTTAGTGTAATTGGGTATAGTTATGCAAACTGAAACCTACAACCACTTACACTGGGGTTGGTTTTGGTCTGCAAAAGTATATTTAAGTATAATAAAAATGGATAAAGGAAACTCACCCGGGGATTTGTTGACAATACTTGATATTCTTTTAAGCCTTTCAGTTCTTCCAGCCGCTCTCGCACAGTCTCTGGCCGCATGCAGTATACTTTTAAACACCGCCTTTGAGCCTCTTTTGTTATCCTATTCTCCTGAAAAACATGTTCGAAACTGATTATCTTATTAAAGATGTGTTCCACACCACATTTACATTGCTCCCACACCATGAAAGCGTGATTCATTTAGGTACTGTTAAAACGCGTATACGTATTCAGGTAACGGTCTTGTAGGTTCAGCCAGAGTCAGAAGTCGCTGGATATTCCTATTTTTTCATACCAGTTATACCTACTTTTTATTTTACAAACCTTCGTGAACATTCTCAAAACCGAATAAATATTATTTAAAACTAGTAGATTTAATGCAAAACATAAGCGTGCGAGTGATTTGAAAAGCTGAACTGTCGATACTCGGAAGAACGTTCCGCGCTTTCATTTTGATTTTTTTATTACTTACCTCCAAAATATCTCTTATCTGTAATATTGAATTGTAATTATTCTTCAATATAGCGGGTTCTATCCTGATTGCTTCCCGGATGTCTAACCCGGCCAGAGTTCTGACATTCTCTAATATTAGTTTGGTGTGCTGTGGATCAGAGGATATTATGAACCCATTCCTTCTTATTCCAGCATTGTCAAAATTCAATTCATTTTGGGCTAGATTCAATGCTTCTTGTATGTCAGACATTGGTTTATGTTTCAATGGTAAGTAATTTTTACAGTATTTCTCAAATTCTTCAGTAGTTGCAGACAATTTCCACTTCAAGTATCTTTCTAGTACGCTCATGCGAATTTGTACTGAAAAGCCATTAGAATATTAAGATTTAGCCATTGAAAACACATAAGGGTAAATTTAGATTTAATATAGTGAAATGTTGACGTGCCATAGACAAGATACATGAACTCATAAGGGGTTATAGGTTTGGTCCCCATCCTGGCCAGTAAACTATTAACAAGAGCTCACTTCTAAGAAAAGCATTAGCTTAGCTGAAGGGGCTAACGGGAATACTACTAACGTGATAAACTCACAGTGAAAACTAAAACACAATAAAATAACCATGTTGAAAGCCTGAAAACTCTGACACCAGAATTGTACACTAATTCATATGAGAACAAAAACATTATAAGCTGTAGAAAAATTTAGCTATTGAGCAGATATCCAAGAAGTATTAGATCTGTAATGTAAAAATTATAATTCAAGGTCTAACCCATTTAGGTTTTTTTTTAACAATTACTAGCAATGTGAGTTTATCGCATTGCTAGTATTCCCGTTAGCCCCTCCAGCTAAGCTAATGCTTGTGTTAGGAGTGGGCTCACGTCAACGCTTTAATGGCCAGGATGGGGATCACACCCGGAACTTCTCGGCTACGAGGCTACGAGGACGGCCCCTCCAACCACTAGTCTATTGACGCCTTGGATTACTCACATATAGAACTTTTAGAATCATGAAACTGTTGCAAACTCTTGTGGCTATCTGGCCAGTCCTGAAATATGTCCAGGAGAACCTTTTCCAGAACCAAGTCTTGTCTGAGTAGCCCTTCTTTTTTCAATTTTGCTATAGTTCTTGATTTTACATGTGTGTGATATCTGTAAAGAGTTTAAGTAACAAAAATTGAAATGTAACGGAATTGCACATTCGATTATTACATAAATATGATATATTTTAAAGTCTATTATACTTTAACACTTTCAAAAATCAAGCCTTAGGAAGATTCCAGGACTATCTAGTCCATTGTTTCCTTCACCCTCCTAATGGTCATGCTCAAAAACCCCTACCATCCTCCATGGACACCCTGGCAGAAAGAGACAGTCCCACCAGGAGCCTTTCACTTGACTTGTTTTTGTGCAACAGTGATCCCCCTGTTATGACACAAGCTTCATGAATTGCATAGAGAAGATACCTGGATTGCGTGGAAAATGAGATAATATTTTACCATAAACTAACCGTATAATATATTGAGGTGATATATGTACAAATCTACATTCTTTAAGTATTTCTGCATAGTTGTCCATGGTGATAGGATGCATGTTGAACAGATGGATATGTTGGCAGGCCTCCGCTGGTGTGATGTCAAACTTTGCCAATATCTGCAGCGTGCATTGCATGCGGTCATGGCTCAAATTCTCTATGTTAGGGTGTTTCTTCTTCAATACATTAAATTTATCCTCAGATATTATTTGACCTGAATACAAAAAAAATACTGTTTTTAAATAGGCACCTACTTTGTAGCATTAAAATTGTGGTTGCAAGATATACCTACTGTGTTTATTTATGATGGTTTTTGGATAATGTATTTAACTGTATAGTGTCAGTATAAAGCATGACCCTATTTAGCTGCATCGTATATTACCCCTCATTTGCACTTCGTCCAGTGCAAATCTCTGAAAACGTGGGGTAAGCCAAGGGTGTTCCCAGTAGGAGCCCATAGATGCTACCCCATTTTATTTATATTTAAACCTAGATTATAATTAATACTTTTCATACCTGTGGTTCGTTTATAGAATTGTAGGAATGGTACGCCATGATAGTGTCTTCTGTTGGTTAATTGAGGCGAACATTGAGATAAATAAACATAGCCGCCGGTAAATAACCTGAAACTTTTTATGTAAGTCCTCATGTTAAATGTTTATTATTGATATAGCATTGAGAGCATATTTCAGAATATTGATTGTTTAGAACGATAACTATGGTTAATTATTTATACGCTCATCGAGCTGACTATTTTTATACAAAGTTGTTTACAACTTTCATATATATACAAAGTACTCTGTGTTTACAACAAACAAATAGTATATACAAAGTACTCTGTGAAACAAATCAAAGTCAAGTTAAATGTCACATTGACAATCGATTAAATTACACCCACAGAGGCAAAACCCAAATGGCAACCACAAAGCAGACAGACTACAACAACAGGGGTGCTACTCTGAGCACCGATATATCGAGGCATTGTTCGTGTCGAATCCTACTTCCATCTTTTTGCCGTCATATTATATCGTCTGAACGAACGATCATCTTTTATAGTTTGTTCAGTAATCTATACGACGACAGAAGTAAAATCATATAACCACATAGAGATCCCTTCATTACACGCACTGGCAAAAATATTTATTTATTTTCTCAATACATATCTTTACAGGCTAGACCCAATGCGATATTGTTGTTGTTTATTTTACTCTAAATATTATCACGGTGGATATGATACTAGTAAATCACTAAATATACATAAATTGCCAGATTATCTGGATAGCTGTCGTTCTTGAAATGTTTTAGAGTAAGTTGGATATATTAATAAATGCACTAAACACGGTCTTTTTCGCGAATTACAAAATTTGTCTTATATTATTGTCAGATTTTGAAAAATTTCTAAAAGAACTCAAAAAATTTGAACTTCGCGGGCTAGATGGGCGCTTTAGCCTTAACATAGGAAGTGCCTATTATAATATAGCCATTGTACCCTATATAGTCTAAGATTGTACCTGGTTTTGCAATATGTTAAGTGATATAAATTGACTATTTAATAAAAAAATATCGATATTTTGATATGAGCATAGATAACTTTAAACAAGCCGTGTCGTGTGTCAATCTCTAATCTGTGGGCGTCATTCAATGAATAAAAAAAAGTTTTGTTATGGTTTTGTCAATTTTTTAAATAAAAGTGTAAATATTACAAATATCTATTTATATCTAATAGGTAGTAATTCATGCAGAATTCTTAAATATTTATCGTGAAATAAGATTTAAAATACGCATTGCACTTATTTATTCTAGTAAATAACCCTGATTTCATTTGATTAAAAAGGTTACCTAAATAATGTTACCAATGACTTCATTAATTTATTAAAAGTAATCTAAGAAAATAACGCTTATAATACAATTTTCAGATGGATTGGGCAGCAGTTAGGAATCATTTCAGACACACTTGGCTGACCACTCTTCTAAGTCTTGTGTTGTTTTCGGGTGTTACTTACTTTCTATTGTGGGCTGAGGTATGTACCTATTCATTACATTCGATATTATTATTATTATTAAAACCACTGTATCCAACCAGAATTGAGATAAATTATTTTAACTAAAAAAAAACCTGTACCTATTCAGAGTCGGACAATTCAAAGTAATTTGATGCTGGAGGAGTTAATATCTGCTGCGGAGAGTGTTAACGCACACGAGAGCGACGAGTCGGCGCGATACGATGGGCGGGTGGTGCATACAGTGGGGCCACTGAGGATACTCGAGCCCATATCCGAACCAGACTACAATATTCAAGTCCAGGCTGTTAAGTTGAGGAAGAGGGTGCAGATGTATCAGTGGATTGAGGAAACTACGTGAGTACGTCATAGCACATCCTTTATACAACAATATGTGGTTCACAACAAGGTTCTTAATAAATAACTACTAAGTATCAGCATGAGGCAAATGATTTGTCTCACTCCGGATGCCATTACATCTATATAGTCAATCTGATTGTGTGGGTATACCCTAATCTCTCATTGCCTCACAATATTTAGAGTTTAAAATAATATTTTCAATGTGTAGAACAAGCCATATGCACCTAATGCATGTCAACGTTTGTTATTTGTGTATATTGTAAGTAGAAACAGGTTACCCATGGAATACAGACATCCGTGAGTCTGGGTAAAAATGTTTTTTTTTAATTCTTTTATTTCTGTTTTTATTAACAGTGCCCCAGGTGACTTCCTGAGTGAGCCTCCAGAGGAAGCGGAGAAAACTTACTGGTACCATAAAGACTGGAGGGACTATGTGGTGGACTCTGCCCTGTTCTACATCAGGCCGGGACACCTCAACCCAACCTCAATGCCCATGTTCAGTGAAACACGCGTCGCTGAGAATGTTAAGATTGGATGGTTGTATTTAAGTAAGTTGCAACTTGTTAATAATATTCTGTAATTATTTTTTTTGCTTTTTAGCCAGAGTAAAGCTAAGTAATATTTTCAAGTTTTACTATGCTTCAAGCAAATGAAGGCCCACCAAATCCAATCAATAAAGTAACGGATACTCTATAGAAAAATTACCAAACTTCTTGCAGGAACCAGTAAAATCATGTTTCACTACTTTTGTTCCAATTGCCCACACACACACAAATTTGTAAACATAATAGTTAATATTACCACCAACATTACACATTATAATTCAAAGAACACATCATGTTTTTGTGGGTCTTAGTATGAATCTGTAGTAGGTGTTACATTGAGCTGTTAGTGTAAACTGGTTTAAGATTTATGTTGCATTGGTACACATTTATTCAATTGTTTAATGTTTCACTATTGGAAGTGTAGTCAGGAACTTCAGGTACGAAGCTACAAGTACGTCGGCAGCAATGCACTTAATGCTTTGCCGCGCGTAAGAAAAGGTAAGAGTTACGCGATATAACTCTTTCTTAGTATAATATAATATGATCAGATCAATGGCGGATTTCCCATAAAGTCGACTAGGCCCAGGCCTAGGGCGGGTATAAATTAGGGGCTAATCGTGCCAAATAATGCTCTTATTGTTAAATGTTTCTTACTTATTCACGATCTAACTTCTGAACCGATTTTGATAAATGTTGGTAATAGAGTAAGTGTATATTATTTAAGTCGTAGTAAACAATGAGTTAAGAAGGGGGCGACTGGTTCGACACGGCCTACGCGGCCAAGGCCCAGGCGGCCCTGTACGAGCTGAATTGCACTTAATTGCGCCGTAGGAAGAGTCGCTATTTATTTAATTGTCTTTACACTTTTTTTTAGGTATGGAAGTGAAACGTAAAGTGAATGACTACTACGAGATCTGGTCTGACTCGCGGCCAGAGCGCAGTGACATAAAGTTGCATTCTGGATTCTATTACCACGGCGAGAGCGCGTTGGAACATGAAGTCGGCGACTTGCGGATACATTTCTCTTACGCAGGACGGGAGGATGATATTGTGAGTAACAATCGTGAGATTGTACTCTTGAAGCATTTGTTGTCAACATAGAGCATTCTATAGTAGTCTGCAATGCGAAATAATTCAATTTTGAATATTCAAAATCGGTCCACAAATATGTCGGAGAAATCGGAGAGCTACAAAAAAAACAAAACATACATACAGACATAACCTACTCCTTTTATGAAAGTAAATATTTAGTACATGTCCATTATAAAACACAGATTAACAATAATAACGTAAATAAAAAATAACTTGAGAGGTGTCAAGGGACACCCGGATGAAACGCAGTTGAAATATCGGGAACTTGTACAGAAACACTGTCAGGATTAATTATTGTTATTATTTTTTATTATTTATTATGTACAAAAAACCTGTATACACTCAACAAAAATAATCGTCGCGTTACCACACTGTTCAATGCGAAATAGAAAGACGAAACGAAAATAATTGGCTTGCTTTCTATAAGAGAGAGAGAGACAGACAGACAGAGAAACACGCGCACGCCGCACAGCTTACAACTATAGCAAAAAGTGTCGTTACAACTTTTGGTCTTAATTTTTTCCGTCTAGCCCCCTTTCGCAACGCGCGATAAGGAACTTCGTTCCAAAAACAGAAATATAAATTATTGTTATTTTTTTTCATTTTAGTATACAGCGGTTGGTGTGGTCGAAGGTGATACTCTCCAGGCGTACAGCGCCGCGCGGTTCCCCACAGCGGACCCTATCTGCCTGCTGCACAAGGGCTCGTTCAGCTTGCAGCAGCTGCACGACCTGGAGAGGCGAGCCGCAAATCTATACACTTGGAAGTACCGCCTTGTTGGTTTCGTACAAGTGTTCGCGTCGGCAATGACGCTACACCCCGATTGGGTGACACTGTGTAAGTTAAATTAAATGAAAATATATTTATTGGGTGACAGTACACACAACACACAACATAAATAAAAGATAAAGAAGTGACATAGAATAAGTAAATAAATATCGCCAGACGAACACACCAAACGGTATGGTCCCAAACTAAGCAACGCTTGTACTATTGGTACCGTACAATGGACTGTGGGTGATCCCAGTGATACCCAGACCTGGGCAAATTACGTATATACCATTTCCGAAATTTGTCCCGGCGGGAATCGAACCCGCAACCACCATGTGCAGTTAGCCGAGCCGCCTACGCTCAAACCACTGCGCCAAGCGGTCGTCAATAATAAACAAAAAAAATGTGTTCCTGCATCATGCACACTGTCACCACACACTTAGTTAGTCTTCTCGGCTCATTTCCAGTCTACCCTGATAGGGCAGATATTTACATGGACTGTCTGCCCTCCAAGACCAATAAATGTGATGACCAGGAATGTTAATGCTACACCAGCATTCAGAATGTTTTGGGCTTCGTTATGACTGTCGTGGATGGTATTATGTCAACCATGACCAGTGTAATGTGACGTCTGAAATAACAGTGGTCAGGATACCTTGGCGGGGGTGAGAGGGGTGGGGACATACAGACACGTGCCTGACAGCAGGCAGTTATCGGGATGGATGGTACCTACTCAATCAATCACAGGCTCACTGAATAATCATACTTTAATATTATAAAGAGGAAAACTTTGTTTGTTTGATTGTAATGAATAGGCTCCGAAACTACTGAACCGATTTGAAAAATTATTTCACTGTTGGGAAGCTACACTATCCCCGGGTGACATAGGCTATATTATATTAAAAAAAAATTAGGGATCCTTACTAAAACTCCAATAATGTAACCGTAATGTACCCGTGCAAAGCCGGGGCGGGCCGCTAGTATTATATAAAGTTTGAAAATATTACTTACCATTACGTGCCTATTGTCGCAAGGAGTTTTCATATGAATACATTTTTTCTTCTTCCAGTCCTGCAATGCAAATGGATATCGAGCAACCTGAGGCGATGCACCAGGTTTTGGGTGAACTTTGTGTTGTCCTTCTCTTACACATTCATTATCATATCTTTGCCTTGGTAAGTTCATATTCAAATACCGTTACTTTAAATAACATTGACAGGATTTTTCTTGGTGCTACAGCCAAGCTGTAGCCATTTCACTACAGCTCATATATGGGCTGGCCCGACCGGGGGGGTTTTTAAAGGACAAAGTCGGCAAACAAGCTTCCGATCTGCCTGATGTTAACTAGACCAAAATTGCTCGCATCTTGCTCACCTAAAGTGGAGCAGGACAGGGAGGGGGCTCCCGGCACTATTCGCCCCTTACGCCGGTCTTCTGTGTGAGACCAGCTCGTATATTAACTGTAGGCAACAGCTTGGCTCAGCCACCATAGTAATAGCCAAGACTATCCATTGTCCACTCATGGACGCTAGGGTATGGTACGGGATACATTTAGGGTAATCCTACATACTAATTATGCGTGAATTATATTATGGTAATCACCCGCAACAATAACTCAATGGAACGATTGGTGGTGCAAGGGAAAGTTGAAGGCAGGGCGCTATCCAACACGGTGGACAGACCTCATAAAATCCGTGACACACTCAACCGTGAACGACTGCTCTCACTTAGCCAAACATAGACCCACATGGCGACATATCGTACGAGCAGCTGTGGCACAAGAACCGACCGAAACATGACCACGACCGCTCTGACAAGAGTGTTACGACTTAGAATAATAGTTTTCTAGAACACGATATTCTTTTAGGCTGTTCCACAAACCCACGTTCGGTGCCATGGTGCTGGGCGGCGCCATACTGCCCCTGCTGCACTACTCCACGCTGCTGACGCGCCGCGACGCCAACCCCGAGCCGCCGCCCCACGCGCTGCGCCGGAACCATAACCCACACTAAACATTTTACAAAAGTATCTTAGAAAAATTATGTTAAGTTAATAACATTTGAATTGTATCAACAGAAACCAGAAGATTACGATAAACAATTGACTTATAACTTAACAAAATACTCAAGACCGCTGATAATTTCGAGTCTGGTATAACCGATAAACAACATTTATCTTGTATGTGTGTAGTTTTTAGCATAATGTAACCTTATTTTTAAGTCTAAAGCGGCCAATCCAGCCCGATTAAAAGTTACCAATTAATAATATCAAGCAGGCTTTAGTATTAGTTACTGTTATTTGTAATTAGCCAGCCTGTCGACCTGTGCCATCGACCCAAACATCAGTACCTTTTTGAAAAAATAAAATCCTAAATCTATAGTCAGTACGAGCATAGACAAGATACCGGAACTACTCGATTCAGATTGTGCCGCTAGAGTTGTCAAACGCTTTGCGTCTGGCAGTTACGGGGTAAGTTATGGTATTAACTAAGGCGATGTTTTTTAAAATACCAAGGTCGGCTTACAATCATTCGACCAGCCTGATGTTAAGCAGTTAGTGTAGCCTATAGTACCTTACAATACCAAAAGCATTGGTCGCACGTTGCCAAACTAAAGCGGAGTGGGAATTGGATGGACGGTGGGGAACGGGGATTGAGCTTCCGGTTCTCTCACTCATAGTAAGAAACTAAGCTATTAGAGCTACTTTACGCTGATCTTCTGTGAGAGGGTGGTACTACCTATATGAGCTGTAGTCAATTGGCTATCGGCTTGGCTCTAACACCGTATCTTAATTGGACGTAGATTAGCAAAATGGAACACCAACCCACACACACTTCTGCAAACTGAAACCAACCTAGAACCACTAACATAAGGTTGGTTTTGGTCCACAACAAAGCATGTGCGTTGATTCCGTTCTGCGAAACTGTATCCAATTATAGAAATTACAATACAACCTTCGACCTTACAAGGTCTGAGCTTTTAGTAGGTGTACATTTTTTGAAGCATTTTGTCACTTAAAGTGGCATGCAGTATTGTCTAGTCACTAAAATTAAGTTATAATAACCCTAAAAGTAGACTGATTAAGACGAGGTAAAATAATTAAGTTGTGACCCGCTCAAAATTAATATAAAGTAAATCCCTAATCTTAATGATAATGAACTGTTTTGTAAAACAATACAAAATATAAACAAACTAGAGATAATAATAATTTTACGTTTTTTTATATATGTATAATATAATTCTGAGTCCGTCGTTACTTTATCTACATATACCAACGCCAACGAGAAGCGATACGAAATGGTAATAATGTTCAAGTTCAAGTCGGTCACCGCCGGGCTCGCTAAATTCACATTCTGTGTCGGGAAGCATAATTTACTTAATTAAAAATAAATGACGGCGAAACTTTAAAAAACTAGTAATCTTAAAATAATGTATCGCACCTCGTTGGTATATTCACGTTTTTGTTCGCTATAAGGTTTAGTTATAAGAACGTAGTCTAAAAGACATGCATCTGCGAAAACGTTCAATTTGGATAAGAATTCCTCTATTATTAATACTCGTTGAAAATATAATTTTCGTAACTTGTATTAAGTATAGGCTCTCCAGACGGGTAACCTCAATATCGGACGACTGCAGATATTAAAAAAAATGCAGTTTATATTTACCTACCTCTGTAGCTTATTTGGTTGTGCAATATAAGTTTTTTTAATAATTTTTACTGCTGGAATGTCCCTCTTGTCATTTTTATCACCAGTGGATATTTAGAGTCCCATTTTTTTTTCTTCAAAAGAGTTTTTTATTTACAATCTTAGTCGATAAATAAAAAAATATTTTGATAAACAGGTAATGTTGTATACCTACCATATCTTATAAAACGAGTAGTGTGTGTGTAGTGGACCATGCTAAGAATTAATCAATCACTTGTACGTATAACTGTAGTTTTAACAAGTTCAACTAAATATGTATTACATTTGTATCAATCAATAACGAGTAATAAATGTCATTTACCTACATTATCTATTATTATTATTAATAACTAGCTGAGCCCGCGACTTCGTCCGCGTGGAATTTAACTTAACAAAAAAGCCCGCTCCCGCGTTCTGAGCCCGCGCGACAGGACCCATTTTTTAAAAAAATGTTTTTATAAAATAAAGTAGCATATGTTACTGCTTATAACAACAGCTATCTACCAGTGAAAGTCCCGTCAAAATCGGTCCAGCCGTTTCCGAGATACTCTTTGATTTCATGTGTTTTTATTTTTTTACGCGGAACCCTAATGGTTTTTCTAAAATTAAAGTAGTCTAAGTTACTCTTTAATTAAAACATCAGCTATCTGCCGGTGAAAGTCCTGCCAAAATCGGTCCAGCAGTTTCGGAGATTACCCGGAACAAACACACAGACAGACAGACAACAATTTTTTAAATCGCGTTTTTGCTATAGGTGTCGTATGTACTCTCATATGCATTTAGTGAAAAGGTGTTATTTTGATATTACAAACAGACACTCCAATTTTATTTATTTGTAGGTATAGATAAACTATGTAGAATAACTATTTTTTCCCTAATTGTGAATTTTTACTGCCAATTAATAAGATTTTTTTTTTTTTTCATTTGACTATATGTTGTTGGCCAGAGTGGCCATAACAACTTCTCCCGGACAGAGGGCGAGCGCAAGTGCGCTCCAGCCAGAGGGGCAGGGGGGCAGCTAGCTCAAGGGCGCCACAAGGGACACGCGACCTCGGCTTGGGCCGCTGCCAGGAGAGGTGGCGAGGGTAAATCTACCACCGGATCGGAACGCGACCTCGACTGAGAAGATCCGGCTAGAAACTCAGCGGGCTTGTCGGGTGCCAAGGTGCGTCTAGGTAAGTAGACGCACCTTTTAGCGGAAGCGGGGGTTCGTCGACCTCGCCGGCGAGGTCGGTGTCTGCTGGGGAGTGTGCGTGTGTCGTTCTCCTCGACATCTGAGTCTAGGAGAGCGGTGAGTGGGTCGGGGGGGTCCAGCAACACATGCCGCGGCCTGCGGCGGCATGCAACTGGCGCGTGTGTAGGTGCATAATCGGCGGCGGCGACGATTAAGGCATTGGTGTGTTCAGAAGCCTTCTTGAAATAGCGTTCGGACGCTATTTTGAAGTGCTTCTGTATAGAATCGAGGCGTAAGTCAGAATGAAGGTCTACGTTCCTTACGAACCACGGGGCTCCGACGGCTTGGCGAAGGAAGCGGGACTGAATGGCCTGGAGGCGACTAATGTGCGAATTGGCCGCGTGAGCGAACAATTAATAAGAATCGTGCTGCAACAAGCCTTGCAAATAATAAATTTCTAGTATATTTTATTCGCAAAACTATTAACAAATTTACAACTATTTTTTTTATTTCACGTAAGTGTTAAAGATAAAGCTAACATTTTTGAGTTTGGTGCGTAATGATGTATGTAGCTGAAAAATTAAAAATATCCAGAACTACCTACGTATTAGCTATGATATTGGTAAGATGTTTATCTTCTATTCCAAGTCGTGAAGTCCTAGTTTCTGAAACTTACTTCACAAGGGAACAAAGGGCGTTGCCGCGTTCGCCGGCGGGTGTACGCACGCGCGCTGGCCGCCGCTACCAGCTGATCGCACTCCGCCCTCGGCATACAGATACACCCAAATTACTTTTGTTCCCAAATCATTACGGTTGTGATATTTACGTGCCACCTTATATTTTATAACTGACCGTCTTTTTATTGAAGCCGTGTCCACAGAATTCTGTGTAAAGTCTAATTGGTGCATCCGTTTGTGGGTAAAATAGATCATGAAAGCGGCGGCAATGTCTGTTTGGGTTTTCATCAACCTTCTTTTCTTCGGTATGTGTGGTTATTTATATTTAATTTGGTCACAATATTGGATGTATATAGAGAAACAAAGATTGTTTAATAAGACGCCGGGACCGCAGAAGTCCGCTTCGGTATTAAATTATCAAGATTCGTACGTTTTGGACAAATATCAATCCAAGTCACCGTTTAATGCCACATTTCGAATCGATTCACTTCATAAAAACCGAAGGTCAGCGGTCGGCGCTTTCTGGAGCAGCGGCATATTCGAACAAACGTCCAACAAGTCTTCCGGTTCGCAAGTGCATCCGTCCAACAACGTAGTGAGGAGGATTCACGGCAGTCCTCGGTTTCCCAACATTTATAAACCTTTGCTGGAGTTCGACAGTGATAAATATATTTGTGACGATTTGACGTCCGCCGTCTGCGAGGAACGGACCGCGGAGTTCAAGGAGCTATTACTGAAGGAATTTCACAGAGTACTGATGGGGGAGAGCAAAGTGTTCAGATCTGGACTGGACTCGCATAACACTTACGATGTGAAGTACGAAGGTAGTCATCGCCAAGAGAGCTCCAGGCACGAGGTGCTGTGCGCGTTGAAAGCCGTGAAGGTGCGGACAGTGATGGCCGATGACGAGCCGTTTGCGCGCTTAGGGTTCCGGATACCTCGGGCGCCGCTGCTGCAAGGCCGTGCTTACAATACTTGCGCTGTTGTCACTAGTGCCGGAGCGCTGCTCGGATCACGACTGGGAGATTTCATAGGTATCTTTTTAATTCCTATAAAACGAGTACCTAATTATTATGTAGTTGCAAAACGGTAGGTACATACATACATATAGCATGTAAATTAAACTAACTATTTCCTTACACAGTTATAAGAATCGAATAAAGATCATGTAGGTACTTATACCACGAAAATAATGACTCAATCTAGCATATGGGGCAGAACGATGAACTTTGAACTGTAGCCATTGATTCCAAACGACTTATTTATTATTATTACAAGGACTTAGGTATTTGTTAATTTGAGGTATTATATTACGTACATTAGGCTTAGGAAGAACTATTATTAGGTATTTTCTTTGCTTACTGTAGAAAGTTAACGCCTACTAAAAATATACAATAGACGCCTTTTTATTTTACACTGCAATTTTATGCAATAGGAAAATAAAATGCTTGGTCCCTTAGTTAGTTAATTATACATTATAACAGTCAACTAGCATTTACATTATTTAAATCAGACACGCAACGATTTATTTAAATTCCGCGGAAGTGCAATTATTTGCATATTATATGCCTACAGTTACGTATTTTTTTCTTGCTAAAGAACTATCTATCCTGCTTTAGGGTTGTGCCAATATCACATTATTACCTAAGTGAGTAGGTACGAACCTAATACTTACTGAGTACCTACTACGTAGTTACATCAGTAGGTATAACTATTTTTAATGATCTCAAATTCTCAACCCACTTTCATGGTAATTTTCCAACTTTGAATGTAATAAATTTATGTCTGAATAAAAAGTGTATTTTATATTAACGGTGTAATTCTAATTAATATGTGATAGGTACATACAAGCTGAAATGACCTCTAGATATGTACTATACATTCTAAGCAGGTATTGTATACACGGCAGCCCTAGATGTTTCTTAGCTGCATATTAGAAGGTGAATCATCTTGCACATCGTGAGTCGGCGGTAGATATGAGTGTTCTCGTGAATTGTGCGGATACCTACTTGCGGCTAGTCCGTTTACAGTTAACGCCCCAAATGCGCTTTTGGTTACTAAGTTTATTTATTTTACTCATTAGGGCAACAACCCGTAATGAACCCATTGCAGTTACACTTGAAAATGTTTCAGAATGCGTGTGGGTGGATTAAGATTTTTATGTTTTAGTCATGTTTTGTAAAGCCACCACTTTTTAATAATTGTAGGGTAATGTGTACTTTTCACTACTACGCGACTCCTTGACTTCGAAAAATATTACGTACTTACGTGCACTGTACACTTTGAGAACCTTTTAGGTAGGTGCCTACACCTTTTATTTTTTCCCTTTACCATATTCTGTTAGTAAGTTGTTAAAATCTTTGTGCTTATAGACAAATGTTGTGGTACCTTTATTTTTGTGGCCCGTCGGCCTTGTCTTCATTGTCTGGATTTTTCAGACCTTCCAAATGGTAAATGTATGTAACTCTAAAGTCTAAATAAAAGTATAGATTCTATATTATATTAATCTGGTCTTGGTGTCCATAGTACAAGCATTGCTTATTTTAGGACCCTACACGTGGTATGTTGGTCTGGCGGTATTTATTTATTTCATCCTCTAATAGTCTATTGCAGTGCTATTATATAACATTTTAGTAGGGACATAATCTACTTACTTATGAATGGATGGGTATCTACACTTAATACTTAATTAGCTACTAATGCCTATGGTTTCTATGGATGGAAGCGAGGCTGGATATGAGGAACATTCCCTTTTATTATTTTCAAACATTGGTGCGTAGCTTTGCGCGCATAGTCACGGTGCTCAGGTGATCGACCGTGTATTGTGCCACTTATCGGTTCGGATCTCCGCTTTGTGGGCCGCATTGTCATGCGTGGGCCGCGCGCTTCGCCGAACGGCCCAAATCGTATGCGAATACACGAATGCCGTCCACGGGGCTTCACTCATTACTCAGGCCCTCAACTATATCACCTCATTGCTGGGATTTTCCATGACTATGTCCATGGTAGTGAAATTTTGAATCTACTTATGGTTTTATTGCTTAGGTACCTACGTGTCTTCTTCTTCTTCTGCGGGCGTTTTCCACAAATCGACGTCTATTGCGCCTGTTTTGTGTATTGGAGGGTGGTGAGCCGGTCATTCCAGCCATCCAAGTACAGCCAGGAAGTTCCCCAGTTTCTACATACGTATATAGTTACTGAATATTATTGGTCCCACAAACTAGTCCTAAATGTATTTAATCCGCAGTTTGTGTGTGGATAGTGGAAACGTATTCTGATTCTTAATTAGACTAGAATAGGCAGTAGCAAACACTGATGGGTTTGTAAACTTATCTGTCATCAGATGTCTATTTGAAAAATGTATGAAAATCAATTGTTGTTTGTCGCCAAGTGGACACCTCCATAAGTTGCAGCCACGCATTGATTTTATTCATGACGGCTATCTATGCTTTGCACAGAAGCTCGTGAGACGGTTTGATATGCTGATATGGTTGCAGCTGGCTCGGCAATAGTTCAGCGCAGTGGCGCCGGCGCCTGCCGCGCTTCTCTGTAAAACCTGCGCGTGCGCACCGGAAAACCCAAGTTATTTAATCTATGCTAATGGTCGATATAAAAGTCGTGATTCTTATCTATTTACATAAGACATTTGCAAAAGGTAGATGGATTTCATATCGAAATTCTTCAACACCAGTTACCTACTAGGTGCAGTAATTTCTTTGAGTTGATTCGGATGGTAAGGTCAAAAAAAGCTATTATATTTATATTAATATCTTCTACCCTTTGTAATTATTGACTATATAAGCAACTGGCGATACATATATATATATATATATATATATATTCAAACAAATGTAAAAAGACAAGCCTGCTGAGATTCTTTCCGGATCTTCTCAGTCGAGGTCGCGTTCCGATACGGTTGTAGATATAAGAAAAAAAAGGAAAATTGACATTTTGTAAGTGCCCCCGTAGGCCTAATCAAAATAAACGATTTGAATTTTTATTAGCATTTTACCTTCCTACCAGTAGTACTTATTAATTCCATAGTAACTACCTTTGTGTTATGTCATACAGGGTTTTAAAACATCTATTTTAAAATGTAATTCATAAATTCCAGTTTTGAGCCACTTATTTTATAAAACGGCTTAATGTCAAAGGTGAAAAATGTTAGTGGGTGATTGGGTGATTCCATGGTGATTCACATTGTAGTAAAATAATAATATTATTATTTTATTGCATTCGCGTTAGTCATTACAACCACAGCCCATGCCTTTGTCCTTTCTCGAAAAATGCTGATAACTTTATAGCCCAGACGTGGAACAGACAATGACACATGCTTCCGAGTGAGGAGGCACGTGTAAGGACATCGTTTACTTATTGTTTATTAAAAAACACTGCAAGTTTTCCTTTTACTAGGCGTGTAAATGTGTAAATATGTACAGACAGTCTTCGAACCACAATTCAGAAACGAAAACAAACATTTATCTCATGTGTTATTTGATTAGGTACCTTACTGACTTACTGCTTACCTACAGTTGACAAAAATAGGTATGAGGGCTCAATAACAGCAACGAAATCAATTTTGTACAACATTCTATGTAAATGTACGTACAATTGAAAATTATGATTTACTAGTTGCTGCTCGCGACTTCGTCCGCCTAGACTTAAGGAAAGTATTCTATGTGTTAATCCAGGTTATAAACTATATGTGTTCCAAATTTCATCCAAATCCGTTCAGTAGTTTTTGCGTGAAAGAGTAACAAACATACATCCACACTCACAAACTTTCGCATTTATAATATTAGTAGGATGTTTGAAGCGTGCGTTGCATCCATATAAAATGATAATCATAAAAGTTATATCGGATATTATCGGAAGTTCTCCGAGTAAAGCCACCTGTAACCGCAAAGATGAGTCGCGCGGTTCAAAGAAATTTTATTAAATTTGCAGCGAGAATAATTTAAATAAACGGCCAGTGCGGTCATTTTTGTTAAATGTAAAGCACGTGGTCTACCTACGTTTACTTCTTTGATATTAAGAACTTGTCCTTTATCAATGTTTGATCAGCGGCTGACTTTGTGTGGCCGCGAAAGAGAAGCGCATATGGAAATGTAGGTACCTCGCCACACCCCTTGTCGTTTACAAGACCACTTTTAAGAAATTTTTTTATAGCTTTTTAAGGCGTTTTCTTGTGCAGTTTTGAGAACACAGTCCGACGATATGGATTATATTCAACACTGTTAATGCAATATGCAACGGTGGGGATTGGTTCCGTGTTCGTGATGCGGCTGACTTGATGTTCATCCTGGGTAGATGAGATTTGCAGTGTCCGGCACTCCGTAGGTACCTACCTGACTAGTAGAGGATTTAATGAATGACATATATACCTATGACGTATATGCCAAACGTTACGTTCCTTAAACGTGTACCAATAGTACGATTCGATCACAGTTCTTGAAGCCCGTTACAGGTAGGTACTATTGTAGAGCATATATTTTCCAGGACTTACTGGCGATCCTCGAATGCGAGATGCCGGAGTTCCCGCAGTTGATGCCATCAAAGTACCTACAATCAAAAGTAACAATAAACTTGTTTATGGTGGTTCTAGCTTATCGTACCGTCAACATTCTTCTTTGTATTCTTATAGTGTACAGTGTAGAGTTAAGAAAGTGGGAATATTTGTAAACATTAGAGATAGGTACCTACTAGGTACAACCTATGTGCTATATAATTAAGAATCATAAAGCTTTTGCTATCGTACTGAGGGTGGACAACTTTTAAATAGGTACTTACTTACAACTGTAAAACGTGAACAAAAGCATACTTATGAATACGATACGAGGGTATTTAAACCTTCGCTAATTGTAAGAGGCTGCCCAGGATACGTGGCGTATTGTTCGAGGCGCGAGCGCAGGCCGCGTGGTGTCATCAACCCGCGCTCGTGAAGGGTGTGCATAATTCATGCTGCCACTATTGTCGGCCCAGCGATACAATACATTGCCAATATACATTACAACCGCCCTTAAGTATAACTACAGCTACAGCTACAAGCTTACAGCATGTCTGGCGAGGGCTTTTCGAAAAAAAATGTTTGTTTATTTTTTTATTTAATAAGTTATTCCACTCTTAAAGTTTTTCCAACAATCCTGAGTTAATAATATTAGCGATGCAAGCAAGCAAGTTCCATGAGTATTTAAGTCAGCAGCGAATCCAAAACTATTTTGTTTCAGTGGGTATCTACCTATTTAGTATCTTATTATGCGAATTTTCCCGATAACACTTCATTATCCTGTCTTCAATTGAAACGTTGTATAGTCGTCACCTAATTAGCGGCGACACGTAATTGGCCTGTGACTCTAACAAGTCAAATTATATCAACTATCGATGTCGTAACACGCTGTAGTTAGCTGCAAACAATGGTGTGGGTCTCTTGCCGCCATTAATGCACCACATACATTATTGAACAGTTTTATTATCCATTAAATTGTACCGCCGCGGCTTTTCTTTTGCTTTCGAGACGGTAAGTGCACGTGATTGGCCCTTCGGATTTCCATACCTACGTTATATATAAGTGTAACTCTAAAATCAGTAAAAAAAAAAATCTACCTTAAGGTATTTAATAACTAGGTATCATTATCACATGGGCGTAGACGATACATATGACGATTTCTCGGTCTTGTGCTAATGTGCGATCATCGATGGTATTTTTCTTCGGCAATATACAGGGTTACTGGTATTCAATGTATTCCTAGCAGAGTGTTATAGGTAGAGGAGCTAAACAACTGATCACAAAAATAATTATTAAATTCCTAGGTAGATATTTTTGGACATTTTATAATTAATAATTCATTAACTTTAGTTATTTGGGTCTTTATAAAAATATCCAAATATCTCGCGAAACTACTAAATATCTCGGTCATAGGTATAGGATGAACAGATTTGATGCATTTTAGGTCCTCTATCACATCTTGTAAGTATACGATGAATTACCAGTATATTCACCCTGTAGATAACTATTATAAGCAGAAAAGAAAACGCTACCAAGGTATAAGTATGTTGCGTATTATTTTTAATGGTAAGTGGTTTATTTATGGGTGTGTATCATATATACGTACCTAGATCGAGATAATAATACATAAAAACCTGTTCGTTTTACATAGCACACGAAGAATGGATGTAATTATCAAGGCTTTTATGATCAATCATGTTGTTTACTGCCATTGTTCCGCTTTCTTACATCTAACTGGATAATTGTGTGGAAGATGAGCTGTCTTTTCGCCGAGATGATTTTATTATTCGATCTCAAGTTCGACAGCGGTCTTGAGTACGCTTTTGATATAACATTTTGTACTGGTATGACTAAGAATGATATTTCCAAGATCACTCTCAGTCTTCAGATTGACTTATTAATACAGCCCTTAGTTTCATGTCATGAAATTCTGATGTAACTTTATGTGGATGAGTTTAGTGACACATCCAGGCTCAGACGTAACTTACGTCTTGCAAGGAGGTGCTTCACGCCTAGACGTATTTTGATTCAGGGCATGACGCAAATAGGGATAATGAACCTTATTGGTAGGTATAATCAGTCATACGTACCTACTAATTACTCGTTGTGTTGTCGACTCGTTGCGTTGTGTGATTGACCTACAACCGCAGTGATGTAAATGCTATAATACCAAAACTGAGTTTTAGTTTCATTTTGTTATACATTGTTGCGACTGTATTACCCACTGTTATGGAACTACCAATAGTGCGCCTATAAAAAAAAAGATTTCACTAATTTACTTCCAGTGTACGAATATTTCAAAACGTTCTGAAATGGAGCGGAAACAGATCGGCAAGGTCTCACAACGATATTTATAAATGTTGGGAATCAGAGCCTGTAATCGTTTATCTTGTACTAACTAGGGACCAGTTTTAGGGTCACCACCACTTAATAAGATTGATATAGGCAGATAACGAATTATGTATCTACATAGGTACGTCATATTTTAGGTGTACATAGATTGATTCATAAGATTTTTGTAGTAGATACTTATAGTATAGTGCAATATTCTAAAGCATAGGGCTCTTGTGTTTTCGGTTCGTGGCAGCCCTGGCGAGAGTTGCTTGTGAAAGGCCTTGTACGAATTATAACAATTATAACAGACGTCTTGTTAGTCACGATTGTTGGTAGTAATCACATTTGTGGTTGAATGATTCGGAATTGAGTTGCTTTTCGAAATTCCCTAGAGGGTACCGCAGGTATACTAACTACCTCGATAGGTACTATATTTGGTTGAGAATTAATCACTTGATTATGTATCATTGTTTTAATAAGGTACCTACATCTTTCCTCGTATACCTAAGTATAATGGCGTAAAACTTACGGCATTACTTACTTGGCATAAAACGTTAATATTATATAGGTACTATAATATTGTCGCAATTTCCTAGTTCTACATTAAGATTGTACTTCCTCAGTGTTTACTAAAACTTACCTACCTACATTAACCAACAAATAGGTAAGTACAGGCTCACTACACCACCGGGTGGTTGTGGGTTCGATTCCCTTCAGGGTAAATTTCGGAAATGGTATTTTCGCATTTGCCCTGGTGTGGGTGTCACTGGGATCGCCCCCAGTCCATTGTACGGTACCCATAGTACAAGCGTTGCTTAGTTTGGGACCATACAGTTGGTGTGTTCGTCTGGCGATATTTATTTATTATTATTAAGAAATACCCAAAACAAAACATGTTTTGATGACAAACATACTCGTATATCGAGTTTAACTTTAGTATAGGTTCCAATTTTTACAAACAGTCATTTCAACATTTTCGTCCTCAGACTCCCACGATATGGTGTTAAGGTTCAATAACGCGCCTACAGAGAACTATACCGACGACGTGGGATCCAGGACCACTTTTCGTGTGCTGAATTCTCAGGTTGGCTGACCTTCCATTATCAATATGAATAGGTGGTGATACTCGTATCTCATGCCGTTGTCTAGTTGTATACGATCAGTTGAGAAGAATCTATGTGATATTTATTAATGAAAAAGTAAATAAATAATTTAGGTCGTTGTAATGTCCTAGTCTTGGGTATGGACCTGGCCTCAAGACAAGGGGGACTCAGGAGGGGCATTGTTATATATTATCATAGTTATTTAAATGTTATTTTCCTTTTATTGGGACTGGTCCACACACTCCCACCACTGTAACTCCTGTAAACCAGGATCGACAATGGTGTCAAATAAAGACGTCGAGGTTTGATCCTTGACCAGTCCCGGGGAAAAGTTAATTTGTCTAATGTTATTTGCCTACTCGTCTTAATTAATTCCAATTAAATTACAGGTAGTATCTAAACCAGAATTCAGGTTTTTAGAAGACCCTCTGTATAAAGGTGTGTCGATTCTAATATGGGATCCTGCGAACTACTCGTCGTCCCTGGAGGATTGGTACCACCATCCCGACTATCCACTGTTCCCTGTTTATAAAAAGTGAGTATGTATTATTATGAAGTAATTATATTTTTCATCCACTTCCATGTTCATTCTCGGTTAAGACGTTGCGATTCGATCCCTACACTTGCCTGCATATCATCTTCTAGTTGCTTAGTATGGTGCTAGCGTAACGGATTTAATTATGAATATGTTAATATCGCAATAGGCTATTGGATCGGAGGCAGAACGCAGACGTCCACTTATTAAATCCCCATGTGCTGTGGGCATTGTGGGCTGTGCTTCAAGACACGTCGCCCTATCGCCTCCGGAGAAACCCTCCATCATCAGGATTTATTGGTAAGCCGGTTGAAATAACCGTTAAAATTTGAATTGTAACCGAAATATTGCATAGATTGGTGTTGTAACATTATGACTTTTGTTAACAATGGCTCATTTCAACATCCCTAAAGACCTTCTAAAACACAATGATTGCTACGGCTCTATTTTATATTAAGTAACTCTCCTAATATTATGATTATTAGATTTTGTGTAACAACATAACAATTTCCTTATATTAGCGCCGAGAATCTCATCAAGGATTCGTAGCAGATTCTTGACAATGAGGTACTCATTCATAAATAGAATGTCGCAAGAATAATGGAGGATGTCCACACTCTGACTATCTCGGCGAGAGTGCGGCATCTAAACTTTACTATTATTTTAGGTCTATGGTTCGCACTGCACCGATGCTTGCGCGTGCGCATGGTGGAGTACGTGCCGTCTGCGCGCGCGTCGCGGCGGTGCCACTACCACGCGACGCGCACCGACGCCGCCTGCACGCTCGGCGCCTGGCACCCGCTGGCCCACGAGAAGGCCCTCGCCGAGCGCATGCGCGACAACACCGATCTAGACGCCTTCCAGAGAGGCTTTGTTGATATACCGGGATTTAGCAGTATTAGTTGTCAGTAATTTTATACCTATACTAGCTGAGCCCGCGACTTCGTCCGCGTGGAATTTTGATCCTTTCTTAGGAGATGTCTACGTCATAGTAGCTTTATGCATGCAAAGTCTTAGCCCGATCGGTTTAAAATTGACAAAGTTTCATACAAACTTTCATCCCCTATTTTATCCCCTTGGGGGTAGAATTAATCAAAATCCTTTCTTAGCGGATGCCTACGTCATAACATCTACCTGCATGCCAAATTTCAGCCCGATCAGTCCAGTGGTTTGGGCTGTGCGTTGATAGATCACTATGTCAGTCAGTCAGTCAGTCAGTCACCTTTGAGTTATATATATTTAGAAGTGGTAAATACGCCGGTAAATAGGACTAGACTAAATGAAAATTTTGAGATCCAGGCTGTAGGTTATTAATATCGTCAGAGGGAGCGTAGTTTTGAATGGGCATACCTATAGGGATAGTTTTGGCACCGGTTCTCTCACACATCGTTCGAAATGCAGCTACTATAGCTACTTTACGCCGATATTCTGTGAGAGGGTGGTAACATCCTGTTCCCGTATAAATACGAGCTGTACTGAACCAATTGGTTGGTTGATCGGGATCTCAAGGTGTTTGTCATCAAAATCTTGAATAATGTTTCATATTCAAAGCACGAGACGCGATATCCTCAGATCTACATACGGAAGTGCGTTCAGTTCCTACGAGTACCGCGGGGGTATTTTAAATAATCTGGATCGAAATCGGAAATGGATTCGGAAACTTTAAGTTAACTTTATAATTTATTTGAAAATTATTTCTTTGTCGGAAGAAATACGATTAATAAAATTCAGATATTTTTCCAAATAAATATTAAATTTGCAAAAACACAGACGTATAAGCTTCCGAACCCGTTTCCGATATATATTCGAATGGTTTAAAATACCTTCCCCCTGTTATGTAGGTATGGTGAATTTATCGATACGGTCTAGGTACATAATAGTGTCTGCTTGTTAACCTTACCCTTGGTTTGCGTTGTACGAAATATTCCCACAAAACATATTGTTGCCTCTATTTATTGTTCCCATAAAATATAAGTTTCATAAGTGTTAGTATAATGTTTTGTTCAGTGCAAACCTAGGGTTACCTTATCCTTTAGTAATGCCACACATACAAAATAATTATTGATTAAAGGATTATGTAGGCAATTAGTAGGTAACTTTTATAACAACAGATAAACTAGATCTGTAATATAACAATGTGAAGTCTTCCTAAATGTAAAGTTAAGGTGCCTGTAATTGATTAATTGCTTGACCCTATACAATGTAGGAAATTAATAAATAAATACCTAGTTTTATTTAAGGGATTTACATAATTATAATACAAATGGGATTACCTACTATGTAAGGATAATATAGCACGGTACAGGTGCTGATGTCTACTAAAACATAAAATTAAAATGGCTGTGCTGAGTTCTTTGTTTATTTATTGTATTGTTGTGCGTGCGTGCAGTATGCATATAGATAGATACCTACATAAAGATGTATGTATGCATGGTATGTATATGTTAATGTAATATAGTGCGTAGACACCTCACAGTAAATATACCATTATGTTAACAAAACAAGTTTCATCATTTTGATACGCAATAGGCCTTCTTTCAGGAAATGAATTCATATCGCCGTTTTATGTGATTCAGGTAAGGCCATGTCGACCATGAGGTGCCCTTGTTCATCTCGTATTTTTAGCGATTTGCCGGCGTACAGCGGACGCGCCCGCTGCCGGAATACTGATGGGAGCCGCCGCCGCGCGCTGTGCTGCCTGAGCCTGCTGATTACGGATTCAGAGCGGGCGCGCGGAATTAGCGCGCCGTGTCCGAGACGCGGCGCGAGCGACCGGCAGCGGAGCGCTCGCCCTTCAGCGACCTCGCTGCGCTGGAAACCACCCTGCCGACGTACTATTGTCCATCCGATTTCTTAGCGCCATTGTCCTGAATGCTAACTGCCACGAGCAGGCGATGACCAGCAGTGTAACGATCGTAGGATCACGCAATACACCGGCAGCGCCCGGCGATGGTTCGCTCACCGGATCGCTTCTTTATGTAGAGCGCGTGTCGCGCCCAGTGGTCGTGTCCATCGCTTCCTCCTTCGTCGTGTATCACCATTGATTCGTACGAAGTCCACGAACTACATCACATGAATCTTAATCGTTTAATAATTACAATGTTAATATTCCGCACGCTTTTGCACCAAATAGCGTTCATTTCAATAATGAGCTTATACGATGGCCTGAAACTTGAATACTTTAATTAAATTACACTAAAGGATCAAATTTTCCTTATTCGGCGTACTTTGACACTGCAGTGAATTTGATGTTCTGCCGGTGCGTCTTAGGTCATTGGCTCGTATTTCGCGGAATACTCGTAGTGCCATGATGTGTACATCTCGGCGTACTAAGGCACTAGGTATTCTGTAAACCGTGGAGGTAATGCTGTCACTGTACTAGGAAGCGCTGGATGCGTGCCTAGTGCTCCCGGCCCTGGCGGCGGTCCAGCGACACGAAGACAGTGCCTCCGAGTGCTCAATATTTATTCCCTCAAGGTTTCTGTATATAATCTTTTACTTATATTCCCTTCATGTTCGAGCTAGCCTCTATTCGTACTTGCGAGTGCTAAGGTTATGTTATAAAATCATCGTGTCGCAGTGTTTGTAACCAAACTGTTCCGAAACGGCTTAACCGATGTTTATGATTTTTAGAGTAGGTATATTCTGTAGGTCTGAGAATAAATAAATAGATAAATAAATATCGCCAGACTGACACACCAACTGTATGGCCCCATACTAAGCAAAGCTTACCGTACAATGGACTGGGGGCAATCCCAGTGACACCCAGACCTGGGCAAATAACGAAAAGGTCATTTCCGAAATTTGCCCCGGCTGGAATCGAACCCGTAACCACCATGTGCAGTGAGCCGAGCGGCCTACGCTCGAACCACTGCGCCAAGCGGTCGTCAAAATAAGTCGTAAAGTATCTTTCATACCTATAAATAATTAGATATATAATTAATTATTATATAATTATATATACTATTGTTATTAGATATATTCCGAACTTTAGTGTGCAATAAAGAGTTATTCTATTCTATTCTATATGGCAGAACAACGTTTGCCGGGTCAGCTAGTATGTAAATAGAAATTTGTAACCCTCTTATCTTGTTATGCACAATTAGTCCACATTTTTTGTCAGTGCAAGCAGTCGTTCCCAGAAAATTCGAGCTCGATTATCAATGATCTCAGCGCGACAGAACCGGTCCATTTCACCGTTACCTAGTGTTTACCGATGACTCATCTCGTCAAATGATATTTAATGACTTCTGTCCCTAAGCAGGTCCCTAAGTATATGTTTATCTAATTACTCATTGCTTATAATTCTACCATATTGGTGTAAACGTAATGGTGTGGGACATCAATTGAATGGCAGCTAAAGGTACCTATAGCGACACACCATTTAACACCTTGGTTCCATAGACATACGCAATAATACCTTTCAAAGATCTTAATTGTGAATAGGTAAGAATTTGGTGCGTTGTCATGGATAAAAATAAGTACCCACAGGTAGGTACCGTTATCTTCATAGAGAAACTGAATAATTTCAATGGATATAATCACATTGTAACATAACATTATGATATTATGGCCACGAGCTACGGAAATGACATTAATTATAATAAAGTACAGGGTATCTGGCATGTCAACTAACTACGGCTGCCCTTGGCTGTGTACGAAGGTTTCAAAGCTTTGTTCTAACTGGCGAGCGCATCTCATCATAAATAATCAACTTATGGATATGAAATTATGCGTCACCGCCATTTAAAGTCTTCTAAAGGAAACTGTTATTTTTTTATAGTTACAAACAAACATACATATTTGTTGGCTGTTATAATGTGTAACCATGAGGTGACTAACATTAATAAAGGGAAATTAAGTTTATTCACAACCGCTCAGTTACCGACCGAAGTTAGGTTATTACCACCTAGATACTCATTTCTTATTTCTATAATCAGGTTGCAACTGGATATACGGGCGCAGCGTGCATTTTCTCTTTCATCTATATACAGGGTGTATTTTTCAAAGGTGCGTGGTTGGCCAAATGCGATACTATTGGGAGTAGTGAAAAGTGATCAAAGGAGTCTGGGGGTCTATTTTTATAAAAACTATTACTGCATCATTAGAATTTTAGTTTATTTTTTGTTATCATGTCGCTGCCGTTATAGGCCGGAATAAAATATAACAAAATAGTATATTCGTTTTTTCTTAAGAAGCTCTTTCCTCCAGTTTGCCGTTGACTTTTACTTCCCAGAATTAGGTACATACCTACCTAACATATAAAATATGTGCTATACTACGTATATAATATATTAAAAGAACGCAGGTGAAACCTAGTTACAATATTTATTCGTTCTAAAAATCCCATAACGCGTGCCTAAAGCGTGGACACTAATTGGGTCGCGAATGATTCATTATGGTTCAATTATTCTGAATCATTTGAAATTTTTAGTCTCACATTGACGCACGAACTTGTTGGTTGGTCTCATTCATTATCTGCAGCCAACACATGTTCACTGATTTTATAGCGAGAGTATACGGTCACTCGGTTACTTCTTGCGAACCATAAACCACAATGTCCCATAAAGTATATTATGAATCGTGGCTAGCATGCCTCTAATTGCTACAGGAAGGAAATTTTATAATATAGGCACAGGATTACTTGAAATTCGACGTATTCCTTGTAAAAAATACGTCTAATTTCGAGGAATACGTCGAATTTCAAGTAACGCTGTCACCGTACAGGGTGTGATAGAGGAGATAAACAAGCAAGTCAGTCTTTACAAAAAACAGACGAATAGGTATAGGTATATTGTTTTCTGTTTTTGAAGAATTCAATCAGTTTGAGGAAATCTGAATGTAAGTGGTAGGTGTATCGATAGATGCACTCAAATTATTCATTCAAAATAAAGTTACCTCATACATTGGAATGTGGACTTACTAGTCCGGTATTTAAATACAAACTCTATGTTAAGGTTAATCATTTTTTTGGTAGTACATAACTATTTAAGTAAGTATAGTAGCTTATCCGTATTATTAAGGGGATATTTATTCTAATCTATCATAAAAACACACCAGTGTCTTCCATATGGCGCCATGAGTGGTCCTGATAGTTTGATTAGGAGTAGTCAGCAGCGATGATGCATCAGCCGGTGTCGAGTGATAGCGGACGCAATCCGCTCAATTTGGGCCCACGCTTTAAGAATAACCACTAACAATGACTCACCCGTTCCAAATTGTGTGCTCTCGAGGAAGCGTGCTGGTAAGTAGGCACACGATCTTAACAAATAACTACCTACCTATATGTATACAAAAATGTGTTTACAAATATAGGTAGGTTCTTATACATGTGCTTTGCGAACCGGCGTCGTAGGTAGTCTTCTATCTCGTTATCTAATAAACTTTTATAGTTGACAGAAGGTTCGTTAATTAAGGGAGTGGTAAAGGATTTTTCATTGCCAAAATTTCGTTATTAATTTTGGAACGATGAAAAGAAGTCCTACTTCTTTAACTATCTTTTTTATTTCGATAAATGTATGCGTACTTTTCCTCATTTAGAATTCATTAGAAATATGCTCTCGTGACATGTGCGTAACATTCGTTCAGAAAATCCAGTTCTGTCAACGACGATTTGGGTCCAATTACATGAGTCACGTCTTTTTTATGCTGCGCCGGTGCACGTGAGTTGTGGAGCACGTGACTTGAAAGTATTAGTCCTAGTATTGCCTACAATATTAATTACTAGCGGCCCGCCCCGGCTTCGCACGGGTACATAGCGGTTACATTATTCGAGCTTTAGTAAGGATCCCAATATTTTTTGAAAATATAATATAACCTATGTCACCCGGGGATAGTGTAGCTTCCCAACAGTGAAATAATTTATCAAATCGGTTCAGTAGTTTCGGAGCCTATTCATTACAATCAAACAAACAAAGTTTTCCTCTTTATAATATTAGTATGATATAGTATGATAATATAAATATGATGAAATATACCAAATAAATAACAGATAACATTCTGGATTAATCTTGTATAAAAAATACTATAGGAGAAGGATGTTTCCGGTGACAAAGATTTGTCGACAAACTTATAAAACATCAATCTAAAATGGCTGTCCAAATAGGTACCTACGTTGTGCAAGCAGAGGTTTCACTGTGCCTAATAACGTATAGGTTATAACTATTAGGTTATCTACAGTAGATTTATTATCCCAGATAATCAGAAACATTATAGTAATTTTTCGGTGCAAAGGGAATTACACGAAGACAACACAATTCTTTAATTTAATAAATTGTTTCCTTTTACAAAAAGTAATTTAAGGAAAATTAAATTAGGTACATAAATGTACTTAGACCTTATTTTTAGAACTAGTAATGTGTTAATAAGATTTAAAAAAAACAGATATAGGTATATATTTTTCATGTGAAATCCGCCAACTCGCACTGGGCCAGCGCGGAGGATTATGGCCTTAGCTTCCCCTCGCATTAGGATTTGGACATTAAAAGGGTTAATTGAAATAAGTAAGTACTTAATACTTTTATAAATTATAATAGTTGATATTACGACATAATTAGCGGTAATGTTTTACTGTTACCCTAGTATGCACTAACGAATAACATGAATAAATATCGCCAGACGATTACACCAACTGTATGGTCCCAAACTAAGCAACGCTTGTACTATGGGTACCGTACAATGGAGTGTGGGCGATCCCAGTGATACCCAGAGCGGAGCAAATAACGAAAAGGCCGTTTCCGAAATTGACTACGGCGGGAATCGAACCCGCAACCACCATGTTCAGTGAGCCGAGCGGCCTACGCTTGCACCACTGCGCCAAGCGTTCGTCACGTCAATAAGGATAGAGCTTACATTAGCACAAGAAACTGTGAATGAATTAGTACAAGAGTCACTAATGTAAACAAGTGATACGGTGCATCTCCTGTTGTAAACGCACTAACGGCCCAGCCTGAATCACAGCGCCGCGCTCCGGCCCGCTCGCCATCCACTCTTTATATAACGCTACTGTTACAGAGTGTACAGTTAACAGCTAAACGTAATGCGCCCGCTTTGTTTCAGCAAGTCACCACTGAAAACAACACGAAATGCCATTGTGAGGGTTTCGAGGTCATTCTTGTTTCGGTTTGCTTGGATTAACTGTGAATCGCGCACAAATCGCCGATCTAATACGAATAACGAGAATGAATCTTCACGGTTCTATTAACAAGTAAATATCCCTAAAAGGTAATATAGTGAGGTTTGATGAGAAAATTTCACTACAATATGAGGTTCTTCAGAAGGCAAGTCCGGTGTCTGCTCCCTTTAAGTTGCTGATGAAGCGACGGTTACCATTTACCATCTGTGTGGACCATCTGCCAGTTTGCCAGGCAAAGGTAAGGCCAAAAAGGCAAAACGTCAAACTTGTTACTCAAATGTGACTCAATAAAAATACCTTCAATTTCTTCTAACAAATGACAAAACACGTGGTCCCAGTAATCGTTGCATTCAATCGATTTGTAAACAGTTTATCCTAACTGAATAATTACGATGGAAATTCTCTGATTGATTGTACGGAATACTCACGCGATATCTACTTGAATGATCGAGGCATGATGAGCTATCACTGCTTCCGTGAGGAAATCAATCGGAATACCTACCTGTACTACGTGTAAGCACGTGTCTTTGTACTAACACTCCTACTTAAGCTTACCTATAGGATAGGCGAGATAAACTAATAATTTACACTGTTTAGTAGAAGATAAATCAAAACCCTAATCATTGTTTGTTGATAGACATCAACAAACTATGTATAGGGTTTCGATATCCTACTAATATTATAAATGCGAAAGTTTGTGAGTGTGGATGTATGTATGTATGTATGTTTGTTACTCCTTCACGCAAAAACTACTGAACGGATTTGGATGAAATTTGGAACACAGATAGATTATAACCGGGATTAACATATAGGATACTTTTTAACCCAATAATTCAATACTACGCGGATGAAGTCGCGGGGCACAGCTAGTTACATATATATCGAGTTTGGCTTGATATACTCGTATATACTATATTTAATTTTTTATTTGACGACCGCTTGGCGCAGGTGTTTGAGCGTAGACCCCTCGTGTCACTGCTCACTACACCGGGTGGTTGCGTGTTCGATTCCTGTCTAGGCTAATTTCGGAAATGGCCTTTTCGTAATTTACCCAGGTCTGGATGTCACCTGGATTGCCCCCAATCCATTGCACGGTACCCATAGTACAAGCTTTGCTTAGTTTGGGACTATACAGTTGGTATGTCAGTCTGGCGATATTTATTTTTATTTATCTAAGCATACCAACGTGTACGAGTAGTGATATCACTGCTTCGAAAAGCCTTCGTATACCTACCAAAGGGTTTTTAATATTAAATGCATCTAAGTAGTATGTCTATTTTACGAGGTTGTAAATAAAATACAGATTTACTTTAATGGTATTTGGAATTTACGGGCTTTGCGATAACAAAATATTTTTCAAGTTATAAACCATCGCGATGTTTCACGCATTCACGGCACACCATCGAATTTGAATTGGAATCGGCGCTGCATTACTACTATCGTCCGTTTTACGGCCGCATCGCGAATTTACATTACTTACTAAACATTTACCCAGTTACACTCACATTTGAAATATGAAAGGAATGTTCGCTGCATGTATTTTATTGACAGAAGTTTGCTAAAATATTAAAAAATAAACAGATTTTGACGTTATTTAAAGGGCGTGGAACATCACGTTTCGAAATTAAAATAGTGTAATTTGTTGAACGAAAGTTGAAGCACCAAATCGGCTGTAATGAGTTGCGAGTTGAAAAACCTTTGAATCGTGCAGGAATTTGTTACTTTTTTGTTTCGTTCGACCGTTGACTAATACTTACAATGTGTTCGGATTCCGATCGGCGATATCGGCGATATACCTACAGAAAGAGAAAAATAACAAAGACTTAATCCGCTCCGATTGTTAAGCTTTTTTTTTTTTTTTTTTTTTTTGAATTGACTATATGTTGTTGGCCAGAGTGGCCATAACAACTTCACCCGGTCAGAGGGCGAGCGCAAGTGCGCTCCAGCCAGAGGGGCAGGGGGGCAGCTAGCTCAAGGGCGCCACAAGGGACACGACCTCGGCTTGGGCCGCTGCCAGGAGAGGTGGCGAGGGTAAATCTACCACCGGATCGGAACGCGACCTCGACTGAGAAGATCCGGCAAGAAACTCAGCGGGCTTGTCGGGTGCCAAGGTGCGTCTAGGTAAGTAGACGCACCTTCTAGCGGAAGCGGGGGTTCGTCGACCTCGCCGGCGAGGTCGGTGTCTGGTGGGGAGTGTGCGTGTGTCGTTCTCCTCGACATCTGAGTCTAGGAGAGCGGTGAGTGGGTCGGGGGGGTCCAGCAACACATGCCGCGGCCTGCGGCGGCATGCAACTGGCGCGTGTGTAGGTGCATAATCGGCGGCGGCGACGATTAAGGCATTGGTGTGTTCAGAAGCCTTCTTGAAATAGCGTTCGGACGCTATTTTGAAGTGCTTCTGGATAGAATCGAGGCGTAAGTCAGAATGAAGGTCTACGTTCCTTACGAACCACGGGGCTCCGACGGCTTGGCGAAGGAAGCGGGACTGAATGGCCTGGAGGCGACTAATGTGCGAGTTGGCCGCGTGAGCGAACACAACGCTCGCATAAGACATGATAGGGCGTATGCAAGCTTTGTATAGTGTCACCTTATTTCTAAGGGACATTTTACTCCGCTTGCATAAGAGATAATGAAGGCGACCGAGCACAAAGGCGGCTCGATTGCGGACGTTTCTAATGTGAGGACCGAAGGTCATGGAGCCATCAAGAGTGACCCCGAGATATTTAACTGATTTGGACCAAGGGATAGGCTGCTTGTACAAAGAAACAGTACCTAAGTTGGAGCGAGTGTGGCGTTTGGAGGGGCGTCGAGAGGTGGTCCTGGCAAAAAGCACGGCTGCGCTTTTGTCCGGGTTCACCTCTATTCGCCATTTCCTAAACCACTCTCCGAGAGAATTGACAGCGCGTTGGAGAACGCGTGTGATTTGAGCCTTGTTACGATGGGAGAAATAAAGCGCGGTATCATCCGCGTAAAGGGCGAGTTGCACATTGTTCGTGCGGGGAATGTCATTGGTGTACAGACTGTACAAGAGGGGGGAGAGCACGGAGCCCTGCGGGACTCCTGCCCTGATGGGGTGGGGTGAGGAGAGCGTGCCCTCGACTCGATATCGAAAGGTACGGTTTGACAAGAAGTCTCGTAAGATGAGCACGAGACTGTCCGGCACGCCTAAGAGGTACAGCTTGTAAATCAAGCCGTTGTGCCAGACTTTGTCAAACGCCTTAGCGACGTCAAAGAAGAGAGCTCCCGTGGATAGGGGGCGACCGGGGGAGGAGTTGAGACCTTTGAGAACGTACTCCGTGATGCGGTGTACTTGGTGGACACAAGAGTGGCCAGCCCGAAAGCCGAACTGCTCGTCTATGAGAAGATGATTTGAAAAGATATACTCTTTGAGTCTTGCTAATAGCAGGCGCTCATAGAGTTTGGCAATGGCCTTGAGGAGGCTAATGGGACGGTAGCTCGCAGGGACGTTGCGGGGCTTACCGGGTTTATGAATGCCGATGACTATTGCCTCCTTCCACGCATTGGGAAAGATGCAATTCGTCATAGCGGCATTGAATATAGCTACTAGGAGACAGATAAGTTGGGCGGGTAAGAGTTTGAGAACTCTGTTGCTAATGCCGTCAGAGCCCGGGGCCTTTTTGGGATTGAGACCTTTAATCAAGTCCTTTACCTCGGATTCGGTTACCGGTGTGAGAGTGGTAGTGAGGGGTAAGGAAACCCTGCGCTCGACTTCCCTATCAACGAGTTCCAGGTGGTCGGGATCAGAGGATTGGGTGCTAGGGGAGCACTGGTTCTCGAGAGCGGAGGCTAGAAGCTCGGCCTTTTCGTCGTCATCGAAAGCAGGGGGGTCACCTGAAGGGCGTAATAGGGGAGGCATTGTGACAATGGAGTCGGACTTTAAGGCTCTCGCCAACTTCCAGTAAGCTAGATGCGATGGAGAGATTCCTTCGAGAAGGTCACCCCACCGCGCGTTCCTAAGCTCGGCGATGCGACGCTTTACATCACGCTGTAAAGCGCGCATGCGAACACGGTTAGCTTCGGTGGGGTAAGAATCGTAAGCTCTGATGGAGGCATTCTTAGCTCGGACCAGTTCTTTGATATCGTCCGGCAGGACGAAGCGGTGCGAGTCACCTACCTCGACCTGCTTAGACGAGTGGCTGATGGCCGACTGGAGATGGTTGGAGAAGGCATCTACAGCCTGAGACGTGTCCTGAGGGGACATGAGGGGTTCAGGGATGTTGGCGAGGTGTGGAGAAGAGACATCCGCTAAGGAAGTACTTAGCTTTTGCCAATCCATCACAGAACGCGTGGTCGGTTGAGATAGAGGGGAAGGTCCGAGCTGCATGAGGACGGGACGATGGTCGGAGTCGAGCTCTTGGAGAACTTCCAAGGAGCGCAACCGTAGGGTAATACCCTTGAGGAGGGCAATGTCTAGGACATCAGGGCGATGTGCTAGGTTGGTCGGGAAGTGAGTGGGGTGCATGGGGGCGATGACGTCAAAGTCGAGCTGATCGACTAGGGCGTCAAGACGCCTCCCATTAGGGGTGGTAAGGAGGCTATTCCACCTGACATGCCGATTGTTAAGCATCTACTTTCTACTACGAAGGCTCATTTTACAATCCGTTATAAAGTCATTCATAAATAACGTTTACGTATTATACTACCTATAAGTACCTATTTAATGAGAATCACACACATATTTTTGTTAGAACTTAGAACCCTCCGACCGAAGCGACTGTTCGCAGTAATTGACACTTTTATGGGGATTACATAGTATTAGCATGAGTGGTGGCGTGTGACAGGCAGCTTGGCCTACAATCAAAGCAACGTATAGGTACCACAGCCAACGAAATATGAAAATAAGTAGATTATTTTATTAAGTAACTAGCTGAGCCCGCGACTTCGTGCGCGTGGAATTTAACTTAACAAAAAAGCCCGCTCCCGCATTCTGAGCCCGCGCGACAGGACCCTTATTTTTTTGTTTTTCTTAATTAAAAGTAGCCTAAGTTACTGCTTATAACATCGGCTATCTACCAGTGAAAGTCCCGTCAAAATCGGTTCAGCCGTTTCTGAGATACTTTTTGATTTACTGTGTTTTTATTTTTTTACGCGGAACCCTAATTGTTTTTCTAAAATTAAAGTAGCCTAAGTTACTCCTTAAAACATCAGCTATCTGCCAGTGAAAGTCCCGTCAAAATCGGTCCAGCCGTTTCGGAGATTACCCGGAACAAACACACAGACAGACATACAGACAGACTGACAGACAAAAAAAAATTTAATCGCGTTTTTGTTATATGTGTCGTATGTACTTTCATATGCATTTAGTGAAAAGGTGTTATTTTGATATTACAAACAGACACTCCAATTTTATTTATTTGTATAGATATTAAGTTCATTCTGTCGGAAAACGTAAAAAATTAAAAATCTGTGGTTCCACGGATTTTTTTTTATTTCCGCCCGAAGTTAGCGAGCCCGGCGGCGGCGGGATGGTGGCTGAACTGAATTCGAAAACTATTACTATTTCGTATCGCTCCTCGTTGGCCGTGATACAGTTACAATTATTTTGGAATATACGAAGAATAAATCAAAACCAGTTCAAGCGATGCAAAGAGGGTGTATTCTTATTTTGAGTCGTACCTACTTAAGTAAATTAAGGTACGTAGGTAAGGTAAGAATTGTTTAATTTAGTTATTAGCAATACTAATTGTCGTTCTACGATTATTTAAAGTGCTGGCGAATGTTTTCGTACCGGAAAGCCGGAGAATCGCATCGGTTCCGTCGTTAGATGTTTCAATTCCATTGCAATCGCATCGATGCGGTTGCGCAATTGCTGTGTCTTGTGGCTATACCAATCTTTGTATACAGATCTTTTATTGAAGTACCTTGAAGTACCTAATGGTAGAATCGTAAGGGCCAAATCTTATTCAAATTCAAATACTTACTCTAATGTATACCTACTTACTCCACGGTAATTACTAACTAAATAACAGTAATAGTGTAGCGTAGAAAGAGCGTAATAGTGTGAAACAGTTGTTGCGAGCCATTTGAGAAATAAATAGATAAAATAATTGGTAAAGAACCATGATTAGCAGCAAATCATTCTTCTGAGATAATTTGCATCCTATTTCCTTTACCGGAACAGCCGACTTATCAAAAACATTTATTCCTAATATAAAAATATTTCATTTTAAATCAAATGCTGGCAAACCATTCAAACTAAATAAAACCAAATCTATTTCATCCATCGAAATAATAAGTATACAACTTGTAAGTAGTACTTCGAAATTGATGTTGACTTTGGATTCAAATTTCATATACGACATCTATTGGGTTCTAAGATATTTGAGGTTTTCTTAAGAAATCCCCAATTTTCCAGGGACATTTGTTTCCATTTATTGATGCAAGCGTATTTTGCAATTTAAAACTCAGTCACAATGTCTTTCAGTTGCGCTAAATATAACTTGATGCTATTTACCTCCTGCATCTACCTGTGGTATCTAGTATCTACAACACGAGCCGTGTCATCACAGCGTTGAACAGTCTTTATCGGCTCCGTGTGGAACAATTAATCAGTGACATCAGTGAGAGGATCGGATAGTTAAAGTGTCACAGGAGATGTGACACGCAACCGTTGAGACAGGAACTCGGCAATTAGCGGCTTTTATTAAAACCGTAATTGCGATAATAAACAATTATCGATTGTGTGACGCACGTTTTTGTGTCCCTTTTCTTTTCCTTGAACGGGTCATGTAATTGTATTCCTACCATGAACTGTAATATTATAAGCTGGGAATTCTTTACAGAAACCATCAGGTACTGTTTTTTACTGGGTACCTTTTACATTTAGATAAAAATAATATCGTAGACGAAGCTCGTAGAATTTGTGAGTCAAGCCAGCAAAAGTAATACAAAATTGCATCAAACTAGATTATTTTGTAGGATACCGGATCATACGAGAATAAGACTTATTACTTACTAGCTGACCCGACTGACGTTGACCTGTCTTAACTTTGAATACCTATTGAATTCGAATTGTTCCGCTTAACTTTCTTATTTTTTCTTTCATAAACACCATCTCCTGACAACAATAAACACAACAAAAAATAATTAGCGAAATCGTTCCATCCGTTCACGCGTGATGCGATGACCAAGGAAATATATATTCATTTTTGCATATATAGATACTTACTTCGGCCGAATCCCTTATTCGATTAAAACTTCATATTTAAGAAAATCCTGTACTGTGCCTGAGCGTTGGATTGAACCGTCATTCTAAGTACCGAAATCAGATTACGGTACTATGCAAACTTCCTTGCTATGATCAAATCAGTGTTCTAAATCGCAGACCAATCCAAAGTTACCTTATAACATTTATTTTCTTGAAAATTACCTATGAAAACATCTTGTTTTTGACGAGGTATCGTATGGTATGGTATGAAAACAAATTGTTTAATAGGTATTATGACAAAATTTAGGACAATATTTAGTATAGATACCTACTTATAAATGTGGGATATATCATCAATCGATGATAGAACAACGCTATTACTTTTCACAATTACTTTTTAGGAGTGCTATCTAATGTAGGTCAGCTTACTCGCTGATTACGTTCGTGCATGGTTGCACTAGCCGTCACTGACAATGATTTAATAGGAAAATATTAACTGAGTCATACGGAGGACTCATTTGTGGAAAGGGCTGTAAAACAAATGGTCTGGTAACAACGGTGTGGGTACCCAGGGTGGCTTGAATCACCGACCTCCAGTGTGCCGTCTCAGGGTCAACCGTGGCCTGACTTATTCGACTATGCTTTCGTCGAAGTCGGTAGTAGGTACCCGTTTTATAGAGCTTGCCTTGAGAATTATCCACATTTTTCGTGGAACCTTGAATTTTCGAATCAGTAAATCCTCGTATTGGCAGTATAGATTAGATCTTCTAAAAGTAGGTAATAAAAGCCTGATACTTTATTATCAACTTAGATTGTGGCGACCGCTGGGCGCAGTGGTTCGAGCATAGGTTTCGCGGCTGCGGGTTCAATTCCTGCCGTGACAAATGTCTAGATGTCACTCGGATGGCGATCCCAGATTAACAATAGCGGCCAGTAGCTTTTAAAACATCTATAGTACAAACGATGTGTAGTCCGTTTACAAGCGAAGTTTAGCGTTATAATAAAAAATAACCCAGTTAATTCTTCATAAATACTTACACAGAATTACCTCCTCTGTACCCACTACTACTAACCTACTACTGGACCTGATACATATCTTTCCTTATGATACACCAACGTAGTCATGCTAACGGACTAAAATGAGCGGGGGCAAAGCCAGGTGACACAATAAACAATACAACATAACACAGCGAGGAACTTGGCACCGCATCAAAGGCGGCTGGACGTGGCCGGCCCGGCCGCCACGCGCTTCTCCTTCACCTCGCCCCGCCCCAGGGTACCCACCACCCTCGGCTTTACTCACCGCACAATGGCTTTGTCATCACAGAAAGGTTCTTCGAAGGTCACCATTGTCATACGAGTTAATAACATCAGGTAGGTACCTACCCTATTGCCCATTGATATCGGCTGATTACTGGGAAAGTCGGTAAAGGTGACTAAAAAGAAGTTGGAACATTGCGGTTGTTACACAATGAAATACAATAGATTTTTTTTTCGATTCCTTGTATGATTCAGGATCGTCATTCGTTGTGCGATGTGTATCTGTGTGATAGAGTTGGTAGAAAATTGGTTGAAATGTAGGTACCTACCTATGATGTCATGATACTGATGTATACACTCCTCATACCTTTTTATTACTGTACCTACTTAAGGGTTGTAGCTTGGCTTCATTTTCAAGCACCCCTGTGCTTGAAAATGAAGGTCTTGCCATAGTTGTAGATTCACGGAATGATAAGGAATATTACAATGTTAAAATATATTTTGTAAAAACATACAGAAGCGAATGCAACGTAGAATTTATTCTTGACAGTGTTGGCAATTCAAAGAGGAAATGCCGCCAGACGAGAAGGCACCATACTTCCGATCAGGCAACCTTAATCAAGGCAATATTTTATTTATTACTTAAACCAACATTGTAATATTATTGTTATCAAACAATGATTAACGTTAGGTATTCAGGCAGCACCTAGTTTCCATGGCTAGGTCCATGCAAGTAGGTAATTAGCAGTTTTAAAGAATAAGGTTGATTAATGCGATTAAAAAATATGTAAAAGAGAGCTGAGTTTCTTACCACATCTTCTTAGTCAAGGTGGCGTTCCGATCCGGTTGTTGTAGACTTAAGGAAAAACTGTAAAAGTGTGTAAGTGCCCCTGTAGGCCTTATCAAAATAAACGATTTGAGTTTGAATCAAATTTTTCAAATTAAAGAGATCTAAGTTTTTCATTGTTATCTGTAGCATTACACACTATCAATATTATGATGTGTATTAAGTTTCCTACTACTGAACGCAGATGGGTAGATCTTATATCGACTACTAGTTCATGTTGTAAACACTCGATATGGTGGAAACTGCTCGTAATTTACAGCGGGAAATTTATCGTTGTAATTGTATCGCAGGAAACAATCGGATATACTACGATTGCTACCAAGAATCAGCTATTACACTAATGCATCATCTGTAATGGGCGCAATTCTCTGTGCATTACCCTTCAAAGCCAAGTTTCATTGAAGAAAATTTTAATTTAGTTTCAGGATGCGTCTTTATAATGTGTCCAAATGGCGTATAATACGTGTTAGACTTTTGAGGAAAATTATATTCTTGCTCATACTTACTATGAAAAATCTTGAAATCAACTCAGGCAACAATCTGGTTGTCACATCAAATATAAAATACCTAATAATATAAAAGTAGCAAAAGTTATATGTAAGTAGGTAGCTTAGTACAAAAAAACCTCTAACGGTCGTACCTATCTATCATCATGACAGTTAATTGAAATATAGGTTCAAGATAATTATCATCGGGTTTTACCATAACGAATTCAACATTCGCTGGCTTGCTACTATTGCCCATACCTCTCCTAATGTTATTTATCTAAACTCTGTTATAAACATTATTCGTCCTCTAGTGAGGTATAATTACCCCGACGATAAAAAGGTATCCCTATTATAGAGATAAAAATATAAGAAGACTAGAATAAGTTAATAATTAAAGAACTTAAAAGCAAATAAAGGCTGTATTATTGCGAACTTATACAAATATTATGATCAACAACGTACCTATATATATGTATTTACAATTCCTGGCGTTTTTATATGTTTTTCTTCACTTTACTAAAACGTCCACGTGTCATATTAAATGAGATACGCGTTACAATTGCACATCACTTGTTTATGTAATTGAGTTTCTTTTGTACGAGATTTTCCTCTTGCTCCGCTCATCGCATGTAGCTAGATATGTAATTAGAGCTGAGGGTAAGATATTTCAACCGCCATTGTATTCTATTAGGTGATAATTCTATATTTATTGGATAATATACTTCATTGTTATTGCTAAAATTGTTGAGCAAAACATGAGATTTCAATTTAATCACGATTTATACAAGGTATTTAATGTTATTTACTTACATTGGAATGTTTAGGACTTAAATTTATATTACTTAGTTAATAATTAAAATTTATGATTTCAAAATTAAATGTATTATCCATAAGAAGCCTTTTCTGAACTTTGATATCGAGTTTTCCAATGCATTCTATTAACAAAAAAAATTGTATTCAATGAATTGAAGTTTTTAGCCTATGCCCAAGTTAAGTAGTATAACTAAACTTAAAACAAGTTTGAAATCCAAACTTTAAAAGCATATTGAAGGAATCGTTAAACGCCTTTTACATAATCAGGGGCGAATATAGAGCAGCGTGCGGGCTTAACGGCTATATACCAGTAATGCGTAGTTATATGGGCCACGTGTACTAACAATGTATGGGATAATTGGCTGATTAAAATATCGTAACAGCTTAACATTGGAAGTGTCACCCGGCCGCTGTAATACATTATTGGATATCAACAAGCAGCATAGAAGGCAGTAGTAGAATTGAAGAGTCTGATCACAACAAAGGCTATACGACGGAGTATATTAAGTATATATTATACCTTTATGGAAACTACATATTTAATCTAAAACTCTACCTAAGTATATTCTTATACTACTTACATATTTTGTACATATTTACATACATTACATATTTTGTAATTATGTACATCTATAATTGTTATTTTAAGTTTAGTGTTTAATATTTTAATACCAAAATATTTAAAATGGGTTTTATTACAAAAAGTTGATGGACGCGTGACTTGTCACATTGTCGTCATCACTTGTTCAAGTTTTTTGTACCTAATTAACACCGTATCTTTTTGTAAGAGCTTAGAAGAAACTTGTTTGGAACTAATGAAAAAGGTAGAAACTCTTTTCCTCTGCCCAACTTTACTTTATTTCCTGTTGACCTAATTAAAAATGCCCACGTCATGATTTATGTTGATATGTATAATTCGCTCGGGATGACAAACAAACGTGTCCGTATTCCACATAAACAAAAACAACGATATATTATTATTGCCATACATGGTAAGGGGCATTACATTTTATTAATATTCTATAGTGTATTAATTATGGCGCATGTGGATCATGTTCGTCGTTTTATTTACAACAATTAACATTCCATAACACACCGAGTGTCGATATCTATAGGTATAACAATGTTTTTGAAGTCTCAAATCGCCAAGATCATCACAAAAATCTGTCAATTCTAAGAAACTTGGCTGAGTGCAGTAATGCTCGACTGGATAGTTTACTAAAGCGCCTAAAAAGTTTTCCTGTAAAAGTTGGTGAGCGCTTGCACAGGGGCGGGCGGAGGCTTCGATGGGCGGCGGGCGGTGGGGCACGCTCGCGATTATAAGCGCGTGCCCGCGGCGCGGCGCGCACTCAGCCAAACACACGGTCTGCGGTAGGTTGTGTCACGCGGTGGCGCAACGATCGCAGTCGTTCCCGCCACGCGAACTTACACACATTTTCTTTGAAATTTCGTGCAATTGCAAAGAAAAAAGTGAATGAAAAGCGGGACATTCGGTGACTCAAGAGTGCACTGTGATTGTTGTTTATACAAACTATTTTTTTATCGATATTATCAACATTTCGCTAGTAACAGAGCGACAGACGTGATCGCACTAGTGAGACGAAGACTTCCACGTTTCAAGTAGTGAGGATTGCGCGGAGTCCACGCTGGAGCAGACCAACAGGTTGGTGGAAACAATTTCTAATTGATTGTAACATGTAGGTATGATTAGATAGACAAAGAACAGCAGTGAGATAAATTACGAGCTGCACGTCATATCTATGCACTTAATTTGATTGTGTTCTGTGACAACAACCGGTACCCAGTTGGAGTTATGACACTATCTAAGATAGCATTGTCACTGGATGACGGAAAAAACGAGACAGTAGAACTAAACTGTGATAGAAACTGTGACATGAAATCAATTACTTATAAAACTTTAAGCAAGTTAAATAAACTGTTTGCAATTTAACAAAAATTATCCCTCCAACTCATTGTAATAATAGATCTCTGAAGTTTGTGAAATAATCGAAATCTCGTCAATCGTTGTTGCCGTTTGGTGTCACGGTCAAAATTAACTGACATTGTCGTAACCAGCTACGGTACACTAGATATAGCTACTTTTGCACCGTTACCTTGTGAACTGCCTGCAATGAACTCAGGAGTGCTAACTTGCCTGTTCTAATTAAATGTTAAAGGAACAAAGTTTCTTAATAAATTGGTATCTGAAAGAAAAGACGCGAAAGGTGCGTATCGTTATTGCCGTTATCAGATAAATGCGCCGGATAACGACGTGAACACTATCTTAGTGATAACATTAACATCTGTATGAACTCATTCTTTGTACATTCCTTTAGTTTATTGGGTGTGTTATAGGTATAAGTAATTGAGGATTGCCAATTTTTACATACTTAAGTCTACCTTACAAGATTATGCAGGTGTTATAAAATGTACGCCGGATTTTTCCTTATATCAGTTTGCAACATGTTTTATAAAGGATTTAAGTGATTAGTGTCGCTGAAGTCCAGCTTGTTAGCTCAGTCCGAGGCTATGAAGAGTTTTAGGTTCTTGAAAACAAAATTTAACAGGCTTAATGAAATCGGGATACGACAACCTTAATTAGAGTGGTTAGCATTTTTTGATTTGAATCATCTATTGGCGCACTTTGGCAGTAAAATTGACCAGTTTACCGTCACGGCAAACGGCGTGACGCCCTGTCATGCCGTCATGCCCCCTTTACTCCACTGCTCTTGACTCCGTGGCGTCTGTGCGCGCGCATATTATACACTACACATGTTTCATATCTGCCGGGAGTCCCGTGACGGGCATTTTTTTATTTAACATCGGATATCGCAAGGGTCTAGTAATTGGTATTGTAAATAAACATGTCGGTACTGTGAGTGACCACAGTGAGTCACCGGCCACCGCCGGTGCCGCCCTGTGGCCGCCTCGCACTTGACACGGAACGAGCGATAATACTTATTTACGGGTGACAAGATTTCGGGTCAATGTTGTGACTAAAACTATATTGACGCAGTTAATATAATAAACGATTAGTTAGAATAATGACAATCAAATGTTAATATTCCTTAACAGTTTGTTCCTTTTTCAACTTTTGGGTTTTTACTTATTTACATTATTCGACTTATTTAAAAGCTTTGCTTTTTGAAAGACAAGTATTAAAAAATAAGTGGATGAAAATTGAAATTCCTACTTATCTTTCTAAATTAACTAAAGTAATACTTAGCAATTATTTATTTAATTGCGATACCTAATGGTAGGTAAGTATATCTTAGTATTAATCATTATACAAATAAGCTGATTGTAATACATATTTACATACATTAAGCTTTGAGTCATAGCGCAAAGTTTGTATGTAGACAAAGAACGACTTAAATCGATTACTACGTGTCTTACCTGATCTGATGACTAGTATAAGAGACATCATTAATGCCTTCACTACAAGTTTGTATATACGAATGTGTTTGGGATATCGAACTTCGTCACGAGATCCACGGTTCCGTCGAGATCAACGGACTCATTTAACAAATGATAAAATATTTTTATATGCATTGTAAATTACAGTCTATATTTATCCGAGAATTACTGAAGGGTCGGGGAAAACATATTTCTGTAAAAAAAATATTAAACATAAATACAATTATGTATAAAAATATATATTTAGCCCTTTTCAACATTACCCTCCTGGGCACTAGCCTCCCCTTAATACGAAGGGGATTCAGTCCACCACCCTGGCCCAGTGCTGGTTGGCAGATTTCACAAGTCTTTCGAAAATTGGTCAGATTTTCTGAGACATGCAGATTTTCTCACAATGTTTTTCTTCACCGTAAGTTGCTTACGGTGAAGAAAAACATTGTGAGAAAATCAATCATATTGAAAACATGATGCGCACATAGATTTCGAAAAACTTAGAAATGCGAGCCGGGGTTTAAAATCAGAACCTAAACTTTTGGTACATGTGCTGCCATAACAATGTAAAATAAAATATTGAAACCAAGTGAATAAAAATATATATTACATTTATTGTCAGTAGACTGCTGGACTAGGTAGAATGCCACCGAACATAAGTATTTAGCTTAGTTGTATGGGCTGAGTAAGTAACATACAATGTAACAACTATAAAGGCATCTACCTAATGACAGTAACAAGAATCTATTATCATCATTACTTGTATCTCCTTTTTATATCGTCAATAGCCTTAGGTGACATTCTTAAACAGATGTTGACATAGCGAATACCGGTATGATAACTCGATAATAGCTAGTTATTAGTATTGCCCGCGGGGATCCGGAAGCAGGAAGCGAGCCCAGGGCCGTGTCAATGCGAAACGCTGCGCCTGCGCACACGTCAGCCCGGACCACACGGCGCACTCATTGAGATGCATCTCGGAATCTCGCGCCGCCATCTATCTGATCGCATGTACAATGAACTGATGATGTCAGGTGTTAACTTTTAGGTATACTTTTAACAACCGGTATCGTAAACTAAGCACAGTATATCGGAACGTTATATTAGGACTTATTTTAATAATACACAATATAGATTACTCTTTATGGTAGGTCCATCATCTTTATCTGTTTTGTGCATTGAGCGCGGATTTACTGGAGGCTTGTGCTAGTTATCCCCGGAACCTTAACACCCTTATTAAATAAAGGTGGATTACCGCGCGAGTAATTACACACCGAACTATTTCTGTCATCAGTAATTTGACATTCGAAAGAAGAAGACTACGCATGGTTTAACTATACAACCGCTAATCCACGTTTAATAATAAGTCGGTTGCTATGGTATGCTTTTTAGAAACAACTAGTCTATACAAAAATAACTGCAAATTATTGTTTTAGTATTTAGTATCTATAGTTCCTATTCTTTTTTAGTATCTTTATTACTTTTTAGCGTTTTATAATATTGATTTGTACAGCAAAGATTTGTGTAAGGTGTCGCAATCATAATTTGCTATTATTACTAAACGTTTAAGTAGTAGTAGGTATTTTTTTATCATTGTATAGTAGGTACATTCTATGAACAGAACTTGGAGTCGTAAGGTAATAAGGAAATTAGTTTTTACATCTTCTACTGTGTCCTTGTAATTGTTTACTTACTTAGGTAGTTAATTACATACATACTGTTAAAAGTAATATACCTATTTTCTTTCAAGTTATGTCTTTAAATTTCTAGACGTGGTAAACAGTGCCTCTTACCAAGTCCTACTATAGTTAAAAACCTAACCAAACTTAAAAATCGGTCAAGTTGTTAAGGACGAGAAGAATTACGAACATACGCAAACAGAAATTTTATATATAAATACATGTGTATCGCATAAAAGTAAAACAAATGATCTATTACAAATTTATGCCCCAAGTCAGATTGATTAAACACTAATTACATCGGTTACACAAACGGCACTAAATGTTCGATTGTCAATTTGCAATGATTAGAATGGTCAAGTCTTATGGAAAAAATGATCGGGTAGATGAAGTTAGGTAAGCGTCCAATGCCGGTGAAACCGGCCTCACCTCAGGACCGACACGCTTCAGCGAGCGGAACATTGCTGCGACACCTCTGTTTGATTCGCGCTTTCGGTTTGGGCAGTTCCCGCGGAGAGGTGTAGAGTCAGCGGAGTAAAAGTGCAAATTTAGTAGTGAAATTATATTTTCGAGCTGTGATTGGTGAGTAACATAAAACTCCGAGCTGTTGCAATAACTAATTATCAAAGAGAATATAACCATTACGTGAGACTACTTATAATACAATATCCTATTACCAAAATAAAAACAAAAATCGAACAAAAATAACTAGCCTTATAAAAATATAAAAAGTTCCTATTTTCTTGCGAAAAGGTGTCGTGCAAAAAGTTTTTATTGATAAAAAAGTTTTTATAAATAAAAACTGCTCATTGTTTATATTTTTATAAATACATTTTTTAATATATAAGTACTTAGTAAAACAAAAATCTAAGGTTTTAGGATGAACTCATTACTTATACTTAAAACTTCCTTGGGTTTAACTGATTTCTAATGTATGGTAAAAAAAACCTTATCGTTAAATTATACAATAAAATGACTGGCCATTTTAAATTTCAAAAACGAATAAAAATGGAAGTCATCTCACGGGGATTTTGGCGGGAACACGAAAGTTTTTTTCAGTTACCGACCCAGTTATGTATTGTTTTTTCTAAAAATCATAGCTTACTATTGATTTCTTATCGCAAATTATTAATCCTTTGTGTATCTCAAATCTCAAGAGCGGCCGAACGTGCCCCACAGCTGAATATCTAATCAGTTCCCCGCATTGTCCGCGGCGCGGGCGCGGGCGCGGCGGCGGCGAGGAACAATTTATCATTTACCACGATAATAGTGTTTGTTGACAAGCCCGCGGCACCTCACACTACTAATATGTAGGTCGCTAATCACTCGAACAGATGGTATTATACCTGTGTGAGCTGCATTATATTGGAAACTTCAATGCGTCCATTGTAGAGCATTAAAGTATATAAGGCTTGAAAGTATATAACTATACTCCAGTAGTTAATCCTAATGTAAAGTCTACATCTCTTAACCATTCTACTTATACTCTGTTCTTTTAAAAGAACATTAACCGGATTAATGAAGGTCCAAAACTGCCGAAACGCTTTGAGAAAAAAGATGTAAAAAGTACCAAAGCTGTTGTAAGTGAAACCTCACCTTGTTTGACTCGACTTCGGAGCAGATTACATTATAACATGAATAACAGATATACTTATGCATGCAATATTTAAACTTGTATTAGCTATCTGCGTAGTCGTTCATGTGTTTTGTCGATACGGAATCTTACATAATTAGTATACAGACGATCGCCGCGGTGACTCACAGCAATTAAACCTATCGCGGATATGACGAATCACAGATATGTTATGACCCCTACTTTACGTTATTGACCTTAAGAAGTTAAACATGAAAAATATCTTAAATAGTTTTTAAATATAGGTACTTACTGACCAATATTACTGTAGGTACCTAGTTCATAAACCACACTATAAAATTATTAAATGACAACAATCTCTTTGTTTCAGATCCCGTATTATCTCGGTGCTCGAACATATCATCGAAATAAATATTTACCAGCCATTAGGATAACAAGACCGACGTAAAAGTAATGACAAACTCTCCGACCTTAAGATAAATTTAGTACAACTATTATTTAAGGAACAAATGAGCTTAACTAGGAGTAATAGATTAAGGATATCATCAGAAACAATGGCGTTTGTTAGTTTAAAAAGTAGTCTGAGGATATTATGGACGGCGACGGTGGCTCTCGTGTTCCTCACGAGGAGCAGCGCTGCGCCAACCTTCGGGCACACCGATAAGGCGATGGTGAGTACCTTATTTATCTTTGTCCCTTATCTAAAAAACAAACGGCAACAGATAAGTTATTTTATCTGAGGTAATGCTTTTCTCTTTTTAATAAAAAAAACTAACGGTGATTTTTAAATAGAGCAATGACATTGAAATGGATTTCTACAACAGAGGTCTCGTCCTCGATTTATCAATAAATTATATCAATTAATTTGGCCACGGTTGATTAGGTACTGTTAAATTAATTGTATTGATTAACAACTTAATATTAAATGGGTAGCGGCATGTTATAATTTTCACCTTAATAAACAATTGGTATTGTGATCATTATAAAAAATGGGACATCACTTCTGTTGAAAATCACAACACATTATTTTATTTAAATAGTTACGGATGTTAAAAGTCCTTGACTCTGATCGATCATTTATCAATCGGAACCGGAAATGACTTTTTCGCGTAGGTATAGTTCTGACTCACGGTTTCTCAGAATTCCGCTCACCGATGTCTCCGAAACAAATTACCTATATTGAATCCGAGAGTTCCCCTACTAGGCAGTATCGCACACACGTATCTATAGTATTTCGTTCATTCATAAAACAAGGTAGTCCAGCCAAGATAAGTGGCTCGCTTTTCGCTACGATAGTAGAACAGATTGTTTGTCTTCTTATATCGTTGGTTTAACACGACACATGACTCACGCTCGCCATTTGCATGTGTAGGTGAAGGTGTAGCAAGATATTGGTCATTGGCGTTACGTCATTATTGTAGTATTTTAAAATACGCTAAGTTGTTGTATATGAATCAGTGGCTATAAAATTAATCATGCAACAACATCCTTATGAGCACTTAAATTTGTATTAGATCATTCACTTGCCCAAGTCAGTCAACTCTACAGCTGTACCAATAGAATATAGTATGTTGTATTTTAAAGCCAACTAGTGAAGGTATGGGTTAATTATTATATTGTCAGTATACATTGTTTTAATTTTATATTATTTTAATGCTCTTATCTTATCAGAATTATGTTAGCAGACAGAGATCACTTCTCTCTCAATCTTGTAGGGATGTAATTACATAGTAACTTACTATCATTGTTAAAATACTCAAATTTCTAGCCCACTATGGTAAAGGTGTTATACTAGAAAAATAAAGCCGCTTCGTATAGTATGCAATTGTGTTGCAGCTTTCGGTTATTCTCTAGTTGGACACGATGTGTTCATAAGAACTAGTGCGTTGATGTTTTATGTATGAGTCACGGTGCTTGCGTAGTAAGAAATAAGAATTTATTCTCTCAAAGGTTGTCGAGGAATAAATAAAGTGTTAGTTTCTCGGAATCCGGCGCGGGCGCGTGCGTGAGTCACGGGCCAGGTCGCGGCCCGCGAGCCGGCTCGCGCGCTCGCCGTCAAGTTCTAGGTCATAGAGCACCGACACCGACCGCAACAATGTCGCATACAATGAACATACTGGTTGATTATTAGGTACCTATAAATCCATTGTGGTCAACCAATTAATAATTATTAGTAATCCTAATTGGTCGTAGATATATTTATAAATGAGTTTTACTCATTTAGATACCTATACAATAAAAATGTTTTCTCAGCATAGATTTGTATGTTTACTGAAAGTATTGAGTAGGTGCATTAATTAAATCACTTCAAATTCAACGAAAAAAAAAATTTCAATAAATTTACTTGAAAAAAAATCTGAATATCGCCGAAAAGTAGAGTTGTTTCAATTAGTTCAGTACTTTCGGTACTATTTGGTATAAATAATAATATATGTAATGGATTATGTCAAAGGTCTTCATTCTGTGTTAGCCTTTTACTTTGAAAAACAAATTATATATACGTACCCGTCATAGTTATATTTTTTCGTCTACATTAACAATTGTGGCGATGTCAAGGTCAACAAGCGTCCCACTAACCCGCTTGTAGTTTCACCGTGGTGAACTCACTACCATATGTAATCAATATTCCTTTTTAAAAGTACCAGTACAAAGAAAGACAAATTACTACGCCTGATTCACAAGCACGCTCATTATTATTCATAGGCTGTTTAAAATCTATGCTTGTCAGCGAGGATACCAAAAAGAAAGTGATGCGGAAAGTAAAAGCAATTGGCACAGTTGGTCACTTGGACTTTAAACTAGTTTTCTTCAATTAACATTTTTAGTCTTGTAGTTGACAATACTTGTGTGTTATTTGTTATCAGTAGAGTTGTTCAAAACCGCTAAATGACATAAACATGTTACCTATCAGTATCCATACCAAAAGTGTCGTTAGGAAAAAAATGTGGGAAATCAAACTCTAAAGCTTTAATGTTTAGCAACACAGAATTCGATCATGAACATGACTGCCTCTTTGAAAAAACAGTTTTTTTTTAGTTTTATTCGGTTTATAAATGCGGGCCATCATTGTCGTCGAGAGAACGGATTACGATATATTGTACGTATCTATTACATTCCACATAATTTATTATTATTATTATTATTTATTAGGAGCCTGTAGTGTCCCACTGCTGGGCAAAGGCCTCCCCTCCCTTCTTCCAGTTGTCTCGGTCTGTTGCGGTCTGAGACCAATGTGCTTCGTATGAGTCGAGCTCATCCCACCATCGTCTTTTGAGTCTGCCGCGTGGTCTAGTGTTGTGTGGGACCCACACTGTGGTCACTTTCGTCCATAGGTCATCGGGCATGCGGCAGAGGTGTCCAGCCCAGTTCCACTTTAATTTGGCAGCTGAGTGGCCTACGTCTGCAATTTTCTGCACATTCCACATAGATAGGGGATTTCATAATAGATAGGTACCTACCAACATTTACCGGTTTTCCCGTTGTTTTAGAGATACGGGGCACGATGTTCGTTAATATGTAATTAAAAAATACCCACACTGTATGTTGTAGAACCGGTTAATCAAAGTTGGATTACTGGGGACATTCGATGTGATGGAAAACCAATCAATGATCTGGTAAATTACTGATTCCTGGTAACGCCATAGACGTGGTAGACTTGTGTCTACCTACTGTATTTTATTTAATAACATTAATACCGGTTATAACAATACAGCAATGATTTATTTTGATATGATACTTATTTATGAAAGGTTTCCGCATTATTTTATACCATAGTGAGCATACCATCGGAAAATCCGGAAAATTATGAAACAAGCTCACAAGCTATAAGGTCGACTTAGAAACAATAACCGAAGTATTGAAATGCAGAAATCGTTACTAGGATACGACTTACTCCGGTCGAGAGTCGTGCCGGCACGATATTATGTAACATCGTTGTTATGCACAATGTACCTATGTTGCATTTTTGTTTCAATTTTGTAGGTCGTTGTACCTTAAATCACGTGACGAGATATTATGGCTCGCACATTGTCATGACCGACGCATTTCCTGTAATTTTAAACAGGTACTGTTATGATAAATGAATCCTTATACAGGGGTCATTCTCCTACACCTAACGCTACGGGACAGAACAATAGCGCGGCCAGAAAGTGCCAAGAACCTGTGATGTCCTTTGTTTTCATACTTCTTACTCGATTCGATTAATGCGCAATAAAAATTCGACTCGTGTCCAATACGTCGAGCGGACATCTCTCGTAAAATTTCCTTTGAGCGTTTAGAACAATGAACCGGTGTAACATAACCGTTGGCGTGTTCAAATGTCGTTTTAATAATACTAAAATATTTTCACGCACACAATGGATCCTAGATTCGTCCATGATAGTGGAGTGGCAAAATTATCATGCTTCAAGCATATCTTGGTAACTGTCAGCGAAGCTTCGGCCGCCTCCTTGGTAATGCGATTCGGGAAAATGTGTCTCGGTATCGCGCGATCACACCAGAGACTGCCGCCGGCGGACAGGGCCCCGAGATGGACGTGACGAAAGACAAAATATTTCTAACAGCACATTGCCACCGCCCGTAAGACTTTTAACCCTGGTCACGATTCGCGGTCCTGGGAAGCGTAGGTATATTTTATCTAAGTTCGCAGTAACTGACACAAACAACACGATGAGAAACTGCGAGATGTCGCCAGATTTTAGCTCACGATAGTGGTAGAGGTAACCTATTTTCAAGATGTCAAAGGAATGCATTGAGGTCAATTATTATCTGATGCGATTCCTAAAGTACCATTAATTAATATAATATTTTCATGTTAGCGTGTTAGTATAGTGTTATCTTGAAACTAAGATGTTCCTTGTTCTCGCAGGATAGCAAAGTGTGTCGTTGACATAATATGTATATTGTACAACTCAAATGCACACGATCCTTGGACAATACCCGCAAGTGATGGACTTGTTAAAACAAAAAGCGACCCGGTCATCTCAGTTACCGTAACCTGAATGGACTTCTTTCTTGAATAGGTACCTAACGGCTCTTCCAGTTTGTTATCAATTCAAAAATACTGCATTCAATTCAAATTTTTAGCACTGGTAGATGTTATTGCTTCTAATATCTTAGGAAACATCCTTCATCCTTCCTAGTTTTTCCAACTTATTCCATTTTGTCATTCGGAGATATATTTTGTATTGAGACAATAGAAGAGGAGCATGTAGTAATGAGACTTGTGATGGTAGCGTGGAAGATGGCGGTGGCCGGTGGCCGGGGTGTCTGTCGCTCGGCGCGCATGCGCGTCACGCACGCAGGAAGCATGCGCCGACCTTCAACACGCGCGCCACGGCCGCCGTCCTCCGCCGATCGCTACTGCTTATTGTTCACATCTGATTGTTACCATTTGTTTGCCCCGAGTGCCCCGAGTGCCCCGACCACGCTGCCTGCCGTATCTCCGCATTGATTATGCCGTTGTTACTAATAGTGCACCGTGAAACAGTCAACTCTTTATTATTCAATGCGTGGACTTTGTGGTATATTGTGCGCTTAATCGGTTGCTCCGATGCCTTCACGTTACGTCAGAGTAATTTGAAATGATGCTTGTGTATTCCTTATAAAGTGTGTAGTCTATATACATACTACCAAAGAGCTTATTTCAATTTCCTTTGTCAATATATGTTCCTTATTTTAAGGTTCAAAGTTGAACTACAAAAAAGAAAACGGCATGTTTTTACAATTATCAGAATACACGTGTAGAGATACTGATGATTGGCAAGCAATCAACAGCTCGGAGTATAATAATACCTGACTGGAAAGTAACACAATGTGCTCGGGGTACACGTGACAAACGTGAGCAGTTGACAAAGGGCAGGTTTACTGTGTCACAAAAAGAAATATTTTTCTACACTCTAGTACAGAAAAGTGATGTTTCACACGCGATAAATCCTATTATAATCTTTCGATAATCGCGCCGTAATTGAAACTAATTGCAATAGCCTTACATTGCGCGTGCGGATGAATGGCGCTGACCGCTGACGACGCGCGACACGGGCAACGCGCACTGCTGAACCACACATTGCCCACACTAACTATTAATTTTAATCTAAATCTGACCATCACATTCAAAAATGTTTACACTCAAAGTTGGATCTTTATTCAAATAAAACTAAATGCATAGCGTTTCTCAGATCCGGATCTTTAATCACAACATAATTTATGATGGCAATTTAGACCTAGACCTAGAAATAAAAGGAAAATAAGTTCCGGCAGCCATTCCAATTTGGTGGACAGTTTAATTTTTGTTTAGAGGAATTACCATAACAAATGACTTTTGTAGTTCCTTTTAGTATTCCCTATAGTCGAGTATTTTGAAGATTAGGTACCTACTAGAAATTTCAGGTCTCTTTCACTGAAGACAAATATGTAGACAAGTATGATAGAATATGATTTAAATCTACCAAAAGTAGAGAAGCATTCAATAAATTGAACAAAGTTACATAGTAAAAATAAACGAAGTTTTTTGTGTTAATTTTACACAAACACTGTGTGATCTGTAGGTTCTGTTTATATAAAGTACATTTTATATAAAACTTATGCAACATTCAATTTACATGTAATTTTATTAACATAAAAGGATGACAGGAACAGACAAACAAACATGTTATTTAGTTATGTAAGAGGCGCCACACCAAATTAAATATTCATTTTATGTTTGTATCGAAGTAATTTATCTTCGAGATGTAACATTTTATATTGAAAATGCATGTATGTGTCTTTGTATTATATATCAACATTTCTGAAACTACTCACGTTCTTGGGTAAATAAAGAACGTTTACTATGACCAAGACGAGAAACTGATGTATTAGGGATGATCACAATCCACCAATATAATCAGGTGTCTGAAAACATTTTTTTCCTGTTCTATTTACTATACGAAGGTACCATGCATATAAACAATCGACGCATTGTCAAATATTTAATTAGTTGCATGAAGATGAAATTACTACCCCGCGATTTTAATTAAGTTTTATAATATCTTTGAGGGCGATTTGTGACACGTATTATAAATATAGATGAGTAGATTTTCGCGTGCGCAGTTCCCTACATTAATCCGCAGTGTTAAATAAGTGTGGCAGTAAATAACTAAAACATGTGTGATCTAATAACACTATGCACGCGGCATTATACGAATAATGTAGAGCGCGAGATATCGGCGGCGCAGCGCCGGAGCCGTCACCCCATCGGTATTCACATACCTGCATGGTACTTGAAACGTGTCGATAATTTGATACGTTATATGCAAGTGCGTGTCATAGTTAACCCTTATGTAATTTCATGTAAATAATAACAGCATTTATTACAGCTTGTCAGTAAACTAACAACATCTACGCAGTTTTGTGTGTTGTGTCCCACAAACATGCATGCAATTAAATTACGAAATTCAAATCGATTTGTTTAGAATTTAATTCGAATGAAACTTTACTAATTAAATAAATTACTTACTTATTTAATTCAATTTACTACCGTGTAAAGAAATAATATTTATATAATATTTTTTTTCTTTTGTTTACCTGTTATGTATATTACATCGCAGTGTTTGTTTTGCATGCGTAGATAGCAATAACAGATGCGGCGTGTGTGCGAGTGTAACAATAGTGTGGGCGACGGGTCGTTAGCATTGTAACGAGCTAAATGCGAACCTTCATTACCTGCTTGGACTCCTTAACATGACACTGCAGTATAACACGTGCATTACTGTTTTAGGTAAAAAATATAACGTAGGTTAGTTTAGCCAAGTCCCTTCCTTGATGTCATGGTCTTAGGCTATGCAGGTGTCCTTAGGCACAGTTAGTTAGGTGCCCTTTTAGACTGTACAATTACACACAATGAGCTACCCTTTTTACATTGTAAATGTCGACGTCGCCTTTTTGAGGCCCCCATCGGGCCATCCGGTCAGGGCCCCCAGGGCGCCCTGGGGTCGTGTGCCTTTATGGAAAAGACAAACTGAATAGTTTTGTATCACAGGCGGTACAAGGCTTTCATCAAGGTAGTTAGGTTTGTTATAAGTCTTTCAAATATTTTGACAATTTTGTCGTCAAATCGTTTCTCATAAAGAAGGATCTGTTTATGAATATTTGCACGTGTAAAATATTCCCAGTATGGCCTATCGCAGCATCGCCTAGAACAGATGCACTTCCAGGAAGAAGCATCGCTTGATGTGTCGACTCCTTATTAAGAACTTCGGGCTGCTGATTACGATATAAGGGGTATCGCGAGATAAACCAATATAAATGTGGTCAACCTGCTTTTAGATTCAATTATCTTCGACAGTGCAGTCTCGATTTACATACTTAATAGGTAACCTCTTATTTTATTTGAGGTTCACTCTCTTCTGTACATTCTTCAGTTGAACTACACACCAATTACTACCAAATCGTTATGGTTTAAAGGCAACATACAAAGTTGAAACGTATTACACGGTTAATGGATTACCGGCATGTGAAATCCAGCGATGTACTTATCCCCGCGAATGGCGCCCAATGTCAGCGATTATCCCACACGCAATGATGAGATGTCATTACGTGCCGCCCGCTTTACATTATAATCGCCTAACTATAGATAATTGCGGCGATGGCAGGCCCTGCGCATGTCAGAGCGTTCCTGCACAACGTTTAGAGTAGGTACTAATATATACGCCATTGGACGTACCGCGCAACAACAATTACGTAACATTCCACAACAATAGTATGCAAATCGAATTATTATTTTATTGTCCTTACTAACATTATGTATGAAAGGTAAACCTAAACATGAGACTTTTCCTTACAAAGAAAACCTGTTTTTGTGTTAATTGTACCCATATGTGACCTAGTTAAGAAGTAATCTATTAGCGTACACCTGTGACTAACAATAAATAAATCAAAAGTAATTATATTACACATAAATATAAGAAGTTAGATAGTGATTCGTTTTGATAATAAAGAAATAGGTACCTAGGTGGAAATAATAGTTGGCTGAATCATTTATGCACTGACTGTTTAAACAAGAGGATCGACCGGAACTCGCGTTACTTTGCAAACAAAGCTGTTATGAGTAAGCTGTAACTTTATCAAAGTTTCAAAGCTAGGTACCTAACCTACTTAAACTAATATTAATCTACACACCTATTTATAACTTACCTGCTATCTATAATTTTCTGAAAGTTACTTTAATGTATACAATCTAACTCTTACATTAATATAACAAGCTATAAAGCTAAATTACCATCTCACGTTGCATTTTTATGATTAGGTACTTTTCTATTGTGACTAACTACAAAGATGCATGTATAATCATTTATAAGTATAAATAGTTTGATGGCATTCAGTATCTACGTTCGAAAGGCTAATAAGAGTAGAATTGCTGGAAAATTTGATTAATTTATTAAAATTTTGCGAATTATATTGCAATGACTTTTATATCCAGACAAAGAAATTTGCGTAATTTTAGGGAGCTGTATACAAAAATTGAATACTCAATTTAAAGCTTGCCAGTCACCATTCAAAGCTCACTGGCCAAATGTTCTTAATGTAATTCTGGTGAGTCAGTGCTTAGCACGTGCTTTCGGCCATTTCATTCATGTCTCGACCAGTAATCATTTCTATTGAATTTCCCGTTAATCGATTCCGTTAGTTCGATTGAAATAACCGGCCATATGTTACACGATTAACGTATGAGGCTGAGTTTCATTTGCTTAATATAATACTTATTAGGGTATAAAAGATAACATTTTCAAAAGATTATTGTTACCTACTAATTACGTCGACTTCAATTAGCAGTGTTTTATCTATGTGTGGATGGATCGGAACACAGTGGAAACTCGTTATGTGGTTTGGAGCATAGGGTTCATATAAAATGTTGATTTGTTTTTTCTAATTAGCATTGTTCCTTAGCAATGATACGGATACATATACAAGCCGTGGGATGTCCTGAGAAGCGTAAAAAATTTGCATGAGATAAGTAGGTCTGTGGAACACCGCAGACACCGCGGTGTGATCGGCGCCTGCGCAGACTCCGACAGTTACCCGTTACTGACGGGGACACACTGACCCCGATACACTCGTACGAAACCATTATTTAAACGCCTCCATCAATAATCTCTCTCACCCTCTTATTGAGGTTCCCATAATTATCGCTTTTTCTGAGATTTCGAAAAGTCAATTTACTTTGTCAGCAACTTGCTATTTCTCGCGCTTGCCTTTGACGGACGTTAATTACATGTACACATTGCGATGATCTTGCACATCGCACATTGTCGTCTACCGATGTACGAACTACTATAGGTAGTAGGATTTACATTTTTACTTAAACGTATTTGGGTTTGTTCCACAAACAATGGGCTGTGTTTGTGGCAGCGAGTGTCCCTTCCATGTCAGCAAGTGTCTACTCTGTGTCAGCGAGTGTCAATGGCCTGCCGCGGCATCCACCGAGCCTGAGCACACCCAAAACCTGACAGATTCTCTCCTTGTTAGTCATCGACATTTATTTATTTGCATTCAACATATTTAACATAATATAAGGTCTTATTTGAATAATGTACGATATTTTAATGACGCTTTATAGTAATGCTTTTTATTATGTCTACCACAAAAAAACTCACGGTATTAATATTTTCTGTTGGTTGGTAGCGAGTGATTTCATCAAAAGTATGCTGTTAAAAGAAACCAATAAGATATTTTTTTGTTTACTAAGGGGCCATGTAAAATTTTGTACATTATTAAAATAAACCCTGATACTTGAGGATTGAATGACGTTGTGTGTGTGAAACAAACATTGTGTCTCTACTACTATAGACTCGCTATATCTGTTGAGGGTAATACGCTTGGACAAAGAATACTATTTTAAGTGATAAATAAAAACCTCTTGCCATTTTTCATACATGCATGAGGTCAATCACATATTCGTGATAATATCTGCAAAACATCTTTCAATTTGCTTAACAAATAGAAGTAATCGTTGAAAATGTGCTTAATATTCACCCTGCGTTGGACAAACAATAATAAACATGGGCTTCTGGTGGTATTGACTTCGCCAGGATTAGCTGTCACATAATAGTGAGTATTCCCCGGCGTGAGAGGAACAAAGAGCCGCTCGCGGTACAACCGGAGATATGTGCACGCGCACATTGCGATGCGGCTCACGCAGCTACGCACCGCCACCGACCAAGGTTGTCCAAGTCTCCGCCTTCCATCCGCACCAGTCGAAATGCATCCCTTTGTGAATTTCAAATCAAATGAAACATATTTTTTTTAATAATAAAGGCCACCAAAACTTGGATTAGTTATGAATTGTCAGACAAAATACTACCACCTATTCTAAATGCTTCTTGCACTGAGAAAAATCTTCCATAAAATTCAATACTTCCTCGTTCAAAATGCAATAAAAAGGTGTTAATTTATATGAATCCCTATAGGTAATAGAAACCAGAAGAAAAACACTATTCAGTATGTTAATAATTTAATTATTTATTTAGGAGCTACTAATCATTCTTAGTATTAGCTCCAGACTTTGTAAGCATTTTATTTATCTTATAAAAAGATGCATAAATAACAATATCGTAATGTAAATCGTGTTCCGTTATCAAACGTTGAATAAACAATGGGCGAGTAACCTTGCGGTGATGTGAGATAATGTAACAAGGTACTAAGAGAGATCAACGAGAGCAAGCATATTAAAGATCACAAGCCTTGTCATCAAGAATATGTACTCACTTGCCTGGATTATACATAGAGGGATTCATTAGGTACCTACTGATGATACAATCCCAAGGTGTTAATTTTTTGTGCTATGGTAAAATGACCTGTAAGGAAATCCATTTCAATGAGTACCTACCTACAAACAACAATTATTACGTCCTCTGTTTTCAGACGAACTGCTCAAAATGTAATTTAAAACGAACATAGCCACATTCTTGTCTACTATAGGCTCGATACCCTCTACGGCTGAGGAGTTTTGTTTATGATTTGTATATTTAATATTTACAAGTAGAACTTGTTTATTGAGCTGTAGTTAGAAGTAGTTAGTTACAAAGTAGCTAGAGAAATTTCGTCAGAGAACAGAGGCCTATCCCGTGCTCGGATACGGCAGGCTGATGGCGACGCCTACTTCCAGATGTATCTGGCGCAGTATGGGTATCTGAGCCCGTCGGTCCGGAACCCCTCGAGCGGACATATCATGGATGAAAGTTCGTGGCGGCGCGCCATCTCAGAGTTCCAGAGCTTCGCAGGCCTCAACGCGACAGGTTCGTATATTTTAATTACTCATTTTTTACCGGTTTAAAGCCTGTATTTCTAAGTTTTGTAGAGCGTTGATGGAGAAAGTATAAAGATAGTGTATATAAAAATATAATAAACAATTTTTCACTTTTGACGTCCCACTCATGGGCACGGGCCTTCACTCACTACGAGAGGGATTCAGGCCGTAATCCACCACGCTGGCCCAGTGCAGGTTTGCGGATTTTACAAGTCTTTCAAAAATGGCTTAGATTTTCTAGGACATGCAAGTTTCCTCGCAATGTGTTCCTTCACCGTAAGTGAGTGATAATCATCAAATCGTAATTATGATTCGCACATAGATTTCGAAAAACCCAGAGGTGCGAGCCGAGTTTTGAACCCATAGATAGTGTAGATAAGATTTTTTTAACATTCAATAAATAACTGTAAATGCTATGTAGTGTTCTCTGTTTATCAGACCAAAGGTCGGTTGACTTGTTATTTATTATATATTTTAAAACACCTATTTTTATGAATACTGCATTCATTATTTTTTCATTACTCATACACTGAAAGTAGGTCTGAAGTTGCCTGAGGAGCGGGTTGAAAGTAATACTTTTCTGGCCCGGGAGAATCACTTTCAACTGACAGCTGTCAAATTATAAAAAAAAAACTAGTTCCATTTCTATGGAACCATGTTCAAACTTTTTCTACAGTCACTCAATTACAGCACGATGTAAAATTGAAATAACATAAAGTTGAGTATTAATTAAAGAATATATACTTTTAAATGACTTAATTATAATTTAGTTTCAACAATTTCTTTAAAATAACATAGATTTGGTCAAAATATTTAAAAATGAAAATTAAAAATACTGGCTAAATAATGAAGTTGGCCGGCCAACGAAAAAAAAACAAAATAGGCGGCAATCCGATCTTTTTTTTTTTCGAGTTGTAGAGTATTGTTCATGCTTCCTTGTATTATTTCTTTAGCCAATTCCTGTTTTTATTTTTACTTTCCTTGTATTCGTAATGAAAAGCACAGTGTTTACCTCGGGTGAAAGACTTATTTTGTCCCTCGAACTATTAGCGCCCTCGCTACGCTCGGGCGCCAAACCCCGTCTCGGGAAAAATAAGTCACTTTCACCACTCGTGTAACAATGTACTATTTAAGTTACAAATAAACTACATCCATTGCTTATACCTATTACAGGTAAAAGACCTAAGAGACAAATATTTTCGAGTTATTTATTTATTTGCTGGCGATAATTATTTGAGAACGTATTAATAAAACACAAACATTCAGTCAGTAATGCAAATGTTACCTGAAGGTTCCGCCACAGACTAGTTCCACCGACCTCAAATATTCACGGGCCATTTAACTTTGATCAAAAGACAATTCATTGTGGTCAGCGAAAGTTGAAATTATGTATTATTAAAATGTAGGTAACATTGAAATTATTGCGTTATCCAGTTATTTAGGCATAACTATTATATACATAGGTACATACTACAGTGGTCTACGAATTAGGTATGTGGATAGAAGTTCATATTTCATGTAAGTACTCTACAAACAAATAATAAAAAAAACTTGAGAGGTGTCAAGGGACACCCGGATGGAACGAAGTTTCTTTCGATTAATTAGTGAAGGTATTGTAATTATTTTTTTTTTAAGTTAATTATAATATTTTTTTATTATGAACAAATATAATGTAATATAAACTTAATCAGTAGGCTCAATTTTAGTAATAAAAATAGATAGACGAAACGAAATAGCAAAGCTAGCAAAATAAAACAAACTTGTAGGTATCCATCATTGTCCATTATTTAAATGCGTGCCTATTTATTTAATATAGTTTTTTCTCAACCAATTAGAATGGTTTACAAAATGTGACTTGAATATCAACATCAACTAGACAATTCAAATTTAATAGCATTAGTTTTTTTAATGGAAACCCTTGAACTATTAAACGGTAGCTAGTTAAGTTTCCACCGTCTACAGTCTTGTAGCCTTGGTCCGTTCTCATCACAGTTATTACAATCACACACATCTATCTACGGAGCAATTTGTTAGTCTGTGCGATATCCACAACCAACTATTTAAGCACGGTAGAATTATGTGGGCAGAACCCGAGTCGACGGACACGTACGTGCCTTGACACGAGAAGTAGTTTATTGGACTCGACTAAGACTGTACACAGTCTTGTTATGTAAGCAAATAACGCACAGACGCTACATAAATACATAATTCATTATCGGTCACTGCACGAGTTCGAACGAGATTCTCACACAGCTCACCTTATGATTCGTTCGAGTTTTTAGTGGTAGGGGTTTGATCCTAATGTGTTTTACGTCACATTGACGCCAATTCTATGTAAAATAGATCTCTAATATAGAGAGGAAGACGTCAATACACAAGTTTGACGTGATGACGTAGACACGCGTTTCTTGTTTGTATATCGCCATTATAAATGCATCCTACTACAATCCAGCTTATTGAATATCAGTTTTCCTTATAATAAAATAATATTTATTTAGCCCTTTTGACGTCCCATTCCCGAGCACTTACTACGAGGGGGAGGGGCAGTTTTCCTTATGGTATATAAACTCTTTAACGTCATTTTTTATTGGTACTGGCACGCCACACTCCCACTATACTGTTACTCCTGTAAGCCGGGATCGAAAATGTATCGAATGATGTCTCGAACCCGTAGGAATTTCAATGAAATAATAAATAGGAGAGGTTGGAAGAAAATTATCCACTTCCCTCCGTTGCAAAGCAGGGGCCAAACATGATACTTTAATAAGGTTAATTGCACACAGAAGCAAGAGTTCTATAACGACATTGTTATTCCCCGTAACTCTGAATGTAAATATGGCGGTTGAAGCCGGCTGATGTATTCCAAGTCGCAGCTGATCATCGTCCGCCGCGACCGTAGTTCCTGATCAAAGTTTTCCGCGTGCTGTTTTGGTCGATGTGTTTACACAATTACTTCCTTGTCATCGGCCGTTACAACAAATCCATGTTTTGTCCTCCGACACCCGATGGTGTTTTACTCGAAGCGTTTTATAATGAACCTGCAAATGTTTACGTTACTTATACGTACATATTTGCGTCAATGGAAGCTGCTTACTCAGAAATTACATGACGCAGGAAAACAGTGTTTAAAAACATAAAATAAAATTGTTGTTTTCAGTCTACCGTTATATTTTGCAGGCGAGCTGGATGAGGAAACAACAAGTTTAATGTCACTACCTAGGTGTGGTGTCAGAGACAAAGTGGGATTCGGAGAAAGCCGTGCCAAACGATACGCGCTGCAGGGTGAGTGAACACCTGACTTCTATCTTCACATTACTCATATTTAGGTTTTATTCTGGTATACCCCTGCGGAATGGCGCAGGCAATACCAATTCATGAACTTCCTATGACTATAAAACAATCTATTGTTTGTGTATCAAATTGAAACAGAGACGGTAGCGGATGTAATTGTGAATTTCATAATGGTTCTTCCTATGTATAAATAATGGTATTTATAAAGCCATATTATTGAAGTATTTGCTCTGCTAGTTTCGTCCAAGTCCAATACATTTATGATTGTGTCCAAATGTCAGGATCAAGATGGCGTGTGAAGAACCTAACATACAAGATCTCCAAGTACCCGTCGAAGCTGAACCGCGCTGAAGTGGACAACGAGCTTGCCAAGGCTTTCTCTGTTTGGTCTGACTACACAGACCTGACCTTCACACAGAAGAGGTCCGGTCAGGTGCACATTGAAATCAGGTATGGATTTTAAACCTTAAAGAATATATTGTTTGTATATTTAGAATTTTAGGCATGGACATTACAATGTGATGTGAAAAAACTATTTTTAGCTGCTGAAATAGCCTTTCTACAGCTATTATTCATTATTCTCGTTTTTTATAAATTCAAATATACTTTTCATTACTCATACTCTGAAAGTAGGTCTGAAGTTGCCTGAGGAGCGGGTTGAAAGTAATACTTTTCCGGCCCGGGAGAATCGCTTTCAACTGACAGCTGTCAAATTATACAAAAAAAATACTAGTTCCATTTTCACATTTCTATGGAACCATGGTAAAACTTTTTCTACAGTCACTCAATTACAGCACGATGTAAAATTGAAATAACATAAAGTTAAGTATTAATTAAAGAATAGATATTTTAAATGACTTAATTATAATTTAGTTTCAACAATTTCGTTAAAATAACATAGATTTGGGCAAAATATTTAAAGATGAAAATAAAAAATAATGGCTAAATAATGAAGTTGGCCGTCCAACGAAAAAAAAAACAAAATAGGCGGCAATCCGATCTCTTTTTTTTTCGAGTTGTAGAGTATTGTTCATACTTCCTTGTATTATTTCTTTAGCCAATTCTTGTTTTTATTTTTACTTTCCTTGTATTCGTAATGAAAAGCACAGTGTTTACCTCGGGTGAAAAACTTATTTTGTCCCTCAAACTATTAGCGCCCTCGCTACGCTCGGGCGCCAAACCCCGTCTCGGGACTAAATAAGTCACTTTCGCCACTCGTGTAACAATGTACTATTATTGAATAGTTACGCATACTTTGTGCATTATTTTGACGCACAAAAACATTACGGTGAAATCAATAAACAAGGAATAATTTGTTGCCAAAACTTATGAAATATTTTTTTCAGTGTCTCGTTTTAAATGTAATTTCGTACTTAATTGAAAGTTTACACAAATATAAGAGACTGGTTCGTGCGAAACGAAATACAATTATTTATTTGTAGTTTGTGCGACCAATTTTGTTGCGATCATTGTTTAGATCGACGCCGCGATACTGAGTGCGCAATCATGGTGGACGTATTGTGTGTAGGGTTATTTGAATCGGTAATAATACGTTTTTCGTCACAATCCGCGGTAATCTGTGTTGCGTAACTGAACAACAACAGTTGTCATTGAACGAGCCATAATGCACATGACTACTTGTAGTTATGGAAATGGCAAAACGTTTGTGTGGACTTGATACTTTTATAATAAAATATTTAGTTTGATGAGAGCTTAAGGATAGAAAGTCGTAAGATCGAACCTCCGTGATATAAGGTCTAATTTTAATAATTCACAATATTTTGTTTTCTACCTACTACTAAAAAATATCTGATTGTGTAAATATTTTCTGCTGGATGGTAGCGAATGTTTTAATCAAAGGTCAGCTGTTAAAAAACAACTTATGGGTTTTTTTTTGTGATAGGTACATCATCTTTACTTAGGCACCATGCAAAATATCGTGCATTGAAAGACCTTATATATATGTATTTATGGTAGATGTTTTATCAGTGGTACAACCCATACTAAACTTCTAGGTTTGAGAAGGGTGAGCATGGAGACGGCGATCCATTCGACGGTCCTGGAGGCACTCTCGCACACGCCTACTTCCCTGTAAGTATAATCTTCGTGATAAAAATAGAAGAGTTCGAACATTTTCGTAATCACCAGCCTTTAATATTGGGTCACGTCACAAAACAACTCAATTTATCGAATAACATTTAGAAAATATTATAAATCATTATGTGGTTTTGAATAATGAAAAGTAACGGATGTAACACATTGTCGTCTGAACAGTGAAAGTACGTTTTGTGTCGGTAATATGATAATCATACGTCTCATTGTGACTAACAAATTATAATATTCGTTCCGTTTAGCTAGCGTTAACTGTTACTGTAAATGCTCTATTATATTATGAACGGTTTGCTAAACATTAAGATGTAGGCCGACCGACAATGCAGACTTTTCCTTTTAGATAGTTTTTCGGTCAAAGGCTCGGTGTCTATAGTATAATGTCTGTCTATCTAGGTACTAAATAACATTGAGTAATTTTCAGTTTGATCAGTATTATTGGGACACATATGACGATCGAATTTGACTCTACATTATATTTTTTCACAGCTCTATTTTTCTTTCATCTCACCCATAAAAATAAATAAATAAATAAATATCGCCAGACAAACATACCAACTATATGGTCCCAAACTAAGCAAAGCTTGTACTATGGGTACCGTACAATGGACTGGGGGCGATCCCAGTGACACCCAGACCAGGGAAAATTACGAAAAGGCCATTTCCGAAATTTACTGACGGGAATCGAACCCGCAACCACCCGGTGCTGTGAGCCGAGCGGCCTACGCTCGAACCACTGCACCAAGCGGTCGTCAATCCAAGTGGAAATCCATGAGTATAAACCTTTCGCAAAATGTAAATGAAATATTGCAGAACTCTGCAGAAGTGTAATTAATTGATTTCTCGGAAGCCTACGTGCAGTCACTCGTTGGAGTTACCATTCAATCATTGTAATGACAATGATTACACCGGCGAGTTAGCGGCTGTTTTCCTTAATCCACGCATTTTTTGTTGCAGGTCTACGGCGGTGACGCTCACTTTGACGACGCTGAGGTGTGGTCCATTAATTCGAAGAGGGGCACCAATCTCTTCCAGGTATTGTGACAATAATTTAGTACACACACTCATGTACGTATGTATGTGTGTGTGTATTATATATGGGTTAGAACCCACTGTTTGTTACATTCTTTAATCCTATCTTTCACTTCATCCTATATTATTCACATCTATCTACACAAAAAGTAAATCATGTCATGACAATACAAGGTTACCTATTATGCAAGATATTTTCCGCGATATAACAATTTATCGACCACGGCATCTATGCAATAATCGAGAACATTTATATCTAAATTACACACAGTATAATAGCTAGATACGAAAGCTTTTTGATCTCGCAATCGCTTTAGTTATTTTGCTATTTTATTGGGAATATGTAAACAAGTGTTATTTCAGAATGTAGCTTAGATAGACCTTTCATTTCAATCCGCCAAGTTCTTTTTGCATGATCATCAGTTGTACCTACGAACAAACAAACACACTTGTTTATACGATAGTAATGTTACGACCACGATCTCCAGGTGGCGGCGCACGAGTTCGGCCACTCGCTGGGCCTGTCGCACAGCGACGTGCGCTCGGCGCTGATGGCGCCCTTCTACAGGGGATTCGACCCCGCCTTCCAGCTCGACCAGGACGACATACAAGGCATACAGGTAACTATATTAACTTACCAATTCCTATATAATCAGCATCAACCGTAATAAATAACTGTCTTAGAGATTTAAATGCTGTCCTGAGGGGGTGTGTGTGAGTGTGTGTGCCGGCATGACAGTGTGTATGGTATCCGCAGGCCCTGTACGGACACAAGACGCAGACGGACATCGGCGGCGGCGGGTACCCGGCGGCGCCGTCCGCGCCGCGCGCCACCACGCAGGCGCCCTCCGCCGAGGACGCCGCGCTCTGCGCCGACCCCAAGTTCGACACCATCTTCAACTCCGCAGACGGCGGCACCTTCATATTCAAGGGTGAGTCACAGTTCAGTTTTGTTACAAAAAAATAACCCTTCCGGTTGAATTTTCCGTAGTCGATTACAAAAAACCTTTCTAGAATAGACAAAGCCCGCTGAGATATTTATCGTATCTTCTCAGTCGAGGTCGCCGCCGCAGGCCTAAATAAAATATGTTTTGTGGTAGGAACAACTTTAGCATTAACCTACTAAGGTGCCATGCAAAATATCGTGAAATTAAAATAACACCTTTTATTTAGAACGGTTCACAAACACAATATAGGTAATTTCAAATGAACTTGTTTATAAAGTATAATTTTACGTATAAGTAATAAGTATAATTTTTATAGAAACGGCATCGCAAATTAATAAAACAAATGTGGTAGGTATCCGCACACTTCTGGGAATTCTATTTTTTTTTTACATCGTCATGGGGCTTACGCTAGGATTCACGTTTTTCATAGTGTATTCACAAACGCGGGACCGCTTTGTGTATTTGTAATATTTTTTTACACAAAGCTAGCAGTGTCAGCATAAAAAAAGCCTTAGTTACAATAGAACATTTGAATAAATGAAACTCATCAAAGTTTAACTAGTTGTAATACCAGCGTCTGTGACGTCACAGACACCTCAATCCCAAGGTTGAGAGATTATTTTGTGAATTCAAATGTCACCTATGGAGAAGGTTACGCAACACAGTAGTGCTTATATTAAAAACTTTCGTAGGATAATTATGATATACCGAGTGACTTAAAATTGACCCCCACGAATTTTTAGTTAATTATTAGTTTCGAGTTTAAGTTACAACATCAATTTTTACTAGATAATTTTTTACTATAAACTTAATTAGTAACCGAAATAATAGTCATAAGGTCTACATGTCAATGTCTCTATTTGCCCATGCTTACTAAAATAAATTTTTACTCAAAAATCTCAACGTTGGCTAGAGGTCTCATTACAGAAGAACGTTGAAGGGCACGTGACCAGTGCACGGTTCAACGTTCTGGATTGTAGTCATAAAATATGAGAGTACAGTATGAAGATACCGTCCCCAGGCGAGCACTACTGGCGGCTGACGGAGGAGGGCGTGGCGGCGGGCTACCCGCGGCTGATCGCGCGCGCCTGGCCCGGCCTGCCCGGCAACATCGACGCGGCCTTCACATACAAGAACGGCAAGACCTACTTCTTCAAGGGCTCCAAGTACTGGCGGTACAACGGACAGAAGATGGACGGCGAGTACCCCAAGGAGATCAGCGAAGGTGAGCCTTTAATAAATAAGCCCCCGAGTTGACAATACCAGGGTGTAATTAATAATAAAGGAAGTAGCAAGGCATCTCTGTAGTCGTTTTTAAGCTGACTTCGAATACGCTCGAACTATCACCATGTAACATATAGATTACGACAGTTGCTGCAAAGCCTCTGAAAAAATCTGCGAAAGTATCTATACAACCCACGAAAAATAATTTAAAAGGTTTATACTCGTAAAATAATATTAAAAATGTGCCATTTTCATGTCGCACTCCGGGTTTTTAATTTCGACTGTAAGCTAGTGACGGATTGCAGTCTGAACTTTGGATGCAGATCGTCTCATCCATCCTTGGACTTTCGATTGAAATAATTAATTAAAGCAGTGCTCTGAATAATTCTTAAATCCCCGTCCAGGTTTCACTGGCATTCCCGACAACTTGGACGCGGCGTTGGTCTGGTCCGGCAACGGCAAGATCTACTTCTACAAGGGCTCCAAGTTCTGGCGGTTCGACCCGGCGCAGAGGCCCCCGGTGAAGGCCACCTACCCCAAGCCGCTCTCCAACTGGGAGGGCGTGCCGGACAACATCGACGCCGCGCTGCAATACACCAACGGATACACCTACTTCTTCAAATCCGGGTCGTATTGGCGGTTTAATGATAGAACATTCAGTGTAAGTCCCTTGCATGTATTTTTGTCAGATATACCATTTGAACTGGATATCCAGCACCAATTGCTGCATCTGGTCTGTGTCGAAACATAAACTGATTAGCATAGTCGACAAGTCGAGGGGCTCAGCTACCCCTAGATCTGGTTGCTGTCTATTTTTCATTCAGAATTAATATTTCAGTCCTACTCACTTCGGTCTTTACCTACAGGAAATTTCTGATTCCCTCCCCCGTAGGCCAATAGCTTTGATTTCCTCCTCCCAAGTCAAAAAACTAGGTACGCCCATGGATAAGGTAGGAGATGAAGATGTATGTTAATGGTGAGTCTCGGCCTCCGCAGGTGGACGCTGACAACCCTGCGTTCCCGCGCGCCACCGCCTTCTGGTGGCTGGGGTGCAGCGGCGCGCCGCGCGGCACCGTGGGAGGTAACGCCCGCCTCGCGGCCGCGCCCGCGCCCGCGCGCGCGCAGCACGACCAGCCCGACGACGACGACGACGTCGGCGACATACTGTTCGACGCAGGTAGGCCGGGGACCCCGCCGCGACACGCGATACTGACGACTCTCACACACTGCAATCTGACTGGACGATGACAAATAATAATTACGAATCACTGAAGTCCTTAATTAATCTCGAGTCTGAGAGCGGTGTTGAGTACCTACGCTTTCGACATGTCATTGTGTACTGAAATGACATTTTTAAATTTAGATACCTTCATTATTTCGGGGATAAGGTGTAAAATCGATCGATGGTGCAATACAATGAGATGAGTCGACGTCGAGCGACAGTTTCTACACTCGTAAATGATGATGAAAAATATACGACGGCATCACAAGCTCTACATTCACGAATTGTTTCAGTTATACAAACTAAGTTGCAGTCGTTTTTACAAATAATTGCTTATAATGATAGAAAGCAATATATAGGTATATGTTCGACTTTGATATCAGTGAAGGCACAGCAATAACTTTACCAACTTCATGACTGACTGGACAAATGGGAATATCATGGAGCTAAATAACGTCATGTGAAGGACTGAGTAGCTCTTGACTTGACTCAACTAATAATACCGAGGAACTCAAAGAATAATACATGATTGACAGTATTCAAATGCAATTTATGAAAAAAAAAACAATATGAAATGAGACTAACTGAGTTTATATAAACTACTTATCTACAGGAATAATAGGAGAGAGCGGTACAACCAGACTGGACTGTAGGGACGTTACCACTAGTCTTAGTCCACTGTTAAATGTTCGCTCTTGTGTCTCCTTGTGTGGATGTCTTTCTATTAGTTGTTTGTTTTACTCTTCTCGTTGAATTTACTTGAATAATTTACCGTTGTTCTAGACCCAACTGAGTAATTAATTAAAACTTTTAAATGTATTTTATTATCATAAGTTCAATGTTACTTCTTACAAAACTTCTCAATAAATCTTCAGTTGGGGTTTCCATTGACTAACAAATATTATAAATTAGATTTTCATTCACTAACCGTAAGTAACAAATTTCGGCTTTACTAACTGCTAATACGTTTAACCCTGATAACTTAACTCTGATAACCGGCTTGCATAAATTTTTACGCATGGCCTCCGCGGCCAGCATTTACTAACTTCTTGAGTATGGTACCGGCCTTGTGTGCGGTGTGGCTTGTGGTGTGCGTGCAGTGGCGGACGGTGGCAGCTCCCTGCCGACAGGACGACTACGTGGCTTGGGCGTCTTCGAACCTACTTGCTGTCGTTGAGAACCGTGGCAGTCGAATAGATACGAGTACATAAAACATAAATTATTAGAATGAATTTTGCGACGCCACGGTTTCATCGACGTTGTCGAACTGTGTGTTTGTTTTTATGAAGATAATGTAGTCACCACCTTGCATCGCAAATATAAATTATTGCGGCACTAGCACCACCTCAGTACCTATAATAATAATAATTACTTTGTTTATATTTTCTGAATCGACACAGAACAATCTATATACGGTCTTATTTTAATAATGCACGATTATTTGTATGGTACCTTAGTAGATGAGTAGGTACCTACCTACCATAAAAAAGCCTGATAAGTATATTTCTAACAGCTGATCACTCGCTACCAACCAACCAATAAATCAATTTTATACCATATTTTTTTTTTGTGGCATGCACATAATCTTTAATATTTACTAAGGCGGTATGCAAAATATCTTGCATTAATAAAATAAGACCTTATGTTCTAATGACAATAAATTAAAATCTAAGTTGTCTCTTAATACAAATTTGGAGCAAAATAGAGTTGCAAGATAATTTTAGTAAGAGGTTTAACCTTTACTGTTGTCGGTCCAGGGAACATCTACTTATTTGTGTTGTGGATTTAAATTTTTTGACATAATCACAATTCTTGTTGAATGTTGCACCAAGATTTTAAGTTTGTTACTCACATGAACAACAAGTTACCGATGTACCAATTATTAATATCTACTTACTGTTACACAACAAAGGTGCTTGGTTCTTGTTCACGTTTCGATATGTGTGTGTGTGTTTTTTTCTAGGTGTAAAATCATCCGCTCCGCGATCATTCTTCTGGTTCAGGAAATAGCCTCGATGGAGTGTTCCTGAATATTGTACATAGAGAAATTACATAAAGAACAAAGACTCAATTAGTAATATAGACAATATAAGCGAATACCAGTGAGATTATAGAACATAAGCGGTGATTTTAGTACCGGCGAGCTTGTCACGCGATGCCTGTACGTTCTATTTCATTTCACGTTACTGTTTTGGATTTGGTGTCTAAGCAGAGCATAAGAGACAGAAAATCATCACAATATAACGTTGGGCCTCTTTCATATTATAATTCGTGGATCCCCGTTAATACTTAAGATGTTGTCCTTTACGCTCTGTTTAGATTGTATGCATGTGTACTACATGGTATTTCGCAAGCTTCTCGCTTATCCACGGTGTGGGATCACTTCTTATCTGCAAGGTAACACATTGCTTCAGTTTATTTATTTATTTATAGAGCACTGTCCTTCAACACTAAAAAATATTATAATATACCATTACGTTAATTTAACATGAGTGACTTTTTAAATTGATTAGTTTAATCATCACCATTTCGTCGTTGTTGTAGTATTAGTAGTTTGCCTTTCCAGTTTTATACGATTATGGATACGGGAGCACTCCGTTAATTTAGATATATATGGTTTTGGAAACAATTAAATTATTTTAAAAGATACCTACAAATAAATTTACAGGGAATGTCAAGCATAGCATAAAAGTTATCGTGTTGAATATTTAATTTGCACGCAATCAACATTTTCTTGAACGAAGACCATTGTCTACAACAGCGTAAGATTTGCAGTTTATCAACAAATTAAAGCACCTTTTCTGGTTTTGTTTGTGAAGCACCCTGCATACATTTTTGACAAGAACTATCCCTGCGTTTGACTTGAAAAGTCTTGTTGTTTGAAAGCAGTACGTTTAAATTTAACTTTTTATAATGCCTGTGGAACGGTGTAATAAAAAAAATATAATAACGGAAATTCGATGATCCATTCAAGAATAGTATTAATGTAACAAATACTTGTATAAGTTTGTAGCGTAGATTTGTAACTAACTTAGAATAACGCATGAAACTGACAAAGTACCAGTTGATATTGTACCTGTGTAGTTTAAATTAACATACCAAAAACTAGACTATTAATATGAATTATTAAATTGACCAATATTGCATGTAAATTCGCGTTCTCATCTACTTGTGTAAATTGAGTAGTGTATTAGTAGTGTTGCACATGGGTCGGTTGTGGTGATTAAAGCCACTTTGCTAAATGCAAGTTAATGTTTCAGTGATCAGCGTTCAATCTGACGGGGCTAGCCTGTAGTGACGTTCTCTCGCGGCCCCGAGCCGGTTCATATATTAGGAGGGTTTATACTTCCTCCGCCGCGACATCACTCATCCGCATCTGTAGGTTTATTTTAATTTCATTATGATTTTATGCCGTGAATTTCATTGTATTCCTAAATAAATTACTTTACTACAAGTTCTAAACACTATATTATGGAGAAAAAAATATACAAATATGTATATCAATTAAATTGGAACGGTCTGATTAAATTGAAATCATATGATTATATGCATAATTATGCCAATTGCCAATATCTCCAAGAGCAAGTTTATATTATATAGATATCACATGAAATTTGCGGCTCCATATTCTCACATTCATTTTTGTTTTGTCTTTTTATGTGATCGCACATGTTGATCGTTGTTAAAACACTTAACTATGGTGAATCACCGCCTCCACCGCACGCTGCACAGTGTCCTCACATAGTTCGTGTTTAGCATGTGTTCCCGTGTGTGTGCAGATGGGCCTGAGTCTTCGGGCGGTAATAGCGGCGCGAGTCCAGCATCGCACGCGTCGCCGGCGGCGCTGGTAGCGGCGCTGGTGGCGGCAGCCGTGCTGCGCGCGCGCGCCTAGCGCCCGCACCGCCCCCGCCCCTGCCCCCGCCCGCGCCCGTGCCGCTCGGGTCGTGACGCTGACTGTGATCGTGTACTGTGTGCCTGTTCGCGTTCGGTATATTGTGTATAGCGAACGCTCCTGCTGTGATGACGAGTGCGCCTTTTATATACTGTTGCGAGAACGATAATTTAATGCGAAGTCATAGTTTTTATACTTAATATAAATAGATGATGTAAGCTCGAGTGTGATATTGACGTAAGCGATGATTTTTTTTATATTAAAATATTTAAATTGACCGCTTCAGATATTTTTATTTAACATACCTGTGTGATTTAATGTTCGGCGCTGAGGATAAATAATACTCACATTTTGTATTTTTAATCGGTTTATTTAACGTTTTTCTGGTTCTCCAATAATTCCTCTTAAGTTAGTAATTACAAGTTTATATGACAATATTTTTCGTTTTTATTCCATTTTCATAAACGTATTTTTTAATAAACATCTCCACAATTCATCATAACACGGTCGTGCGACCTACTGTCTCAATCGTTCTAACTCTTAGGAAAATGCAAATAATAATAAATTTCAAATTCTGTCTACGATTATTTGAACGTGATTAATCTTACTTTCAACTGTCGAACGATGTCTACATGCGGTGGTGTCGCGAAGCAGGGCACTACGCGGGTGCTACGCAGCCGCTACGCCGTAGCCTGCCTAGCGCTCGCTGTGGGACCAGCGCGCCGTACCCGCATGCATACCCCCGCCGCACACTAACGGCAAATACACTGATAAATAATATTCCCAACCCTTGAAAATTCTACTTATCACTGGTAATAGGAAAGCGTCTTGGGCGGCTAGATTGGAAGCTATATTTTTTTAAATCCTAGAAATTAATAGCCCGAGGTAATTTTCAAAACATTCCTGCAGCTTGTGAAAAAACATTGGGTTTGTGTGGCTACAGGACATCTTGGTATGTTCGGAAGTTAGTTATGTTGCTAATATGAACGCAGAGTTAGACGTATTATATACCGAGGGTATTCGCCAACAGGTTTCATAATCATTTAGAAGGCAAACCATAATACTTATTACACGATCACTACTCGAGAAACACCTACGACACATCCTAGATCATATCAATATATAAACGCAGCCCGCGTGCTGAGCAATGCGCGAAGCCCCCGCGCCCCTGCCTACCCCTGTATCGTTATGAGTTAAAATTTTACACTACGCTACCTCTCTCACTATGAATTAGGCATTTTTAATGATATTATTTATAGAGATTAAAATTATTTTTAAGCGGTCCTGAAGACAGTTCGACAATTTATCAATAATGATTCCCTCCAATGTGACAGTGCAGTCCTAAATATCATATTTATCGAAACGATTTTAAACATAAGATCATTAACTTTAGATATAGTGCCTCGAAGTCCTCGTAATCATACATATATTTATATGATCTAGAACTCATTAGGAATAAATGTGTTTGATGCGATTTTTTACACAATATTTATTGTATTAAAACTGAATGAACACAATCACACGTCCACTGCGATCAGTACAAAATGTACAGGGAAGTGTCCATACAGTGTCCCTAACTAAACGTACGATGAGCGGCTACGACCCCCGACTGGAGCCAACATAACGCTACCAAATTAACACAAAACATTTAATTTTAAATGGAAATATAACACTAAGTAGTTACATACATTATATTAATGCTAATTTATGAACATACATTTAAATGGAGCAAATAAATAGATAGATCGCAGGCATTTATTTCTCTCTTATAGCTGAGTTATTTGACAGCTTGTTAGCTATTTTTGTTTCATATATCCGCATGTCCTCGTCACAATCAATGTTTTAAGGCCCGTATTATAAATCGATCTTAAATCTGAGAGCGATCTTGGAAATGTCATTCTTATGTAATGCCAGTACATGACACTTACGAAAATGACACGTCAAAAGCTTACTCAAAACCGCTCCCAGACTTGAGATTGATTTATTAATACGGGCCTAAACGGTACACAAGTAGTTATGGCACGTAACATGACGTTATTTTGTAAATACGCATCGCCAATTTAAATTTTACATTACTAGATCGTTATTTTATTATACAAATTACCTGTTATTTAATAATGCGCACGCCTTCACACAAGGAGAATGATTTGCTTCGCGAAGCAAATCAAGGGCGCCTTCTACAAACCAAAAACCACCCATAGATTGTCCGTCCGCCTGATATGCTAGGCTGACAATGTAGATATGTAAATAGATTGCCAAAACCATAAAACTCGCACACACACTGCCCATACTGGAATTATTTTGAAACCCACGAAAAGTGCCAAATTAAAATTTGTAAAGTTCGTAGATATTTACATGATTATACATACCTACTCGTGTACCTTTGTTAAATTATCTAGTAACTTCTTATTGAACAACTTTATTTCAATGTAAATACCAGCCAAGAAATGACTGTGATTTATCTACGTATTTGTGTAAAAACATGATATGAAATAATAAAACATACTTAATACAACAAGTTAAATTTAGTCGTGTAGGAGTCTAAGGAGAAACTTTCGGGGTTTATCAAATATGGCTAACCTAATAACCGTTGCCAATTGCGTTTCAGATTAAAATAACGTACAAATTATTAAATCTATTTATATGTATTATGTACTCGATACATCATAAGACTTTGATACATATCAATTTGTGTCTTAATGTTACTTAACTCCTTCCTAAGTACGGGTAACATTGAAGGCCATATCGCAGCGCCGCGTCGTACGCACGTTTTTTCCAACCGCAAAACAAGTGCCTGACGGCCAAAAACTATACAGCAGAAAAGCGGAACGGAAATTTGCAGACCATGGCTGTTATATTTCATAATGTATTCGGGGTTTTGTGCTTTAAATGTGGCTTATATAAATGCGTAGCGTTGGCCCGCAATAGGTAACGTATGACGTGACATATTTCATACCAAATCGTATCTATCTATACTAGTGTTCATCTATCCAGTCACTTTTCGGGTATTATGAGCTGCCCACTGAATAGAGAACAAGTTTCTTATACCATGGTATTTCCCCTCGCCACTTTTCCATAGCAGTATTATATGACGTTTGCAGATACTTAGAAATCCACAAATTCGTTGATAGATTTTGCCTGTATCGATAAAAAAAACAATAAATAAGTACAAAATCACCGATCATGAATTGTATTCGTTGTTTCTTAACATTCGGTGTGGTATTAAAAATCAAACAGTTTAACCATAGACAGTAGGTTGTATACAAGAGTTCAACGCAGCTACGTATTACTTACTAAGTTATTTCGTTATACATAACGATGTATAGACCTATAACGAAATAGATTAAGTAACGTTTTACTAGCTAAATGTGCAAGCAGATCGGATTTAGTGTCAAAGTGATGGGTACATACATACTTGCATATTGATCAACATGATTCGTTGCTATAAGTAAATAAATATTAAATTGATTAGGTAAATAATAATGAAGTCAATATTATAATTTGAATAACCCACCGCAGACTCAATCCGCGTGGGGGTTCTGTTCTGTTACTCACTCACATAAGTAATTTACATAAATTATCGTGCTTATACATTTCTCAACAATACCTACCAACCTTATCATACAAAAGCGACACACAAATATTCCGGTAATCGACTGTAACGAAACTTTGATACTTTGTGGGTCATTTTGTACATTTGTTAGTTTTTCCACTAAATACTAGTTGCATATCGTCGCGTACTTCACTGAGCTTTACATAAACAGAGATTTGGAGATATTTTAATACCACAACCGAATCCTTACATTTTATCCCCTAAGCATAGCGACGTTTACTGCCAATTATGAAATAAAATGTATCTATAGGTAAGTACATCGTATAAAACACACCATTATCAACAACAACACGGACATATTATTTCATCAAGCCTCGAAAGAAAGAAAATGATTCATGCACTGAAACCCGTTCAACATAATATCGTTAAAACGTACAAAACTTCGATTTACACCTACTATATTGAGTTCCTTTATTTGTTATAAGTATGTGTAAAGGCTACAATTTGGTGTTTCGCTTACATCACTATATTTTGGAGAATAATAATGTACCTACGTAAATACAATTTAAAATCACTTAATCATCGATGGACGACCCCGAAAGCACGTTTCTCTGTTTTGTGCGTGTGTGTGACAGTCAACCGAGTCGCCGCGCAACATAACGTGACGGACTACATCGAACAATACAGCTAGTTAATTCCTGAGTGTTGTGTGGTTTACAATGGCATGGCGTGGAGAGTGGGCTGCCCGCCAGCGCGGCTGGGCGCCTCGTGCGCGGGGCGACGGAACATTCACACGTGAACAACAACATGGCAAGTAAACGAACGAGGTCTCGGCAGACGAAGCACGGACATGCCGACTTTCGCGACTCCTAATCGATTACTTCCCAGTTAATTTTTACAGCTAAATAAGTTTTCATACAATGTTTTACGTAATCAGCGCCCATTTTTCAAATATTATTTGTGCGTTAAACATTTACACTTTATTTATGTACATCAAAACATACGTATATCATTCAAAAACATAATGTATACGCTATCACCGAGCGTTTAACAAAACGTTACTCAAATTACACTAAACCTAAGGGCACGTGTTGTGTGAACTTGTAAGGAGGAGGGCCGGCGGCGGCGACACGTCGACCAGAATTTACTACGAATTATTGCTACCTTTGTGCTACTACCAATACCACTCCGAGAGAAGACGGCGAGATACAGACTTGAGGGTAGAGTAATTTTTGAATTGCGTGTTTTTCGCGATATTGAGATTTATAGCCGTAAGTACGCATGCTTATAATGTGGGTACCCAGTTCGTCAACTGCGCAACGCAGATTAAGTTAAGCGTTAATGTTTATCGAATTGTTGTTGAATCAACTCGCTAATTATGAACAACACCGGACCGAACTCCTCTTGGTCTTGCGCTATCTACTCTAGTTAAGTGGCAAGTGAAGATATCGAGAGAAGCGGGTGAGGAGACCCACAAGAAGAAATACACGGTCAATGTGTAAGTTTTAACGAGTGCTCGAAATTGATCCAATTAATTATGTTCTAGTAATTCATTTTCTATTATCTACTAAATTTTAGACACCTTGATAATTAATTTATACATAGGTACACGTTAATATCGTGAAACGACTCCTATGCGGAAGCCGCCGTCCAATGCGAAGAACTTTGCCAATTCATAAAATTCTAGTGCATAAAGATTTGACTCGCTGAAACAAGTTGCACTGTGACTCTATCTATATTCTACAAAATTTTTAGATGTATAAAATTAGATAGATATAGTAAAAATTGGCCAAAAAATGTTAATTTCATGATTTTATTTTGGTTTGATACATTATCCGTCGGTTGTCAATTTTAACGAGTCGACTTTTTAAATTAAATAGCTCTCGAATCATCTACTAACTACAAACTCTCTTCAAGGGACTATCACTACGATTTGAAACTATCCCTCTCACGCTCGCCAACGATAACACAGTATTAGCAATATGCATAAACTGGATGGAATATATTGAATGTCTTAAATGTCACAAACGTTGTTAGAGAGAAAATAATCCACTATAGGATCGGCTATCTGACGGTCTTACTTCAAGGAATATTCGCAAGGATCGCACGGGCATATTATATACTCGACTGAAACAATACAACCAATTGGTCACAATTCCACTCATACTGTGTAACGTTTCTAATGTATGATATTCTGAAATGAATTACATAGATACATGGGAATAGATATCATAGTTATAGGTTTGGTACGCGTGTAAACGCTGAGTGATATGGTGTGGAGGCGCGACGGGGCGGAGAGCCGCGCGGGCGCCGCGCCGCCGCCGGCCGCGTCCGCGCCGCGCCGCGCCTGCATTCTACCTACCTACATCATCACACAGACAGACAAACAGATCTGGTTATATAGAAAGATGTTACAAAACAAGCCTTAAGAAGCGTTAATAGACCTTTAGCACCTTCGGTGACGACGATTAAGTATGGGAGTGGAAACAACAAACCGTTCTTTGATATTATGTACACGATAAAAACGTAAAAAATAACTTACTTAATATTATTATCATTTATCATTTGAATACAACAACTACATCCCCGACCGAGGACAATATTCCCAACAAATGTCCATTCAATAAAGTCTTAATAACCTTAAATCTTGTTTCAATCACATAATGTTCAACGAGAACGCTATAATTTATATTTATTTAAACAAGAGGAAAGTAACAAATCCCGTAACACGATGTGAACGATGTTACAGATTCTGAAGGTGTGATTTAATTTATCATCACTCAACACGATATACATATATAATAATATATATCGGTATTATAAAAATCAATCATATAAAAATTCATTTCAACCATGTCACATAATAATATTTTGAATTATATTGAATGATAGTTCATAAGACGGATATAATTACATATAACTTTCATTACATGCATTAGTCATATATTACCTCTTACAAAACAACAACTACATTATTAATCCTATATTACTGTCATTTTTACATAATTATAGACCAGCTATTTAGGCTCTCACACAAGGACAGGCGGGCGCCGCTGCGGCGCTCGACTCATCACACCGCCGACGAGACCCGGCGCACTCGTGTAGGACCTTCTCATTGATTTAAATGAACGAACATCGGCATATCTACTATATAAAAATAAGTCGGGTTTTCCTTCCTGACGCTATAACTCCAAAACGCACGAACCGATTGCCACGGTTTTGCATTCGTTGGAAAGGTCTCGGGCTCCGTGAGGTTTATAGCAAAGAAAATTCAGGAAAAATTTCAACAGACCGCGGACGGAGTCGCGGGGCACAGCTAGTATAATATAAAAACTAATCATTATATAATATAGAAACACAAAACATTGCTATGATATGAGAAATGAACGTGCGTATATAATTAATTAAACATTAAAATGTGAAACTGAAACATCACATCATAGCATTTGCTTCACATCACGATTTGATCACGTTTAATCGTAGTGATGTGACTGCGCCCTGCGACGCCGCCCTCCATGTGTTATTGCAGCATTACAAAAATAATTATTTCAAAACTGATTCCCATAACCTATCTATTGTCACATGTTCAAAAGAGTTCGACTTCACGTATGATGTGCACGCACGAAATAAGGAATTAGGCTAATTTTCTGCCTTGGCACCAATAATATAATTTATACTTGTATATTTACCGGGCATATCGAGGTAGTGCGTCAAATGATCAATCAGACATGAATCTCACTCTTCATCCCACGATAGCGGAGGGCGGATAACTTGCAACCTGCCATGTTTGGTGGCTGCCACTGACTTGTAGATGCATACGCCTTGATCTGTGTAGGCGTCTACATGATGACGTTACTTGGGCATAGGACAATCCCATCACGCGATTCCTTATACAAACATATATAGCGTCATATGCACCTCTGTACTTCCCTAGGCCGGTTGCGTCGCGAGCACAAAATAATGGTATATATAAAGGTCTCGACACATTTTCATTACAGAAAGTTTCCTATCTATTTCTGGACTTGGACTATATTGCTTTAATTTCTGAAATGAAGTGCCAAACTAGGTCAGCGATTACAACTCAAATCACGTGTAGGTGCCTAATGCACACTGTAACTGTAAAACGCTATTTAAAATATATTATGCAAATTTTTCACTTAAATCAAAACTTTGTGAATCTTGTTTAGAATTCGTGCCGTAACATACTGGCCGGAACGTCGGCTAACAGGCTACCGAGATAAAATTATTAAGTAATTCTTTTGTGAACATTTGGTGTTTCCATATCAGGTTTATCGAACGATCGGACACAAATATTAACTTACAGTCTATACGGCGACGTGGCCGCGGCGATGGCGGGCTACCCCGCCGCCGCCGCGACCCGCGTCCAACTTCGAACTCGAAACTGCGCGCTATTTATTATCATAAGTACAGCACTAACAGAGGTTCCGATCCCAGGCCGGCGATCGCGGGACGCGCGGGTGCGACGCACGTTAACGTAAAACTATAACCGCGAATCGCGCACTTTCACTAAACACGCGGTGGCGGTCCAGTGGGTCCGTGCGAGCTGCAGCAGCAGCGCGGCGGCGAGCAGCGCGGCGCGCGGCCGCTCCGCGCTCGCCGCCGCGGCCGCTGCCGCCGCCGCCTGGTACGGCACGGAGCAGGTGGCCACGCGCTCCTCCACGGGCGCGCACCGCTCCGCTTCGGGCCGCGGCGGCTCGCTCAGCCGCGACTCGCACCGGTAGCACAGCCGCCCCTCGCAGTACCAGTAGCAGCACTCGTCCCACCCGTAGTTGGACTTGTTCGCCTGCGCGCCCGTCTCCGGGATGCGCGGGTCTGGAAATCGGCGTGCGATAATGGTATCAGCCGGTCAGATCGACACTATCATATTGTAAAATGATAAAATTAATTTATTTCCTCGTTCCGCCGGTAACTGTCGTCGACTTTCCTTCTATTTATTTATACACATGGCACATCATTATGCTGAACGAGCTGTGGCTGGAACTTAACGTTGCCCTTAAATCATAATAATGACTATAATAGATGTGAATGATTGCCAGTGATATGCCGCTGCCGAGAGTGCGGAGCAGCAAATTGTCACAGCCAAATACTGCTCACAAGAAAAACAAAGGGAGCATTCCGCCACCAGATGCACTATTTGTTTTGTGTTTTCTCGGTTTTTAACCGTAGCCAGCAATAGCAGGGGGCTACTTACATTTAATCCTATAATCTCTGCATGAATTTGAATACATTTTTATGCCAGTTTAATTTCGAAACTGCAAACTGTAAGATAGGTAACTGTAAGACACCAACGCACATTGGCGACGTGATAAGAATAATTAATTTGCAGGTAAACATATCAGGTTAGGCTAGTTGCATGAATTTGAATTCAATAGTTATTTTGGTGACACCTAACATTTTAATATACCTACTAGGTATTATGCAATGTATCCTCACCGAGACATAGGAACGTTGGCTCGCCGGCGTACTGCGTGGGGTACGCGGGCGCGCGATCCGCCGGCAGGAAGTATGGGCAGTGTTGCTCGACGAGCTGGCAGACGGAGAGGCAGGGCTTGAGCCGCAGCAGGGGCCGGCCGGGCCCGGCGGCGGCGGCGCGCACCCAGCGGCCCACCACGCCGCCCCGCCGCCGGTCCAAGTGGCCCACGCGCTCTAGGTGTCGCGCGTGCGTGCGCGCCGAGTGCTCGGCGGGCGCGCGCCGAGTGCGCCCGCCCTCCTCGCCGCCCTCCTCCGCGCCCTCCTCTACCCACAATGGAACCATTGTGCTGCACGCCCACCGCCTATACGTTTCCTGTAATACATACATGGCTAAATTAAGAAACTGGATGGAGACTGTATGCAGTACCTATGTTATATAATTAAATCCACAGGTATGGTGAACTAAATTATTGAGTTTGGCTTCTTGATAAACCGCTTGTAATATATGCCTGCACCTCGTTGGAATTGACTGATATATAACACTTGATTTGTGTGACCAAGTCTGAGACATGAACCTACTACCAAGCAGATTATCTATACAAATAAATAAAATTGGAGTGTCTGTTTGTAATATCAAAATCACACCTTTTCACTAAATGCATATGAAAGTACATACAACACATATAGCAAAAACGCGATTTAAAAATTTTTTGTCTGTCTGTCTGTCTGTCTGTCTTTGTGATTGTTCCCGGTAATCTCCGAAACGGCTGGACCGATTTTGACGGGACTTTCACTGGTAGATAGCTGATGTTATAAGCAGTAACTTAGGCTACTTTTATTTTTGAAAAACAAAATTTTAAAAAATGTTTCTTGTCGCGGGGTCTCAGAACGCGGGAGCGGGCTTTTTTGTTAAGTTAAATTCCACGCGGACGAAGTTGCGGGCTTAGCTAGTACAATATAATCTTCTTGCGTATCATAAATTAAAAGTAAATTAAGGAAGCGAAGCGAAAATTTCTAAAAAGTATTTGTGCGTAGTACTTATTATTTCAATATTTTTTGCGAGACTGACAGAAATGAAGTCACAGATCCAACCGCCAACCAACGCCAACTCAGACCAATCAGGTGTAGTATTTATTGTATTATTAGTATTGTATTCTCTTTGGTATTATCTTCGAATCGGGGGATATCTGGTGAGCTGAAATTATTGCCACAATTTCATATTACTTTAACTTAGTAATAAATTATCTGCGAGGTGACGTAGGGATATCACTGACTAGTTACTCGTAATAAGTCTCTAACGCATGTCTAACGAATTAGAGACCAGCCGACCGAATTATTACGTTTTTTCGAGAGCCGTTGCTCCCATTTCTAAACTATAAAATCTGATATCTGCAGGGGTTGAAAGCTGTAGAGGAGAGGTCTGAAGGATCTCGCGGCGGCAGCTGGTGTGACGCGACCCTTCTCACTTTTATCGTTACTCAGCATTTTTCACTCCCGCAGGAAATCACACCGCGCCACCGGGCTCATGATTAATTAGTTACCAACAATGCGCCGACGCCATTGATCGAGCAAGCGATGCACGGGGTTACCTACTATTTACTGTTAGGGTAACCGTCTATTTGGCTGTTCTATGAAACGGGCCCGCCCGCTTCGACCAATACGATCACTTCATTTCCTGTCAACTTGAGCTAAGCCGAGGAAATGAAGCGATTATATTGGTCCAAGCGCATAGCATAGCCAAGTGGACAGTCATCCTTATTGCCAAAAAAAACAGCGATGCTAGAAACGAATAGACATCGTAAATCAGAAGCCTTTTCGGAGGCGCGCGGGTATATCCGAAATATGGTTACAATATAACCGATTTTGATATACGTGGGCTTGGTGCGTTCCCATCCAATAGTAGGTTATCAGTTCGTAGTTTATAAGCTATTAATAACCATCTACGTAGCACTAAAAACATTATACAGAAGAAATTTAAGGATGCGCTCCTCTTAGAAACTCTTTATTCCATTCGATTTTTTTAATCCTCCCTTAACGTAGCCTAACCCCGAAATAAGTATAAAACTCTTCAATGTTAACTAGTTTATGTAAATTTCTAATAACTTAAGCCATAATGATAATTAGGCGCCTATCAAAACAGGTACATTAAATGACTTAAGTCATTATGATAATTAGGTATTTAAACAGGTATTAACGGCCCAATGATCCATTTACAAATATCATTTAACCACTAAAGCGGAGGTATATGCAGGGTACGCTTGCCGGTGTCCAATTACCACAGCCCGCCGATCGGTTAATATCCAATACAATACCCTTTACGACCATTCGTTCGGCTAACAGCTCATTGACACTGTGCATTTGGTCTATAAACATTATCACTAACTAATTACAGCCCTCGTTTCACTCGAATTACGTTCATGGGATGGGGAAGATCGTAGGTCGCAAATCGCTTGAAACTTTGCAACAATGGGGTTGTAATGAGCAGAAAGACAAACGTTTATACTACATACATACGTTTTTGTTTTGATAAATTATAGTTTTGAAGTTACACGCATTGCAACTTAGACGAATGATCAAATTATTGTTTTTTTTTTGGTCCGTTGGCCTTTCATACACTTTGGCACATCACATTATTTTCTAGTTGGTGGATTTGCCGTTAATAAAAGTTTTAGCTAAAACTTCTCGAGAAATGTACGGGAACACGTACCTACTGCCCACTTTGTCTAACCTAGACCTATGACGTCACAGTACACAACTGGCGTCGATGTGTTAATACATAGTTTGTATATCTCGAACACTATTGTACATATCGAAAAAAATACTGTTTTTTTTTTTTTTTTTTCTGTTTTTTTTCTATTTTTACGCGGTGAGGCTAAAAAAATAATAATTAACACATTAAATTAACTTCAACAAAACCTGGGTGCACTAAAAAGCTAGAAATGACTAGAAATCTTATCATTTATTTTATTTGGAGTCGGTACCAATTCAAGTAAGTAGGGGTAGGTGCCTAAGAAGTTGTCGTAATGTAGTGTAAAGATAGTGACACCACAAATTACCCTGGTCGACCCAACCCGTATAACAGCGATAATCAATTGGCTATTGCTTTGCTCTATCTATACTTGCATATGAATCATTATGCTTTCAATCTTGTACTCAGAAGGAATCCCACGAGGTACAATAATGATTTCTAATCACGTCGCTCCATGTTCCAGCTCGCGGCGCGCCCCTGGTGTCAAACAAATCAGAACAAATGAACATCATGTCAACCAACGCCGTCTCAGCGGGCGCCGGCGGCGGCTGCCTCGCTGGCGTGAGCGGGGTGAGGCAGACCGGCGGGGGGAATGGGGGGGGGGTGTGAGCCACCAACCCTATACCCAATCAATCATAGACTGGGCGCGATGTGTCGCTCGATAACCGCAACGATGTGTGCTTGCTATTTATACTAACTACGTTTTAAGAAAAATCGAGCGACCCACGCATTTGAAGATTCATTTTTGGCAAATATCAATACTGCCTTGCAGTAGTTTTTATAGTCAGCGAAAGGACGGTTAAAAGTGGGAGCATTACGTTTTAAACGAATAGGTAAGTATATTGCATTCCCCAATCAACTTTAAGACTAATACTACATTGTCATATAAGTATAGGAAAACTATACCCGTTAGGTATACTATCATTAATGACAGGTAAAAAATACCAGATCCTGTGACAAAAACTATGACAGAAATGTTTACTGTCCAATAAGTGCATAAACATCGTTCAAACTAACCTCATGTTGAATGCCTACATGAGGGAACCGTGTCCACGATAAAATCCTTACGTTTTGTGAGCGATAATGAATCGCTGGCAGCAGTGTCTATTCACAGTAAGGTCAACGAAAAATAATGTATACCTATATTTATGCGGATCTAACAAAAGTGTTTCCAATCTCATACGTACCGAAGGAGGCACACTAATGTTCGCATCTATTGTTCGGCCAAACACAAACATGACTCACTCAGTAGCCGTTTTTATTAATACATTGATACCCTGATGGTATCTTCAATAATTTCATCTATTTATTTTGCCTGCTTGGTACCATATGAGAAAACAATAGAGAAAACTCAAAAACCTCGTAAGTCATGTTTCATGTACAAGTAACGAAACATTTTTTATGTGTTCCAGAAACCTTTGATAGGCACACAGTCACCTACTATAAAGGTAGAACAAAATATTTGAAACAAAAAGCAGAGTTTCCGAAACTGCTACATAAGTTGTAGCAGTTTCTGTTGCTGCACTTGTAGTGTGCAGTTTGGTGAATATGGGGCCTAGTGCTATTGTAGGTATCTGTAACTACTGTACTATAATTTTATATGTAGAAATCTAATGTTTTCGTAGAAAATACTGCAGAGCCGAATTATCTGATGGATGATGGCCGATGGGTAAGTGTCGACTCACGCTGATCAAATCATAGACGCGCTTGCCTCATATGTGAAGCTACGTAGGCTAAGAATTGGTTATTGAAGAAATGAATTCACGCTATATTGACTGACGAGATCATTTAATAATAATGTAGAAGATACGAAGAATAGAACGAACGAATAAAGATACGATAATAATAAAAAGTAGTTAAGTGACAAATTTCATGAATTTAATTTATCCAACCCTATTATGCATTTGATATTCAATCATATTGGGTAAATAAAATGAACAAAAAAGAATATCACCATGAGTAACACCTCAAGCGAAACATTATTGATTGAATGCCTATTCAAGTCTAAATTATGAATAAGCGGTTCTAGGAAAACGTAATGATCTGGCCAACCGAACCGAAAATAAAACGTCCGAATGAGTGAAATAGACGCAAAGTAATAGCGGCCGTCCTATAATAAAGAGCAAAATTAACAAAATAAACAGACGGCAAACAAACAGAAGCCTCCTGGCGAAGACTAATCCTCTTATCGCTTCATCCCGGCCTCGGCACTGGCTGATAGTCGCTTCCGCTACCTGCCGCGTCGCGGCGAGCCCGCGCAGCCGCCGCGCCGCACTCGCCCGTGACTAAGGAACTCAGATAAGCCGTTTAAAACAAAAACACGTATTTGTATCCGCCTTTTATCGTTATCTGTATCAATGTTCAACTTTATCCTCGGAGCGAACGAGTGTGAATTATTGTGAAACTTTTCTGATTTGTACTACCTAGTGTCTGTTATTAGGCTACCTGAAAAAGGATGACCATAGCTTGGAGGAAAATGCGAGCTTTACTTTAATTTTACCCATATCGCACATGGGGTACCTACTACCTACCTACTAGATATCTAAGAATGTAACATTGATAGTCTAAATTAACAGAAATACTACTATTAATTATGATAAACTACCTATAAATTGATAACGAGATCTATAGGTACTTTTTATCTTTTGAAGTTAGCGAGAATTTGGTTTTATATTCATTGAATTTGTTTATCAAATTCTTTAAATAGATATTAAAGAAGTATTTTTCTTAACTGATGGACACGAGTCTGAGTTGGACGTCTGAAAGAGTGCCAGATTTTAATCTCATGTGATCAAAAGCAGCGGCTCTGAAAAAAGATCTTAGTAAAAAGATCTAAATAAAACAACTTGATTATTTATTCTATAAACTTTAACGAAAATATACAAATGGTACTTACGTACGTAGGTACTCATTTTCTTTGCCCGATTCTTCGTAAATGATCAATGAAGGCGTCTGGACCTTGAAAGCTGACGTTAATAATCCGTAGTGAGGTGGATATTCGGAATAATATTATTTTCCTATATACCCACATTGTATTGAATAAAACCAAAATCCTACTTATATAATAATAATTAATTATATATATATAATATTATAAATGTGAAAGTTTGTGAGTGTGGATGTATGTTTGTTACTCCTTCACGCAAAAACTACTGAACGGATTTGGATGAAATTTGGAACACAGATCGTTTATAACCGGGATTAACACAGGATACTTTTTATCCCGATAATCCCGAAATTTTGTTAAGTTAAATACTACGCGGACGAAGTCGTGGGCAGCAACAAGTATATAATAATTATGAGAATAATTTATGGAAAAGAAGAATGCAGGTGCTACGCGCTACGCGTTATGGCTACAACTACGGCTACACAGCTACTGCTACGCTTGAAGGGGTAGGCATTGCGCTGGGAAATGTACTGGGAGGAAGCTCGCGTGTCGCGGCGCATCCTCTCTATTCTCATCCGCTGGGCTGTATAGAGCGCCGCCGGCAGATGGCATTGTCCGCGCCGGATCCGCCCGTCGAGCGAACGCCGGCCCGCGCCGCCATTTGTAACAATTTGTTAACTCGCACGATCGAAACGGTAACTGCCTTTTCTACAAGACAGACTGCATTGACCGCGGCAATCGGATCCACATTTAGTTTCATTTCCTAGTAGTTACGGATTTATTTGTAGCAATAAAAGTGCCTTTACGCACCAAGTTGTGAATCCTTAGATAAATATATTTTCACATTTTTTATATAAAACGCAAAGTTTACTGAGACACAATACTCGTCGATTACAAGTTGACCTGTATGTATGGCTTTTGTTTGTAACATTTATATATGGTACCTTAATTACTAGGTACTTTACTGAATAGAGACATGAACTGCATAAAATAAATTTATCATGGGACTTTAATCCTGCTAGTGTAGCAGCCTTGAATAACTATAAGTTCTCAGAAATATTCCTACCTGTAGAGGCAGAAAAGTAGGGTCTAATAGAACAATGAATTAGAAAAAAAACATTGAGTGTATTTCTTGAGTGACAGATAATGTCACCCGAGAATCACTCTTCCAAGATTGTCCACTGTACTAACGATTATTATTACTAAACACACACATTATTACATTAATACTTATTATATGTACTCGTATTGTATATTTTATACATGAATGATTTGTTGCTCAAAATTAGTTAAAGTTATTTGTAATATATGATTCAGTCGTCACGAACAGACTATTGCCTACTAAATAAAAACTAAAATATGGTACTTGCCGCGTCCCTCAGGAGCGTTTATTAAAACCCGCCGAAGCTCAGCTCAACGACGCAGTTTAATAATGCATGCCATAAAATTGTTTCCCACCAACGATATCGGGACTCGTTAACAACAAGTTATCGTTATACTGACACCAATTTTGGCATCTAACAACGATACATAATTTTCTTTAATTGCCATATACTTAATTAGAATCTTAAATATGCTCTGAAAAATACAATCTCTGTTTCATATCATTTTCCGCAAGTTTACACTATAGATAGATACATAGTTAGTTATTCAGATTTCGCTTATTTGGACTGAACACCCTTACCGTAAAACAAATAACGAACTAGAATGCAATGTGTTAGCTATTAGAACCACCACAACAGCAGTGCGATATCTCATAAAAGGGCCAAACTTTCCCTCTGCAAATACAGACAGACAGACACCCATCCCCGTGCTATCCACCCTTTTTAATCGACACAACTCTCTAGCAATTAACAGTGACCAAAATGAAACGTCTAGCAGTCGAGCACTCCAGGCGACAGTGGGCGTGATTAATTGTGCCTCAGACATTGCAGACGAGCGTCCCCGAGGAGCAGCTGTACTCAAACAATGCAAGCATTTGATCAGGCCCCCTTAATTCAAAATTAAGCGGTAACATCGATCGAGCTCGACCAGCGGGGGAGCGGCTGAGCATCGCTTCAGCTCCGTTAGTTAAGTGACGAAGTAAATTGTTGATGCGCGCGTCGCCCGCCACCACACATCAAATATGCAGTACACTTCCCACCTCGAGTGGCCAACTAGCTCCGACCTTGGCTAGACACAACAATAGCAACGGATATCACGATGCTCGCTTGACAGTTCGACAAGACATGTCTGCCTGATATTACATACAAAGCTAGTACTTTTAATAATCCCGATTTAAAAATCTATAGATCTATTCAAAATAAAATCTACCTACCTTTTCGATCCAAAGACGTCAGTTATCAATAGTCTTATACCAATGAACCCTCAGTGCCCTTTGCTTTACGGACTACCTAAAATTCATAAAGATCATGTGCCCGTCCGGCCAGTAGTCTCATATATAAAAGCCCCAGCCTATAAACTTGCCAAATATTTAAATTCATACATTAAAGAACAGTCATCTTTTAAACCAGTATTCAGTTTAAAGAATAGTAAAGATTTAATTGTCAAAATTCAGAACTTACGTTTACCCCCTAAGGCTAAACTAATTTCTTTGGACGTAGAAAGTTTATTTACAAATGTCCCTTATAAGGAGTGCCTAGATATTATAAAAAATTTGTTTGAGAGAAAACGTTTACATCCCAAACAAATTGATAATATTCTACGGCTCACTGAGCTTTGTATGAAGCAGAATTATTTTAAATTTTGTAACGAATATTATTTGCAAAAAGAGGGGTTAGCAATGGGGTCCCCTCTTAGTCCATTAATGGCAGACTTATTTATGGATCACTTTGAGCATAAATACATTGTCAAAAACAGTAATATCCTTTATTATTATCGATACGTAGATGACGTACTGCTGGCTTGGACGGGCACTGATCGTTTATTCAAAATTTTTGTTGATAAATTAAACAGTATTCATCCCAAAATTAAATTTAAAGTAGAAATGGAACAAAACAAGTCAATAAATTTCTTAGATTTATCCATACATAGAGATAACGATAAACATAAATTCGAAATTTATCGCAAACCGACCTATACAAATACAACTATACCCATTTCTTCCTGCCATCCTTGGCAACACAAACTAGCCGCGTTCCATAGTATGATACATAGATTATTAAATACCCCCCTCAGTTCTGACTCTTTTAAAAAAGAATTAAATATTATTTATCATATTGCTCAGTCAAACGGGTATAGTAGGTCCTTAATTAGTAAATTACTTAAAACCAAACAACATAAAATCATTAATGGTTTATTATATCCCTCTATTAAAGAACCATCAAATTGTACTTCCACTCTTACTTATTATGGACATATAACGGACAGACTGGCAAGGGTACTGAGGGGGAACGGTATTCGTTCAGCCTTTAAACCTCGTAGTTCCTTAAAATCATTGTGTAACGGTAAAGACAGAGTAGATCGGTCCAAGAAATCCGGCGTTTATCAATTAGTTTGCGATGAGTGTAGTAAGGTTTATATAGGTCAGACAGGTCGCAATTTTAATATTCGATATAAGGAGCACCTAGCCGATTTTAGAAACAACCGTCTCGATAGGTCCCATTTTGCTAAACATTTGTTAGAAACAGGTCATAGTTTGAATAATAGTCATAGTTTTGATGTAGTCCACATATGTAATAAGGGTCTCAGGTTGTGTGTGTTGGAGCGTTTAGAAATTGTTAGGCGGAGTAGGGCCACGTTGTTGAACGAACAGATTAGTTTTGACGCCTCCCCTTTACTTAATTTATTTTCATTTCAATATCAAAGTCGCTCAATTGATCATCCGAGTGGCGGGGGTAGTGGGGATGGCCGTTGATCGCTTATATAAGGCGTGCGCGCGGCACTTCGTCGCTCATTCGTAGCCCAACTTTCCTGAGGATGTCTCGTTCAGAGGCGAAACACGTGTCGAATTTTATTTTTAATTCGCTTTGTTCCGCGGAAAATTGCACATTATTAGGGTCCCTGACACTCATGACTGACAAACTCGACCGACGGAGTTAAGTTTTGTTGACCTCTTCCATTATCGATCAACCTATTTGATTTATAATTTTGGAGGTTAACAAGCCAAGGGTGAGTGGTGGGTCCTTATCCTAAATTGTTTTACAATGGATTTCCGCCAAGTAACGCCTGAGTCAATCAATTATGCCTGATATTCGGAACTATTTTTATTTCATTCAAATAATATAGGTTTATTCGGGACATAGTAGACTGTGAAATATCTAACTGTTGAAATTTTAATGTGAAATAATTACGCTGAATACTTCTCATGTAACTTTTAGCAAAAAATCTGTCTGTGCTTTATTTAAAATTATTTTCCTAGAAAACTACAATCTAGTTATGATACAACCAATTAGCATTGTTGTTTAATCACGATCCAACCACCAAACATTGTACCTTATAATCATCGCAGATAAATAAACCATAAGAATAAGAAATTAATGGATAGGTACCTACCCCTTGATTTCACCATATTACTACAAAATACCTAATGGCTAAGTGGCGGACAAACAACAAAACCAGGCTGAAATGAAGCCAATGGCGAGTGGACGAGTGGATGAATTGAGTGATTCACGTGGCGGATAGGTCACGTTGTGGGCGGGCGGGGACGGCGCGGCGGCGGCGCGGGCGGTGCACGCTGCACGTGGCCGCCGCCGAAGCCGATCGATCCACTCCATAGTCCATACCCGATCGCGTGAAATACAGCCCTCTGCAGTAACTACTGCATACACACCTTCCATGTTTATTGGAAAATGTGACTGAGTTGAAATGAATTTACATTTATGAAAGCGGAATGGCTGACTGGATTAGCTTCGTCGGATGTGTGAATATTTGTACGACGAGGGTAGTTTTTAATTAAAACGAGGCAGACTATCAAACAAGGTTATGACCATACATTGTTTTAAAGCAAACCGATCATTGTTTCCTTTAGGTAATCAATATGAACATGCTTTAATGCATTAAGCAGTTATAAAATACACACATGCAAATAATTTTTAATAATTATTAACACATGTGACAAAGGTATGGCAATATTTAAATTGCAAAAACGATAACGATTCTTCCAAATATTTTGACCATATCCGGGTGCCGAATTACGCACCTACGTGCGCACAATAAGCCAATATATTGCAATCCTTCCACCACAATATCAAAATCAATCAAAATGTATGAAAAAACCGTTGTCGTCTTTGCTTGCCCTGTGAATGTAGCCTAAGATATTGATGACTTTTCGACACTTACCCGTTGGATAAAATAGTTAACCAATATTAAAAGTAAAAAAATAAATCCTGTTCAACATCTGGAACAACTAAGCTGAATAAATCCATATCCAGCCTATACAAAGTGTTGAGTAAATTTATTTACTTGTGGTTATTTTTCTTTGAAAATAGAAACCCTCGGTATTTCTTGATTACTCTGCCGTAAAAGACTATGTGGGCATGTGAGTTTTAAGCCGAAGCTGATCCTATTTAAGGATAAGTACTAAGGTACATTAGTATCAACGTTCGGTGGTTATATCGAGAATTTCGCGAATAGTGCTAAAAACATAGCACGTAATTCCGTTAAGAGGTTCTATATCGTAATAGGCACATCGTTAACCGCTGTTGTTGTCGGAAAATGGAAGTCTTAAAAACGTAGCCCACCCTTAGTAGGAAACATCTGTACATAATTAATAATGTTAATAATAATTTCGAAATTAAAAAAATACAATTTAGCCCTTTTGATGTCCCTCTTCTGGACAGAGGCCTCCACTCACTACGCGGGGGATTCAGGCCGTAATCCACCACGCTGGCCCAGTGTGGGTTGGCGGATTTCACATGTCTTATGAAAATTGTTTAGATTTCCTAAGACATGCAGGTTTATATTAATCTAAAAATATATAACTCTCAAAGGTGACTGACTGACTGACTGACTGACTGACTGACATAGTGATCTATCAACGCACAGCCCAAACCACTGGACGGATCGGGCTGAAATTTGGCATGCAGGTAGATGTTATGACGTAGGCATCCTCTAAGAAAGGATTTTAGTTAATTCTACCCCCAAGAGCATAAAATAGGGGATGAAAGTTTGTATGAAACTTTGTCAATGAAATTCCACGCGGACGAAGTCGCGGGCACAGCTAGTAAATAATAAATATCGCCAGACTGACACACCAATTGTATGGTCCCAAACTAAGCAACGCTTGTACAATGGACTGGGGACGATCCCAGTGACACCCAGACCTGCGAAAATTACGAACAGGCCATTTCAGAATTTTGCCCCGGCGGGAATCGAACTCGCAACCACCATGTGCAGTGAGCCGAGCGGCCTAAGCTCGAACCACTGCGACAAGTGTTCGTCAAACTCTGTCGGTTTCCTCACGATGTTTTCCTTTCCGTAAGCAAGTGATAATCATATATTATAGAAATTATGATTCGTACATAGATTTCGAAAAACCCAGAGGTGCGAGCCGGGGTTGGAACTTGGAACCCAGGACTTGGAGCCCGCAAGACGTGTGCTTAACCAATCGGCTATTACTGTTGTTTATTTTTAAAATGAATTTTATTATATTACTTGCATTTTGCCGCAACTTTGCTAACGCATTTTAGAGTATTTAGCTGTATCTTAGATTTTTTTGTTGTAAATATCCTTTTCATTACTCATACTCTGAAAGTAGGTCTGAAGTTGAGGAGCGGGTTGAAAGTAATACTTTTCCGGCCCGGGAGAATCGCTTTCAACTGACAGCTGTCAAATTATAAGAAAAAACTAGTTCCATTTTCACATTTCTATGGAACCATGTTCAAACTTTTTCTACAGTTTCTACTCAATTACAGCACGATGTAAAATTGAAATAACATAAAGTTAAGTATTAGTTAAAGAATATATATTTTTAAATGACTTAATTATAATTTAGTTTCAACAATTTCTTTAAAATAACATAGATTTTGGCAAAATATTTAAAGATGAAAATGAAAAATAATGGCTAAATAATGGACAAAAAAAACAAAATAGGCGGCAATTCGATCTTTTTTTTTCGAGTTGTAGAGTATTGTTCATACTTCCTTGTATTATTTCTTTAGCCAATTCCTGTTTTTATTTTTACTTTCCTTGTATTCGTAATGAAAAGCACAGTGTTTACCTCGGGTGAAAGACTTATTTTGTCACTTTCACCACTCGTGTAACAATGTACTATTCCTACCTCTACCATAGTCATGTAAATTGTAAACACTTTATAAAAAACTAGCGGAGTATTCGCCCACACGCTCCTATTGTTTCCTCGTTATTCATAACTGTTTATTGCGTAAATCCTCCCGCCCGCAGCACATGCATAACTTAGATCGCAGTTGTGGCCCCGTATTACGGCACATAAACACTTCAAAGACGTGTCTTAATGCCTCGGTCAAGTGGTCCATTATTATAATCTCCAAATTATCGTCGCCATAGCTATGAAAAGCGCTCGACTACTTGACAGCCCGGAGCTTTTCAGCTTCCCTTGTGAAGTCCGGAACGTGGGGGATGGCAGCACAGTGAAACTGAATATAAATTTGATAATGTACTGAATAATATGTATGGCAATACTAAATAAGCGACGACGGTAACCTTCAATATAATATTATATAAAACTGACCAAGTGCCTGACATGCCACGCACAATGTGGGGTTCCGTAGCCATTTCAATAACGAAATTATATTTTTGGCTAACTAGTTTTGTCGATTGTCATAAAAATGTAAGAAGTGTCAGAATTCATTAGGTAAATTTTGATTAAATCTGTAATAGTTGAATATCTCCAAACTGAATGTCAAATAATAAAATGTTGTATGGAAACATCATTTAATTTGAAAATACCTTTTCAACGATACTCCAGTTTTCAAAGTACCTACCCCAAAAAACTATTTTTTCTACATTTTATATTGATGAAAGTGAAATCTGTTTTTAAAGCATACCAATTTTGTCAACTTCCTACCAAAACTGTCAAATTTATGGTATTGTGACAGTCTGAGATGAACGGACGGACGGACGGACTGGATGATCTTATAATTATAAGTGTTCCTCGTAGGGACTACCGAATCCCTAATAAGCACTTAGATTGCAAACATCCAATTCATGCTAGCTCGATTGTCACCTATTTTGTGTTCAATATAGTATAGATAAAATAATAATAAATAATAGAATGCGATTTAAGACACTTGCAATTTATAAGTTTGTAAAGCTACTCTAGCCGGACAAAACCCTTGTTTGACCTAAGTGTTAAACGCTCGGCTGTAACTAATTTGTGTTTTATTTATTAATTAAGAATTTGGAAACACACAAACAATAGTATGCGTTATAAAAATATTTCTAACAGTGGTAATGTTTATGATAAAGCGCTAAATCTTAAAAAAATGGACATTCCTTATCAATTTATCAAAATACAAAACAAAAACAAAATTATTTATATTTTTATTCATGTAAGCCAAAAAAGCATTTGTGAATAGTCAGAATCTTCCAACGGTAAGGAATAACAACAAGAAATGAGACTACCTACATAAATCTATGAACATAGAATAGAATAATATACCTAAATGAATAAACACAATAGGATCTCGAGTTCATATCCATTGGAAGACTTGCCTTTGACGAAATAATTTACACCAAACTCACTCGAAATACGATTTCGAATGGCGCATGACAATTTTTCCAATAAACCTTCACGTATGTGTAGTTTAGGAAAATTATCTTTAAGTATATGGTTTTAAGGCTGACATTCAAGTGTTTGAGGGGTGTTCGGAGGGTGTGAGGCGCGGGAGGAAAGGCAGGTCAACGCACCGCCCCTCGCTACAGACGGAGCGAGCGAGCGAGGAAGCTTCGCAGCCTTCGGGCGGGCAGGACGGGCGCGCCCGTGCCCACCATATGTCTCCTTGACATGTTTATTGAAAACTCAGGGATAACAATAGCCCGCTAATACAACATTCAACCTATTGAATGTGATCTTGAAACAATTAAGCTGAATGATTATATACTGTTTTCCTAAAAGACGCGAGATTAGTGATAAAAATGGTCTGCTGATAAAATTAGTTTCATCAAATAGGATTACCAGGGCGTTGAGTAACGCAATGAAAATAGGTAAGAATGTAATAACAGCATAATTTACATACATTTATTGACTATAATAAGAAATAATAGTGTCAAAGTAACTGTAATAAAATTACTATAATACAAACACAATTGTGAGCATTAGAAAATGAGGGAAAATCATAAATGAACTACTTCTATGAAAGAAATGGATTACGAGTGTTTTACTTCGTGTAACATCTAGCTATTATGTAGTGACAGTAATGGAGAGCGTAAAATCCCACAAGGACCTCTTTACACTCTGTTATCACTCTCAAGAGCCGACGGCGACTTCGTATCAATATTTATTAAGACAACGTACTCTTCCTTCATGTGACAATTATTTTGTAATTGCCCATTATGATACTAAATAAAAGGAAACTTTAGTAAATTAATTAATGTACCATACATATTATGGTTCATTACTTAATTTGTATTCGGGTCAAAATATCTAGCAGAAATAATAATAAAAAGTTGGTCTGATAACGGGTAAACCATTTCAAAGTTAATAAACAGTAAGTACCTAATTAACAAACCTCTACATTCGATAATGCAGCCCAGTGCTCGTTACGCTATTGTCCCGCATTGATTCAACAATGGTTATCATGACACGCAAGAAATATTTAGGAACTTATTAATTGAATCAATAGAGCACCTACTTTCAAATTCGGAGAGTCTTAGATAGATTAAGCTACTCTCGTGTATTTGGGATATGTATGTATCAAAACAGGCAGCATCATGCTGGAAGTAGATGCGTGAACATACGCAGGCGTAGCCATGCATATCCTCTATAGACGGTCGGTTGTCTATTCGAGCTCAATCATAATACAGGACAAGGTTTTACAAGTGTTTCTTGTTAATTTATAGAGCGAAGGAGCCATAGCGTTACATGAAGTGGTTAGGCGGCAGCGGCGCTATGCGGGCGGCGTGTGTTGGGCGGGCGGCCGAAGCGCGCGCTATCGGCGCGATCACCGCCACTCTATCGCGTTTTTGGGTCAAGCGGCTGCGGCCGGTGCCGGTGACTGCTTTAGGGATCACCCCCTCCCCCCCTATTCGCACCAATTTCTTTTATAATGTACTGAGATTGACTAATAAGTCGCAAGCACTTTTGGTAAAAAAATATTGCAATTACGTATGTTTCGTGGTGAGTTCCATTTTTGTTTTGTTCAGTGACGCCTTCTATCTATTACCCCACTAAGTATAGACTACCGAATAATCCCAATAAGATTTTTACAGGACTTTATAAAAGGCAAGGAAGTTCATAACACAGATGCTTATAAACTCACTTGTTATGAAATTGTAAGATAATGGCAATCAATTCGATAGGAGCTGTTGAACGGTGCGCGGCGGCGCGACAAGGGTCTCTCAGGCGCGTATCAAAAGGTGAGTATTGTGAAATTCCACATCTCGAGTTGTTTGGCGAGTGATCGCGTCGAATTGTGCCGCCTCGAGTCGACTCCACCATTATTTGGCGCCTTGAGGACCCGTTTTAACATTTGCCGTTCTTCTTTATGTATTGATATTAATATGTACCTACCTACATTAATGCGAGAATCCTGTAAAAAAATATTATAGATTATTTAGGTGCCTCTTTGGCACTGGACGTAACATGTTTCGTGAATATGTTTCGTCCTGTGCAACGAGGGGTTAGAATATCCAATAATCTGATGGCAAGGTGACTTTTTATTCAAAAAATCGTAAATAAATGACTTATTTTATAATAAACATGGTCAATTGTTTATTTTAAAAATAACGAAATATTTTTATTGAACGTGCGGTTACCTCAATTATTTGTCTTTAACAAATCGTGTTTGTCTACTTAATTTACGAAGCGCTTAATGAGACACGACTAATTTGAAACTTAATTATAAACGAATATAAATACCTAATTAATATTTGCATTTAAACCGTTCGTTTCGACCGTGCCGAGATACTGGCATGAACTCAGCCCTAAAATCGCATGCCATGAGTTTGTTCCTCTCGTACAAATATTTACATAAATATATTAAACAATTTGAAGTTTAATAGATTCCCCAGAAATAGCAGGTCTTATAGAAGCTACTACAATATTCGAGGGTTTTATACCAAAAGATTGCTCAACTATTAAAAATAGACGATGAATAAGTGATCAATACCGCATCGCGGCTTTGTTTATTTTAGACACGACACCTGACGTCACTAAAACGCTAGACTTCGTCCACAGACTTGTAATATTTAAGAGTCCGTCCAATATATGAAGTTAAATGTAATTATGTAGATTTAGGAAGCCACGATCTAAGGGTTACATTCTATATGATCATGAAGTTGTTGCAAATAAATGATTGTGACATCTTGTAATTTTTAATTAATGAAATTTATAAATATTAAATTTATTAATAAATAATAGTAATTTCTAGTTTATTTTTACTACTAGTCTGTCCCGCTCCTGAGCGAAGGCCTCTCCCTGAATTCTCCATAAATACGGTTATGTGCTGTTTCTGGCGCAAAGCCCACCACATTGTCCATTTTCTTTTGGGTCTTATCTAATGCTAACACTCGAGAAATAGGTATTTAAAAGAAAATCTTCTTCGTCGACGTCTCTTTGTATTTAGTAACATACTATAGGAATCCTGAATACAAAGCATAAGAGATGTTAAAAAATAAAACGTAAGTTAACGCTGACAAATGCGAGCGGTCGTTCTGCTTCGCTCAAAAGCACATTCTAAAACTGAAGTCATCAACTGAATGGAAAGAATAACATCAATTTTAAAAGTTACACACTGTGATAAGGTTTAAGTGCGGAAGAGACGGTAGTAAACGTTGGTCAGTAAGCCTTTGCTGTCACAAGTATGTGACACATAAGTACTTAAGAACTCGTACATCTATACAAATAAATGAAATTGGAGTGTCTGTTTGTAATATCAAAACAACACCTTTTCACTAAATGCATATGAAAGTACATACGACACCTATAACAAAAACGCGATTTAAAAAATTTTTGTCTGTCTGTCTGTCTGTGTGTTTGTTCCGGGTAATCTCCGAAACGGCTGGACCGATTTTGACGGGACTTTCACAGATAGCTGATGTTTTAAGGAGTAACTTAGGCTACTTTAATTTTAGAAAAACAATTAGGGCTCGGCGTATAAAATAAAAACACATGCAATCAAAGAGTATCTCCGAAACGGCTGGACCGATTTTCACGGGACTTCCACTGGTAGATAGCTGTTGTTATAAGCAGTAACTTAGGCTACTTTTATTTTAGAAAAGCAAAATTTAAAAAAATGGGTTCTGTCGCGCGGGCTCAGCACCCGGGAGCGGGCTTTTTTGTTAAGTTAAATTCCACGCGGTCGCGGGCTGTAGTAAGTGGAGTACAGCTCATAATGATAGGGTCTGGCTCGATCAGGGTCGTGCTAGACTGGCTTGACATCGGCATAAAGCAGTTATTATAGCTGCCTTTCATACGATTATATCTCTATTTCTAGAAGTCCGAACCCCCTCCCTTCCCCCCTCCTTCCTACGCCGCTTTAGGTCGGCAACGTGCGAGCAATGCATTTGGTATTGCAAGCATGTTTAGGCTACGGCAACAGCTTAACATCAGCCGGGTCGTACGATTGTTTGCCAATTTATGGCTGTATAAAATAAAAATACCTACTGTTTAAGGTATTCAATATAATTTATTAGATACTAAAATATTAGATTAGATTAGATAACTCTTTATTAGTGCACCACTAGAAGACAAAAAAAAATACAAATTATTAAATAATTTACACAGAAAGTGGAAAATGGGCGGCCTTATCACTAAAAGTGATCTCTACCAGGCAACCTTAGGATGGAGAGGATCTGAAGAAAGATAATACGGGGGTGTACTTACATAAAATGAACTTATAAACATATACATTACATTAAATAAACAAGAAAATAAATATTAATTAATAATTTTAATTTTTAATAATATTAATTTACTTCTGTACACAATTCTACGGTTATTACAGGAAGTCTAATTCCAATCCTACACACATAGTTGTGGGTATTTATATATTATGTTCCTCAGATCCCTTGCTCTCTTCAGTCAATGTATCTTAATAGTTCATTAGCTTCTAATCGTCCCATAACATTACATTTCAGTTCTGTTCAATTAAACCAACAATATGGAACAGGTCGTTCGTATATAATTTAATCGGAATACTACTGTACTGAACAGTTCAAGCCTCCTCCTCATATTTCAGCTATCCTAGAAATTAGAATCGTTCTCATCCTTCCTTTATCCATCCTGTCCTGGATGAAACAAGAAATGAAAATGAAAATGAATGAATCTTTCATAGAATTTTAAATTTCGATTATATGATTGATTCTACAGTACAAAACTACACAAACACTTGTAACAAATGCAACAACAAATTATTTTTGTTGTGTATAATTACAGCAAAGATCTATGTTATGCTATCAATTATTTGCTGTAATTTCAAAACACTAAGTAAAACAATACTAGTAACTACAAGAATAATTTGTTGTATTTTTTCTTCTATATAATCTGTGGATTCTTACATTGAATGAACAATGCATAGAAACGTAAATAAGATCTAGAAAAGTTGTAGGTAAGTGCACTCAGAACCACAGTTCTGTGCAGGGATAGAGTTTAATGCACAGAATAGCGCAAGCGCTGGCCCGCAGTGGTGGCCAACTTCCCGTGCGTTTGCTAAGCAAATAAAAATAAACTGTACCCATTCCGGAAGATTTATGCATCCCCGTTTAGTCAGTAACGACATTTTACTCACCATTTTATTTTATTCAGATCTAGAATATTGGGGATGTAAACCAGGCATGCAGCAAAAAGTACCTACACATACAAGTATTATTACTTTCAGTAATCAAATCCAAATGGTTTATTTTGTCTCGGACTACTACGGGGGCACTTATATTTGAAATTATATTTTTACTGAAGTCTACAACCGGATCGAAACGTGGTTGAGAGTTTTAAAGGTTTTTCCATTCATGTAACCATATTACAAAATCGCTTTATTCACTTTGTAAACTTTTTCATATAAAATATTGTATAGATTTTTTGGGACTAAACCCACCACTGTTACTCCTGTAAGCCAGGATCGTCAATGGTGACCAACGATGACGCCGAGGTTTGACCCTCTAGGAGTCCCGGGGAAAAGTTAAATTGTCTTGGAACCCGCAAGAATTTAATCGAAAGAAAGAATAGGAGGAGTTGGATATTGTGCTGATAGCATAACATTAATTACAACGTACCTACTTACACAAAGTATCTATGTACTTTTAGTACACAGATAAGGTTCATAGCGCGATGCAGGCGTCCCCGTCCGTTTCGGTCGTAACTTTTAATTAACCACACTTTACAAACTAACCTTGTTAATCGTCTTACGCCTCAACGCTCATTCATATTGCTACTTGTAACATCAGAGCTGAGGGTGTATTATATTTTTCTTTATTATCCAAAATACTTAGCAGGGATCTGTTCTAATTATAAAATTGTAGAGAGATTAACAAGAAAATAACATAAATCAAAATTTATCAAGGTATTCTTCGCGTGTAGATGGATTCCAGATGTAGGTAGATACTAAATCCGGTGACACAACTGGGGCCCCCTGGTCTACTAATTGAAAACCATTGAGCATTAATATTATCTTCGTGAGTTCACATACAAACCTACAAAAAAGATTAGCTTTTGATTGTAAGCTAACTATTCAAATAAATGTTTCCCAAAACAAAAGAAATTTATTTTTTAACAATCTCGTATTTTTCTTGGATGAGGCATAATGACAAAACATGGGAGCATTAAGTCATGAACAACATCGAGATTCTCATGAGAAAACTTGCAAAGAGAAGCGTCAAGTTTGGTGGCGGGCGAGGGCTGGTGCGGCGCGGGTGTGGGGCGCGGGCCCGCGGGCTGCGGAGGTCACGGATCAGCTGGGCGGCGGCCATATTGATTCCCCGGCCTGTTTGATCGGCGCCGCACGCCCCCCGCCGCCCGCCCTCGGGGCCCGCACCCGCTCCGTGGATTAATAGACGAGAACAACTTTTATGATTTCAACTCAAACAGAACGATGGCCTATTTAATGTTACCGGGAAAGTGCGAAGCGCTGCATGTGCGTACGGCATATGCGATATTGTATTTCCCAACTGTTCGGTAAAGTTTCATTTCCTGAATATTTTACTTTTCATATAGATTTTCAGTATTCAATTATTTGAGGTATTTATTTATTCACGAATCGATTGTTATTCAATAATCGTTGAGAATGAGTGAAAATTGGCCAATGTCTTTCTAACTCGAAGAGAATTTGTTAAGACTATTGCTAACCTTTTCTCTTTCACTGTGCCCGAGATTGGTACCGCCCGAAATAGGAAGTACCTCCTTAAGGCAATCATTGCATAAAAACGCGATTATTATCGAATGACATCTACTTCATAACATTGATTTAAAATAATTAACATACAGACTCTAATACTAAAAGTACGTTAGTTTCAATGTTTTAGATCTTTTAATAACCTGGTAAGACTATTCGCGTTCGATGAATCGTCCTTCACATAGGTTTTGATAACTAGGTAGGAATAAATCGAGCCTTAACTAGCCAACTCGAGCCGGATCTAAATTGAACGAGACCTAAAGTAGAGTAGCGAGCAAGCGGCGTAGACGAATTTCAAGTGTTTCTTTAAGCGAGAGAAGTGGCGCGTGCAGGAGTGCCGTGGCCGGCGGCGGCGCCCCGCCCGCGCCCGCGCCCGCCTCTACACACAATCACAATCTAAGCTCATGATTTTTAAACCTCCTTGCTAAAATATTCCATCAAACTTGTTATTCTTACCTATGAAAAAATATGAAAGAAAATGAAAGATAAGGATGTATGTAGCGAGAAAAGTAAAGAAAGTAAAATTGAATTAGTAAATGCTAATGATAATACTCTAGGTCTATACAAAGAAAGAAACTGATGGTATAAATCTTTTGTGTCGGTGTACAGCTTGTTGGTACGGTCAGCTGTTAGAAAGAAACCCATCAGATTACTTATTTGTGGTTGGTACATCATCTTCAGCATTTACTAAGGTGCGATGTAAAATATCGTTCAGTGCCTTTGACATTTCCGAAATTTGCCCCAACGATAATCCAACCCGCAACCAGACGAACAACTAGACCAAGCGTTTGATTAAACAGACATTGTGTAACACTTTATGGGTAGCATCCTGTTGTTAATTCTACATTCATTACCATATTGCAATCAGAGGGAGGAGGGTAATCGATGCGGCGGTTGAAGTTTTCAGGAAGCAGGAACATCGGGGTGGTTTCGCAAGCCCCGCGGCTTGCGTGAAATAGCGAGCTATTAATAATCATTCTAGCTAAGTAATCATTTACCTACACTCGTTCACTAATTAGCAGGGATTATTGCACATCGATAGGTGAGAATGTACCTAGATATAATTCATTATCGTGCTTTATATACATAAACTAGCTGTGCCCGCGACTTCGTCCGCGTGTAATTTAATTGACAAAGTTCCATACAAACTTTCAACCCCTATTTTATCCCCTTGGAGGTAGAATTAATCAGAATCCTTTCTTAGCGGATGCCTACGTCATAACATCTACCTGCATGCCAAATTTCAACCCGATTCGTCCAGTGGTTTGGGCTGTGCGTTGATAGATCACTATGTCAGTCAGTCACCTTTGAGTTTTATATATATAGATACAGTACAGGGTTTTTTTTATGAAAATTAAACACTTATTCAAATTGTTTTATATCCCCCATTTGAATATTGTTATATCTCAAGTACTATGCTACTCGTAAATGCAGTGTCCACAGTTTTCTTGGCCGTTGGATGTATTCTAAGGTGCCTCGAAAATAGTGGAAAATATTCAATCAAAGACCCGAAACTCAAATTATGATTACAGATTTAAATATTCATGTTAAAAACAAGGCTTCAAGAATTCATATCGCACGTAGATCTTTTTTAATGCTAATTGAAAACCAACTTGAATGACACCTACAATCGGGTTATTTTGCAATGCAAAAATGTTTCATAAGCTATCGCTTTCTTAATCTTGTGCTTGTATTAATTAGATATCTTGTGATAATCATAATTTCAATATGATTATCACTTGCTTATGGTGAAGAAAAACATCGTGAGGAAATCTGCATGACTTAGAACGACCAATAAATTAAAAAAAAAACATGTAAATTCCACCAACATTGGATTATGGCCTGGCCCGTATCCGGGAGAAGGCTTTTAAAAGCGCTTATATTTTTATTATTATTATTAGGTTCTTCTTTATAAAACTATATTCCTATAAATCTAAATTAATCAGTGCTTCTACTAGTTTGATTTGAGCTATACAGTTTGATTAATTAAGGCCCGTTCACATTGCACATTAAAACGTGGCTCTATTTGACCGGCTGGCTCGCGCCCCGCACCCCTGGTCCGCCTGCAGCGGTCGGCTTGAACCTGGCAGGGTGCCAATACATACACTAATTCGTTGATGTCGTTACATAATTGCTTCGTTTTTACATAGTTGCCGTCAAAACCGGTGTGGTTTTATGTTTCATGTAGAAACTGGATTTTATGGCATGGGTGAGATCAATGCTCAGTAGAAGAGATTGTTCGTAAATAATTGGAAGTCGGGCAAATGGCAGCAGGTAAGTAATAAATTCCACAGCCGTAGTACAAAATATGTTGTGGTATCTCTAAATTATTGAAGATTTTTTTTATATGGAAAAATCATTTCATAAATACGAAACACAATTATCCTCAAGTGTGATTGACAGCTTCAGGCAGGTAGGATATAAGCATACTGCATTGTCACGTCCAAAACTATCGATCCCGCGTAGCAGTCGCCTACGGAACTACGCTGCTACGGCGTCGTAGCAATGGGGAATTTTGCGACATTATGTGGCTACGTTAATTAAACACAACAATAACACGCATCCGGGCTCCTACATCTCCCACTTCGCAACTCATCGCCGCAAAAAGAAGGTATTAATTATCGCGACCCGCCTCCCTCTAATTATAACGAGCAACTTTCGGTAACTAAGCTCACGTTACATACAACTCTGTTAGTATTTATTTTCAGTGGAAAGTTTTTCAAGGTAGCGCCGCCGTAGAGACTTCATAAGGTCGTGTGGTAACACTCTTTATGTTTGTCACTGAATAATTTCGGTGTAAAACACCAGAGTTGACCCTTATTTCAACATAAACTAACAGATTCGATTTATTTATGTTAAGTGAATTACTCCCATATACTCGCATAAAATAAAGATATTTTAAGAGTAGTGAAATAAATTTACATATCATCTTACATGGATTGACTTCATTAACCTACCTAATTATGGAACTCTTTTAAGCCTTTCTACATAGAACAATAACCCTTTCATTGAATTGAAGCGTTTGAAAGTACGAGTATCAACCTATGTCCCGTACAAGGCGAAGCCTTAGCGATTTTACTAAACAATATGGCGGTGTTTGTTGAATGAAACCTCTCAAAATAGGTGGGTAAATAGGTAGTTATAGGTAGGTACCTACATAGTCTAGAGTCTAGGAGCAGGTACTCGAAAGCTAAGCCACAATGAAACAAATCGGCGCGGGCACATGAGCACGTGCCACTCCAAACCTGCATGAGGCTTGGTAATTTGCTGAGTACTAAGCGAGCGTTGCACCAAGTAATTTATGCATCGCATTAATAAAACATGAGTATGTTAACGCGTTGACGCAGTCGGCGCGGCGGCGGCAGCGGCGCGGCGGCGCGGCCCGGCCGCAGCTCTCCGGGCGCATCGCACCGATACCGATGTGCTACACGACTGTTTACTGTTCCGTGTTGTCCCGGTGCGCAAACTAGTACAATTTCAATCTGTGATCGCTGCCTGCTTTTTGGACATCTTTAGGTGTGTCAATGAGACTTGTATTGGGGTCTCAGTTCTAATCTAGGTCACGCGTAAAGTTGTTAATCAAACTAACCACCAAAAAAGGCATAATCATACTTTAATGAACTCATAAAAGTTCTTAAAAGCTTATTACAAAAGTATACAGAGACTCCGTACAATAAACAGCCTAAAAGCTTTCAGTCCATTGCGAAATCATGTTTTCCACTTTTCCCTCGATTACGTAATCTATTCCCACAACATATTTGCAAGTTTGTTCCTCACCCACAGGGGGCTCTGGCAGCGGAGGGTTAATATTTTAGCCCCAACTATTACAAGAGCACTAATTTGTGGGAAGTTGCCTTATGCTCGGGTATGCAAACAGGCCCCGAGTGACTCTTCACTTCACGTTCAAGACAAGCTAGGTCTTTACCATTTGCGACTCTACCAAAGTTAGAGTTTATGTTATAAAATTAAGAACTCGTGAATAAATAATTAAAATTAAAATAATAGTAAAATTAACACGTAAAGGATGTTTGTGGTGAGTTATCTTGGTGGCTATTATTAGTATAAGTACATTTGACTGGTATCTTTTGTATTCATTTATTTAGAGAAAAATCTAATAATTGGTATAATCAGCTTCATTCTGCTTACAGTTGGTACATGTAATGGTAGTATACTGCGTATTGCCACACTAGTATATTGTGTATAACTAAATATAAGACTACCAACTGTCGCGGTGAATGGCGACAAGTCATATTAAAATTCCCCGAATGTGTGCGTAGATGTGGGTCGCGGTGCAACTAGGTCAGGCCGCCGCCACCGCCGCGAGACGTCCCGCACACCGCCCTATTACTAACCGGAAAACTCTCAACCTACTCCTCAAATCAACACTGATAAGAAAACAATTGATAGTAACGCACAAATACGTCAACACGGAGAGAAACACAGGTATATTTATCTCGATACAGTGCGGAAGGTGGTGCAGACTTATCTTTTTCCCAGACTGTTTGGTTTCATGCTGTGTAATAGACTTTTCATTACTCATACACTGAAAGTAGGTCTGAAGTTGCCTGAGGAGCGGGTTGAAAGTAATACTTTTCTGGCCCGGGAGAATCACTTTCAACTGACAGCTGTCAAATTATAAAAAAAAAACTAGTTCCATTTCTATGGAACCATGTTCAAACTTTTTCTACAGTCACTCAATTACAGCACGATGTAAAATTGAAATAACATAAAGTTGAGTATTAATTAAAGAATATATACTTTTAAATGACTTAATTATAATTTAGTTTCAACAATTTCTTTAAAATAACATAGATTTGGTCAAAATATTTAAAAATGAAAATTAAAAATACTGGCTAAATAATGAAGTTGGCCGGCCAACGAAAAAAAAACAAAATAGGCGGCAATCCGATCTTTTTTTTTTTCGAGTTGTAGAGTATTGTTCATGCTTCCTTGTATTATTTCTTTAGCCAATTCCTGTTTTTATTTTTACTTTCCTTGTATTCGTAATGAAAAGCACAGTGTTTACCTCGGGTGAAAGACTTATTTTGTCCCTCGAACTATTAGCGCCCTCGCTACGCTCGGGCGCCAAACCCCGTCTCGGGAAAAATAAGTCACTTTCACCACTCGTGTAACAATGTACTATTAATTCTATGCTTTCGTGCATGCAAGCGTGCTCTACTTATTAAATCATACGACTTATGTTACGTCTCTACGTTGGTTAGAATCATGAAATTAAAATAGTAACAACGCGCTGTAGCTTTTGTAGCACGTACGCACGTATATATATATATATATCTGTACAATCCTACTAATATTATAAATGCGAAAGTTTGTGAGTGTGGATGTATGTATGTATGTATGTATGTATGTATGAATGTATGTATGTATGTATGTATGTTTGTTACTCCTTCACGCAAAAACTACTGAACGGATTTGGATGAAATTTGGAACACAGATAGATTATAACCGGGATTAACATATAGGATACTTTTTAACCCATTAATCCAATACTACGCGGATGAAGTCGCGGGGCACAGCTAGTGAGGAAATAATTATGACAACGAATGAGCGTTGTAGTTCCTAATATCCCTATTAGTATATTTTACTAAAACTTTTGTAATTGAGCAAATTCTTTATACGAGGCATAACATACCCATTACCTGTAATTACAAATAGCATAAATAGCTGTTGATTTTGCCTAAGTCGTCAAAGATACAACTTAGGTATATCAACTGAGTCAACCCATGAGACAACCCGAGTGCCGCGATACCTGGAAAAACATAGTCCACAATTCAGTCATGAGGAATGCATAAAGAAGAGAGTAAACATAAAAAAAATTGAAACTAGGAACTACAAAAAAAAATTGCTGTTGCATATTTTATCTCAGTATAGAACTCTGCATTTTATTTATCTTCTCGTTACTGATTTGCAGACTTTGGCATCAACCATAATAAGAATAATATAAAATGTTCCTATACGTATTCGTTTTCGCAAGAGAATCTCCGGCTAATTCGAGTGTGGAAAGTAAGGGGTAAGGTATATCAAATTACATAAGCGCAGATTTTAATGAAGGCTCCACAAGAACTCCTCGCCTGAAAGGCTTGAAACCGTAATTCCACTGCCTTTTGTTCCCTTTGTCTTGAGTACTACAGTACATTCTACCCAGATTCTACGGTTTGGCACTGACAACATATATTTTGAATTTTGTTTCAGAAACTCAGAAATCCTAAACAAATAAGAACGATTACTAACGTATCTTTTTTTTATGAAAACTCAAGCAAAAACACTTCATTAATACTTATTGAGGATACATAATAATAATTGAATGTATCAATGTTCAAAGACAGTACGGAAAAGCATCACAAAATACTTGGCACCTGCCTTCATCAAATATTAAACGCATTTTCTTTCAGCACCAACAGTTAACAAAATCGTTTTTACGGCTTCAAAGCTCGAAGCTCATGCAGAGAGTAAGAAAATTGAGGATATATTAAATACGAATTGGTGATATCTGTGACAAGACTGAACATATGTAAAGTTCAAAATGCTACGGCTACGGAAGGTAGGTGAAATCATTGCGAGACGCGCGCGAGGGCGCATGCGCGGCTCACACGCCTGCGCACCGCCACTTAACCTCAATCCGAGGCATGTTTTGAATGAAACTTCATTCGCAGCCGGCCCCGAGACCGTACTTTGCTTTTAGGTGATTTCGCCACACGAGACGACTTATCTAATCTTACCAATGTACAGACATAGTTTATGTAGGTATCTAAGTTATTTTGAAAACCAATAAATTAATGAGCATCAAGAAAATTAGTCACTGAAAGCAAAGAAATGAAAAAACTTGAATTTAAAAATAAAACTTTCTGATCTGGAAATATAATTTTCAGATCAGAGTTAAGTTAAAGAACTCTCAACTCTCCCAACATTTGAAGTTGGTCGATTCTACTTCCCGTAGCCTAGGCTGTAGGTACTGCGATTAGTAAAATTATAAGCTTTGAAATCGGTATAGACCGATAATTATACTAATCGCAGTACCTACAGCCTAGGCTACGGGAAATAGAATCGACCATCTTCAAATGTTGGGAGAGTTGAGAGTTCTTTAACTTAACTCTGATCTGAAAATTCTACACATATATGCTTTAATTTCAAACAGACAGGTGATACAATGAGAGGTAGAGTCGGGCACAAAAGGTATCCGGCCACTGGAGGCTAACTGCTGCCGCTTCCGGTAGAGCCCGACCCTACGTATCGCCCGCCATAACAATCCACTGTTTACTAGGTTATCTAAACAGGATATCTGGTAGTACGTGATCAAAACATGATATCTAATAGAAAATGCTTGCCGACATCGAGGGTTCACGCTGTCAGTTTTTCTTTTAGGAGTTTGAAAAACCGCTGTTTATGCTGTATGTGTTAGTACACAGTTAGTTGGCGGGCCAAAGCGAAGATGGTGCGACGATTTGAACACCTTTGCTGCATCAAATCTTTAACAATTATCTACTTACTTATTATGGATTTTAGTTTTTGATGGCTGCCTGTCGGTTATTATTTTAACACTTTGATAACTATCTGATTTGAGTATAAGTATGAACTGTAACATTAACGGCTGTATTAACATCTTATCTTTCAATTTAATCTTTAATAAAGTAACAAATATAGAAGTTGACAGAACTCCGTGGTAGTACGCTACCTTTCTGTTGTGATAGGCACATATTTCAGTATTATATTGTAGATGTGATCTTGCCGAGGTGCTTTAAATATAATTAAGGTTATAAATTAAATGATCAATACATACCTATTCCGAGCGGCAAATGGAACAAATAGAATAAGAAAGTTCTCGCTCTCAGTAAATCATTAGTGTCAAAACAATGGAACAAGAGAGGGTGCGTCTTCGCGATTACGCGGCTGGGCGGGTGTGAATCGCGCCCTGACATATTAAATTAATTCGCGGATAACACCTGCATTTTCACACATTGGTTTGTAAACAAAATTTAACGAAATCCTTTAGTAGCAACTTCAAAGGAAGGCTTCTAATTTTAGACTGATTGTGTACCAAAGAAATTGTAATAATAAGCAATTTACATGTGTGTGGTGGGTTAGTCAAGTCACTGTTGTAGGTAATAAATTATTTATGTTTGTACTCATAATTATAACAGACATCTAAGAACCCTACCTGTTTTACTTGGAGCATTGTCTATTCACATTAATTAAAGGCACGAAACTATGTTTATAAAAATAGGTATATTTCATTTATTAATTATTTACCGTGGTTTGTAAGAAATTCTCATAACAAACAATTGTTGCCTACTATTATTACTTACATACGGCAAAAATACTATAGAGAGTCCACAAGCATATGTAACTAACTGTAATGGAAATTCTTCTTATATTTTGATTTTGAAACATTATTTTTTCTTCATATAACGTTATATTCTCCAGCAAAAACACAAACTACCTTGGATTGGATTTCTATTGCTTCACAAATAAAACATAGTTGAAGTTAACGGAGTGGCAAACGGTTGAAAGCTTTCAGATGCTTCAACTGCAGGTGACGTCTTCGTGAAGGGAAAATAGCTACTGACACGAACCTCCAAGAGAAACGACTTGACGACCGCAATATACACGCAATATTGAACAAAAGGAAACAATTTGAACTGAATACAATACCTATTATAATTCCTTGTCTATTTCTTTTTCTTTCTTTTTTCGCTCATGGATGTTTTATTAGGTATTAACACAGTCTAGCAGCTAGACTGTGTTAATACCTAATAACAATTTCTAGCTAGACTCTAGCTAGTAAATCGTTGTCAGTCATCATATCCCGATTGACTCTATATAAGGATCATTATTATTAGCTACTCAGCCTTTTGTCGGGCGACTGTATTATTTGGTACTCTGTGGTATTGTAATATATTATCTTAAAAAATACAAAATCTTACTGTTTTCTTATATTTACGCGAATACTACACATTGAAATAAAACTATTTTTACGGATTATATCTATCTTGTAAAAGTAATGAAGGAATTAAAAATAAAAAGTTACTTAGTAGCTCTATTTCCCATTAGATTTTACTCTGAAAAATCTGCTGTTTTCTTCTCTATACAATAAAAAAGGAGGTAAGTATTTCATGCAGAACGTCGGCATGTCTGGATTAGTAAGCTAAATAAATATTATAAATATAATAACAATATTTTGTGGATAGGAAAGAAGCTCATAAAATAACTCAATGAGCAGTTAATTATGAAGGAATCCTAGTACGTAGATAAAAAAGTTGACAACCATCCCATAGTTTCATTACGTGTAATTCACAAGGTCAAGACCTTTAATTCTTGCAGATATTTTAACATGTAAAAACAGACAGTTACTAACAGTAACTGTCTGTTTTTCAATCGGCGGTAAGCCCAAAAGTGATTGTAAAGACCTAAACTCCCCAGGAAATGCGAGAAATCATCGCATGCCTTGCATAGTAAGGAGAACGCGTGTGTTTTAAAACTATTGCAGAGATAAAAACAGTTCATGGAAGAATCATTTTCACTTAGATTATTAGAGATATTTAAATTAGATATTCAAGGGGCGGTGTAAATGTATATCTTTAAGTCAGCTACACGTAAGTAGTATTTAAAGAAACATGCATCATGAATATCAATTATTGTTACATGGATTTCTTATGTATTTAGTTCTTTATATGGAAAATTTAAAGTTACTTAATTTATTTTCAAGTATATTTTATACGTATTGCGTTTATGAAGGCCGACAACTCACTGTAACTGTAAAGAGGTATTATAGTACATTGTTACACGAGTGGTGAAAGTGACTTATTTAGTCCCGAGACGGGGTTTGGCGCCCGAGCGAAGCGAGGGCGCTAATAGTTCGAGGGACAAAATAAGTCTTTCACCCGAGGTAAACACTGTGCTTTTCATTACGAATACAAGGAAAGTAAAAATAAAAACAGGAATTGGCTAAATAAATAATACAAGGAAGTATGAACAATACTCTGCAACTCGAAAAAAAAATCGGATTGCCGCCTATTTTGTTTTTTTTCGTTGGCCGGCCAACTTCATTCTTTAGCCATTATTTTTCATTTTCATCTCTAAATATTTTGCCCAAATCTATGTTATTTTAAAGAAATTCTTGAAACTAAATTATAATTAAGTCATTTAAAAATATATACTCTTCAATTAATACTTAACTTTATGTTATTTAAATTTTACATCGTGCTGTAATTGAGTGACTGTAGAAAAAGTTTGAACATGGTTCCATAGAAATGTGAAAATCCGGGGCCGGAAAAGTATTACTTTCAACCCGCTCCTCAGGCAACTTCAGACCTACTTTCAGAGTATGAGTAATGAAAAGTATATTTGCTGAAACGGTTAAATAATAAATGACATTTTTATGTATACCTAGATATTTTTTTCATTCATCACTACCTTGTTTAAAAATACTTTTAAGAATTTAAGCGTTATTATTTTTTGAAGTTTCACTGTTTAAATAGTTATTATTTTATGTTATTTGCAGGCGTATGTATCATCGAAAACTGGTTGCTGCCTGTATTTCAATAAACAAACAAATAAAATTTACTCACTAAATCAGATCTTAAAATAAACACCGTAGCAAAGATTCAACGATTCGTTGTACTTTATTTGTAGGGTGTCTCTGGGGGTTGTATCAAAAATACCGATCTGGATTATCTCTGAGAAGGGATTAGTCGCTTCCACCCGCGATCTAGGACCCTCGCCACCGAGCACCCTTCTCTCAGGGGCGCGGAGACCCGCTGTCCGCATTGATGCTGCAGTAAAGACACCAAACGTGGTCGCATTGATAGATTCACCTAACCTAACTATCCGAACTAACACACATCGAAATCTTTATTCTATATGTTTAGGTGAAAAATAATTTGATTTTGATATGAATCTGAATTGTTTTGTTTAACTGACTGTTTACGGATAGTTACGTAAAGAGTAGACTACTAGATGTGTAGCTACGTAATGAGAAATATGTTTATCGGCACTACATATCTTTAACTTGAAGGCAGATATATATAATATTGAATTTATTTATATCAATAAAAAAAAAAAACTTGTGTAACCCAAGCTTTTTACACTAAGTAACAATTGTTACTGTTGTACATGTTCTGTAGGCAGTAGGCATTACAGCAATGGCGTGACCGGGTCGCCTGTCACCCGCACTACGCGCTGACAAATAGTAGTCGGGCGGGATCCATCTCCCATCTGACACCGCCAGCCTCCACGCGACCCTCAGCTCGGACCCCACACTATACATAGGTTAAGAAACGTGTCTCGTGGATCGATACGCGAATATAATCTAGCTAACGAGTTAAACGTGTCACATCGTGTACTGCGATATATATAGGAATTCTCCGTCATTCTGATCAAAATAATTCAAATGAAATAGAGTAATTACATTACTCGAATGGTAAACGCTCCAGCGCCGAGGGTAGGTAGGTAAGGTAGATACTTGGGGTTGAATAACGAACCGGTAACGATTATTGGCTTATTGTATTGTGCAGGTGACAATCACTTCCGATTTCCGCATTACCAATTTGAATGATGAACTGGATCATTGGCTTTGTTGTAGCAACCACTGTAAACCTGTACACATGGGAACGGACAAGCACGGGTCGCGTCTATCGCGTGGTCACTCACCTGGCACTCGTAACACGTGTGCACGGAGTAGGGCTGATCGCAGTCGTAACGACCGAGGATGTCGACAAAATCGCAGTGCACGCGCGCAACCATAGCGTCGAGGGCGAGGAGGTGGTGCAGCGTGCGTTCGCAGCGGTCGCCGCCAGCGAGCACGTCGGCGCGCGCGCCGCGGTCCAGCGCAGAGGCGGGCGACCGCTCGCAGCAGGCGCGCAGCCGCAGCTCGGCGAGGCGGCGCGCGCGTGCACCGGCCCCCAGCGCGCACAGGTGCGGCACGTCGCGCTGACTCAGCGCGTCGGGCGCGCCGCCGCTGCCGCTGCACGCCGCGCCCCCGCACTCGCGCACGCCGCCCGCGCCCTCCTCCTCCAGGTCGCACGCGCTCAGCCAGGGGTTGAGGCGCGCGAGCGGACTCACGGCCAAGCCCGCGGCCGCCATCAGCAGCAGCAGCAGCAGCGGCGGCGCTCGCATGGCGGGGGCGGCGCCGCTAGCGGGGGCCGGCCCGCCGGGCGCGGCGCTGCCTCATACCGCATCGCGCATGGCGACCTACTCGCGCGGCCCGGGCCGCGGGGCCGCCGCGCGGGGTGGGCGCGCCGCCATGTCGCTCGCTCGCCGCTCGACTGACTCCCCCCGGGCGCGCATCGATCGCCCCGCGCCCCGCACCTGCCGCTGCGCGCGCCCGCAAAGCCTCCTCTGTAGTTATGTAACGGTGCGCGCGCAGCCTTCAGCTACCACCCGCCACCCTGCACGCCCTCTAGCGATTCTGTTATGTTTCCCGCCCGCCCTATCTGGCACAGCGTAACATCGCTATTTGGTATTATATTAACTAACAAGTAGATGGCGCCTTATGCCTCAAGCTGGTTATTATCGACAATAAAAAACTAAGCACCTGGTCTTACGTATAAACACAATACAGGAATCACAATCTTCTTTCATTTTACATTGGATTTACAATCTTTTGGGATCTCCAAGATTTTCACTCACTTGGAAACAAGTATAGCGATAGAAGACACAATAGACTCAGGTTTTCCAAAATTGTAATACCTACCGGACAGTAATTGTCGTTCACGGTGTTCACAGTATTTATTTATTTTTATTTATTTATAAGTACCTGAACAACTTTACAGATATAAATCTAAGGCGTTGTAAGGTGTTGTAGTACATAAACATAATTAAGAAAAAAATATCTAAGTGTATTTACCACTATTCGTTCGGCCGTGGATAGATCATTTGATCAACGGCCGACCGATGGGTGTGTAACACCCAACATTTTTTTTGTATCTAGACCTGCAATGTGCTTATCTGTCGCTCTATGGAGAGTAGAGCAGAGAGAGATACTAAAGGATACTTAAAAACTTGGGAGATCATGGACCACCTGTGGAAAACACGACATTGGATTGTGTTTATCATAAAACATTGCTTACTTACTGAATTCCAATCGGGCACAAGTGAATTTGATTATGAATGAACTTAGCAGAGCGAATCATTGTATTTAAATTAATTTTAAAATAGGTTGGCTCGATGTCTCCTTCTAGGTGGTCCCTTTTTTTTTTTTTTTTTGTTTTCGCTGGGAAATGCTGTTACGCATTCCGCCTGAGCTCGGGGGAACCCAGACGGATATGTGGGACTCCTGGACGACTGTCCAGCCTACCCACTAAAACCCAGCGGTCTGACCTGTTGATGGCATTTAATCAATACCTGCTCGCCGTATAAGTTTTACGATCCATTTAGCATCAACAATGCTGGCGCTAGACAATAGCTTCAAGAATATTCCCGTCTGGATGCCAAGTCCTGATGTATGCCGCGCTGTGATGTTTGTCGAACAGTATAGGCTTTGTTATAATGCTATTGCGCATTTATTGCTATTGTAATTAGGCGGCAAACGTTTAAGTTAAGCCGACGTAAACAACATGTTACGTGACGATACATTTTCTGTCTCTCTTGTTCGTGAGAATAGTGAAGCAACCGCATGAGGTCTCTGTCCCGCGATCGTGACGCAATGCGCCCGCGCACTCGCGGAGTGCATTCACTCACGGAGTAAACAGCGCGAGATCATAACGTAGACAAAGTTTCCACTGGAGATTTTATTTCTGTTGTTGCAAATTAGTAACTTTATAATAAATACCATTGATAAATAAAGACTTGAAAGAATTGTTTTTCGTTAAGTGAGGTGTGGGTTTGTTCGCATTGAGGATTAAGAAATCATTCCGAAGGCTAAGTTTCATCATACAATGGACGCCACAAGTAAGTAAACTGGTTTTGGAAATATAACAAAAAGAGAAACATATCCGCTTGATGTGTGCATACAGGGAGATCTAAGAGGAAAATTAGCAAGAGGTCTTAAAATTTACCTCATATACTTGACTGACGTTGTCGTGCTACGTGACCTGGTAGAAGTTTATGAATATAATAGGTATACTTGACTATACATATTTATAAACCTTTTTAATTTAGGTACATAAAAACCGTTGGCAACCGTTAGAAATTTCAACACCAGATCTTGTTAAAGTAAACATCCTCTTATCAAAGACAAGATAACATCTGTTGCGGACATCACGAAACGCGTTAATTACGCTCCAAGAAATTATAGTACTGTGCTTCCGTCGTTTCATACCACAAACATAAATTCACCTTAAAACTTACGCAAGCGCCGCAAAAGAACACATCTATAGTTACCCATGCATTTCATCATAGAACCAGGGTACTCGTATTAGTATTTTCCAACTAGCTGTGCCCGCCGACTTCGTCCGCGTAGTATTTAACTTACCAAAAATTTCGGGATTATCGGGATAAAAAGTATCCTATGTATTAATCCAGTTTATAAACTATCTGTGTTTCAAATGTCATCCAAATCCATTCAGTAGTTTTTGCGTGAAGGAGTAACAAACATACATCTACACTCACAAACTTTCGCATTTATAATATATTAGTAGGATATTAGTAGGACTAGATTTCAGCTATTGTCCAATATGATGGAGCCATGTCCAATATACGGTGGTAGAGCCAAGCTGTAGCCAACTGACTACAGCTCGTATACGGGCTAGCTCGACCGGGGTAGTACCCCACTCTCACAGAAAATCGGCGTAAAGTAGCTATTATTAGCTGCGTTTCGTACGATGAGGTAAAGAGCCGGAAGCCCTTCCTCCACCCTCTATCCCACTCCACTTCAGATCGAAGTGCGAGCAATGCCACTGGTATTGCAAGCATGATTCAATACCTATAAGGTACCTACTTGTTGATCATCCTACTATCCTACTAATATTATAAATGCGAAAGTTTGTGAGTGTGGATGTATGTATGTATGTATGTTTGTTACTCCTTCACGCAAAAACTACTGAACGGATTTGGATGAAATTTGGAATACAGATAGATTATAACAGGGATTAACATATAGGATACTTTTTAACCCAATAATCCAATACTACGCGGATTAAGTCGCGGGGCACAGCTAGTAATATTATAAATGCGAAAGGTTGTGAGTGTGGATGTTTGTTACTCTTTCAGGCAAAAACTACTGAACGGATTTGGATGAAATTTGGAACACAGATAGTTTATAACCGATACTTTTTATCCCGATAATCCCGAAATTTTTGTTAAGTTAAATACTACGCGGACAAAGTCGGTGTGTACCTACAAACGAAACGTCAAATTATTGTGTATAGCTATATAACTACGTAAAGTAAATGATTGCTTTAATTCGACGCAGCCGGTTATCACTTTCCGTTCGCGTAGAGCCTTGCGAAGTCACGCCCTGAATATCGCGAGTTATAATTTCATCATAACCGTCGACTGCTGACGGATGGTTTCAAACCGCTGGCTTTAACCCATCATGGACTCAATATTGGATAAGGAACAACTATCGTATACTTTCTCGACCGGCTGAATGGAGTTTCGTCATCGCAAATGCTACCTGTAGGTAATGGCTAGGAGCAATTATATTTATATTCATATCTACTACCCTTTATTATTATTAAATATATAAGCAACTGGCGATAAAAAAAGAAATATAACAAAATGTAAAAAGCAAGCCCGCTGAGTTTCTTGGCCGGATCTTCTCAGTCGAGGTCGCGTTCCGATCCTGTTGTAGATATAAGAAAAAAAAATGTAATTGACAATTTGTAAGTGCCCCCGTAGGCCTAAACAAAATAAACGCTTTGACTTTGATTTGACTTCGAATCGGGTCATCATGCATTATGTTTACAGACAAATTAAACGCAGTACGATTGTTTTCCAACTTTGTTATATGAAAAGAAATGGAACTACAGAAAAATCCTTGTCGTAGTATTTCCTAATTGGCTCTCTTACTCGGATTCCCAGTTGATCCCAGTTGACTCCAGTGGTCAGTTGACTCCCGTAACACAAGAGTTAAGACAATAGCATGAACCATACAGTTATTTATCTAAACTTGATTGTGTCCACCCGAGAGATTTAAACATTTCTACATAAGGTGGACCCATAATCCTCTCATACATTCCGCATGAATTACACCTTATTGAAATGCAACACGTGATCTACAAAACGATTTGCATTTACGCAAGTTCAAATAGTCGGTAGAGTAGCTGCCAGTACCCACGTCATAATATTTTGATCTTGCCTGTGTATACTCGTATATGCGATCAGTGTTCCTACTTTAGATGAGCGTAGGCACCATACACCTGTCAATCAACCGACAACGGTCACGTCTACTCACCAATATCGGCGAAGTATTTAACCTACGACCATTATACCATGACCATATATTTGATTTATGACCACCATCAAAAAATCAATGATCTATTTAGCTTTTTTATTTGTTTGGGAGAGAATTCTAAGCAAGTAAACATGTGAACGTCCATTATGCTTATTACCGATAATACCGTTAGTCAAATAAAAATAGTTACACATTCGACACAAACAATTTATCAAACCGATCGTGTCATTAGGTCAGTAGATTTGAGGCTCAAACATTGGATTTCCATATGTAACGGGATCGCGCACTTATTTTTTGTACTTTATTAACCCAAGTTAAAGTCACGTTAACATTTCTGTAGTCAGAATAACGAGCCAAAGGAGATATAGTCCTTGGAGGGACTGTGTCCCTCTTACTCTTAATGCCCATGCCAAATTTCCGTCTCTACCGTCCTCCGTGGGGTTAGTAGAAAGTGACATCATTTATTCTCACCCGGCTCATTTTGTGTGCAAGAGTGATCTTCCCTTCATGTGCTCAAGTTATATAGTTAAACTCTACACCAAATCTTCTAAGCATTACTTTCGTAATAATCTGTACTATATTATTATATGCACAAGGTTACAAGCTAACGTTTTGTATTTACAAATTTATTTATTATTATAATAATCTCAAAGATCGTTGCTTCCTACCTCGTCACGCTTTTTCAAGGTTGTGGTCTTGGAGTGATGTAGAACTAGCAATTTGATCCTGTCATTAAACAGCTGGTATTAAGTTATTAATTAATAAAAAAAACAGTTAACCATCGTATCACGTGTCCAGGAAAATAATACCTAATGGTGTTGACAAGTACTACTAGTAATATAATAAACACATTACATATCCTTTGTGTCGCGCAGTCGGGAAAAATAAAATAGAATCCATCAGGCTGACCCAATTGCGTCACCTGCGGTTTATATCAACTAAAGAATGTTAGTATTTATTATATCTTCTTGGATTAAAATTTACAGGGAGAGCCAGTGATGTACCTGTTCGATGTTTACTTACGACCTCTATGCTTACGAATCCTATGTTTATTAGCTTTTGATTTATATTCTTACACAGCGGATTCACAGCAAAACTAAATTAAAATATTTACACAAATAAATATTGTCCAACTATACTCAAAAGCAACGCTTGTACTATGGGTACCGGAAAATTACTGGAGGCGATTCCAGTGACACCCAGACCAGCGAAAATTTAGAATGCCATTTCTAAAATGTGCCCCGGCGGGAAGCCAACCCGCGACCACCCGGTGCACTTGCTTATGCACTACAAATTATTATATCTAGAGCCTACGGCTACTTGTTAACACTTTCGAACGCATGACTAATACATAGTTGTGTGTAAAATACCCAGTAGGTAGGTAAGTACGTAGTTGTTTATAAAATAAAAGCAGAATCGTTGAAATAGTTATCGGTGAATAATTAATTATCAACCCAGCCCTGTCCATAATCATCGTTTAAGTTTTAATAGTGAATCGTATTTTTGAATTGACTAACTGTTGATTAAATCGTTAAATTTGTATTTTACAGTGGAAAACAAAATGGGTCTGCCACCACCGTACGAGCAGAGTAGACCCAACCCTGCACCGCCACCGTCATACTTCGGCGACAACCCCCCGCCGCCGCCCGGCCTGGTGGTCCCCCCGGCCGCGAGTCCCCGCACCACGGTCATAACGACGGGGGTCCCGCCCGGGGCGCAAAGCAAGATGGGCCCCGGACCCACGGGAACTACGTGCCTGACGTGCAACAATTCCATCGTAACCACAGTGGAATATGTACCGAACAACCGCACTCACATCATTTCTGCTGCATTATGTGTTCTAGCAAGGTGTGCAACTTAAATTAAACGATTTATCTTACCTAATTCAACGATTTAACTTAATAGGGTTTACTATGTTATAACATAGAACTTAAAGAATATACCTATACTAAAGTTTAAAACAAAATATATTCCAAGTTATTTCTAGTATTCACGACAATGACGTCATGCTAATTTAACTGTACATTATAAATATGACAAATGTTTTGGCTTAGCATGTTAATGAAAGGTCAATAGAACGAATCAGCGTCACATTCGCGAGATAGGTATAGTTCGTTCATTTCACGAAGACGCGGGCTGTGACTCTTACGACACTGGTATAAGGTTAAATTTGCAATAATTCACGCGTCTTCGTGAAATGGTTTGACTATAGTGGTGTGACCACGTCATTTACAGACCTATTGAGTACAATTTGAGATAAAAAAAAACAGTTTGGTTTGGCCCAGAAACATATTAATTGTTTTTTTTTTTTGGTGTCAGAGAATATAACTAAAATCATATTATTTTACAATGTTACCCGTTCAACGCGAATTTATGTATATCCAAATTACGCTAAACGTTGATTTTGTAAAAGATGGAACATTTTTCGTTGACACCCCAGGTATTAAACAAAATAACGCGTTGAAATCGTTTGTTCTAGAAATTTCTTTGCATTGCGTTGAAGGTTGAATGTAGCTAGTTTACAAAATTAACCGATTTCCCTTCACAGTTGCTGTTGCGGTTGCTTCGTGCCGTACTGCATGCGGTCCTGCAAGACAGCCAACCACTACTGCCCGCAGTGCAAGGCCTTCATCGGCAGCTACACGCCGTCTTGATTTCCTCACTACAGTCTATTTCACATCGGAAGTGCCGCGGAAAAATAAGGAACTAAATTAAGCACAGTGTAAATTGTATTGCCAAAACGCGACTACAGCGCCACATCTACGGGACTTCGCATGTGAATTAGACGATACCTACTATTACGTCCTACTAGTATAACCGAGACCGTTGGAACCGAAATCAAGAAGCACATGCCGTGTCACTTGTTTTCTTCTTAAAATAACATAAAAATTGGGACGCCTGTTAGCGGTCATTCACACGAAGTAACGGACACAGTTCTGTCTGCATGCATTTTTGACAGATAACGGCAGTATTAACACCTAACAGTGACAATAAAATATTAATAAATTATCGGTGCCTGGTTAACCGTGTGAATGGTCGCTAAGGCTAATTAATGAACAGCTGACTATATTTTAACGGCTTTTTAAAACATCTAAAATCGTAAATTAAAGCTTGAAGTGCAATGAATGATTTAATAATAATAATATTAGGTAGGTAGATTCTTACGATATTTATTAAATACTAGCTGTGCCCCGCGACTTCATCCACGTAGTATTGGATTATTGGGTTAAAAAGTATCCTATATGTTAATCCCGGTTATAATCTATCTGTGTTCCAAATTTCATCCAAATCCGTTCAGTAGTTTTTGCGTGAAGGAGTAACAAACATACATACATACATACATTCATACATACATACATACATACATACATCCACACTCACAAACTTTCGCATTTATAATATTAGTAGGACAAAACCCTGTAACGACCGTGCAATGCTATAACCCAATTTAAATGAAATGGTATTCAAAATTGAGATTTAGATACCCTCACTGAAATAGGCGTTGGTATTAGAAAGTTTCGTATTTTTTTATTAAAAATAAACAAAACCCGAAACTTTAGTTTTCACACACATTTTCTATTCTCCTTATTGAGTTCACCATCAATTTAAAGTTATGAATGTATCTGTGTATCTCTTTCTTCGGCAATCAAATAGGTACTAAAAGTATAAAAAAAAAAAACAGTTTACTTGGAAAGCATACAAATTCAAAAGCCTTTGCAAATAATTGTCTCGACCAATATGCCAACGAATTTATAAAATAGGTAAGTAGGTAGTAGCTATTGATGAGGATGTGAAAGACCGCATGTAAATTAATACTTAATTTATATTTAATTGATACCTACATTATTAAATATAAAAAAATCGAGGTGAAATGTAAAATAACATTTTATTAGATAAGAAAGTAAAATCATTTAATAGAACTTCTATTAAATTCTGTGATATTTATAGGTTCTTCGTTTTTGGGTGTTATAACAACTACTTATTAAATATACTTTTTTATAATTATGGGAATTATTTTTGTAATGTCTAGTCTTTACGTACCCATCTGCTGCCTACTTCTATATTTACAATAATACATACATTCGCAACATACTTAAATTATTCTTCGAAAATTTCCGAGACTACAGGAATTCACAGAAATGATATGCTTTGGTATCCCTTAACTACTACCTATATTACAAATTAATATTTAACTTACAACATCACAAAAGTTACAAAACCGTAGTCCTTGTGTACATGCCCAAAAATTTGTTGCAATTTGGACAATAATGCTCTACGTTTTTCCACCTCTTCGTTACGTAAGGGACTATGCAGCAGCACAACCACCTGGAAACAAATAGGTACATAACAAATGGATGGAAAATAAACCTTAAGTTTAGGTAATAAATAAATAAATAAAATAAATATTGCCAGACGAACATACCAACTACACGGTCCCAAACTAAGCAAAGCTTGTACTATGGGTACCGTACAATGGACTGGGGGCGATCCCAGTGACACCCAGACCAAGGCAAATTACGAAAAGGCCATTTTCGATATTTACCCTGACCGGAATCGAACCCGCAACCACCCGGTGTAGTGAGCCGAGCGGCCTACGCGCGAACCACTGCGCTAAGCGGTCGTCAACATTATAAACATTGTAATCATTTTTAACTTTTGCGGTATCAGCTGGGGGCTCGTCACATCCCATTATATCTACAAGGGGACACATAATGGGTATACTTTTTTTTTCAAAACTTAACTTTGTAATTCTAAAACCATCAGCTTTGGAGGGAACTTGAAAAACAAAAGGTGTTACAGGAATACAGCTGTTGACCGATTTCACAAGTCTACAAAACCTTTAGTACTTAAACTGTCCCACAAAGCCGATAGTTTGAGATTTACAAAGTTAAGTTGCAAAAAAAATAGTATACCCATTTTGTATCACCTAGTATAGGTACGTATTTATCGTCAGTTCTAATTCATAAAATGAGAATATGACACGCTAGTAGTTACTCATTATAAGAGTTAGTATAAGAATCTTAATTTAATTAGCGGCTATCTACAAAATGTGCGCTCTAGCTATGGTATAAAATTAATCTCTATATTTGTAGCAGATACGTATTTAGTCATTTTGAGCAAACAAAAAACTTTACTTTCGAAATCATTAGACCCATGAAATGCAGTAGTTATCCTAAAGGCTCTTTAGCTAGGCTCATATGACGAATTAACGAACAGCCTGGCTTCGAATCAACGAATAATTTAAAATAAATAAGTTTACATTAGACTCTATTAAAATACCATGTACAAATGTTACGTTTAAGCTATACTTTAAAGTAAGGCGCTTATAGCCAGTCGTAATCATTGATCGATAAATGATCGGAGGTTAAACAACGCTTGGCAAGGTCAGTTAGAGATGGGTGGCTATTTAGTGACAATTTGAATTAAGCGTCTCCGTGCCTCGGAGGGCACATGTAGCAGTTGATCCTGCGCCTGATGACCTATTTCTGGTCGTATAAGATTGCCGTCCCATCGGACTATAACAGTAAGGGAAGAGAGACTAGTCCCGTCTCACACTGCCACCACTGTTACTCCTGTAAGCCAGGATCAACAATGGTTTCCAATGAGGACCCTTGACTAGTCCCGGGCAAAAGCTAAATTGTCGTGGAACCCACACGAATTTAATCACAAGAAAGAATAGGAGGAGTTGGAAGAAAATTAACCGAAATTCGGATAAGATTACTATTATTTAAATTTAAATGTTTATTATTTAGAGAAGAGACAAGTTATAAACTTACCAGAAAAAGAAGCCGAGTATCAACGCGACTATGTGTGTAATAGTGGTGTTCCTATAGTGTGCTCTGGTCATGACGTCATCCTGGCAGTAAGGGCAGCGCATGCCAACCGGCTCCGAGCCGACCTTCAGCAGATCCATCTCTATATACACCTCGTTCTCTGTACTCTGACTTATTTGCTGATACGTGTTGGTCTCCACTTGAAATAATAAATAATAATAATAATAAATAAATATCGCCTGACTGACACACCAACTGTATGGTCCCAAACTAAGCAACGCTTATGCTATGGATACCGTACAATGGACTGGGGGCGATCCCAGTGAATAAATCGTCTAAAGAAATAGTAAGTGTTTTTGTTTAATAGCAAACGTAGTAGGTACTGTACCACAGAGGTAGGTACTTATTAATTTAATGATAGGAACTAAATAACTCAGTTTAATTAATAAGAAGTTTACATACTCTCCGCATAGACACTCTTTTTTCTATCACTGTTGTGTAGAATCACAAATGAATTTCGAAGACACAATGAGTTGTTCTGACCGTATTTTATTTACTACTTCAATTCTAAGCAAGGTTGAACATTTGCTTCGTCAATGTTTACAGTGGTGTAGTAGATAATACATTATTTACGACAATAATATTATTATCATACATGTCTGCACTATAATTAAATGTAAGTAATTCATGTCTGTAGGTAGATAGAAATACTAGTTTTGTCAAGCTTGTAGACAATTATTGTATACTTGCTAGAAAATAAATTATATAAATACCTATCGGTACAGTATACCTATAAATACTTAAGAAATTAAAATAAAGAAAAGATCATGGAAATAGGTAAGTATCTTACTTGTCTATAAAAAACTCCGGCGTACGATAACGTTAAAGTGTCACTGTCGCTGGTAAATCAATCACTTGGAAATGCGAGCTGGGGACTTATCCTATCTGATCCGACGCTACGCTAGGTACCTAGGTACTTGTCTTAAGACCTATCTCTAGAAATAGATAAATAACAATAATTCCAAATCCCACACCCGTGTAGGAAGGTATATAAAAGTGTAACTGCCAATATGTTATCGTAACACTAATGCCGATATCCATCGGTTATCATTAGATAACGCCTCTATCCCTCAACTCCGCTATATCGGGTAGGTACTTACTGTAGGAAGGTAGGTAATGAATTTCGCAAGTGCATTATATTATGGTTTATGGGAAATACCCTCTCCTCCCCCCACTCCCTCTGTCCCACTCCCCAGTCGTTTAGGTCACAGCAAAATAGTATAGTTGCAGGTGTTGTGCGCTAACAACATCAAAATTACAAATTCGCGCCAAAGTAGAATAAAAAATAAATTCAGTTCCTGTTCCTGCCTAAGAAACCAAGAAGATTATGTATGTAATAGGTATAGCTTGACACGCTCCGCGTATCTAGATAATCTTCATCCAAGAAAATAACTAACAACTTTAAAGTCTGTGCCAAGAAGCTTGTATTAAAAGTTCTTGGTCTGTGTAACAACCTGTTACAGCCCACTTTTTTTTTATTGTCTTAGTCTTTGATATTCACTTCTCCAAGGAATAAAACAAGTTCATGCACTCTTTTTCTATAAGTCTCTGCTATACTTAAGTCCTTGGGGGGAGGCCATAGAGCTATAAGGATAGAGGAGGGAAGCCCCAGGCTCTCATACAAGTGGAAATGTCGCCACGTTAGAAAGAGAGAGGAGATGAAAGCCGGGTACCTTTCTCTCTCTAGCGCCGAGGCCGCGTAGTTTCCTTTAAAGCAAAGCGCGCGACTGCGCATGCGCCAGTGCGCCAATAGAGAGAGAAAGGCACCCGGCTTTCATCTCCTCTCTCTTTCTACTACGGCGACACTCTCAGCGCCGTCTTCCCTTCTCTATTTTTATACTTCTATGGGGGAGGCTGCATAAAAATGGATAATCAAGAATGCCATTTATTATTTTGACATTTAGTTTGACTTTGACAACAAAGATTTTAAAATTCCATATCAAGCAAACAATTTAAGTTTTTTTCGTCTGTTTTCGAATTTGACGAATTTCCGATATATTATTGTAATTGATTAACGCAGATTTCCAAGCATTATAATAATAAAACTTTCTAGTTTAGGTGTGCCTATATTTTCTATGATAAAGCCGATATGTAAGAATAATTTGCATTGTAAGCAAATTATCCGGTACCTGCAAGATCACAAACAGTAACCCAGCAGAATGGACGTGGATTTATTGAGGCCAGGAACTGTTCCCATATCTCCAGATACAATATTGTGGTTTGAATTCCTGCTAGACCCCAACCTCTTGAAAAAGCATCTCAGTAAACCTAACCCAGGTATGGAAGAACACTATGTTGTACTAAACATAACCTATCCTTGGTAGAATCATTCAGTTTATACAGTTACTCGTAAACGGTGATGAAAGCAGTATTATTGTTCGTAAGACATTTGGTTCTCACATATTGAAATGCTACCCCGCAATAATAGCATGGGTGAAGGCAAAGCAAATCATTCACTTCTATGTAATATTAAACATGCAAACACATTCAAACCGTATGTGTAAATCGTACATGAAGAGCTCTCATCTGTCTTAGAATTTTCATTGTTAATTTTGGTACTTGCATAGGTAGGTAAGCACTTACGATATGAAAATCATTATACTAATTAAATTATATCTCTCAGAACCAACAGCATGTGAGCTGATAGAGGTTTTCCTGTCAGTGGACAGTAAGAATGGCAACTCGAAGCCGACCAGTGAGCGTGTGGTGGATGTGGATGCCCCACCGAGTCCTCCATCCACCCCGGCGACCGCACAGTTCACACGCAAGCAGCTGGCGCTCAAAATACTTGCGTTGAAAGTTGGATCTACTTTACATTGGAATTTAGGTGAGTTCTTGGTACTCTTTGTAATATGATCAATAGATTGAAGATACTTTTCCCAAAGTATACTATTATAACAAAATAAGATTGTACTTAATCCAGTGTAAACATATAAAATATTAAAAGATGAGAAAGCTCAATAGCAAAGTGCATCCTGCATTTTCAATTTATTTTACACAGACCTCAACTCAAGTATTGATTGAATATAGTGAGTTTCACATAGCATGGGTATGGGAAAATTTTATAAATTCCATTTCACACATGTTATAGTACATTGAAACAATCAAAAGTGCTCTTTATAGCAAAATTCTTTTTCATTCACTTTTATCATCACAAAAATCTACAAATCATATTTTACAGTACTTGTATTATGTGAAATTGAAATATAGAGTACCTACAAGAAAGATGCATTTTTTAGTAGGTACAGATAAATATTGAATACAACATGGTAAGGAATCCTTATTGCATAAGCCCTATTTCAAGTCATTTCAAGTTTGACTGATATTTTTTTCCCAGATATATTTGAGAGCAAACTAGCACCTCTGCTCCAACACCAGCTGATGCAGGATCTAGTGTACATGGCCACAGACGCCGCATTCGCTTTACCACCACAGGTAATATCTAAAGCATGGCCCGAGGTGCCAATCCTAAAATGTTCATACATGCATGTCAATCATAGCTTGCCCAATGAATATTCAATCAACTGCCAGTATGTAATGGCATGTTGTATGCTTCCAACAATACAATCAAAAATCATGCTTATTTTACAGTATGTCAGTAAGGCATTATATCATGCTATATTAACATCTAGAAATCAATTTAGGATAAGGACCCACCACTCACCCTTGGCTTGTTAACCTCCAAAATTATAAATCAAATAGGTTGATCGATAATGGAAGAGGTCAACAAAACATAACTCCGTCGGTCGAGTTTGTCAGTCATGAGTGTCAGGGACCCTAATAATGTGCAATTTTCCGCGGAACAAAGCGAATTAAAAATAAAATTCGACACGTGTTTCGCCTCTGAACGAGACATCCTCAGGAAAGTTGGGCTACGAATGAGCGACGAAGTGCCGCGCGCACGCGTTATATAAGCGATCAACTGCCATCCCCACTACCCCCGCCACTCGGATGATCAATTGAGCGACTTTGATATTGAAATGAAAATAAATTAAGTAAAGGGGAGGCGTCAAAACTAATCTGTTCGTTCAACAACGTGGCCCTACTCCGCCTAACAATTTCTAAACGCTCCAACACACACAACCTGAGTCCCTTATTACATATGTGGACTACATCAAAACTATGACTATTATTCAAACTATGACCTGTTTCTAACAAATGTTTAGCAAAATGGGACCTATCGAGACGGTTGTTTCTAAAATCGGCTAGGTGCTCCTTATATCGAATATTAAAATTGCGACCTGTCTGACCTATATAAACCTTACTACACTCATCGCAAACTAATTGATAAACGCCAGATTTCTTGGACCGATCTACTCTGTCTTTACCGTTACACAATGATTTTAAGGAACTATGAGGTTTAAAGGCTGATCGAATACCGTTCCCCCTCAGTACCCTTGCCAGTCTGTCCGTTATATGTCAATAATAAGTAAGAGTGGAAGTACAATTTGATGGTTCTTTAATAGAGGGATATAATAAACCATTAATGATTTTATGTTGTTTGGTTTTAAGTAATTTACTAATTAAGGACCTACTATACCCGTTTGACTGAGCTATATGATAAATAATATTTAATTCTTTTTTAAAAGAGTCAGAACTGAGGGGGTATTTAATAATCTATGTATCATACTATGGAACGCGGCTAGTTTGTGTTGCCAAGGATGGCAGGAAGAAATGGGTATAGTTGTATTTGTATAGGTCGGTTTGCGATAAATTTCGAATTTATGTTTATCGTTATCTCTATGTATGGATAAATCTAAGAAATTTATTGACTTGTTTTGTTCCATTTCCACTTTAAATTTAATTTTGGGATGAATACTGTTTAATTTATCAACAAAAATTTTGAATAAACGATCAGTGCCCGTCCAAGCCAGCAGTACGTCATCTACGTATCGATAATAATAAAGGATATTACTGTTTTTGACAATGTATTTATGCTCAAAGTGATCCATAAATAAGTCTGCCATTAATGGACTAAGAGGGGACCCCATTGCTAACCCCTCTTATTGCAAATAATATTCGTTACAAAATTTAAAATAATTCTGCTTCATACAAAGCTCAGTGAGCCGTAGAATATTATCAATTTGTTTGGGATGTAAACGTTTTCTCTCAAACAATTTTTTTATAATATCTAGGCACTCCTTATAAGGGACATTTGTAAATAAACTTTCTACGTCCAAAGAAATTAGTTTAAAATTAAATTTAAAGTAGAAATGGAACAAAACAAGTCAATAAATTTCTTAGATTTATCCATACATAGAGATAACGATAAACATAAATTCGAAATTTATCGCAAACCGACCTATACAAATACAACTATACCCATTTCTTCCTGCCATCCTTGGCAACACAAACTAGCCGCGTTCCATAGTATGATACATAGATTATTAAATACCCCCTCAGTTCTGACTCTTTAAAAAAAGAATTAAATATTATTTATCATATAGCTCAGTCAAACGGGTATAGTAGGTCCTTAATTAGTAAATTACTTAAAACCAAACAACATAAAATGATTAATGGTTTATTATATCCCTCTATTAAAGAACCATCAAATTGTACTTCCACTCTTACTTATTATTGACATATAACGGACAGACTGGCAAGGGTACTGAGGGGGAACGGTATTCGATCAGCCTTTAAACCTCATAGTTCCTTAAAATCATTGTGTAACGGTAAAGACAGAGTAGATCGGTCCAAGAAATCTGGCGTTTATCAATTAGTTTGCGATGAGTGTAGTAAGGTTTATATAGGTCAGACAGGTCGCAATTTTAATATTCGATATAAAGAGCACCTAGCCGATTTTAGAAACAACCGTCTCGATAGGTCCCATTTTGCTAAACATTTGTTAGAAACAGGTCATAGTTTGAATAATAGTCATAGTTTTGATGTAGTCCACATATGTAATAAGGGACTCAGGTTGTGTGTGTTGGAGCGTTTAGAAATTGTTAGGCGGAGTAGGGCCACGTTGTTGAACGAACAGATTAGTTTTGACGCCTCCCCTTTACTTAATTTATTTTCATTTCAATATCAAAGTCGCTCAATTGATCATCCGAGTGGCGGGGGTAGTGGGGATGGCAGTTGATCGCTTATATAAGGCGTGCGCGCGGCACTTCGTCGCTCATTCGTAGCCCAACTTTCCTGAGGATGTCTCGTTCAGAGGCGAAACACGTGTCGAATTTTATTTTTAATTCGCTTTGTTCCGCGGAAAATTGCACATTATTGGGGTCCCTTACACTCATGACTGACAAACTCGACTGACGGAGTTAAGTTTTGTTGACCTCTTCCATTATCGATCAACCTATTTGATTTATAATTTTGGAGGTTAACAAGCCAAGGGTGAGTGGTGGGTCCTTATCCTAAATTGTTTTACAATGGATTTCCGCCAAGTAACGCCTGAGTCAATCAATTATCTAGAAATCGCTTTACCTGCTTGGTAATCCTAGGGAATTTTGCAGATTGTTTTGTTAAAATGGTTTATACATCGTTAATGAGGTTTATATTTGTGCAGGAATTACCATCAGAGCTACTGCAACAACCCCAAGTACAATTTGCCTTGGTACTTTACCACAGATGGGTGCTCAGGTTTCCTGTGAAAGCTGCACTTCATTCTAAATCAAATAAAATGTCTTTTATTCATATGTGAGTATTCCTTTCTCTTGGATAGCCTTATTATCAGGATCACTGATTGTTAAACCTTATTTTCTTATCCCAGGCCTGGTATGCAACTGGACGGTGGCTACACTCCCATCAATCACAACTTTGAGAAAATCTTGCGAATGTGTGAAGCATCTCGCATGCAAAGCATAAGGTTCTTAGATGAGATACTTTCATATTATGAACTGACTAATGCTGGCCGTAGAGAAGCTAAAAAGATAAAGGTTCCTGGCATGGAAGCATTTGTTCACCTCACAGAAGACTCAAATGACATGAACCATGATTGGAATGCTGGAGATATTATCATCAGCCAGTATGAGTTTGCAATGCAAATACATTTTGATCTCTGCTACAATTACTTCTTCTATGGGCAACATGACTTGGCCAAGAAACATATACTTGGTTGCAAAGAGAACTCAAACCTCTTAGAAAGAGACATATCCTTATATGGATATGGTTCTCATAAAGTTACACCGTGGGGAGAGTTTTACTATGCAAGCATGGCTAAAGATGATATCCTGGGGTATGTAAGGGCATTGAATTTGGGCTATGATGTATTGAATGAAGAACCATCACTTCTTCAAAAACTTCAAGAATCTGTAGCAAATCATTACACAGGGATCATAGCTGTGCTGCAGGCTGATAATTTGGCCAGAGAAATACCAATGGTTCACAGACAAGTAGTTGAATTGGATATTCAAGGCTCGGCTTCAAGTGGCGCATTCACTGTAGCGAGAGATCTCCTTAACAGAGTGTCAGTGCTAAATGCTGTCAGGTATGCATTAGAAGGTGGCATACCGTCTACACATCCCGATTTCTTAAACAAATTCAAAACAGTGGGCATCAAATTCTTCGATCTTCTGTTCTGGGCGTTTGCACCAGTTCTAGCTTCAGAACTATCGCAACAGGATTGGGACAATTTAAAACTGTTCTTCCTTCATCTCGCTACGTCGCATTGTTGCCTACCGGTCGACAGAATAGACGAGTATTTAAAAAAACATGTCGGCGATGCGGCTGAGGGTATCCGAAAGAAATTAATTTCGGATGACCAGCTGAATATTATTCTTAACGATCCTATCAACATAGATGACGAAAACATGGATATTCCTAGAGAGTTGCTGACAGACGATTGGGAGACACCTGACTTTGAGTTCAAGACAGTACCCGACTTAGAGATGGGTAGATTGAAAAAGCGCCTTATTGAGGCTTCTACGGCGGATGATGTTCGGATGTGCTTAGTGAAGCTGGCTATGATGGCGCCCGCATCACCGCTGTGGAAGTTGAGTCCGTCGTGGAAGCCGGCGGGAAGCGTGGGAAACGCTTTAGTATCGCTACCGAGGGGATTTTTACAAGATTTTGGTTATGTGGTGTCGGGGGCCGCTCGGGCGAGGGCCGAGGCGGGCTGCGCCCGGGCGGCGCTGTCCCTGCTCTCCGTGTTGGAAGGCGAGGCTCGCAGCCAGCTCGGCGGCGGCTCGGACCCGACGCTATTCCGCTTGTGTCGGCAACTGTCGTGGGAAGTACTGCTGCTGCAGATCAACGTAGTGCTCGCTGAATGGCCACATCATCGGCTCAACCTGACAGTGTTGGCAAACAAGTGTAAATCTTGTATTGCGGCCGGTAATTCTGCCGATGGCCTTGCGCCTAGAGCTCAGGTATATATTTTTATACATATAAACAGTAAAAAATTTTCTTGCTAGTATTTTATCCAGATTACCGTAAAGTCTTTAAGATCATCATCATAAAGGATTCCTTCTCTTCTCTTTTCCGATATTCAGGTCACCGCTGCTAGTTGCCTCTTCCAATAGTCACTGTATCTGTTCATGCAGTCACATCTATTTTTGTTTAGAAAAGATTACTAGCTATGTGAGCTTATCACATTACTAGTATTCCCGTTAGCCCCTCCAGCTAAGCTAATGCTTGTGTTAGGAGTTGGCTCACATCAATAGCTTAATGGCTAGGATGGGGATCGAACCCGAAATCGCTCAGCTACGAGGGCGGCCCCTCTAACTACTAGGCTATTGACGTCTTAAGATACTTTGTTTTTTTACTCAGTCTAACACGTTGTCTAAGTGATGAGGATAAAATTATGTATTTTAGGACAGCTATAGCTAATTAAATGATGTTGGTGCAGGTAATAGAGGCTTGCTGGAGTTGCCTGGTGAACGCGTGCGAGTGGGAGGGCGCGGGCGCGGCGGCGGGCGCGGGGGAGGCGGCGGCCGCGCTGTGCGCCGCCTGCTTCGAGCTGCAGCGCGGGAAGGCCACCAGGAAGTTCCCCAGGCCGCTGTGGGATTATGGTACCTATTCCTACCTACCTAAAAATACATTATGACGTAGTAGCCCACATATCTTTCATACATAAGTAAGGTTTATCTATATATATATAACTCAAAGGTGACTGACTGACTGACTGACTCACATAGTGATCTATCAACGCACAGCCCAAACCACTGGACGGATCGGGCTGAAATTTGGCATGCAGGTAGATGTTATGACGTAGGCATCCGCTAAGAAAGGATTTTGATTAATTCTACCCCCAAGGGGATAAAATAGGGGATGTAAGTTTGTATGAAACTTTGTCAATTAAATTCCACGCGGACGAAGTCGCGGGCACAGCTAGTCATACTAATATTATAAAGAGGAAAACTTTGTTTGTTTGATTGTAATGAATAGGCTCCGAAACTACTGAATCGATTTGAAAAAATCTTTCACTGTTGGGAAGCTACACTATCCCCGGGTGACATAATACATTTTCAAAAAAATTTGGGGTTCTTACTAAAACTCGAATAATGTAACCGCAATGTACCCGTGCGAAGCGGGGGCGGGCCGCTAGTATTTTATAAAACTGTTTCCTCTCTTTTTTCTATAAGGTAAACACGTATGACAGCATAATTATTATCTTTTATATTTTTTTTTTGCGTTTACCTACCTGCAAACTAACTTGGTTTAACCAATTTTGCCATCTGAACTGAAGTACATCAACTAAAGGAAGTTTGGTCTACACTAAAATGAACCCGGCCATGACCATGTACTGCCAACACCTTTCCATTTCAGCATTAACAATATGCAGTAACAGCACAGCGGGTCCCGTGAAAAGGTCCGCGGGCGGGACCCCCACACACGCACGGGAAGCGCCCTCCGCCTCCACGGAGGCCCGAAACGCGTTCAACTCGTTCTTATCAACGTTGCGGGAACCCCTCGCCGTCAGCGTGATGCTGTCGCTCCTCGCGCGAATATACAACCTGCTCATCGACGATAGCTCTATAGAGTTGGTCGTGGAATACATCAACCTTTGGCCGTCGAATATATCCAATACGAATAATTACAACGCCAAATACGTACTGGAATCTCTCACAGAGCTGCTCGAGAGGAGTTTGCGGTTGTATCCGTATAACACGTCCTGGTAAGTAACCAAATATAAGTTTTCTAATAGACTGACTTTTATGATTTTTTGTCGCTATTAATTGACGACTTAAAAACTGTTATCAAGTTGGCAGCGCAAGTCTTCAAGTCTATTCTACTGACGCGCACTAGGCGATTGTTAGTTTGTTTGACTCTAGTTTACCTAAGACTAAAGCTTTCGGAAAAAGGTCAATGACTTCTGAGCGTACAGGTAGGTACCGTAACCTTTTTGCCATGGGTCCCGCTGCGCACCCGCGACAAGCGGCCGTCGGTCACCCAACCATGTATTATAACACGCGGTATCAAGCGTATGCGATAGAGAAGTGTATGGAGAGCGATGTGTATAGTTTTTTTGTGGCAATATCTAGCGTCATTGACCTTTTTCACTTGAATCGAAAAAGAGTATAGTGTGAAGTAACGCGGCATAAGATGATATAAATAAGAGGGGTGTGTCGGCGGTGTCGGTCGGCAGGCTCCGGCTGTACGGCGACGTGGAGATGGCGGAGTCGCGGTGGGGCGCGGCGCTGCGGCGCTACCTGTGCGCGCTGGCGGCGGGCTCGTGGCACTTCGCCAAGCGCGCGCCGGACGAGCCCGCCGCCGCGCGCCGCGCCGCGCGCTGCTGCCAGGCGCTGGCCGCGCCCACGCAGGCCGCCGCGCTGTGCCAGCTGCCCGACGAGCCCGACTACACCACCGCCTTCAAGTGCCTCGCCGAGAAGGTTACCGCTACTAGCGCACATGCAACTTCTTACTACTTCTTCCTTTATTTTTTGTATCGAGACCGACCGAGATCTTACCAGGGGGGTGCTACTCTTAGCAACGATAAATCGGTGTATCGTGACATTTGAAGTGTCGAATCCTACTCAAAGTTCATTTTTTTTTGACGTGGTATATCATCTGATTGAAAGATAATTTTGTATCGTTCGTTCAGTAATCGATACGAATACAAAAAAGATGGAATTTAGAGTAGGATTGGACACTACAAATTTCACGATATGTCGATAATCGTTACTAAGAGTAGCACCCTAGTAGGACTACCGATAACCTAACCGGGTTTCGGTAATCTTTCTGTCAGAATATACTAAATTCATACTTCCCGTAATTACCGTCAAATATGTTAATATATTACGTGCTTGCACGAAAGAAGTCATTAGGTCACCCTATCTTTCGGTCACATTTGACCGGTCAGGAGGAATATTATTATACTAAAAGTAGTATAATGTTGTGAGCAGACGGGCAGCGCGGCGGACGCGATGGACGCGTACTACGGGTGCATCTGGGACGGCACGCTGCTGGAGGTGTGCGTGGCGCTGCACGCGCGGCGCGGGGAGGGGGGGCGGCGCGCGCGCGCGGGCCGCGCGGCCGGCGCGCTCGAGCTCAACGCTAACAACAGCGACGACATCCAGCGCGAGGCCGCCGCCGTGCGCCGCGCGCGGCTGCTGCGCGCGCTCACCGACCAGTACGTCGCCTGAGGCGGGCCGCGCGGCCGGCGCGCTCGAGCTCAACGCTAACAACAGCGACGACATCCAGCGCGAGGCCGCCGCCGTGCGCCGCGCGCGGCTGCTGCGCGCGCTCACCGACCAGTACGTCGCCTGAGGCGGGCCGCGCGGCCGGCGCGCTCGAGCTCAACGCTAACAACAGCGACGACATCCAGCGCGAGGCCGCCGCCGTGCGCCGCGCGCGGCTGCTGCGCGCGCTCACCGACCAGTACGTCGCCTGAGGCGGGCCGCGCGGCCGGCGCGCTCGAGCTCAACGCTAACAACAGCGACGACATCCAGCGCGAGGCCGCCGCCGTGCGCCGCGCGCGGCTGCTGCGCGCGCTCACCGACCAGTACGTCGCCTGAGGCGGGCCGCGCGGCCGGCGCGCTCGAGCTCAACGCTAACAACAGCGACGACATCCAGCGCGAGGCCGCCGCCGTGCGCCGCGCGCGGCTGCTGCGCGCGCTCACCGACCAGTACGTCGCCTGAGGCGGGCCGCGCGGCCGGCGCGCTCGAGCTCAACGCTAACAACAGCGACGACATCCAGCGCGAGGCCGCCGCCGTGCGCCGCGCGCGGCTGCTGCGCGCGCTCACCGACCAGTACGTCGCCTGAGGCGGGCCGCGCGGCCGGCGCGCTCGAGCTCAACGCTAACAACAGCGACGACATCCAGCGCGAGGCCGCCGCCGTGCGCCGCGCGCGGCTGCTGCGCGCGCTCACCGACCAGTACGTCGCCTGAGGCGGGCCGCGCGGCCGGCGCGCTCGAGCTCAACGCTAACAACAGCGACGACATCCAGCGCGAGGCCGCCGCCGTGCGCCGCGCGCGGCTGCTGCGCGCGCTCACCGACCAGTACGTCGCCTGAGGCGGGCCGCGCGGCCGGCGCGCTCGAGCTCAACGCTAACAACAGCGACGACATCCAGCGCGAGGCCGCCGCCGTGCGCCGCGCGCGGCTGCTGCGCGCGCTCACCGACCAGTACGTCGCCTGAGGCGGGCCGCGCGGCCGGCGCGCTCGAGCTCAACGCTAACAACAGCGACGACATCCAGCGCGAGGCCGCCGCCGTGCGCCGCGCGCGGCTGCTGCGCACGCTCACCGACCAGTACGTCGCCTGAGCCGCGCCGCCGCACGACGCCGACACCGACACCAACACCGACACCAACACCGACACCGACGCCGACACGGTCGCGGACACCAACACTCATACGAAGGAGGACGGACCTATACTATTAGTTTTTTCCAGTCGTCGTGTGTTAGTTATGAAACTCCTGACACCGGTCTTCTTACGATTGTCTTGCGTCAACGGTTAACGGATAGTGTATTCACAACCACTTAGCTAAGTTTAACATTTTGTGATATGACTGAATAATAAATGTACATAAGAAATATTACGGGTACGAGTTTTGATTTCTTCCAATTTTTTTGTATCAATCAGCAGTAAAGAAGCCACAGGTTACTTTACCTACCATACACAAGATACTAAGGTTTGGAAAATTCAAAGGTCAACAATAAAAAAAATATTTTCAACTATGCATGTTTATTCAACAATATAATGTTCAATTCATGATGTAAGGTTGGCTGGTTCCGTTCAATTACCCATTTTGGAAAATGACGGAAATGAAGAACGTTTCCCGAGTTCTCGATAGAGCAGATTACTACTATTACCTTCTAATACCATTAGATATCATTTGAGTCCCTACAGCCCTACCCAATTCCCTTTTTACACAAATAACGTTAATTCTCAAACAGTTACAACAAAACAGTAAGTAGGTTACGCAATACGTTTGTAATATACCTACAAAACTATAGACATTACCGAACAACAGCAAGAAAGTAGTAGCCATAGCCCAGATAAATGCTCCCATCGCTGCCGATGCAAATATTGGCAACTGTAATAAGTAGTCAGACCACAAAAACTTGTTTAATTTGTAGTCTAGTTTATACTACGAATGCTTCCAGAGCCAGCATGACGAGCGCCGCCATGGCCGCCACGGCGGGCACCGTCACCACCCACGCGAATATTATATTCCTGAAACAAATTACATTATCTTGAAATATACCTACAAATGCATCAACTAGTTAACACCTACCTTATTGACACCCTTTAAAGGTAACACATTTTTGACCAAACTCCTTATATAAGGTCTTGTTTTAAAATAATCATCTGATTGGTTTGTTTCCAACGGCTGCTACCTATTTATAGGTACCATCAGATTATTTTAATGCGGTATGTACCTACATCATCTTCAGCATTTACTAAGGCGCTATACAAAATATCATTCATTGTTAAATTAATACTACCCACCTACTTACCAACACTTTGGGAGAAAAATAATTAACAATCCACACGTCACTATAAAACATGAAGTAGGTATAATGATTATGATGGCTGGCGTATAGGTAATCAAACTATGGACCATCATTACCAGCTAGTCGACAATAAGCTAATCCCCGGCCAACCTACTTACCGACAGTTTCTTAATTGCAAGTAGGTACCTAACATTGAAAGTAGGTAATGACTTAAAGTTAAACTCATTTTACCTAACTGTTAAATTG